>OX451739.1:1208488013-1209688013 GCA_948472305.1 Vicia faba
ATATATATATATATATATATATATTGGTTCAAAATAAGAGAGATGAGAGAAAGTGAGAGATTTAAATTAAAAATATATTTGATTCAAGAGGAAGGGAGAAATTTATTAATAATTTATATTTTTATACTTATGATTATATATATAAGAGGTATGATATTTGATATTTAAAGATAAAAAATTCATAAACATTTTGTTGGTAATAAAATTTATAATATTAAGTGATTAAAAAAGACATAGCTTATCACATAATATTAAAAAATAAAAAATACTTGATTCATATTATAATTCTCCGACATAAATTAAACTACGTGTTGTTAAAAACTTTTGAATAGATAAAATCACTTATTATTAAATATTATTACAATATAATAAATAAATAAATAAATAATTTAAAATTTGATATAAAATAAAGTACAATAGAATATATAACCAAAAAAAAACTAACATAAATAAAAAATAATAATAATAATTAAAAAAATGTAGTGATTATAAATTATATTAAATACGAAGATAAAAAGAATATTTTGAAGATGAAGAATAATTATAATAAGTCGATGGAAGCGATAGAAAAGAAGCAGGAACACGAAAGAAAATAGTAATTTTGAAATACTAAAATAAAATTCAGGATATTTTAGGAAATATAATAATTTATTAAATATCAAAACTCATTTTTCCTCTCATCCCTTCAAAATTTCCCGGCTTGAGGGACGCAAAAAATGTGATTTAGAGAGATTTTGCTCCCCCTTCTAAAAATTAAACCAAACATATCTCATTAGAAATATCCACTCTTATCCATCTACCTCAAACCAAAGCATCCTTAGAATACAAGTTAGCATTACCTTTATTATTTTTGGGTTTATAATATTTTGATCCAGTCCCATTTACTTCAACCCTAATATTATTAAGTGCTTAACTATTTCTAAATACAACATCGACTCTTACCAAGAACAAATACACAACAAGTTACCAACAACAAATATGCACGCCTCCTTTAAAGAAAAAAATGCAGACATAAATGAACCTTACGTGTGGTGGTAGCAACATGGTGGCGCGAACGACATAAGCTGACAAACGAAAATAGAATTGCGATGATGAAGCACGAAAATAGTGCCAGAGCTAAGCTTGGTGGTGTGGCTGCTTCCTACAAAGGAGAGGCACAAATCTTCCTCTCTTCTCCTTTTGTTTTGATTTTTTTCTTTTATATTGGGTCGTTGTGTTATAAATGCGGAGAATCGATACTCAGACCATAGACGCTGTCATATGAACACCCTATACAAGCTATAAAGTGCATAAGGAGTTCAATAACACAACCCCTTTTCCGGGTTATCTACAATGGGGGAGTAATGTGGCTAAATATTTATCTGAGAGGTGTTTTCACTAGTTTGGGTATGTTTAGGGAATCCTAGACAAATCCATGTTGTGTCATATGGGGGTATTGATAGATAACTTAGGATAATGTAATGGAGGTGTCTTTTTATAGTCAGTGTGGATGAATATTTAAAGTGGTACTTTAGAGTATCACACTTTCGCATCAATCACTATGCCAAAAAGGCCTTTAAACAGCGCACCTTAGACATCACTTTTATATAAAAGTGCCGCTATAAGTAAATTAAAAAATAAAACACATAAACTGTATACGAAAATGAGTAAAAGTGCTGCTAAAAGGTCGACCTTAGACATCGCTTCTGAAAAACGCTGCTAAAAGGGTTGCTTTAGAAAGCACTTAAAAAAAGCGCTGGTAAAGGACCATATTAGCCAGCGCTGTCTAAAAAAAATATCTTAAAAGCGCTGCTAAAAGGGTTGCTTTAGAAAGTGCTTAAAAAACGCTGGTAAAGGACCACATTAGCAAGCGCTTCTCCGAAGCGCTGTCTAAAGTCATATAAATTTTAAAAAAAAATCTTAAAAGCGTTGCTAAAAGGGTTACTTTAGAAAGCGCTTAAAAAAAGCATTGGTAAAGGACCACATTAGCCAGCGCTTCTCCGAAGCGTTGTCTAAAGTCATATAAATTTAAAAAAATTATCTTAAAAGTGCTGCTAAAGGCCCATATTAGCCAGCGCTTCTCAAAAGCGCTGTCTAAAGTCATATAATTAGAATTAAAAAATAGAATCCCTCCAGAACTCGTTTCTATTCACAGACCTCCAGAAACGTAACTCTTTTCTCTTCGTCCTTCCATCGTTTCTCCGATACCGCCCTCCTTCCGCCGTCCCTCCGACCGCCCACCTTTCGTCGTTCCTCCGACGGCCCTCCTTCTGCCGTCCCTTAGTTGTCGTCCTCCACCGTATCTCAAGGTAAGTTTCCCTTGTTCCTATCTCTACTGCTGCTATGGTTCTTTGGGTATCTAGTTTATAACATTTGGTTTTTTGGACTCTCTTGTAGAACTTATATCAACCATTTCACCAACATTTGGTTTTGTTAAGCTTGGTTCAGCATTTCTTCTACATTTCTAGGTATTCATTTCCTTCTACATTTCTAGATATTTCCTTCTACATTTCTGCAAAACTTGTGACCTATTTATAATTTAGATTAGTTAGTGTATAAACTCGGTTAGGCTGTCCGGTTTTATTTAGTTTCGATGAAGGTTGGATGTTGATGTCGCGTTTATTCGTGTATAAACTAACCGAGAAACTATTGGGTCTACCTGTTTTGTTTTATTTGTTAGAGTTTCGGGTTTGAATTCAATATTGTGTCACTTTGTGTGACAAAATTTGAAAGAGATTTTGATGCATGTTGTTATGAATTCAAGGTTTAATTCGGTTACAGTGCCACTTTGTTGCGATAGTTTGATTTCATTTTGGTTTCGATGACGGCTTGATGTCTATGCCGTGTTATTCGCATAAGATATAATCGAGAACCATTCATGGGACAACAATTCATCTTTTACCGTTTCTTTGAGATTCAGACAAATTTATTGTGTAATTTGATTTAAATTCGAAAGTTCGCATGGTTGTGACATCGGGTGCTTTCCCATTTTGTTTCAAATCTTCTTGAGTTGAAACTATCGGGCATTCATAACTTTTTATAGTTGGTGCCCGGTTTTTATTTAATCGAATAAATCACGTGTTGAAATCAATTTTGCATGTTCTGATTCTTAAATTGTGTAACAAAATGAGTTGTTTGATTTTATTTTCATTTGAGGATTGGTATCGTGATTTTATTCTCAACTCTATGCATTTTCAATGTTAGTGTGCTTACTAAAAAGTTGGTTAAGACTTTTTTGTATTGGTGTAGCTAGTCGAAGACCATCACCGACTTTTTTGTGTTGGTTAAGACTTTTTCAATATTATATATTATGTCATTTTCAATAAATTTATATGCTCTCATTTATTTGTCATTTGTTATATATTTAATTGATTATGAATTTTTATATTGGGTTTATGTTTTTCTTTATTACAGGTTAGATGGCTAATAACGAGGATCACCCACATGATGATGTTATTGATGATGGAGATCATGAGACCGTTATTGATCAGGAAGCGGAAATTAGACGGAGAATAACAGTTATGAAGAAAGTCATTCGTGATAGAGACCGAGGCATAAAATTATATGTGCATTGGAGCCAAAGTCGCCAACTAATTGAGCCTAACGGTTCAACGATGACAAGTTTTATTGATGCATTTGTAAGGAATGAAGTTCCAATTACTTGTGATGATTGGAGAAAACGAGAGTTGAAAGAAGCTAAAGAAAAAATTTGGAGTGAGATACAAGTACCATATTTAATGAAGTTCCAATTTGTTTTTAATGACGATTATGTCTTTAAATTACTTGTACTAACACATTATGTGTATGTTTTTCGTAGAGGTCTTTCAACAACATTGATGATACTAGAAGAACTTTTTGTCTCCAATTGGCCGGAAAACTAATAAGAGGGTTTAGAACTTTTTTAAATATCAAGTTTCTTAGGGATGCAGATAAATTTTTTATTGATGCAGAGCTTCTATCTAAATATGCAAGTTTGATTTCACCTAAAGAATAGGAAACGTTTAAAGCCAAACGAAAAACCAAAGAATTTCAGAGTGTAAGTGAAAGAAAACATCAAAGAGCATCAAGTCCCGCGTATCCATATAAAAAAGGCGTATTAGATATGGATGCTTAGAACAGTCTATTATAAGTATCTATAAATTGCAATGATATACTTGTTCATCATGAATTATATTTGATCATATTATTTGGCTTAATGTGTAGTTAACAAAGGAGAATAGTTCTGAAACATCTCTTCCGGCACATGTTTTGTGGAAGGAATCTCGTGTGGGTAAGGATGGAGTTGTCAAAGAAGATGTTCAAAAAGTTTTTGAGAAATGTGTAATTATAGAATTATTTATTTAATTAAATCAAAATTTTAGTAACATATAATTAAGACAAATTTTCAATATTCATATGAATTTCAGGAGACTCTATCTCAGTCTATATGTCTAGATGAAGACAATGATTGCAGGAGCATACTTAGTCGAGCATTAGATGTTCGTGAGTATTCTGGTCGGGTGAGGGGTAAGGGATTTGGAATCACTCCAAAATCCTTGAAGATGAAAACACAAAAGACTCTTAGCAATAAAGAACTACAGGAAATCTTGGAAGCACTACAAGCTGAAGTTTGTGAATTGAAAAGGGAAAAATAATTAAGAGAGCAAGCTTCAAGTTTTAAAGCTACTAGTGACAAAGATAGTATCAATTATAATTTTCAACCGAATCTTCCAGAGGTAATTATATATATATATATATATATATATATATATATATATATATATATATATATATATATATATATATATATATATATATATATATGAAATTAAAGTAGCTTAATTTATTTAATTGAAATATATACACAATAACAATTTGAAATTTATTATTGGTTTTAGGGCATTTCATCTTGTCAACTCTACTTATCGTTACTGACTTATTGGATGGTTGGCAAGGGAAAAATGCATAACACTTTGGGAGAATTACTTCACACTAAACAGCTCCCTATTGGTTGTTTGAAAGTATCGGTTGACATTGCTTTGGAGAAGGATGCGTTATTACCACATCCTGATGATGTTTCGAATGCCACACTGGTGGGAGATGCAATAGATTCGTTTGTTGCATGACCGTCAAGCCTCATTAGTGTAAATGATGAGGTATGCTTAAAACCATATATATGAACCTTTGAGTATTCAAAGTTTTTACGCATATTTAACGTACATTTATTTTTACATGGTTATATTAATTAGACTCCAACAAAATCTAAAGCAAAAGACAAGGGGATTCCGCGGCAAACCGAGTCAGTTGCGTCAATAAAAGAGGTACATCATAATTATATGATATTTATGCATGAAAAATGCTAATTTGTGATCTTATACTTCACATAACTAGTTATATGATCTTTAGATTCATGCTAAAGAGAATGAAGATGTCGGTAGGGGTAAGAATTATGAAATTAACAACATTTCCACACAAAAAAAAGGTTGTTGCTAAGAAGACCGGCTAAAAAAAACCTACTTCCAAGTTTAGGTCATGCCTTGGGACATTTTTAGAAATGTCTGATATTCTGGAAGGAAATACTCGTCTTCTACCTATGGAGTTTGGTAATTTTGGTTTTGAATATTCCGAAACAATTGGTATGGAGGATTTTGATCAAGTTCTACAACATACGCAATTAGGCCTCAATGTTGTTAATACATACATAAGGTATATCCGGTCTACTTTGTCTAATTAATTGATCAATTTATTTACTCATTTCAAATGTTAATGAGGTCTTTTATTTAATGTTTTTGTATGAAAAATTGATGCGCCCGAGTGGATTGGAGCAAAGATCGCTTTCTTATCTCCTTATAATACCAACTTAGGGTTAATCATGCATAAACCAGATGAAGTCATGACGTATGTACTCGAGCACTCTATGACCGACAAAGATAACGAAAAGTTGTTCATTTTATCGCTTAATACCGGTAACGGGTTAGATTTTCATTCTAAATTTATCTATTATAATTTTTCATATTTTGACATTGTGTAGAAAGTTTTCATCTCACATTTGTTTAATCTTACAGTGGACATTGGTTGTTGGTCGCGATTAATCCTATCAGAAAAGTTGTTTATTATCTGAAATCTTTACGCAATGATCCAAGTACATACCAAAATATGAAGAATATGGTTGATACGTATGTGAGATTGTTCTAAATATTCATGTGTATATTTATTTATTTATTTAAGTGAGTTGTTTTAAATATGCGTTTATGTTTTATTAGCATTATACAAGTTTTTCGAGCACAAAGAGGTATTCAAGTACCAAAGAGTAAAGCCAACAACATTACATGAATTATAGTGGAGGCATATTAATTAGTTATCATAATTTTGATTATATTAATAGTGATGATACTTGATAAAACTTAGGCCTTATCCATATTTTCTTTTCATGTGTAGTATCCTCGACAGCGTAATGAAGTAGATTGCGATTTTTACATGTTGAAGTTTATGAGAGAAGTCCTTCTTTTGGATCGAATAGAGTTTCCATCTAAGATATAAATTTCTAACTTAGGAGTTATTTTAATATTTAACACATATTTCTCATATAATTAAATAGTTTTAACTTAAACATACTATGTTATATTATTATGTAGTACTTTGATGAATTCAAGTATGCATATTACTCAAGTTCTCAGTTGGATGAACTTAAGGAGGATTGATGTCAATACATTATTGAGACGAAAGTTATATAAGGTATATTGTAATCTTACTTTAATTGATGAGAATTTTGAGTATATTCAAGTGTTACAATTTTGTTGTTGTTTGCCGTGTGGTATATATATATATATATATATATATATATATATATATATATATATATATATATATATATATATATATATATATATTTTGTTTGTGTCATGGTATGAATTACGATATTTTGGTGTTGTTTCAGGTTATATGTGCATATGTAGAAGATAAAGATGAATAGATTTTGTAATGGTATATAATGGTGTTGTTTTTTTGTAAAAGTATATATGTACAAGAGTAATAGTATATATAAGTACATTAGTGCAAATGTATAGTATCTTTTGATATTATTTTTTATTAGATTGAAGCTCCAATATTAGTGAAAATTTGGTGAAATTTGTAATGGTATATACAAGTGCAAAATATGGTGAAAACCTGGTGCAAATATGGTTAAAATTTGTGCATATAAAATTGTATATATCAAACAACGTTTTTTTCTTTTCAAAAAGGTTATATAAAATTTTTTGTGGACATTAGACAGCGCTTTAAAAAAGACTGTCTAAAGCTCCCTTTAGACAACGTTTTTACTGTAAAAGCGCTGCCTAAAGGGACTATTTTTTAAAAATTTTTTTGTTTCAGAAAAAGCGCTGGCTAAAGGGGGCCTTTAGACAACACTTTAACATTAAAAATGCTGCCTAAAGGGTTTTTTTTTTAAAATTTTTTTTTGTTTCAGAAAAAGCGCTAGCTAAAGGGGGCCTTTAGCAACACTTTAAAAGTAAAAATGCTGGCTAAATGGGGCCTTTAGCAGCGCTTTAAAAGTAAAAGTGCTAGCTAAATGGGGTCTTTAGCAGCACTTTCAAAGTAAAAGGATTGCCTAAAGGGGAGATTTAGCAACACTTTTACTTTTAACAAAGCGCTGTCTTTATCTACAACAATGCTGAAATAGACAGCGCTTTAAAGCGCTGTCTAAAGCCAAAAAAAAGTGTTGTTTAAAGTCTTGTTTGGTGTAGTGAATTCATATTTGCAGGCTGAACATGTGGGTTGATGCGAGAGTGTGATACTCTAAAGTACCACTTTAAATATTCATCCACACACTGACTATGGAAAGACATCTCCATTGCATTATATGTGTTTCACATAACTTTTAAATCTTAATATGTCTTTAACTCAAACATAATGAACCTAATCTCGCCTTCATTATCAATCGATGGTGAATGATACTCAATTTTAAACATCCATATGTTGTCGGTGTAATGTAAGAGATTATCTAGTTTGAATTTTACAACATCAAGAGAGGTGTCATATGTGAACCTAAAATTAATAGGACTCACAGTATTGAAATACACGAATGCGAGATACCAAAATTGAGAGATTGTGAGGTGTCTTTATTAACTATATATGAGACATATTTATACAAATTTTAAATCACTATAGATCACACACAAATTTCTGTGCAATAACAACCGTACAAAAATCCCAATAAAATTAAAACCTTTCAAAATTAACCCTATCAAATTTTCAGAGGTATAAAAAAATCTATATATCATATTTGTTAAAAAAAGGATAAACTATTTTTTATATGAACTATCGAATTTTTGTGCCACATAAATTTTTTTGCAACATATAATTAATGGAAAAAAATATGAAAAATATTTTTACCATTATGAAATTACGTGGAGGTGCCAAATATAATTTAGGAGATGTCGACATATAATTAATGGAAAAAAATATGAAAAATATTTTTACCATTATGAAATTACGTGGAGGTGCCAAATATAATTTAGGAGATGTCGGTGTGTTAAATCGGGTTATAATCATAATGGGCTTCCGTTAAAGTTCATAGAGATCCAATATGGACCTAGTAGTAACATTAGCTGCAAACCTATATCCATCTATATTAATAATATTAATTTAATTAATAATTAAAATTATTATACATATATAAAGTCCTCTCGTTTCTTATAACGGCTCTGTAGACTCTTGTTCAGTCCTTATTCAACCCAAACCCTAAACCCTAGCCGTCTTCTTCCCTTTCTCAATCAACAATGGTACCATTTTATTTTCTCTTTATTTCTTTCGTTTAACTCTTAATTCGATTTTCTGTTTACCGATTAACGGTTTTCTGTTTTGGTATATGAAAATGAAAAATTGCAGACAGGTGAAGCAGTTAACCCTAAAGCATACCCTTTGGCTGATGCTCAGCTTACGATTACGATTATGGATCTTGTTCAACAAGCCGCTAACTACAAGCAACTCAAGAAGGGTGCTAATGAAGGTAACCCTAATTTGTAATTATTGTTTTTTTTTTCTTTGGTTGTTGATTTTGTTTGTTTTTGTTGGGTTTCAGCGACTAAGACTCTGAATAGAGGTATTTCTGAGTTTGTTGTTATGGCGGCTGATGCTGAGCCTCTCGAGATTCTTCTCCATCTTCCTCTACTTGCTGAGGATAAGGTATCATATTATGTTGTTATTGTTGTAGCTTACTCATAAACCTAATATTTGCTTAATTTAGTTAGGAGTTTTTTGGTCTTACCAATCTTGTGTATAGGTTATTTTGATCCTGTTCTGATTTCTGTGTATATGCAAAGTAGAGTTTATTAATCTTGTGCAATTATCTGTTTGTAATTTTTAGAATGTTCCCTATGTGTTTGTCACATCGAAACAAGCACTTGGCCGTGCTTGTGGAGTAACCCGACCAGTGATTGCTTGTTCTGTTACAACTAATGAAGGAAGTCAATTGAAATCCCAAATTCAGCAACTCAAGGTATGTCATGTGATTCACATTCTTTGTTTTCGTGTAGATAACTATAATATTCATTGTTCTATGATCCATTAATTAAAAGTTCATTCTGAATATTTGGTATTTGATTGGTATGTAGGATGCTATTGAGAAGTTGCTGATCTGAAAACTTCATATTGCGAATGATGGTATGATGGGCTTCTTGAGTTGTGCTGAAAGCGCCTTTAGAGGCTTTGACTGGACGACTTGTTGTGCTATCCTATATACTCTTTGTTAACCTCTACTTTAATTTTTCTTTCTACTGCAAAAGGTTGTTTTTGTATGGTATTTTGGTTCTAGTATGAGTTATGTTTTGAACTGTTCTTATAAAAATTGTTTAGTGATATTTTGATGAGTAGAATTTTCAGTTTAATATCAAAAATGTGTTTAGTGCAGTTCTCTTGTAATACTACTTTTACTTTGGTTATTATAGATTAGAGAACTATCGCATGAGTGTAAGTGTCTTTGATGAAAATTGCTTTGTGGTTACCCATTTCCCACGTTACATAATTTACGTTTAAAATGAATAATTTGTTGGTAAGCATTGTTCTTTCGTTAGATGAAAATAATTTGCTTTAGAAATGCTCTTTAAATCATTTTGAAGCTTTTCTCTTTCTTTCAATTCTTAGTTTGATATGTAACACTTTATGGCGCTGTGAATAACAAATTGTACCCTTTTAGCTTAAGTTAAATAAAAAAGTTTTTAAAAATAGGGCTATGTTAGAGGAGAGAGTATATTGCTCCTTATAGTTGGCTAATGTATGGATTAACCATAATCATTGTTGTAGATAAAACTTAAGATAATGTTAAGATGGATTAAGCATAATCATTGTTGTAGAAAAAAGTTATAAAGATTATTAAGAAGAAAAAATTTATTTGTTGTATTCTCAACAAAAATATTTTCTCAAACAATGTGTGAAATTTCTCAATACTTTTCACCTTCTACCCTTTTCCAAAGTACTCCACTAAACACTAGACTAACTTTTAGGAGGAAGCTATAAAATGTTTTTAAAAATGGATGAGATGTATTTGTATTGTTATATGCTTATATATTATGCTATTCTCCTAATTTTTTCTTTTAAAATCTCATATATTCTCCTAACCTCTCAATGACTAGTTCTTACCAGTTTTAGACAAATTAAAGATTTTCAAACAATGTCAAATATGTTTAGAATTTTATTGTTTCCTCATTTCTCTAAGATCTTGTTTAGTTTAACTTGATCACATGCATATCTTTGTTGCATATACAATATTATGTTGTTAATCTTGTTAAGCATAGCTACTCTCAACTCTAAATAAAAGAAAAATAGTATCATATAGTTGACCATCAACGTAAAACTTATTTTACTTATTTTAATCTTTCTGATATGAATCAAATATGATAATCAACTTATCTGATATGAATCAAATATGATAATCAACTTAAAATTTATTTATTTTACTTATTTGAATCTTTCTGATATGGATCAAATATGATAATGTTATCGTATTTGTTTCATATGAGAATATAAATCTAGATCTAGTAAAATGTTAAATGAGCAAGGGCTATTTCATCGTTGCTTGGATGTGGTGATAATTTAAGTTTTATGCTTTGGTATATTGACTAAGTTATATCAAGAATTGTGATATTCTTCACTGTTGATAAAGGTCATAATCTTTAAACATGTAGTAAATTAATACACATTTATGTTATCAGTGCTTATACACTTCAGTAAATTAATACACATTTGATTTTATTAGTGCTTACACACTTTTTAAAAATTAAATAAACATCTTAATGTAAAGTTTTGAGAAAATTTAGAAGAAAAATATTTCTAGAGAGGGATTTAAATAGACGTGTGCGAGTATCAAGAGATTTTGATGAGTTGGCATCAAGGGATTTTGGTGAGTTGGCATCAAGAGAGTAAATGTTGAGGGTAGATTCATCATAGATTTTTTTAATTCTATTAGAAACTATGACAAAAAAATTCGTTTGGACTAGAAACACATAGTAGGAGAGAGTTTGACTATCCACCGTAACATATTGACGACAATGGAGTTTGACAAAGATTTTTAAAACGCTATTAGAGGGAGGTTTTTGGGTACACAAAAAAATGAAAATGAAACGTGAAATAAGGTATATGTGATTAAAAGAGTAAAAAAAAAGACATATGGAAAATCAAGAAGTTTTAAACTAATAGGTATATAGTTTTGTTGGTGGAACGTATTGGGGAGAAGTTATTAGGAGCATCGATATATAGTATATGAATATATACCTTTGTGAGAGACACACCACTTATCTAATTAAAATATTAAAGTGATAGGTGAATGAGTTGTCCCATTTATATATGCTTAAGTCTTCACATTTTCATCTAATGTGAGACTATTTCTCCACTTACTCACACTTGTTATGTTATGCTCATCCGCTCTTCCGATCTCTTTCTCGAACCAAAGACTCTGATACCACTGTTAGGGGAGTTACTAGGAGCATCGATATATAGTATATGAATAGACACTTTTGTGAAAGACACGCCATTTATTCACTTAAAATCTTAAAGTAACCTTAAGGTTTTAGGTGAGTGAATTCTCTAACTTATATATGTTTAAGTCTCCATATTCATATCCAATATAAGACTATTTCTCTACTTACTCACACTTGCTATATTATTTCAACAGAACAAAAGTGCATAAATTAAAGTTAAGATAAAAAGGGTGTTTTGAAGATTGATATAAGTATAAAAATGATTGAAAGTTGAAAAAACACAAATAATCTAAAAGAGAAATCAAGAATGAGGTGGGAGAAGTAAAAGTTAAATCTCTTGACTTGTCTACGAGCCCTTAGACACAAAGGAGAAAATAGATATCAACATTCTAACATGGGAAAGAAAGAGAAGAAATTTGGATAAGTGAAGTTTTATTTTTGAAAAGATAAAAAATAGAGAAAAATGAATATGCACCGATAGTGTAAAATAATTTTACACTGTCAATCAATCACAATCATGTTAAATGTCAAGTCATAGTGTTATTTTTAAATAAATTATATGACATAATGACTAAATGATGAATTTTTATTGAAGGTCAGTGCACTACTTTTTAACTCTAAAACGTATAGATGGAGGAATTAGTTACATAACCTATTTATTAAAAAGATATTAGATCCTAACATACTTTAACATGTCATACATGTTAAATTGTAATTTTTTGCGTCGAAGCATGTTGCTCGACAGATACAAGAGGGTGTCGAATTAGCTTAGTATGCGTGTGTCAAATTGTCGAAGGAGTTGCCTCGACATAGGATTTTGACTTAGGCCTATTTTAGTAGTTTAACTGAATTAGACATTTTGAGATTTTGTAGTTTTGAGCTTTGACTTAGAGAGCAAGCTAACCTAAAACTATAAATAGAGAGAGTAACCCCTATTATTGTAACACATTGAGTATTCACGGAATTTGCAATTGCAAGTGAATAATAATTTTCCACAGTTTGTGGGCAGAGAGAAACTCTGCAGAAACGCTAATCTCTTTTCTTCTTTAATTTATTTTTCTCTTTTCATTGTCATTATGTGGTAATAACAATCTTGTTCATCAAGATTGATAAAAATTTATTATAATTTTTGGTGAATTTCCAACATCTAGTATCAAGAGCTTCAGTTGAGTGATTCAAAGCAAGCAAGAACGATGACAATGAATCATATGAATGGGAATTTTCCAGCAAGTCTTCCAATTCTTAAAGCCGATAACTATGAGAATTGGTGCAAGCAGATGAAAATTGTGTTTTGTTGTCAAGATATTTGGGATCTTGTGAAACTTGGATTAGAACCGCTTGAAGAAGACGCTTCAGAAAAACAAGAGGCAGAATACAAAGAATCAAAGAAGAATTATAAAGCTCTCTTTATAATTCATCAATGTCTAAGTCCAGACAATTTTGAAAAGGTTAGTGATGTAGAATCTGCAAAAGAAGCCTGGGTGATTCTTAAGAAATCTTTTGGAGGTGCAGAAAAGGTGAAAGAGGTGAGGTTACAAACTCACAAAAGAATGTATAAATTGTTTCAGATGGAAGATAGCGAGATCATATTTGATTTCTTCACCAGGGTTACGAATCTAGTGAATCAAATCAAGATTTGTGGAGAGACTTTAACAACATGAGCAGTTGTTTCAAAGATCTTGAGATCTTTGGCTCTAAAGTTCAACCACGTAGTGGTAGTCATAGAAGAGTCGAAGAATATGTTAACTTTGTCGAAGGAAGAGCTTCAAGGGACGCTTGAATCTCACGAACAAAGAATGGTTGAAAGAGCTGCAAGAAAATGGAAGAGTGATGTGGCTTTGCAGGCGCAGTCAACAAGAGACAAGAAAGGCAAACGGAAGTGGTTCGGTAATAAAGGTAAAGGTGGCTACAACAGTTCGACTCGCAGAGGAAACCAACACGAAGAAAATGTGTCGAATTAGAGAAGACCATACCAAGGAAACCAAAGAGGTGGTGGTCGAAAGCTTGATAAGAGTCACATTTAGTGTTACAATTGTCAGAAGTATGGTCACTATTCTAGTGATTGTCCAGAAAAGCGAAAAAATCAAGAAAGTGATGTTAAGTTTGCAAAGTATGAAGAAGAAGAGATGTTGTTGATGGTCACAACAAGAGATGAAGAAAAATTCAAGGATCAGTGGTACTTAGATTCAGGATGCTCATCACACATGTCTGGAAGGAAAGATTGATTTGTCAACATAAAACCCTCGATGAAGAACATGGTGAAATTAATAAATGACAATACCCTAGTAGCTAAAGGTATTGGGGATGTTATGATTACGAGGAAAGATGATAAGAGGTCAATAATTTCCAATGTGTTGTACATACCAGGCATGGAGAGCAATTTACTAAGTATAGGGTAGGTTGTCGAAAAGAAATATAAAGTGTCGATCAAAGACAACACGATGAAAGTCCTCGACATAAGAGGAAGGTTAATCTTGAAGGCTTCAATGTCTCAAAATAGAACCTCAAAGATCAAATTAAATGTGATGGAGCACAAGTGCCTTTCGATTGCAGCTAACAGGGATAAATGGATATGGCACCATTGACTAAGCCATCTCAACTTCAAAGACATTAGGGATTTGAAAAGAAGAAATATGGTTTCAGGGTTACCAGAAATCGATATTCCAAACGAGGTGTGTGAGGAATGTGTGCAGGCGAAGCAGCACAAGAACATCTTCATCAAAAATGTTGGAAGCAATTCTAAGGCTATTCTTAAAATCATATACTCTGATGTATGTGGACCAATACAGGTGGATTCGAGTGGAGGTAACAAATACTTTGTTACATTCATAGATGATTTTTGTCGAAAACTATGGACTGACATGATCAAGAAGAAAAGTAAAGTGATCAAGGTATTTTTCAAGTTTAAGTCTATGGTCAAAAGATAAAGTGGTCAAAAGCTCAAAGTTTTGAGAACTGGTGGTGGTGGAGAGTATGTGTTAAAAGACTTCGATATATTATGTGAGAAAGAAGGGATTGTACATGAAGTGGTTCCACCCTACACTCTACAACAAAAAGAAAGAATCGAACCATCATGAATATGGTGAGAAGTATGTTGAAAGGCAAGCATTTACCTAAAGAGTTTTGGGGTGAAGCTGTATCGACAACAACATACATTTTGAACAGATGTTCGACGAAAAAGGTAGAAGGAATTAGTCAAGAAGAATGTTGGTCTGATGTGAAGCCTTGCATGAGTCATCTGAAGGTATTTAGATCTATTGCACATAGACATGTGCCATATCAGTTGAGAAGAAAACTTGATGACAAGTCGAGTCAGATGATCCTAGTAGGATATCATTCGTCATGAGGTTAGAAGTTGTTCGACCCAGTGAACAACCAGACTGTGATCAGAAGGGACGTGATCATAGATGAGCTTAAGCAATGAGATTGGACTGAAAATGTAAACAAGGATTAAGTGAGAATCTTTTGTGAAGAACCGGTCATTGAAGTCGAAATAGAAGTTCAATAAGAAGAAGTGAGAGGTGATGCAGGCCCAAGCAGACCTCAGAGAACTAGACACATGCCTGTAAAGTTGCAAGATTGTGTGATTACATCAAATAATATTATCGATAATAAAGGTGAGCTGGTACATTATGATTTCTATGCAGATGTGAAACCTGTCAATGCATTTAAGGCATTGAAATATTTGAAGTGGGTGAAAGCAATTAATGAGGAATTGAAGTCCATCGAAGTCAACAACACTTGATCACTTGTCGAATTGCTTCAACGAAAGAAGGAAATTGATGTCAAATGGGTATACAAGGTGAAGTTGAATCCCAAAGGGGAATTAACTCGACACAAAGTAAGGCTTGTGGCGAAAATATTTCTTCATAAAGAAGGAATAAACTTCAATGAGGTTTTTGCATATGTTGCTAGAATCGAAACAATTAGGTTGGTTGTTGGTCTAGCAGAAATAAAGAATGGGCACATATGTCAGATGGACGTGAAAAGTGCATTCCTGAATGAACCCTTAGACGAAGAAGTTTATGTTACACAGTTAGTTAGGTTTGTGAAGCATGGCGAAGAAAGAAAGGTGTACAGGCTGCATAAAGCCCTGTATGGACTCAAACAAGCTCCAAGAGCTTGGAATACGAAAATTAATAGTTTTCTAGGAGAGCAGGAATTTATGAAGTGCACAATTGAACATGGAGTATACTATGTCTCTATGTAGATGACTTGTTAATAACAGGTATCTGCAAGAAGGAGATCGAAGACTTCAAAGATGATCTCAACAAGGAATTCGAAATGTCAGATCTGGGCGGCATTTCATATTTCCTTGGCATCGAATTCTATAAGAGTAGTAGAGGTTTGATGATGCATCAAAGAAGATATGCGGGAGAAATTCTCAAGAAATTTAAGATGGAAGAATGCAACTCTACTTCGACACCTACAAAACCAAGGTTGCAACTGTCAAAAGATGCATATGAAGATGATGTTGACCCAACCCAATACATAAGACTTATTGGGTCATTAAGATACCTTTGTCACACGAGGCCTGGCATAACATATAATATAGGTATGTTAAGTAGATTCATGCAGAAGCCAAAGGTATCACACCTGACAGCGACAAAGAGGATATTGAGGTATCTGAAAGGAACCTTCGCCTATGACATTTTGTTTTCTGCAGTCGATAAAGGAAAAATGCAAGTTAGTGGAATACACTGATTCAAGTTTCTGTAGTGATGTTGAGGATAAAAAATCCACAACAAGATATGTGTTTATGCTAGGCGGTACACCCCTTGCTTAGAGTTCGAGAAAGGAACCAATAGTGGCATTATCGTCGTGCGAAGCAAAGTACATAATTTCTTCTCTTTATGCATGTCAAGCAATATGGATGGTGAATTTGGTCGAAGAGAAAACATGGAAAGATCATGGAGCAATTGCCATGAAGATCAACAACATGGCAGCTATCAATCGGGCGAAGAATCTGATAGTACATGGTCGAAGCAAGCACATCGAAATGAGGTTCCACTATCTTCGAGAGCAAGTAACAGATATGAATATGAACTTGGAACACTGCAAAACTGAGAACCAGATTGCAGACATCATGATGAAGAGTGTGCAAATCGAAGTATTTAGAAGATTAAGAGCTATGATGAATATAGATTGCTTAGACACAATGAATTATGTGGTGTGTTAAATTGTAATTCCTTGTGTCGAAGCATATTGCTCGACAAATACAAGGGTGCGTCGAATTAGGTAGTATGTGTATGTGTCGAATTGTCGAAGGAGTTGCCTCAATATAGGATTTCGACTTAGGCCTATTTTAGTAGTTTAACTGAATTAGGTATTTTGGGCTTTTATAGTTTTGGACTTTGGCTTAGAGAGAAAGCTAACATAAAACTATAAATAGAGGGAATAATCCCTATTATTGCAACATATTGAGTATTCACAGAATTTACATTTGCAAGTGAATAAAGATTTTTCACAGTTTATGGGCAGAGAGAAATTCTGCAGAAACCCTAATCTCTTTTCTTCTTTAATTTTTTTCTTTTCATTATCATTATACGATGATAAAAATCTTGTTCATCAAGATTGATAGAATTTTATCATAGTTTTAGTGAATTTCCAACAATACATTAGATAAAAGGATCAAAATTATATCTTATATTATAAAATTCAAAAGAAAAAGGTAGAAGAAGTGCTAAAAATGATGGGTAATGGCAAAACAATTGGGCCGGACAACATATTTATTGAGGTATGAAATAGTATTAGAGATAAAAGTATTGTGTGTCTTAAGAAGTTTTTAAATAAAATTATAAGGTTAAAGACAATGTTGGACGAGTGGAGATGAAACACTTTGATTCGAATAACAAAAACAATAACATAAACTAAATTGCACAAATTATAATGAGACTCAACTTATAAGTAATAAAATGAAGTTATGAAAAAGAGTGGTCCAGCTGAGAATGATAAATAAAAATAAATTAGAGATAATCAATTATATTTTACGTTTGGGAGATAGACTATATACATGGTCTATTTTCTATGACATGTGATAGAATTAAAGGTGAAAAAAATACAAAAGAGAAGAGAATTGAGTTAAGTTTCTTTTAAAACGGCTCCTTTATAAAAAATTGGATGAAAATAAAAATCAGACTAAATATAAAAGGTTAGAAAAAGATACACAAATTTATCCTAATTCATGTAACTACGTCTAATCCCTTCATATTTGAAGGATTTTTCACTATAACCACTTAATCACAACCACTGGAATACATCCTTGTACAACTTAAAACACCTTAAGATTCTTTCACAAGGATTTAGACCTAAGTCCAATGTCTTCTCAAAGAGATACGGTTCAACTAAACCCTTTAAGAAGTTACAACTTTAAAATGAAAGTGTTTGAGTGTAGGCAAATTAATTCCTTTTGAGAGAGAGTATGAAATGAACTCAAATATACATGTCTATCTTTGTTAAGAAAGTGTTTAAAATGAATTTCATTTGTGATATTTATTAGAAAAGTCAGTTTCTTTAAACTTTTTTCTTCTCAAATATTGCAAAATAATTTATCAATTAGCAATTTACTACGACAAATCCTTTTTTCCTAGAGATTTTTACTATGGACTTAAGCCCTTGAGATATAAAAAGGGATTTGCAATGATTTTGCTTCTAAGTTCTAAGAAAGGAGAAAGTAAAAAAAAAAACATTGACATAGGTCAAACTCCTTGCAAAAATCAATGACAAACAATATTTTAAAATAATTTAATGTATCTTTTGATCTTTTAACTTAATTTCAAATTTTATTTTAATCTCTTATTTAATAAACATTCATTTTTTAGTCTTTTAAATTAAATTATATTAATCAAATTAGTCTTTTTCGTTAAAATTTTTTAAAATATTAAATTGGACTGACATAACACTCCAACTGATATTAATTTAGTTGAGTTAGAATTATTTTTAATTAATATGAAATACTTTATTATATATTATTAGAAGCAAGTTTCTTCTTTTTTCCCAAAAACCCTAGACGCCACACACCGAGTGAAGAGGAGAAGAAAATGGCTACCAACATCAAAATCGTGGACGCTGCTTACTTCGTTGGTAGATATGAGATTCTGTCTTGGATCAATTTTTATTAGAAGCAAGCTTTGGATCTATTGAGCGAGTATTAATCTCTATCTTCTTGGGTTACAACTCATTTTTCCCTTTGATCTTTTAGATGTGTTTGCTCACAAAAATCCAGTTGAAACAAGATTTGATTGGTCTTTGAGTTGTGTTCTTAATAGTGTCCATGCTCTGCAAACTCATGGGCTTTTTTTTATGGGTCACTGAAGTTATTGGCACTAATGTTATTGTTGCTGAAGTCTTGAAGTAAGCAGAAACATTGTCAAGATTTAAAGTGAGTTTTGATGCTATGTATGTGAAGCGCACTTGATAATGCTAATCTGGTTTGTAGTGAGTTTTGTAGTTGTTTGTTTTGGAAATAAATTCATCCATAAAAATATTGAATTATTTATGGTGTTCTTTATTAGTTTAAGGTGTTGTAATATTCTCAATTGTTTTATCAGGCGGATGTCTCTGTAGGTGCATAAAGAAGAGATGAAAGGCAAAAAGAATATATTAAATGAATGCTACAAAAATAAGGAATAATGATTTTATAATGAATTTACATTGAACTACCTCACTAGGCTATTTATACACAAAAATAAAATCTTAAATATCCTCTAACAAAGATATAAAAAGATATAATAATATCTTCTAAAAAGATATTCCTAAAATATAGATTAATATCCAAAAGATATTCCTAAAATATAGATTAAATCTAATACCATCCCTTAATTTATATTTTATCCAAAACTGACAACACTAATTTCATCCCTCAAGCAAAGAAATTAACCAGTCTTGATAGCCTTTGTTAGAACATCTGTCAGCTGCTTCTGGGTGCTACAATGCACAACTTCTAATATTCTGCTCTGAACTTGATTCCTCGGAAAATGATATTTGGTCTCAATATGCTTGCTTCTCCCATGCAGCACTGGGTTCTTGGCAAGATTAATTGCAGACTTGTTATCAATCATCAACTTCAGAGGTTTGACTACTTCAATCTTCAGATCTTGTAATAATTTCAGAATCCACACAACTTGACATGCAGTCAGAGCGCCTGCAATATATTCAGCTTCACAGGTTGAAAGCGCAATAACATGTTGCTTCTTGGAACACGAAGAAATAAGACCTCCCAGAAATTTGAATAAGTACCCAAAAGTACTTATTCTGTCCAGTCTATCTCCGCACTAATCATAGTCTAAATAACTCAGAAGTTCTGATTCGATCTTTCTTCCAGACGGAAATAACACTCCATACTTCAGAGTTCCCTTCACATACCTCAGAATCCTGACAATAGCTTGGTAATGAGACCACTTTGGTTTACTCATAATTCTGCTAACCATTCCAACTGCATAAAAAATATCAGGTCTGATATTACACAAATACCTTAGAGAACCAACCAACTGTTTGAAGGTTGTAGCATCCATATCCTCTCCATCAGAATCAGAGTTCAACTTCTGATTCGTATCAGTAGGCGTGATAGCAACTTTGCAATTCTCTAGCTCAAATCTCTTCAGAAGCTCAAGTTCTTACTTCATCTGATGCAAAATGATTCCTTTCTCAGAATACATAAACTCCACCCCTAGAAAGAAACTCATTTTTCCAAGATCTGTCATCTCAAACGCATTCATCAGAACTTTCTTGAACTCAACTATCTCTTGTTCATAACTTCCTCTGAGTAATATGTCATCAACATACAAACAGACCATAATCATATTACCTTCTGAAGTATGCTGAACATAAACACCATACTCCAATCTCACACTTCTGAAACCCTTGTTCATTGAAAAACGAATCAATCTTCAAATTTCAAGCTCTGGACGCTTGCTTCAATCCATACAAGGCTTTGTGTAATTTGAACACCATCCTTCCTGATTCTTTTTCTCAAATCCAGGAGGTTGTGATACATATACCTCTTCTTGTAATGGACCATTCAGAAATGTATATTTTACATCTAAATGTATCAGAGGCCAATTCTTATTAGCAGCTATTGCAATCACTAGTCTGATTGTTTCATGTCTCGCTACAAGTGCAAACACTTCAAAGTAATCCAGTCCAGGTTTCTGTAGAAAGTCCCTTGCTACTAATCTTGCTTTGTGGTTGCCAATTGATCCATCTGGCTTTAGCTTCTGCTTGAAAAACCATCTGACACTGATGGCTTTCTTTCCTTTTGGAAGTTCTGTCAGCTTCCAAGTCTTGTTTCTCTCTATAGCATCAAGTTCTTCTTTCATGACATGTAACCAAACTTGCTGCTTAAGAGCCTCTTCTGTACTCACGGGTTCAGAGTCTACTAACATTGCACACTGAATAACTTCTCCTTCAGAGTCTACTTAAGTGTCTTGCAACATGTCAAACTCTGCAAATCTTCTTGGGATGCTTCTGACTCTTTGTTGCCTCTGAACTGACCTTCAGAGCTTTGGACACCAGAACTTTCCCCTTCATAAGCACTTGCTTCAGATTTTGGACTTTCTCCAGAACCTTGACTGTCTTCAGAGTCTGGATCACCATCGGAGTCAGAGTCCAAATCATCTTCTCTTTCTGTATCTTCTTCAGAGTCAGAGTCTTTACCAGCTTCAGAAACATGTGTTTCTGAATTTTCTTCAGAAGTTCTCTCATCAGAGTCAGGACGAGACCTTTCCCAATTCTAAACTTCTGATTCCTTTACAATGACGTCTTTACTAAACTCAACTTTGTTAGTTTCTGGATAATAAAGTTTGTACAAACCTGTACTGTGGTACCCCACCAACAACATCACTTTACTTCTATCATCCAACTTCTGTCTTCTGGCTTCTGGGAAATGTTTGTAACATACAAAACCAAACACCTTTAGATGACTAACACTTTTCTTATCTCCAGTCCACTTCTGAATAAGAACTATTTCCTTCAATTTCTTCATTGGACATCTGTTAAGCACATAACATGCAGTTGCAACAGCTTCTCCCCAGAGTATGAGAAAGCTTCTTCTCTTTCAGCATACTCCTCACCATATCAAGCAAAGTACAATTTCTTCTTTCAGCAAGACCATTGTGTTGAGGAGTATAGGGAGCAGTAACCTCATGCTCAATTCCATTCTCCTCACAAAACCTTATGAATTTTGTGGAGTTATATTCACCACAACCATCAATTCTAATAATCTTCAGAGTCTGGCCACTCTGATTCTCAGCCTTCAGTCTGAACTTCTTGAATTCAGCAAACTCTCTGTGTTTAAACTTTATGAGAGATACCATGTCATTCTGGTGAACTCATCAATGAATGAAACAAAGTATTTATTCCCTCCAGTTGATGCTACTGGAAATGGACCGCACACATCAGAATGCACTACTCCCAAGGCATGTTTTTCTCTTGGAGCTACTTCTGATGCAAATGGTAATCTTGGTTGCTTCCCTTCCATGCACACCTTGCATGACTTCTCAAGCTTCTTGATTGTAAGAATTCCATGTACTAGATTCTTTGATTTCAGATGTCCTAAACTTCTGAAATTCAGATGACCAAATCTTCCGTGCCACATCTCACTCTCCTTGACAACACTTGTTACACTAAGACATTCAGAGTATGTAGTTCTAACATTCACCTTGAATGTTATATTCCTTCATTGTTCTGACTCCATAATCAGCTTCTGATTGCAGTCATACATCTTCAGAAGACTGTCCTTCATGGTAACTGAAAAACCTTTCTTAACCAGTTGTCCCACACTCATCAGATTGCTTTTCATGTCAGGTACATACCACACATTCTAGATCACTGCTGCTTTCCCATTGTTTAGAATGATTCTGACATTTCCCATACCTTCTGCATTGAGGTATTTATCATCAGCACATCTGATCTTTATACTCTTCCCAGAGTTAAAATCAACCAACCATTTCTTGTTTCCAGTAAGATGGTTTGAACACCCTGTGTCCATATACCACCATTATGATGAATTCAAATCATCAGGTTCAGAAGCCAACAATAGCACAGGTTCATCATCTGACTCTCCGTTGGCTATATTTTCTTCTTCTGACTTCCTTTCTTTGTTTGACCAACAATCTTTGGCATAGTGACCAAAGTTCTTGCAATAGTAACACTGAACGTTCCTCTTGTCAGACTTCTCCTTTCCCTTCTGGATATTCTTCTGCCTATCAGAGTTTGAAGCTTCTGACCTTTGACCAACCTTAGTTTTCTTCCTGGCTTCTGACCAAGTCTGCTTCTGATACTTCTTACTAGAAGTTACTTTCAGAGCCTGCTGCTCTACTTCCCTCTCAGAAGTTCTCGCAGTCATACGCAACTCATGCGCCTCTAGACTACTTTGCAGCTCTTCAACTCTCATGGTGCTCAGATCTTTGGAATGTTCAATTGCTACCACAATGTAATCAAACTAAGAAGTTTAAGATCTAAAGATCTTCACAATGATTACTTATTCAGAAAGAGTTTCTCCACAAGATTTCATCTCATTAGTGATCAGAATCACTCTAGAGATGTACTCAAACCTTCTCGTTGTCCTTCATGTTGAGATTCTCATATTGCTTTCTGAGAGACTGAAGCTTTACCTTCTTAACTGATGCGTCACCACCGTAACATCTGACCAGTGTGTCCCACACAACCTTTGCTGTTTCAGAATCAGTAATCTTCTCAAACACATTTGCATCCACACGTTGATGGATGTAGAACAACGCCTTCTGATTTTTCTTCCTTAGCGCCCTATGTGTTATCTTTTGTGCCTCTGTTGCGTCTGCTTCTAACAGATCATAGCCATCGGTGACAAGATCTAACATATCTTGAGAACCAAATAACACGTGCATCTAGATCTTCTAACGATTCTAGTTTTTGCCATCAAATACTAGAAGCTTGGAATGGACATCACCGCCGTTTCCATTCATCTTCTACCTTGTGCAATTTATGCAGAAACTCAAAATCAAAATCAGTGTTTCCCAAATTCCCAAAATCAGAAACAACGATTATCATACAACACCTCATTGTTCTCTCGTGTTTCCCTTTTTCTCGTAGATTTCAGACCGAGGCTCTGATACCAATTGTTGGTGCACAAAGAAGAGATGAAAGGCAAAAATAATATATTAAATGACAGCTACAAAAATAAGGAATAATGATTTTACAATGAATTTACATTGAGCTACCTCACTAGGCTATTTATACACAAAATAAAATCTTAAATATCCTCTAACAAAAATATAAAAAAATATTATAATATCTTCTAAAAGATATTTCTAAAATATAGATTAATATCCAAAAAAATATTCCTAAAATATAGATTAAATCTAATAGTCTCTTGATAATCTCTTATTAATGATGAATATAGAAGTAATAGTAATAGTATTAATATGGGCAGCAAGAATGGAGGCTCACCTAGAAGCAAATGACCTTTGGAAAGCCGTTGAGGAAGACTATGAAGTTCTTCCTTTGCCGAACAATCCAACCATGGCTCATATAAGAAATCACAAGGAGAAGAAAGCAAGAAAGTCAAAAGCAAGAGCTACTCTGTTTGCTGCTGTCTCACAAGACATTTTCACCAGAATCATGACGATCAAATCGGCATTTGAGATCTGGAATTTCCTCAAGGAAGAATATGAAGGAGATGAAAGAATCAAGGGAATGCAAGCAATGAATCTGGTTAGAGAATTTGAGATGCAGAAAATGAAGGAGTCTGAAACAATTAAGGAGTATGCAAACAGACTTCTTAACATTGCTAACAAGGTGAGGTTGTTAGGTTCTGATTTTTCTGATTCACGAATAGTTCAGCAAATACTAGTGACTGCTCCTGAAAAATTTGAAGCTTCTATTACTTCATTGGAAAATACTAAGGATCTTTCAAAGATCACATTGGCAGAACTTGTAAGTGCTATGCAGTCCCAAGAGCAGCGAAGGTTGATGAGACAAGATGGTGCAGTCGAAGGTGCTTTACAAGCCAAGCACCATTATGGAGAAACCAGTAGAAATAAGCATGTCAAGAAGAACCAGCCATCAAGCAGCGAAAATAGTGCAAATAACCAAAATAATGGCAGGGGTAAAAAGAAAAACTACCCACCTTGTCAGCATTGCGGAAAGTTGGGTCACCCACCATACAAATGTTGGAAACGACCAGATGCGAAGTGTAGTAAATGCAATCAGCTTGGACATGAAGCTGTAATTTGTAGGAGCAAATTTCAGCAGCAACCTGAAGCTAATGCCCAAGTTGTTGAGCAAGATGAAGAGGATTATATTTTTGCTGCAACATGCTATTCGAAGAGGAGTAATTCTGAATGCTGGTTGATTGATAGTGGTTGTACGAATCACATGACATGTGACAAGACTCTATTCAAGGACTTGAAGCCCACTAATGTTTCAAAGGTCAGAATAGGGAATGATGGCTATATTACTGCAAAAGGAAAAGGAACCATTGCAATTTCAACGTGTTCAGGTACCAAAATTATATCTGATGTTCTTTATGTACCTGACATCGACCAAAACTTGTTAAGTGTAGGTCAGTTGATTAAAAAGGGATTTAAAGTATCCTTTGAAAATCAACATTGTCTTATCTACGACACTGCTGGTCAGAAAGTTCTACGGGTTAAAATGAGAGGTAAAAGCTTCTCGTTTGATCCAACAGAGGAGGAGCAGGCGGTCTATTTTACTCAAGTCAGTCCCACAGAACTCTGGCACAAGAGACTTGGGCATTGTCATCTTGAAAGAATGTTGAACTTGCAAAGAAAAGGCATGTCAAGAGGTCTGCCAAAACTTTCTGATAATTTACCAAATTGTAATGCTTGTCAATTTGGTAAACAAATAAGAAAATCATTCCCCAAATCAGCTTGGAGAGCTTCTCAAAAGTTGCAGCTTGTTCACACTGATGTGGCAGGACCCCAAAGAACACCATCACTACAAGGTAGTATGTACTTCATTCTTTTCATAGATAATTTTACAAGAATGTGCTGGATATTCTTTTTGAAATTTAAACATGAAGTGGCTGGAGTATTTACGAAGTTCAAGAAAATGGTGGAAACTCAAAGTGGCTGCAAGATTCGATGTTTAAGATCTGACAATGGGACAGAGTATACATCAACAAAGTTTAATCAATTTTGTGAAGAAGCTGGTATTGAGCATCAACTCACAGCCCATTACACTCCAGAGCAGAATGGGGTTAGTGAAAGGAGAAATAGATCGGTGATGGAGATGGCTAGATACATGCTGCATGAGAAGGAGTTGCCAAAAACATTTTGGGCAGAGGCGGCTAACACAACGGTCTTTCTCCAAAATCGGCTTCCAACCAAAGTTTTGATGGATAAAACTCCATTTGAGGCTTGGTATGGGTATAACCCGTCAGTAACCTTTCTTAAAGTGTTTGGTTGTGTTTGTTTTGCACATGTTCCACAGGTTAAGCGTGACAAACTTGACAAGAAGGCAACTCCGGGCATCTTTGTGGGTTACAGTTCAGTTTCAAAGGCCTACAAAGTGTATCATCCTCAAACCGGAAAGATGACTGTTAATAGAGATGTGCACTTTAATGAAGAACAACAATGAAATTGGGAGAACTCACAAAGAACAACTAAACTATTTGGCAACATTGATGATAAGCATCTGGGACAGCAAACAACAGAGTTATTTCATGATGAATTAGAAGACGACCCTCCAGTCAGAGGCAAAAGGCTGTTATCTAACATCTATCAAAGATGTAATGTAGAAGTTTGTGAACCTGCTAGCTGCGAGGAAGCACAAAAGGACCAGAAATGGAAAATTTCAATGAAGGAGGAGATATCCATGATACAGAAAAACAAAACATGGGAGCTGGTTGACAGGACTGAAAATAGAAAAGTCATTGGAGTTAAATGGGTTTTCAGAACAAAGCTTAATGTAGATTGCTCAATCAACAAGCACAAGGCCAGACTCGTAGTTAAAGGGTATGCACAAATTTTTGGTGTTGATTATTCTGACACTTTTGCTCCTGTGTCTAGATTAGCTACAATTAGATTGGTGTTAGCAGTTGCTGCGCAAAATGGCTGGAAAGTATTTCAGTTAGATGTTAAATCAGTCTTTTTAAATGGAGAGCTACATGAAGAAATATATGTAGACCAGCCAGAAGGATTCGTGAAGCAAGGTGAAGAAGATAAAGTCTATCTTCTAAAAAAGGCTCTCTATGGCCTCAAACAAGCGCCAAGGGCTTGGTACAGCAAAATTAATGATCACTTATTGAGCATAGACTTTGCAAAAAGCGTATCCGAGTCCACACTTTATGTGAAACATAAGGGAAATAATTTTCTCATAGTTTCCCTCTATGTGGATGATCTTTTAGTGACAGGAGATGACGCAAGGCTAGTTGACGAGTTCAAGCAAGAAATGATGCAAGCTTTTGAAATGACAGATCTTGGTCTCATGACCTATTTTCTTGGAATTGAGATCAAACAAAGTGAGAATAAAGTGTTCATTTGTCAAAGAAAATATGCAAAGGAAATTTTGAAAAAATTTCAAATGGAGGAATGTAAATCTGTTAGCACACCAATGAATCAAAATGAGAAGTTTAGCAAGGATGATGGTGCTGAAAAATTGATAAAGGATATTACAAAAGCTTGATTGAATGTCTAATGTATCTCACTGCAACAAGGCCGGACATTCTATTTGCGGTAAGTCTCTTGTCTCGTTTTATGCACTGTCCAAGTGAAATTCATTTGCAAGCAGCAAAAAGAATATTGAGATATGTTAAAGGCACTATTGATTATGGAGTCAAATTTGATAAGTGTCAAGAATTCAAGTTGTATGGATTCTCTGATAGTGATTGGGCTGGATCCATTGATGATATGAAGAGCACTTCAGGATACTGTTTCAGCCTAGGCTCAGGAGTATTCTCATGGTGCACAAAGAAGCAAGAGATTGTAGCACAGTCCACCACTGAGGCTGAATTTATAGCAGCAACAACCGCTGTAAATCAAGCTTTATGGTTGAAGAAGATTTTATGTGATTTATCTTTGCAGCAGAAGAACAAAACAAAAATTTTTGTTGACAACCAGGCTGCAATTGCTATTGCAAACAATCCAGTATGTCACGAGAAGACTAAACATTTCAACATCAAGCTCTATTTTTTGAGAGAGATGCAGCAAAGTGGAGAAGTAAACTTAGTTTACTGCAAGTCTGAAGATCAATTGGCTGACATGTTTACAAAGCCATTACCTATCAGCAAATTTGAATATCTAAGGCAACTGATTGGATTTTCAGTTCCTAAAGCAAGGAGGAGTATTAATCATGTGCTTTTGTAACTGCTAGATTTTTTACTATTTTATTTTAGGCAAAATACCCTTTTCAGTCCTTTAAGTTTACCCCAAGGTCCATTTTGGTCCTTTATCTAAAAAAAAGTGTCAAACTGGTCCTATAATTCTTTCAAAAGGACCATAGGAGTCCTTTCCGTCCATTTTGGTCCTTTTTGGTTCAGTCCATCCTTCTTTATTTCAATTTGTAACTCCATTATCTTATGTTTCAGCCCATCCTCCCTTTCCTTTAGATGATGTATCATCTTTGCTCCATCAAGCTCATTTTGCAGCTTCTCCAATGAACCAAAAAAGATCAAAATGGACGAAAAGGACTCCTATGGTCCTTTTGAAAGAATTATAGGACCAGTTTGACACTTTTTTTAGATAAAAGACCAAAATGGACCTTGGGGTAAACTTAAAGGACTAAAAAGGGTATTTTGCCTTTATTTTATTGTTTCAGTTTTTAGCAACCTAGTCAATTAGTGGTTGCTATAATTTAGGAGCAAGCTAGTAGTAGTTGCTATACTTTAGGAACAAATTAGTTTAATTATTCAATTCCCTAAAATCCCGATTACTTGGGATAACTTTCAGTTTTTTCTTTCCATTATTTATTATAACATTTCTATCGATCAAATAAATATAATTCATTTTCTTTAATATACTGTTTCTCTACTTCTCTGCCACTATATTTATTATTTTCTGTCATTAAACTAATAAATAACTTAGCGTTCCTTGTTTTGTAATTTTCAAATTAAACTATTTTATATTTCAATGTTTATGTGTTTGCATGATGGCTTTTGGCTATGTCTACCCAACTTTAAAAAAAATAAAAATATAGATTCATGCTTTAGTAAACAAAATCAAATTTCACTTGGATATTTGCTTGGCCAACTTGACATAAGAAGTTCAAACTGCCTACCAAAGAAGGATTAAGCTATTGAAGAAGGGTGACCTTGCGAATGAGAATTCTGCCATCACTCAGTCAAACATTGTCGAGACCTTCAAGAAATTTAGTTATGGTTAGACTTGTTTTTGCAGATGTTGGTCCTTGATGCAGACAATTATAACGTTCTTGTCAAATATTGAAGAGTAGAGTTTTGATGGTCATTTTTTCTTGTCAATATTGTTTCTGCATATATGTGTGACTGATTATTCTATTTTGGGAAGTTTTGTTGATTAATGTGACAACAATAGGGTGTAATAATTTTTTTATTCGATATTAACAATTGGCTAAAATCAAAACCTCTTCAATTTAAATAAAATATTAATTTTTTAATACAAATGTTGATTTAGCTTATAAACAAATATTTTGTTGTCATACTATATAGGCAAAGTTAACAATTTTTTTAGAAAATTTAACGGTAAAGATCACTTTGACTAACTAAATAGTATCTAAAAGATTAATATGTAATAATTATTAGATGAGAGACTAAAGTG
This sequence comes from Vicia faba, assembly GCA_948472305.1. Taxonomy (NCBI): domain Eukaryota; kingdom Viridiplantae; phylum Streptophyta; class Magnoliopsida; order Fabales; family Fabaceae; genus Vicia; species Vicia faba. The sequence goes on from OX451739.1 coordinate 1,208,517,676, forward strand.
AAATTGAAAATTAAATTAAAAAATTTCAGCACTAATTAAACCTTTTAAAATTTAAATCTGCCGTATTTGACAACGGATTTGTCCGTCGCAAACTTAAGATAGAGAGAAAATTGACTTTTCATCTATGTCGAGATGCATTTTCAGAGATTTTGATAAGGGTTACCCTTAAAAAAAAGTAGATATATGACAATTTTCCAAAACTTGCAAAGTCTAAAGTTTTGAACACTAAAACCTGCACCATTTGTTTTATTTTTAAAAAATGTATTTTTTTGTATTTTCGAAAATAGATTCTATAAAAGTATTTTTTTTTAAATATTATAAAAGTATTAATTTTTTAATAAATTAAAAGACTAATTTTGGTATTCTATAACAAAAACATACATTATTATTATTATAGTTAAAATAATAATTTTTTCAAAAATCATATTTTAAAAATAATTTTTATGTAAAGTTATTAGAAATAATTTTAAAATTAGGTAATTTTTAGAAATTTTGATATTAAAAAAAATATCAATAAAATAATAAAATATCTAAAATAATATTTTAATAATAACTATTCAAACTAAAATTTCATTTATAATTTTTATGAAAATTTTCTTTGTAAATTATAAAATTTAAATAATAAAAATTAAAATAAAAAATTAAATAAAAATATAACATTACAAAAATCATTTTTAAAAAATGTTGAAACAAACGAGCCCATAATACTCATTTAAAAATAATTTTTAAGGTATTTGTTCTCAACATTCTCTTCTAAATTTAATTTTTTTTCTTCATTTTTTTTTTCAAAACACATATTTTGTTTTCAAACATTAACAATATCTGGTCATTCTCCCTCAAAGACATTTAACTTGGTCGACAAACAAGAATTGCGAATCTGTACTCTCTTTTGAGAAACACCACCACCTCAACAACACTTGCACTCTTGCAATCAGTGGTACACTGCATCAAATCTACACACCTGAAAAATCTCAGAGACGCAAAAGCTTCTCCCTAACTTGTTTCAATCTCGCTCTTGCAGACAAGTGGTTAGAAAAATAAGCAAGTACTGACAGTGTTTCACATACATGTCACGTACTAAGAAACAAACAATATTAGACAATCTGGCCGAACAGACCGACCTGCTCTGATACCACTAATGTAACACCTTTCTAACCCCACGTAATTAACAAGTAAATTAATTAAAATTACACAACACCAGAGCGTCGCACTTCATAAAACTCATACACGCATATCCTGCTCTGTAACACAGGTTATAACAAAATATTTAACTTTTCAAACATACACATTCATTATGTTTACACAATATCGATACTCATTTGAAAATAATACAGCAGAATCATCATCAAGAAATTTAAATGTAGAATGTAACACCCTATTTTCCCCATCATATATTTAATAAAATCAGAGTAATTTAAAATTTTCCAATCAACATCAAAATAGGATGTCACATTTCATCATCTAAAAAATTGCTCTATCATTTAGTAAATAGATACATAACACAACTATTTAGGATGAACCGACGATATTTTAACATAATCTTCAAACTTTAACTTTATTAATGCAACGAAAAGATATTCATAAACTGTTTTCAACATCTTCAACTCATCTCAAAATAACATTTTTAATCAAATAAAATAAAGTCTATAGTACTCCCACAATACTCCAAAATAAAAACATTAATTAAATAAACAAGCAAACACTCATCCCCCTGTGTTAGTATCAGAGCAATGACACCAACTCAAAATAAGAAGAGCAACATCTCTTAGACTCCACGACTTCGCACTACTTCTGGTTATCTGCATGTTATCCACGTAGAGGCAACATTCAAACAGTAAGGGTGAGATATCATGACAATGTAATAAGTCATATAATCATGAGTGAACAACAGATATATCATGCAAGATTTCAAGTTCCACAATCATTAGTTATAGTTCATAACGATTACACAGATACATACTTAATTATCATCACCCATCATACAACATAAATCAAACATACAACTCAACTTCATTATCATCACCCATCATACAACGTAAATTAAACATACAACTCAATCACACCCAACAATCAAACCAATCACATCTTATTCATCAACAACATCATAATTATCCATACTTCATGCATTAACGCCAATACACGTCACAATTTCAACAATCACATCCAACAATCAATTAAATCACATCTTATTCATCGACAACATCATAAATGCAATGAGACCAACTTCGCTAATTATATGCACGTGGTACCATAGCAACGTTTCTTTTCTATTTAGGCTACACCGTCACTTGCTGTTAAGGCTACACCGTCACTTGCCATTAAGGCTACATCGTCACTTATGAACATGCATGCAACACTAACATGTTATGACAACAAATGAAACAGAACAACAAACATCAACAAACCAAGATAATATAACTCGTTAATCACACATCACTGTTCATACATCATCGCCAGATCACTATATCATGAAATATCTTCATATTCATCGTCATATTCGCAACCTCACAATTACAACAAAATATTGGAATAAAATAAAATCCATAAAATCATCTCATATTATGTTCAAATAATTTTTGTTGAGTAGAAAATATTTTTAGCTTTCCAACGGTTCAAACGACACGTCAAACAGACATCCGAGTCAAAAGTTATGGAGTTTTCAAGTTTTCAAAATGTTGTCAAGCAGTTAGCAATCGATTGCACTAACAGAGCAATCAATTGCACCCTGTTCCAGAGGCCAAAAACCATGTTTATAAGCAGTGCAATCGATTGCTCTTCATCTGCAATCGATTGCTTATGAAACAGAAGCAAAAATATCAATTTTTAAGCAGTGCAATCGATTGCTCTTCTGCTGCAATCGATTGCACCCTGTCAAAAACAGTTTTACGAATTCTGTAAAGTGCAGTACGAAAATCCTATTGTCTCAATTTAAAAAACACAAACTTCATAAAATAATGCACAATCAAACATCCAATTATCATTACTATCAACATACATCAATTACCACACAATTCAAAACATTAATTCATCGATTATAGTCAATTTCAACGGATTAAATCAAACAACCTACACCAAAATCTAACATTCAAACATTCATCTACCCACAATTATACCACCTATTAGAGAGTCAGAACCCCATCCTTACCTTGGATTGATGATTCAAAATCTCTACGGTAAAACCCCTTGCTCTAGCTTTCTAATGCTCTTCCTCTTCTTCTCTCTTCTGCTTCTTCTCTCGTTTTCTACGATAGATCAGAAAACCCAAAATCTCTTCTCTCTTTTAGACCTCTAATATAGATATCCCCATCATACCCCTCTTCTTATTACTAGATTAATATAATTATTTAATTATTAATATTATAATTACTATTTATCTCATATAATAACAATATTAAATATAATAATAATAAATAACAATGATACTAATATTCTCCGTTCACCCCATGTCTCTACACTTTTAGACACACACCCCTACACCTTAACTTCTACAATTCTCACTACTTCTAATCTTCCAATAATTCCATCAAAATACATATAAACACATATAAACACATATAAACACATCATAAAATACATCAACTCATATAAATACATCATGTCATTCAATTATTAAATAAAATAATTCCAATTAATTCATAAGAATACACCGTATTGTAATTATTTAATTAAAAACAATTCTAATTAAATCGGGGTGTTACAACTCTCCCCCACTTAGAATATTTTCGTCCTCGAAAATCTATTTGATACTAAAAAATCCAGATACGACTCTCACATCCTTCCTTCCAACTTCCACGCCATGTTTGGAAACCTTTCGAATACTACTATCCAACCTTCCATATCGTCAACCAAAAAAAATCCAACAAGATGCATTACTACCGAGTTATGAATGCATATGTTAACTTCCTCCTTGTCTAATCACCCTAGAATACATGATTTATTACTTTATGATCTTGTTCATGATTGGACTGGAACACAACGAGATCCTTTCTGTCACCATAGGTATCACTTATCTAATTTCTCTTCATAAGGAAACCATGCTCACCCTCGAGTCTCTGTCATAGGAAACAAAATAACAACATAGACTAAGAACATAGAGTCTCGCGACATGAACATCGTCTCTACTATTTCATCACACAATAATATAATCATAAGAACATCAACACAACCAACTACCAAAAAAATTGATACACAACCTTAATGCCACAATGCTACGTTCCACCAGTCGATTATGCAAATCAATACCTCTATTCCCATGGCAACAACACGAATAATATATCAACCTTTCACCTAACAATTCCACTCTGAAATTTCCAATGGTTTGCATTATCCCTGTAGGATTCTGATGTTTACCCTTGACTCTTAACAAGTCACACACGTATAATGAACTATGCCACATCACGCTTCAGTTGCGTCACTCCGATTCATCTACTTTACAATAACTATTCTCATTTTGATCTCCATCAAATATCAGGTCTACCAGTTTCACATCTAGTTCATGGATCTCTTTAATATCCACCAGGAAGTCATTGTTCACTTTAGATATCCTCAACCTTCCACTTTGTAGCGTTAACTCGCATATCAACTCAAGTCACTGAACCGTTCAACAATTCCCAACTCTTTCATAGCCACTTTTATATTAGGTTCACACAAAATGGTTAACAATTATCCTCTAAAACGTCAATTCACTTTACTCACTATCAAGCTATAAAGACAAGTCTATCCCATCCAATAGAATCCCGTCTACTATCAACAAGAGATTAAGGATGATAAGTTCCTCAATTTGTTAATAGGTAGACGATAACCATAATGGTGACATAAATCATCGTTACTCAACTACAATAGTGTCAGTTATATTATGCCCAAAGTTACTTAAGAATAATGTTCAACAATCATCTCTAAGGCTTACAAATTTTTTCTTAATTTCCTTCTTTTCAACCTCATCAATGATACATAACGCCCAAAAAAATCTATTACATATTCTCCTATACATACTTGTAGCACATCACAATTGTTAAATATTCTCCTAATATCGAAATTATTACTACATCAAGTACAATCCAAATAATTTCGCTATAATATTAAGTATTCATCCGAGTAAAAGGGATTTAATAACATCAATAAATCCTTAGTCACTCAATTTAGCCTTATATCCTCGATGATTCATATAACTTCACATTTGGATCTCATTCCAATCGCAATCTCAATAACACCATTTCCATATCCCGGTTGTTGATAGAAACTTTCAAAATTTTCTTGACACATGTTGATATTATATTATCAAAAAATCACAATCCACTCTACCATCTAACTTTCTCTTTTCCTCAAAGATCTTTATACTCTAACCATTCTCAATTGGCATAATCTGCACTTCCACGTGTTTGCTCCAATACCTTCACATCCTTACTAATACCAACATTTTATTCACTAACAACATATCATTCTTGACCTCGTCTCAAACTAACTGCGACAATAACTAGTTATGTCCAAAAAGCTTCTAGTCTCCATAACCAACTTCAGAGTCTCTCAATGTAGAACTGCGTCTACTTTGGATGGATTCACAAATACCACCACCTGAAATAGCATGCTCAAGAAAAATCATCTCCTCAAACCATAATTTACACCTTGGAAACTTAGCATAAATTTTCCTCCCTCTCGACACAAAAATTCAAATTGCAATGTTCAACATGCCTATATTCTGACTTAGATATTTCCTCGATAAACATTGTAACAAACCGATCAAATATTCGTAATGCCATCACCGAGTTCTAAAAGATATTATCTAACCATCCTTACCCTTCACCCAAATCTGAAGGTAGTCCAACCTCAATTCGATTAGACTGAAGACATACTCGTCTACTAGCTGGTCCACCAAATACTCAATCCCTCTGCAGTGGACATTTAATCTCGATCGTTACCGAAATCAACTGTCGATAATCTACGTACAATCTCGTAGTACCTACTTTCTTCTTAACTAATAACACCAGAGCTCTCCAAGTGGTACACTCGGTCTCATAAATTTATTTTCTAACAAATATTCTAATTGCTTCTTCAATTCGTCCAACTCTGAAGCTGATGTCTTGTATGGTGCCATAGAAACAAGTCTAGTATCCAAGACAAGCTAGCAAACTCCTCCTCTCATCCAACACCACCACGTGACCATTAAATCATTCCCAGGTACTATAACCTTTTTTAAAATAAATTTCATTACGTTAGTGTTGTACCCTAAAATTTGCCCTCTCCTTTTATCAACATTTCTCATCACAAGACTCTTGGAATTCAAGATCAAGCTAAGGTTTGCTCTGCTCAAGACACCTCCTTGCACTGTTGACCTAAAATTAGGGTTTGAGTTTGCACAGGGATATTTTGACCTACAATGCCCAAAGTGACTTTCAAACTTCATGTTGGACCCACAAGTTTGTCCATACCAAGTTTCAAGCCTTGAGTCAAATTTTTGCCCAGTCAATTGGACAGTTGACCTAGAAATCAGTTGTATTGAGGAAAAAGTCAACTGTGGCCAATTGACAGTCAAACCTCTTGAATTTTTACCCACATCAACATTGTGAACTCATATGAACCATTTGATCAAGTTTGGATCACAATTCCACAAGAAATTTGATCAGATCACCAAAAGGGCAAAATGGTCATTTTTAGGGTTTTGACTGTACAAAGGCAATTTTTGACTATTTGACCTAGCCAATGGCAAATCAAGCTCAACCATGGACTCAAAGACTCAATGAAATTATCTTGACCCATTCAACAAGTTCAAAAGGTCTCAAATGCATGGGATTGACAGATGAATTTTTCAGTCAACTGATCAAAATTTGACTGTATACTGAAAAGTCAAACTTTGACTTTTTGGTCAAAATCAAGTGCCAAGGTTCATTTTTCATCAAGATGTGTCAAATTATGAAACTTGTTCATCAAGAAACCCAAAATTGCAAATTAGGGTTTGAAATTGAAAATTTTCATAACTTAGAAATTTTCTAAGTTATGAAATTTTCTTAATTTTTCCTAACTTTGCCCCACATTTTCACCAAGATGCAAATGGATTCAAACAAAACTTACAAAATTAAAGTTGTAGTACATCACAAAATCTACAACTTTTATTCACAAAGTTTTCTCAAAAGAAGCTTGGATCTCAAGTTATGATTTTTGGAACAAGGGTCCCTAAAACTTTTAACTTAGAGAAATTTTGCCCTAGTTTAGGCAGGAGTTTGACCCATCTTCTTGGCCATTTTTCACATAGTTACACTTGGAGTCTCAAGTTGCATTTCAAAGATGGATTATATTACATGTTGCAAGCTTTCCAAATTGTCCAAGAAATCCTCAAAGACCTTTGTGGTTAGGGAGATTCGAATGCTTGAAGTTGGCAAAAACTCACTTTGAAACCATGGCCAATACATGTTCATACCACTTGCCAAATTTGACCAAACTAGCTTAGTACATAATTACAGGCCTCTAAACCAATTTACACTAAAAAATTGAATGCAAATACATTGGACATTGGCATTGTTCTGATCAAGGGAGCATTGTACAATGAACATTTCCATTTTGGGCATAAAGATCACACTTCCATTTTCATAAAGGCAACTTTATGTCAAATTGCATTTTCTTGAGCCTTGGACTTTTTTCCTTGCAGCAAAAAAGTTCCCTAATCTCAGGCATAGTACACCAACTTGAGCATGCTTGGAGCTAGCCTGTACAGGCCATAGCTTGGTTACTTCACATCTTTGCTTCAAAACCAAGGCATTGTGCCAAAAGTCAATAACACACACATCTGATATATTGAACTTAAGCAAAGTTTTCAAACAAGTTTCTCACATCCTAGTAAGCCAAAAACACGAGCCCTTCATCCCTCAAACACCCTTAAGCATAAAATCTTCATTTCTGCCCAAAACAGGGCCAGTTCTGCAAATCACAAGCCACAACCAAATCCCCTCGTGCGTTTTGTCCCAAATCACTTCAAACACATTCTAAACAATACACCTAAGCTGTCCAGACCATTCACAAGCTACTGTAACTCCATTTACACACATCACCATTTTTGCTTTGAAGCTTTGCAGGTTGAGTTCTGTGGAGAGATTCAGGCCATTTCAAAACAAACTAAGCATTGAGAAAGGTTCAGGGAACACCAAGCAAGCTCAATAGAACCTCAGGCCTCACTGAAAGTTGCTGCATTGCTCTACTCGTGTCCAGCTGAAACAGGTTTTTCATGAACTTCTATCTCTCTATTTAGGAACATTTAGCCTTAGGTTTGTGAATGAAAGATGTAGTACTCATTGCCCTGAAACCATACATATGCTCAGTTTTCATTTATATTAAACGTGCTAAGAGAATTTCATCCATGAACTTTCTGAAAAAACTAGGTTAGAAATTAGGGCCAGAGATATTCTCTCTGGTCTTTGAGAGTTAGATCAAGTTTTTTATATGGTTAGAATCGTGGTTTGATGCTCTACAAGTTTCATGTTTTGAGTTTTGTCAAAAGATCATAAATACAAGAGATACGAGTTTGTGTAGAAAGCGCACATTTTTTCAAAGTCTGGAGGAAGAAGATGAAGCTGATGAGTTGGGCTGGCTTGTTTTTGCTTACAACACCTTCTTTTTCAGTTTCACACCCCCTAGCCTATTTCTTTGTATTTTTATTATTTTTGCATTTTTATTTCATTTCTGACTTTAATATTTTATTTTCAAACATAAAAAATACTTGAAAGATATTTTCATAATTTTTTACATTTAGTTGGTATTTATTTTAATTATTTCTAATGTAAAAAACATTTTAGTACCTTTTTTCTTATTTGTTTAAATATAAAAATAATGTAAATAATACTTTCATTTTCATTTCTATTATTTATTCACACCAAAAATATTTTCTTGAATATATTATATTTTTATAAATATTTTATTTTATTTTTACATACTTAACATATTTAATATATAGAAATGAAAATGAATATATATATATATATATATATATATATATATATATATATATATATATATATATATATATATATATATATATATATATATATATATATATATATATATATATATATATATATATATATATATATATATATATATATATATACTTTTATTTTATTAAAAACTTAGAAATAAAATACAAAAATATTATATTTTCATTTTTATTATTATTTATACTAAAAAATACCTTTTTTAGATATATCTCATTTTTATACATATTAATATATTTTTGTACATAAATAATACATTATATTTATTTTCTTAAGGAATTAGGGTTTTACCCTAAAAACAAATAAAATTAATCTTTTATTTATCTCTTTATACTTTTTTACATTAAAAAATACTTTTGCATACATGAACAAATAAAAACTCTTTTTGCATAATACACCTTGTTTAATATTTATTTTATCTTGTTTAATTAAATATTGCCCATTTATTTTACTTGCACAAAGAATTCAATTTGGATGTAATAGTAATTAGGGTTTTATTTTACTTGTCAAATACCCCCTATTCAAAATTGTATCCCCCTCCCTATATAAAAGTTGTAATAGCTTAGATTTATTTTCACGCACTTAAATGCTTTCAATTATGCCATGCTTAGAGAATTAGGGTTTGTATGCCAAATCAAAACCAACAATTAGTTTGACATAATCAAAGACAAAAATGCATGAAAAACAAACACAATGCACACTTACACCCCTAGGGTTACAATCCACTTGTTGCCTTCAAAAATGGGCCATGGTATGCATGTTAAGTACTTTGGAAAAACAAAAACAAAATAAAAGATCATAGTCCCTCGATGACGCTATCTGGGTTGCCTAAACAAAATGATCAAGTCCCTTAAGAAAATTGCCAAAAATACTTGACACAATTGCTATCATGGTCTATACGATGACCCGCGCCTGTCCTGTTTAACATCCTAACACAAGGTTGTTCACCAAATACAATGGTGAAGCAACACTGTTAAAAGGGTTAAAAACATAAGAAAGATCTTTGAGTAAAATAGGGTAGATAGCTCTTAGTTACTTGATCAAAAAACTTGTAAAAACATCCTTGCTATTTTTAAAACATACTTCACAACACAATTTCAAAACCCTACTTTCAAACATTGGAAGCTTTTCAAAAGACAAAAACACCTTTGTATACATTCAAACAAGAATCATTACAAAGGTTGCCACAACGATGGCCTCTTTTCAAAACATCTTTCAAAACCACACACAAAGCACCATTTCAAACAATTGAAGAGCACCATTTCAAACAATTGAAAAGCAAAGTAAGTGATCTAAACAAGTAACTAAGAGCCCATGGATAACCATGGATAGAAAGGGTGCTAATACCTTCCCTTTCTATAATCTACTCCCCGAACCCAATAAAACATCTCAAAGGTCTTTCCTGTACTTTTTGACCTTTCCTTAGGATAAAATAAAAAGTCAGTGGCGACTCTTGCTAAACCGAAACATTTGCGAACACAAACGCAAAACCTCAAGTCAGTTCTCCCATCGTATCACAGTTAGCTTTCTAACGCTTTGAACATAACTCAAATCGGAAATCTAGAACTCAAGTTATGAATTTTCGAAGTTTTTACAAAAATGATGTCCAACACCGTGCAATCGATTTGCACCAGAACAAAAATCGATTGCACCCTGTACAGAAATAGTTTTCCATAAATTTTTAACTGTACAATCGATTGCACTCTAATGCCAATTGATTTCTTAGTGTACATAAGCAGTTTTTCATTATTTTCTATGTACAAAACCCATTCTAACACACTTCCAAAACCACATTCTTCTTATAACTCGAGAGACACATTAATTTGCTAAAAGTTTTGTTTTCCAAAACACCAAGGCTCTACTCTTCTCCATAAATCTAATCATATATTCGTGTTCCAAATCTGACTCACAATTCACAAACACCCCAACGACATTACACAATAACTTACATGATTCCAACAATAAAATTTACAGAAATTCATCACTCTTGCATTACTATGAACAACGACAGTACACACAATGGTAACTCAACACTGACAACTTCACGATCAACCGGCAGGGATGTAACATTACAACCATCTGAGCTTCAACTTATAGGAGTTATTCTACCTGCTTAACAAATATCTTCCGACATAAGAATATGCATCGACTCATCAAAATAATTTGTAATCACATGGTTTAACTTCAACAGTCCACCCCAAGGATAACATCAAGGTGCTCCAACATCTGGCTCTAACAAAAGTCACAATTATCTCCAGTTAAGGCTCACTCATAACTGGCACATCATTATTCATAACATCTCCCTTCACTTCTAGAGATGCAAACAACACAAGTTCCTAATTATTTCCTCTCAAGGACACTTTGACTGAGCGCTAGATATAAATCTTGAATTTGTTACTTCCTTTAAAATCGGAAAAACAACGCAGTCTCACTAACATTTGCACCCATGCAATTCACGACATACTGAACCAACTGTTCCCACCTGAACCATCTCGGAGGAGCACAAACTTCTCCCCCGCTTGTTTCAATCCCACTCCTGCAAACAAGTGATTAGAAAATCAAGAAAGTACTAGCAGTGTTTCACACACATGTCACGTACTAAATAATAATATCTCGACAGTATTCAACTGCCATACTACACTACTGACTCAACAACCTGGTCAGACAGACCGACCTACTATGATACCAATTGTAACACCCTATTTTCCCTATCGTATATTTAACAAAATCAGAGTAATTTAAAATTTTCCAATCAACATCAAAATAGGATGTCATATTTTATCATCTCAAAAATTGCTCCATCATTTAGTAAATATAAACATAACACAACTATTTCGGATGAACCGACAATATTTCAACATAATCTTCAAACTTCAACTTTATTAATGCAACAGAAAGAAATTCATAAATTGTTTTCAACATCTTCAACTCATCTCAAAACAACATTTTTAATCAAATAAAATAAAGTCTATAGTACTCCCACAATACTCCAAAATAAAAACATCAATTAAATAAATAAGTAAACGTTAATCCCCCTTGTGTTACGTATCCGAGCAATGACACAAACTAAAAATAAGAAGTGCAACCTCTCATAGACTCCGCAACTTCGCACTACTTCTAGTTATCATCCCGTTACCCACGTAGAAGCAACATTCAAACAGTAAGGGTGAGATATCATGACAATATAATAAGTCAAATAATCATGAGTGAACAACAGGTACATCATGCAAGATGTCAAGTTCCAGAACCATCATTTATAATTTATAATGATTACACAAATACATACTTAATTATCATCACCCATCATACGACATAAATCAAACATACAACTCAACTTCATTATCATTATCCATCATACAACGTAAATAGAACATAAACATCAATGACACCCAACAATCAAACCAATCACATTTTATTCATCAACAACATCATAATTATTCATAGTTCATGCATTAACACCAATACACATCAAAATTTCAACAATCACATCCAACAATCAATTAAATCACATCTTATTCATCAACAACATCATAAATGCGTTGATAAAAACTTTGATAATTATATGCATGTGGTACCATAACAACATCTTTTTTCCATTTAGGCTACACTGTCACTTGTCATTAAGGCTACACTGTCACTTGCCATTAAGGCTACATCGTTACTTATGAACATGCATGCAACACTAATATGTTATGACAACAAATGAAACGACACAATACACATCAACAAACTAATCTAATACAACTCGTTAAGTACACATCGTTGTTCATACATCGCCTCCACATCACTACATCATGAAATCTCTTCATATTCATCGTCATATTCATAACCTCACAATTACAACAAAATATTGGAATAAAATAAAATCCAGAAAATCATCTCATATTGTGTAAAAATTATTTTTATTGAATAGAAAATGTTTTTAGATTTCCAATGATCCAAACTGCGCGTCAAACGGACACCCGAGTCAAAAGTTATGGAGTTTTCAAGTTTTCAAAATACTGCCAAACAGTGAGCAATCGATTGCACCCTGTTTCAGAGGCCAAAAATCACGTTTTTAAGCAATGCAATCAATTGCTCTTCTGCTGCAATTGATTGCTTACTGAACCAGAAGCAAAAATCCTAATTTTAAGCAGTGCAATCGATTTCTCTTCTACTGCAATCGATTGCACCCTATGAAAAACAGTTTTACGAATTCTGTAAAGTGCAGTACGAAAACCCTATTGTCTCAATTCCAAAAACACAAACTTCATGAAATAATGCACAATCAAACATCTAATTATCATTACTATCAACATGCATCAATTACCACACAATTCAAAGCATCAATTCATCGATTATAGTAAATTTCAAAGGATTAAATCAAACAACCTACACCAAAACCTAACATTCAAACCTTCATCTACCCATAATTGTACCACCTATTAGAGAGTCAGAACCCCACCCTTACTTTAGATTTACGATTCAAAATCTCTACGGTGAAATCCATTTCTCTAGCTTCCTAATGCTCTTCCTCTTCTTCAATCTTCCGCTTCTTCTCTCATTTTCTACGATCAATCAGAAAACCCAAAACCTCTTCTCTCTTTTAGACCCCTAATATAGATATCCCCATGATACCCCTATTTTTATTACTAGATTAATCTAGTTATTTAATTATTAATATTATAATTACTATTTATCTCATATAATAATAATAATAACGATGATACTAATATTCTTCATTCACCTCCTATGTCTCTACACTTTTAGCCACACACCCCTACACCTTAACTTCTACAAGTCTCATTACTTCTAATCTTCCAATAATTCCATCAAAACACATATAAACACATCATAAAATTCATTAACTCATATAAATACATCATGTCATCCAATTATTAAATAAAATAATTCCAACTAATTCATAAGAATACACCGCATTGTAATTATTTAATTAAAAACAATTCTAATTATACCGAGGTGTTACATAGAACGACAACATACTTTGAGTTTTAAACTACAACTTGGATAACACTGATAAAAGTGTTGTCAACACTCAAATCAAAACAAGTAAAATTATTTCAACAACATTCATTAGCAGTTGACTCTAAAATAAACAACATAATAGTTCAGGAAAATCAAACGTCAACTCCAATCCGATGTTACATGAATCAGATCAGAATTCCACTACATAAAACAATAAACTAAAAAGAGCCTCCAATGGCTAGCTTCCACTTATTTCTACATAATCTACTCCTGAGTATCTGCACGTTACCCACGTGGAGGAAACATTCAAACAGAAGGAGTGAATCATTATAATCAATTATAAACAACATAAAAAAGATAGATTGCATAAGTTATGTACAATCATTCAACAACTATAAAAAATTATAAACTCACACCCAAACTTCGTAAACAATTCATGTCCAACATATAGTTACAAGACTCACACATATTCACATAAACATTCACAAGTATCACAGTATCACGTAACACCAACAGAACTATACAATATAGAATGCTAATGCAACATCACTGACTCAATACACGTGATACCAATTATGAACACATAGGTTCATTTCGCTCTCTATTTCATCACCATAGGATACATGATCCACCATCATAGGATCTGGTTCACTCTTGAACCAGAGCACAACAAATCAATACCATAACCATAAGTAACACTTCACTAATTCCCAACATGGAATTAGCTATTCGCACTCGAACTATTACCATTGGAAACAAGCTCACAACATACTTTAGAACTAAATTTCCAACAACATGGATGCATGATTTACAACATGCAACAACAACATCATCAATATACACATTTCAACATTCAAGAAACATTTCTATCAATTCACCATACAAAAACATGATTTGATACACAACGATTGAATCATCATTCAACAATGCATCAAATTAGTACAAAAAATCAAGTTTAGCTTATCAATAATATAAACATAGGTTTATTACTTTATTATTTTATCATTTATCACGAAAATAATTTAGGAAAAGGTTAAGTACAATAAAAAGTGGATACATGTTAAAAAATAACGTTTCTAGGCAAAATCTGGGTGCATGTGCCGACATATACGCATTACAGGTCGAAACATTTACTCTCGTTTTAAAGCGTGTAGTGTCTATTTGTATGTGTCGGGACATGCAACTTTTATGTTTCGGAACATACTATTATACTTTCCAAAAATAAATTTTTCTAAAGGCTATGTGTCGGCACATAGCTCCTATATATCGACACATACTGTTTTGTTGGCCTGAAAACTCAGTTTTAATCCTAATAAACACCAATTCACATGACAATAACTTGTCCCACGAAATCATTCAACAATATATCAAATTTTCTTCTACCTTAACATCCCAACATCATCTATCATGTTATATAACCATAGATTAACAATACATCAACATGTAATCACTAAACAATCATATATCATCATCAATTCATATATTCAACACATGATTCATGAAAACATGATCCAACAAGTAAGATACAACATAATCATTATCATCAACAACACACCACAACATAATCATACAACATCAATATCAATGATTTTCATCAATTGCATCAACAATTATTATAATCAATAACAATCAAAACCCTACATCTACCATTCCCTTATATCATTTATAATTGACAACCATTACCCACCTTTACCTTATAATTTATCTAGGAATTGCTTCTTCTCACACTCTATGGATGAATGCTCTCTCTTAGCTTCCTCCTTGCCCTAGCCTCTTTTCTTCCAAATTTCACGTATTTTGCCTTAGCCTATTTTCTTCCAAATTTCACGTATAATGCAGAATGACCTCATTCTCTATTTTCCATTTTTATCTAGTAACACTAGATTCTTTCTATGTTTTCCCTCATATACCCTCACTTATGCTCTTATAATTACCTCATTTCCCCTTAAATCTATTCATTCTCCAACTATTTATTTGCCTCATTATTTAATTAATAAACCACATAAACTATTATTTAATTATTCTAAATAGTTCTAACTAGGGGCGTTCGCGGTTCGGTTTGGATCGGTTTTAAAGCAAAAACTCATCCGATCCAAAGATTAATTCACTTAAGGTTCGGTTCGGTTTTGGATGATATATTTAAAAAAATCCAATCTGATCTGATCCAATTTTATGCGGTTTAATTTGGATCGGTTTTTGGATATCCAAATTACACATTATATTTTTATTAATATTATAAAACTACTAATAAATCATAGATTTGATATAATATATAACATATAGTATATTAAAAGTTAATATTACAAAATGAGAGTGATTGATTATGCTTGAAATAATAAAAATAAATAGATTATACCAAACTAATAAATATTATTAAAAAAATTATTATCATCTAATAATAAATTCACATAACATGTCATACTAATAAAAAGTAAATAAGTATCAAAATATATTTATGCGGTTCGGTTTGGTTTGGATCGGTTTTGAAAAATTCATCCGAAATCCAATCCGAACCGATCGGTTTTCATAAAATAACATCCAAACACAACCAATAACTTTCGATTTTTTATGGTTTTCGGTTTTTTGGATCGGTTTTCGGTTTTTTATTTGGATTGGTTTGGATTTGAACACCCCTAGTTCTAACTTAAGAATTCATATTCCCACCATTAATTCAATCACCACAACAAATCACAAATATTTCATGAATAAACACAATAAATCACTAATATTCATAAATAAGCACATAAACATCATAAATCTAAATTTGGGGTGTTACATCAACCACACTAGTTTGCATCTTTATAAGGTTAAGTCAAAAGGCATGGTCAATAAGTTATCGAAATAAATTGTATCTTTGTGAGGTACATCAGTGATATGAACCAGTCACACGACTCAACAACATCTTCAAGACCTTATGGGGTAGCAATGTAAGAATTCACCGGGATCTTTTTGTGCCGACTAAAGACTCAAACAGAAGCACAATGTAGAAACCCATCGGGATTTCCTTGCGCCAATGAAGAATCATACGGGAGTATAATGTAGGAACCCACAACTATCTTTGTGCATGTTGAAGACTTTTACGGGAACACGATGCATGAACCTACTGGGCTCTCCTTGCGTCTTCTGAAGACTTCTACGAGAGCACAATGCAGGAATATACTAGGCTCTCCTTGTGCCTACTTAAGACTCCTAAGGGAGCACAATGTAGTGTCATAAACTTTCAACTAAAGAACTTTGTATCTACACACTTCATGCTTGGGAGAATATGTAGTGTCATGAACTTTCAACTAAAGCACTTTTACACGCCTCATACTTGGAGAATTGTGTACCTTTAATCCTATTTAGGACAAAGAGACTTAAATAGCATGATTAAGAGCACATACAAGGGAATTAGGTCAATATGTAGGGAAAATATCAAGATCTCGGCTAAGCTCGACCACAAGTAGCAGAAGTTCACCCAAAACCAAGAGTAGCATGAGCTCACCGAGTATCAAGATCTACTCCTAGTATCAAAAGCTTGACCTGAGTATCAATAGCTCAATAAAATATCAAGAGACCGTCCACGAGTAACAAGAGCTCGCCCAAGGCCAAGAGTAACATGAACTCGCCTGAGTATCTAGAGCTCGTCCGAATATCAAGAGCTCGATCAAGAGTATCGAGATCTTGTTCACTACCATGAGTATAGAAAACTTGCTAGAGTATCAAGAGCTCGTCTAAGCATATCGAGAGCCCGTGCGAATATCAAGAGATCTTACAAGCCTAACGAGAGCCCACTATAAGATGATAAAAACATGCATAATTATTCTTTAAACCAACTCGACCTTTAATATTGAAGTCGACTCGAGTAAGCTAAGTCCAACCCTAACAAATATGAAACATCCAATAAATTTTTTTTTATTAAATAAACAAATCATTAAAAATAAATTAAGAACCCTAATTAAACAAGACCAGACGAGGAAGCATGAACATGATGATTATTATTAATTAATTTTAAGTATGTAAAATGCTCAAAGTTATATATATATATATATATATATATATATATATATATATATATATATATATATATATATATATATATATATATATATATATATATATATATATATATATATATATATATATATATATATATAACAGAAAAGATAGACATAAATTAAAGAGAATTAAACTTAACTGTTTTTGATACAGTGAAGTAGCAATAATGTTTTTTTCTTCTTTCGGAGTACATATCTAAAATAAAATATTTTTAATCTCTGAAATCTAATGAAAATATTATATAAAGAGAACAATATTCTAACTCTAATATCTCTCACTTCAACTATCATTAACTTAAGCGCCATAATATTTATAGATACTATGCCGAGTTAGGACATCAATACGCAAAATATGTTATTGAAGTTTATCACCGAATTATGAACTAGACCGGTCTTTTGCATACAAAATAAATACAAACAATACTTAACAATTTTATATTATTTTCAAATTCTATAATTCTATGTATAAAATAAATAGGCAATCTATAAAATAAAAATTGTTCACGTTTTAAGTATAAATAAAAATCAATAATTCAAACTCTAAAACTAATGAAATCTTAAAAATCAATAATTTTTTATAAAAGATTTTCAATCCACCTCCTAGAACTTGAGGACTATCAAAAGAATTAATTTGAAATACACCATCGAAAAAATTACTGATGTTATATTTTTACAAACTTGAACAAATATAAAAGAGTGGATTGAAAAGCTCTTTAATTTTATTGGTCTATGTGTCATCCTTTTCTCCATATAACTTCATGATCAAAATTATAGAAAAATAGACGTAGTAATTTGTTAGTACATTTTTGTCGAGCGAGATTCAGATTAACACAGTAAATATGTGGCATATTTATTTATTCTATTTGTTTAATTTCAATTAAATCATAAACAACAACATAAACTATTTAGACTCAAAATTTAACATCAAGTGGTCGTGCCGGAGTGGTTATCGGGCATGACTAGAAATCATGTGGGCTTTGCCCGCGCAGGTTCGAATCCTGCCGACCACGTTTTTTCAGTTTTGTGCTATTTTGTGCTATTTTGTTCTGTTATGCCCACGGTTTTTCTTCATTTTTATTTTGTTCTGTTACGCCCACGGTTTTTCTTCATCCTTTGTCTTCTTTTATTTTGTTCTGTTACGTGACGACATTTAATTGGATTTTGAGTACGAAAATTTTTATAAGCTACACCTTTTGTTGTGTTTTGTTTTGTTCTGTGACTGTGAGAGGATATAATTGGATTTTGAATTCAAAAATTCTGATAAGCTAAGGTCCACTAATTCTCATTTTTAGAAAGTAATGTCACCGTCTTTTTTGTGGTGAACACCAACTGTCTTATCAAACTACTAAATAACAAATGTGTTACGATTTGCTGGATTTCATATCCAACTACTATTGCACTTAAAAAATGTAAGATATGTCTCTACAAAGTCATAAGCCATTTTGGAGGTCATGATTACTTTTAACTCTTTATGTTTATCCATAAAAACTGGCCTTGCTTGGTTTGATTTAGACAACAGAAGTACACAAATAAAGTTTTGTATTTTTTATTTATTTTTAAATTGACTACCACAATGTTATTGTTTGAGAGAAACGGTATTGAAAGGTTGTTAAACTTAGAAATAAAAGATATTTTTAAAATAATTTTATTAACGGTGTAAAATTAGTTTACGTTTTGTGTATTGTTCTGAATTGAGCTTTTGTTTGGTTTGTCGTCGGGCAAAGTCCAACTTAACTACTCGAGGAAGGTTCAACAAAGTGGTCCAAATAATTGTGATTGTTGGTAAACATTTCCTCTCTGTTTCTGTCGAGAATGTCTTTCTCATATGTCTGTCGAGGACACGTGATCAATGACTCTTCGAACATCACATAGTCATCTTGCTCCCGTAAAAAACGGATCTTCTACCTCCGAAGATCACGGGACAGTTGACCAGGATAGAGACCACATACTTGAAGATGTGAAAAATACAAGAAAGTGGGGGTTTGAATTGAGTTTTTAAAACAAACTATTCCTTTTAAAAATTATTCCCCTTTAAGTTAAAATGTTTTTTCCTTCACTCTTGATAATAACAATAAGTAAGAACAAGAAGTAAATAACAATATATGTTTATACTAGTTCACTTGAAAATTATCAAGCTAGTCTAGTCCATCCGTCAAGGTGATTTCGCCTCACTCAGTCGAGGACTTAATCCACTATAACAAAACTGATTACAATTTGCACAAGCTACCCACAAATGACTAACAACCTCTAGACTCGCAAGCCCTAGACTTCTTAAGGATTCAGACTTACCCGGTCCCTTAAGGAATATCAACTAATAATCAACCGGATTATTACAATACACAAGCTACCCGCAAGTGACTAACAACTTATAAAACTTGCATGCCCTAGACTTCTTAAGGACTCAAACCTACCTGGTCCCTTAAGGAATATCAAACAACAGTTTGAATACAAATTTTGTTTACAAGAGTATTGCTTCTAAAAAGCTGAGTATGTAAACTATTTTATGAACAATGACTTAAGAATACGAAAGCAATGAACAACATTTGAGCATGAATATTTAGTAGTTAGTCAGGTTTCTTTCTTAGTCTTGAAGCATTTATATAACCATTAACATAATATATCCATTGAGGGATACTCTTGGAATTTCCAGAAACATTGACAGCTTGAACAATAACGTGGAGGACAAGATCGTGCGACGCGTCCGTCCTTTCATGGTAGTGGAATGAAACATTGATTGTACCATGTACTATTTGTACCACAATAACATTATCTTCTTTTCTTCTACACTTCAGAGGCTTCTGCGAGCATGAGTTTAGAAGCGAGAACATAACATCAGGTCATCCGAACTTCAAGTCTTCAGAGTCTTTAGAACCGCGTCTTTAGAGTCTTCGACACTTGGTTATGAGAATCTTTTCTTAGAACCTTGGGTCTTTAGAACTTCAAGTCTTTAAAATCTTTAGGCCTTCTGTCTTTTAGAGTCTTCAGCACTTGGTCTTCAGAACCCTTATCTTTAGAACTTCATAAATAGAAACACAAGCTTTCAGTATCTCGATTTCAGTAGAAACTTTGTCTTTAGATCTTCTAACTTTGTTTATTTAGAACATGTTGTCTTTCGAAACGTGAGTCTTCAGCATCTGGACGTAAGTAACAACTTATGTCTCCAGATCTTTTGACTGGTTTTCTTAGAACGTGTTGTCTTTAGAAGCTTGAGTCTTCAGCATCTGGACATAAGTAACAACTTCTGTCTTCAGATTTTTTGACTGATTTCTTCAGAAAAATATCAGAGTTTACACTTCAGAGTCTTCTGGAGTGTCTTGCTACTGTTCAACAAAACTTGTGTAGCATAAAAGCGGAATCATTTCTCTTCTAGTGTCTTGTCCACGCCATCCATCAGAAGCAGAATCTGTTTATTAAGTACTCAACAATAACAAACATTAGTATAACAAAATTATTCATACAATTATACTCATTTGTCATCATCAAAAGTTAGAGATAATATTGCAGAACCAAATCTTATTCTTACAATCTCCCCCTTTTTGATGATGACAAAACTATGTATTTTGATGATACCATTTTATACATATAATCATAATCAGTGAAATTTAGAAGGGTAAGAAATACTTATCCTTTTTCTGATACTCCCCTTGAGTCAATGACTTGATGAAGATCGGATATCCTAACTATGAACCATTTGAGTAAAAACCCCTGGTTCCAATAGATCAAATATCGAGATCTTGAGAGTCTTAACTTTGGATTCCAATAGACAAATTGAGATCTTGATTTTACACAATTCTTTATTGAATCTTTGAACTTTAATGTGACTTAGACATTTTCCAGATTCTCAATTTTGGAGTATAATTCCAGGTTTCATTTCTTGAAGTTTGATTATGAGTTGAAAACATCTTCAGATTCTGAAGACAATAGGTTAAGCATAAGCTTTGAATAGTGCTTTCAGATCTTTATCTTTTAATCAGAGTTCTAATTTCCTGAAACAGAAAAACAGTTCTAAAAGAAACAGAAGTTTAACTGGGTTAGAATGTAAGCAGCTCTTTTCAGAGAATATTTTCCAAAATTTGATTATTGAAATCAAAGTTACGTTCATTTAAATTACTCCCCCTTTTTGTCATAATCAAAAAGGTAATAATGTGTGAAAAACATAAAAACCAGAAGTAACAATCAAGAAAAGATAAGAAGTTTAATTGATATGTCAAAAGAGATTACAACAAAGTGAATAAAGACAGGGAAAGCTATCTAAACTTCAAACACATCACAACTCTCATCAAATATAGCATTGCATCTGATGAACATATTTCGTTGAACACTTTCAATTATACCTGCTAACTCAAACAGTTCAGACAACATACGTCCATATGGAATGAATGATTTTTGTGAGTTCCTGGATGCTTGGATTGATAGCTTCAGATGATTGAATATTATTTCCGAAAGATGAATTGAAATATTATTACGAAGGCAATAAAGAAGACACATATCCCTAGGAAAAAATATATCAAGATTTTCTCCTCTGGGATGAAGATTTGTTAACAGAAATTGAAACCAGACTTTTGAAAGTGGTTTCAAGTGATCTTCACTAAGGGGCTCAAATCTAAATGAAGAGTTAAGAAAATTTGGAAACATGTCAACATTCATGCAGAAGTTGGGTAAAGGTGGACTCTGGATGGCTTCATCAATGGAGGAGCGAGTGATGGTAATCGGAACACCCAAGATGTGAGAATGAATGGTGTTTCCATCAGGACTAACAAAATCATGGAGCCAAAAGTTCTTTAAGAGGTTAGGATTAACAAGACCTCGCAGCATGGTTGCATACCCAAACCATCCTTGATTTTCAATGACCCTTTTGATGAAACCATCATCAGACACATAATTGGGTATTTTCTCTTTGATTAATTAGAGAAAATTTCCATCTCCTAGAAAGGTTCTAATAGCCATGATATGTAGACAAGTTTGAAGAGAAGAGACGATTGAAGATGATACAAGGATAATGACTTAATGAATGACTATAGATGAAAAGAGATATAAATAGTCAGTCAAGCAATTCTAAAATTAAGACAATTGAAACACTCAAGTAGCATCTCAGACTACTAAAAGAAGAAAATGAAAAGAGAAGCAGATCAAACGTTAAGATGAGAGAGCACAAAAGCATTTAATCATGACATGGAATGTCAGACAGATACCTAGAGGTATGACATGAAACGACTGTTCCCAAGGAGTATTTAAATAAATTTAATCATGATTAATCAATTTTAAGAAAAAAATAATTGCTCGTGCATGACCTAGGTATAATGTGATATACACTAAGTCTATTTAGGTAATGCGTTTAATATTCTCAAATTCCGGAGAACCAAAAGGTTTCCAACGGATCAGGTTTATTTTTAACCAAAACATCTTCTGATAATTTGAGATAAACAAATTAGAAGTCTTTTGATTAAGTCAGAATCGTATTCCTTCACACTACGACTAGAACACAATTGATTTTAATGACATCTTACTCTGGACAAAAATCCATTTTTCAGATTCTTTAGAATAAACAAAAATCTATCTTCAGCCAAGGGTTTTGTAAAAATATCAGCCCATTGATGGTCAGTATCTATAAATTTTAAAGATATAATCCCTTTCTGAACATAATCTATAATAAAATGATGTTTGATTTCTATGTGTTTAGCCCTATAGTGTAGAATATGATTTTTACTTAAGCAAATGGCGGAAGTGTTATCACAGAAGATATGGATGTTTCTTTCATATATATGATAATCTTCCAGCTGATTTTTCATCCATAACATCTGATTGCTGCATAGTGCTGCTGATATGTACTTTGTTTCTGCTGTTGAAATAGAAATTGTTGATTGGCTCTTGCTTGACCATGAGATTAGATTCTTTCCTAGAAACTGGCAATTTTCAGAAGTGATTTTTCTCTCTAGTCGATCTCCAGCGTAGTCTGCGTCACATAAGCCAGAAAGAGAATACTCTGATGTTTTCTCATACATGAAGCCAAGGTTAGGGGTTCCTTTTAGATACCTTATAATCCTTTTAACAATAATTAAGTGGGATTCCCTAGGATCAGATTAGAATCTAGTGCAAAGATTTACACAGAATAAAATATCAGGTCTAGATGCAGTTAAACACAGAAGAGAGCCTATCATACCACAATAGAGCTTCTGACAAACCTTTCCACTTATCTCTTCTTTTTCCAAGATACATGTAGGATACATTGAAGTCTTTGCTACAATGCAGTCTGTCATGTTAAATTTCTTTAGAAGTTCTTTGGTGTACTTACTTTGATGTATGTAAGTAGCCTCTTGTTTTTGATCAATCTGAATTCCCAGAAAGAACTTCAGTTCCCCCATCATACTCATTTCGAACTCAGCCTGCATTAGCTTAGAGAATTCCTCGCAGAGATATAGATTAGTAGAACCAAAAATAACATCGTTGACATAAATTTGAACAATTAGAATATCATTTTTGAATATTTTGTAGAAGAGTGTAGTGTCAACCTTTCCTCTATTAAACTTATTTTCTAGCAGAAAATTGCTCAATCTGTCATACCAAGCTCTGGGAGCTTGTTTCAAGCCATAAAGATATTTCTTTAGTTTAAAAACAAAGTCTAATTTATCATATATTTCAAAGCCTGGAGGTTGTTTGACATACATTTCTTCTGAAATGTAACCATTCAGAAATGCACTCTTAACATTCATCTGATAAAGAATGATATTATGATTTACAGAAAAGGAAACTAGTAACCGAATAGCTTATAACCTGAAGACTGGTGCAAAGGTTTCTGTATAGTCTATACCTTCTTGTTGACTATAACCATGTGTAACCAGTCAAGCTTTGTTTCTGATCACTTCACCCTTCTCATTGAGCTTGTTTCTGAACACCCATCTTGTCCCAATAACGTGGACACCTTTAGGTTTCTGAAGAAGATCCCATACGTCATTCTTTGAGAATTGGTTCAGTTCTTCTTCCATATCCAGAATCCAATCCTTATCCAGAAGGGCTTCCTAAATTGATGTAGGTTCTATTAAGGAGACTAAACCTAGAAGCACTTCATCAAAATGTTTGAGAGTCGATCTTGTTCTGACTGGAACATCTTTACTTCCAAGAATAAGATCTTCAGGATGAGAGGATATGTTTCTGTTCTTCTTTGGTTGAGTTTGATTAGAAGTACTATCAACAACATCAAAAAGAGAAGCTTCTGATTCTTTATCTTCTTGAGTCTTCTCCTTTGGTTCAGTGAATGTGATAGTCACATCTGCAAGCTTTTCACGAAACTTTGACTTTTCATGGTCAAGCTTATCATCAAATCTATTGTGAATTGATTCCTCCATAATTTGTGATTCTGTGTTATATATTTTGAATCCTTTAGAGCGTTCGGAGTATCCTAATAGCATACACTTTTATGCTTTAAAATCAAACTTAACCGGATTATCTTTATTGTTTAACATGTAACAAATACACCCGAATGGATGGAAGTAGGAAATGTTGGGCTTTCTATTCTTCCATAATTCATAAGGAGTATTACACAAAATAAGTCTTATGGAGATTCTATTTTGAATATAGCATGTTGTATTTACTGCTTCTGCCCATAAATGCTTAGCCATATGAGTTTCTTGGATCATCGTGTGAGCCATTTCTTGCAAAGTTCTATTTTTCCTTTCTACAAGCCCATTTTGTTGTGGAGTTCTAAGGATATATAAATCATGTACTATGCCATTTGAATCAAAAAGTTTTTCAAAATCTTTATTTTCAAATTCTCCACCATGATCACATCGAACTCTAACTATTCTGCAGCCTTTTTCATTTTGCACTTGGGAACAAAAGGAACCAAATACAGAGTATGACTCATCCTTGTGTTTCAAGAATAATACCCATGTCCACCTGCTGTAATCATCAACGATGACAAGTTTATATTTTTTACCATTGACAGAAGCAATTTTCACTGGTCCAAATAAGTCAATGTGAAGAAGTTCTAATGGCTTAGAAGTAGAAACAATCTTTTTAGATTTGAAGGAGGTTTTTGAAAATTTTCCTTTTTGAAAAGCTTCACAAAGAACATATGAAGTACACTTCAGATTGGGCAAGCCTCTGACTAATCCAAGTTTATTTAGTTGGGAATTTTTTCTCAAGCTAACATGACCCAGACATCGATGCCATACCCACTGCTCTTCTTGAAAAGTCAGAAGACATTTCACATTTTGATTTTCAAATCTGATAATCTTATTTTATAAATATTGTTCTTCCTCTTGCCATTGAACATAACTGAGCCATCCTTCTGACTAACAACTTTACATGATGTTTGATTAAAGATGACGTCCTAACCATTGTCACTAAGTTGACTGATTAACAATAAGTTATGCATCAGGCCCTCGACTAAAAGAACATTATTAATAGAAGGAAATTTACCATTACCAATCGTTCTACATCCGATGATCTTTCCCTTCTGATTACCTCTGAAACCAATGACGCATCCAGACTTAAGTTCCAAATCTTGGAACATATGCCTTTCGCCCGCCATGTGTCGCGAGCATTCACTGTCCAGGTACCATGACTGGTGTTTCAATGGAGCCATTAAGGAGATCTAAAATGTATATTATTTTATCCTTAGGTACCCATTTTATGGGTCCTCTTTTGTTAGAATTTCCAAAGGTTCTGACCCCTTTGGACTTCCGTGCAACAAAATAATCATGTTAAATTTGTGCATGATGCTTTGGTTTAAAATTTTTCTTTTGTGTCTGTGTTCTTGCTATAGAGGTATCAAAACTTTCTTCTTCTGGACATTTCAAATCTGTGCCAGCAGGCACAAAATGTTCAGAAAGAGGTTTTAGTTTGACATTCAGAGTCTCATCAATTTTCTTTGACGGTCCTGAATACCCCAAGCCTCTGCTTCCATTTCTACTAACACCATAGATCATTGTAGCCATTTTGCTTCTATCTATGCTTTTAGCGAAGAAGTGTTGAAAAGATCTATCATATCTTATTACTTCGTCAGTAACAGATATGTTAGAGAGAATCTCTTCTTCTAACCTACATACTTTACTTTTCAGAGCAATGTTTGATTTTTGTAAAACAAATAGTTTTTTCATTTAAAACAGAAATACTTTTCTCATCTATAGTCATGTTCTCGGAAGTAGCCACAACATTCTTTTTCAAGGTTTTGTATTTACTTAGAAGATATTGATACCTTTTCATTAATTCAGTTAAGCCAATTTCAAGTTCAGAACGACATAAAGAAGAAAGTACCTCTTTGTCGTCATCAAAATCTGACTCATAATTAATTGTCAGTTCGTCTTCTGATGTTATTTCTCCCCTGCTGGTCCTGGCCTTGAATTCCATGTTTGCATGTTCTTCATCAGAATCTTCATCTTCTGATTCTAAATCATCCCATGTTGCCATGAGACCCTTCTTAGCTTTGTAAGCTTGTTTAGGCTTTTTGTCTTTCTTAAGCTTTGGACAATCATTTTTGTAAAGTCCAGGCTCGTTGCATTCAAAATAAGTGACTTCTTTTCCAGAAGCATTTCTATGACCAGAAGTGGATTCACCTCTTTCACACGTCCTTCTTTGACCTCTAAACTTGCTTTATCTGTGCTTCCAGATTTGACTTATTCTTCTGGATATTAAGGAGAGTTCATCATCATCTGAATCTTCTTCAGATTCTTCTGATTCTTCCTTAGCTTTGTAAGCCTTGGTTTTCCCATAAGTAGACTTTAGAGCAATTGATTTTACCCTCTTATGAGGTTCATCTTGTTCCAACTCTATTTCATGGCTTCTTAAAGAGCCAATCAGCTCCTCAAGAGAGGTGTTGTTCAAATCCTTTGCCAATTTTAAGGCAGTTACCATTGGTCTTCATTTAATAGGCAGACTTCTGATAATCTTTTTAACATGATATGCGATGGATTAACCTTTGTTCAGAACCTTAAGTCCTGCCACAAGAGTCTGAAATCTTGAAAACATTGTTTTCACAGATTCGTCGTCTTCCATCTTGAAGGCTTCATACTTTTGAATTAAGGCTAGAGCCTTTGTTTCTTTTACCTGTGCGTTGCCTTTATGTGTTATTCAAAGATAATAAAAAATAGACTTTCCAGTCTCTCTATTTGTGATTTTTCTCATATTCATTATATGAGATAGCAATTAGAAGAATGATTCTTGCTTTGTAGTGATTTCCACATACTTTCTTTTGTGTTTCAGTCATTGCACTTCTTGCAATCTTATGACCTTTATCATCTACTGGGTGAGTGTATCCATCAACTACAAAGTCCCATAGATCCAAGTAATATGCTATAAAGTAACTTTCTATTCTATCCTTCCAATAGTCAATTTTCTCCCCATCAAACATAGGAGGTTTTGAACTAAAGTGATGTCTATCATTATCCCTATTATCAACACTGGAAGTTGATGTAGCCATTGGTTTTTCACACACACACACACACACACACACACACACACACTTGATCGGTACTAGACACTGTTAAGTGTTGATAAAAATTCAAAATTTTAATCTTCTCATAACCGGAGCTCTGATACCAATTGAAGGTGTGAAAAACACAACAAATGGGGGCTTTAAATTGGATTTTTAAAACAAACTATTCTTTTTACAAATTATTCCCCTTTGAGTTAAAATGATTTTTCCTTCACTCTTAATAATAACAATAAGTAAGAACAGGAAGTAAAAAACAATGTATTTTTATACTAGTTCACTTGAAAATTATCAAGCTAGTCTAGTCCACTCGCCAAGGTGATTTCACCTCACTCAATCGAGGACTTAATCCATTATAACCAAACTGATAACAATTTGCACAAGCTACCCGCAAGTGACTAACAACCTCTAAACTTGCAAGCCCTAAACTTCTTAAGGATTCAGACCTACCCGGTCCCTTAAGGAATATCAACTAATAATTAACCTGATTATTATAATGCACAAGCTACCCGCAAGTGACTAACAACTTCTAAAACTCGCAAGCTCTATACTTCTTAAGGATTCATACCTACCCGGTCCCTTGAGGAATATCAAACAACAGTTTGAATACAAATTTTGTTTACAAGAGTATTGCTTCTAAAAAGCTGAGTATGTAAACTATTTTATGAACAATAACTTAAGAATGTGAAAGCAATGAATAACGTTTGTGTGTGAATATTCAGTAGTTAGCCAACTTTCTTTCTCAGTCTTCAAGCCTTTATATAGCCATTAACATAATGTATCTATTGAGGGATACTCTTGGAATTTCCAAAAACATTGGCAACTTGAATAGTAACGCGGGGGACAAGATCGCTCGACGCGTCTGTCCTTTCATGGTAGTTATGATACGGTGGGAGAACTGACTAGTGTTTTGCGTTTTTTTCCGCAAATGTTTCGGTTGAGCAAGAGTCGCCACTGACTTTTTATTTTATCCTAAAGGAAAGGTTAAAAAGCACAGCAAAAACCTTTTGAGATATTTCGTGGGTTCGGGGGGTAGATTATGAAAAGGGAAGGTATTAGTACCCTTTTCATCCATGGTTATCCATGGGCTCTTAGTTACTTGGTTTTTTTAGATCACTTGCCTTGATTTTCGATTGCTTGAAATTGTGTGTGTGTGTGTGTGTTTTTTGAAAATATTTTGGAAGAGATGCCTTGTCTTAGGCGACCAATGTATTTGACTCGTGTTTGAGTGTTTTACAAAAGTGTGGATCTTTTCGAAAAGATGTTTCAAATGTTTTTGAGAGTTTGTTTGAAAGTGTTGTGGATTGTGGTTTTTGAAAAGAAGGCAAGTGTTTTTGCAAGTTGATCTCAAGTAACTAAGAGTTTTGTCTACCCTATTGTACTCAAAGGTTTTTGTTATGTTTTAACCCCTTTTAACAATTTTGCTCCACCATTGAAATTGGAGGACAATCTTGCGTTTAGGAAGTTTATTCGGGACGGGCGCGGGTCGTCGTATGGACCATGAATGCAATGGTGCCAAGTGTCTTTGGCAATTTGCTTTGAAGGGACTATGATCATTCCGTTTAGGCAACATTTTGAGGGACTTATGATCATTTTGATTTTGTTTTGCCAAAGATACTCGACGTGCAAGCATGGCCCATTTTGGAAGGCAACATGTGGGATTACCCTAGAGGGTGCAAGTGTGATTGTGTATTGATTTCATGTATTTGTCTTGTATTAGGTTATCTAGCGTTTGATTTTATGTACATGCAAACCCTAGGTCTAACCATTGTATAATTCGAAAGCGGTAAATTGCGAAAATGTAAAATCTACGCTATTACAAAGTAAGTATCCGGGAGTGGGGGTACAATATTCACAAATGGGGATGAGACTTATAGTATCCAATAAGTTACAACCAAATCGAATTTGTGATCAAATGTAAATAACGAATATCAATGTATAAGATAAACAAATGTGTATAGGACAATGTGAATATATTTGTATTGTATAAGTGTATAATGTGAAATGTATTGTAAGTGTACAAGTATATGCGTATGTGATTATTTACATGTGCGGAATGTGAATTTAATGCGTATTAGGGTATTTGCTTTGACCTAAATATGTGTTTAATGAATCTTTGATTTGTATATTTTTATATGTACAAAAGAAAAATGTTTTAATCAAATGCCTTAAATTCTAATTAGATTATGAAATGTACCATTGTTTATTATATACAAAAAGTGCTTTAATTAAGTGTTATGTACAAAAAGTAAGCGAAAAGAAAATGTTTTTAATTTCATCATATTATGTATAAAAATGTATTTTAATTAAAAGAATAGAAAAGTATTTTCAATTTTAATTATATGATAAAAAAATGTATCTTTATTATTTATGTACAAAAGGAGATGTTTTAATCAAAAGAAAAATCTTTTCAATCTTATAAAGATATATTTCTATGTATATACAAAGATAATTTAAATTAAATATTTTAAAGAAATAAAAACATATTTCATGGTATTTTAGTATTAACGAAATAATATACAATGCTAACAAAAATTAGGTTAGAGGAAAACCATTATAATTAAAAAGTATTAAACGTTTTAAATTAATTAAAAAAAGTAGGTTAATTAACTTGTTTTATAAAAGAAGAGAATTTAAACCTCTTAATGGGCCTGTTCAGTTGAAATCGTGCTTTGCAATGGGGGAGTTTTCAGAGCAAGATGATGATTTGTATAGCTTCCTTGAAGTGTGAGGATGCTATTCCAAGTTCTACTTTGTCTTGAAACTCCCTGAATCGTGCTAGAGAACTTCAACTGCAAAACAGAAAAATGAAAATGGTGAAGTGGCTTGGAGGTGTTACAGATCGTGTTTTAGCTTTTGGATAACTTGCATAGATGGTATGGAGGGTGTGTGAACTGGTTTGGGCAAGAATGCTTGAGAGGATTGAGAGTTGGAACTCAATTTGCAAAGGCAACTCTGTTTTTGCAGTTTGATGGTGTTTTTTTGGTTTGATGAGGTTTGGAAGGTGTTTAGCTCGTGTTTTAGGGCAAGGTGATTGTTTGGAATGTGTTTGAAAAGTTTGCCTAAGCTGGTTTTTGCTGAGATGGAAGTTGTATTGAAAAACTGGTTTTCTGGTTTTTGACACTTTTTACACTATACTTCCACCAGTGGAAGTTGTATTGAAAAACTGGTTTTCTGGTTTTTGACACTTTTTACACTATACTTCCACCAGTGGAAGTTGTATTGAAAAACTGGTTTTCTGGTTTTTGACACTTTTTACATTATACTTCCACCAGTGGAAGTTGTATTGAAAAACTGGTTTTCTGGTTTTTGACACTTTTTACATTATACTTCCACCAGTGGAAGTTGTATTAAAAAACTGGTTTTCTGGTTTTTGACACTGCTAGCAGGTTAAAAGGTTTAGCCAGTTTATGCTTGCTTAGCAGTTTTGTATATTTCTTTGGTGTTTTGGAGGATTTTTTTGATGTTTAGGCTTTTGATATGCAGGTTTAAGGGTTTGGTGTCCAGGTTTGTGTGTTGACAGTAGGTAAGAGTTTAGACAGGGGTTGAGCTTCAGGCTTGAACTTGGTTTATCAGGCCATTGTTTGGCTTGCTTCAGGCCAGGACTTGGTAGCAGGTTTTTGTTCTTGAGGTGTTTTTTTTTGGAGGTGTTTTTGGAGGTGTTTATGGTTTTATGCAGGTTTGTGCTAGTGCAGGTTGGGAGTTTGTATATTTTCTTGTCTCTTCTCCTGAACTGTGTTGTTCTTTTTGTATATTTTTTCTTCCTATCTCTGCCTGCCTAAGCCTGAAAACCTGCATCTTATCTCTTCTTTTTCTCTCTCTCAGTACAGTTTTAATATTAAACTATGCTTTTTTCTGTACTTAATTCTGAAAGTGGCTACTGATGGGAAATGATGATAAAAGAGTTTGCTTGCATATCATGCTTTCCTCTGCATTCTTCTTTGGCCAGCTTCTTACACTTTGGATCTTTTGATATCTTTGTGACATTATGCTTTATATTTTGGAAGAAAGTTGTACTTTGATTTTTAGTTGGGTTTGAACTTGGAGTTTGAGACTTTGAATTTATGCAGTTTGACACTTTTTACACTATACTTCCACCAGTGGAAGTTGTATTGAAAAACTGGTTTTCTCTCTTTATTGTTTATTTATTTATTTAAAACTCTTTGAATTAAAATAATTGAAAAATAAATTTCAATTACTTAATTTAGAATAATAAATAATTTAAATAAAACAATGTCTTAGTAATTGATCAGTTAATCCCGGCTTTTCCAATATTCAAAGCAAAGTAACAGTTAACCGAAACAAACCAAACAGGCGCATTCCCTCTTCACTGATTTTCAACAAACACTGTAAATCCAATACTGCATACTTCTTTTGACTGGCTCAAACTAACTAATGTGAATTCAAACCAACTGTCTCTTTTACTGATCAAAACAATGCGAATTCAAACCGAACCTCGGAATAACTTGCAAAGTGCTGTGGAATTTTAACCTTTCTGAGAATATGCCCATAAAACCCTTAATTCCTGATTAAATGCCAAATAACGTTCGCCTGACCAAAATTGAGCCAAAATCAACCAAAACCCTAAGCCAACTGTTTGAAGCAATCCAGAGTCCTAAAAATCAATAAAACCCTAATTTTTGTTTGACTGACGAGAAAAGTCCGTTTGTCCGATTCTTGAGCCAGTTTGAAAAGTCATGAAACGCCTGAAGCTGAGATTGCTGGTGGAAAAAATGCGAGGGCAAATTTTGGGGTACAACAGTTGCCCCTGTTCAATCTTCTTGGACCTGAAGAGTTAGATTGGCAAGTTTGCCTTTCGCGACTTGAAGGTAAAAGAAGATTGGACACTAAAGTGCCCAGAAAATTTGCACTCGGCGATATGATGGTGGAGGTGAATGGGCTTAAAGATGCCATCTGGTGCGATAGAATTTTGTCGGGGGATGGGCTTAGAGATGCCATCTGGTGACTGCTGGTAGGAGGATGGGCTTATAGATGCCATCTGGAAATGTTGAACTGTATGTCGATGGTGACTGGACGAGTATCAGAAAGGCATCCATGTTTTGGAACATCTCTGAATTGGGGGTCCGAGCAAGCAATAGATTGACATCCATGTTTGGAGAATCCGTAAACTATTTTCAGGAGTTGGGATTGAATAAGCAATAGAGCAACGTCCGTTGTTGGGAAGCGTCCGTAAACTGCTTTCAAAAGTTGAGAAGAGTCTGAACAAGTTGGTAGATTGACCTCCGTTGTAGGGAAGAATCCGTAAACTGTTTTCAGAAGTCTTGAAGTTGAAGAGGAACCGGTGTAGGGTTTCCTGATGATGCGTCTGAATGAATCTGGAATAAGTATCAGAATGTCGCCGTGTCTGGGTCACATCTGAACTATTTCTGGATGAATCTCGGAAGATGATCTGTGTCTGTCGACTGCTCTTACCTGAAAAGGTAAAGGGTTAGTTGTATGCAATGTTATGATGCATGATGCAATGTATGTGACATCAATGTTTATGGCATGAATGTGATGAATGCGCATGTAAGCTGATGAGCTAATCTTGCTGAGGATAAATGAATCCGAGATGGCTGAAGATAAAAGCATCTTGACTGCTGCCGGGGAAAATAAATCCTTGGCTGCTGCTGTGGAGGGCAAGAATCTTTGACTGTTAAAAATGAGAAGTCTTGGGACCACTGTTGGGGAAATCAGAAGCTTGGGTTGTATGCCAAACTACTGGGGAATTCCTGTCTTGAGGAGATCTTCACCGGAGAATATTCGAATATTCTATGGGGAATTGAGAATGAGAGTCTTCAATCTACTTGGGGATTGATAGTTGGAAGTTTTAGCTCCACTGGGGATATTGAAACTTGATTCTGAGGGGAATTAGCTTTTGGAAGGTTCTCTGGCTGGGGATTCCGAGAGTCCTCTGATTGCTGCAGGTGTTGGTCTGGAATAAGTTACTGAACGTCGCCATCTCTGGGTCACATCTTGAACTATCTCTAGAAACAAATCTGAATAAGTTATAGAATGTCGCCAAATCTTGGGTCACATCTTGAACTATATCTAGAAGGAAATCTTGAATAAGTCGCGGAATGTCGCCGAATCAGGGTCACATCTGAACTATATCTTGAAGGAATCTCTGAATGAGTTGCAGAATGTCGCCAAATCTTGGGTCACATCTGAACTATATCTTGAAGGAATCTCTGAATGAGTTGCAGAATGTCGCCAAATCTTGGGTCACATCTGAACTATATCTTGAAAGTCTGAATGAGTTATAGAATGTCGCCATCTCTGGGTCACATCTTGAACTATATCTTGAAAGTCTGAATGAGTTATAGAATGTCGCCATCTCTGGGTCACATCTTGAACTATATCTTGAAAGTCTGAATGAGTTATAGAATGTCGCCAAATCAGGGTCACATCTGAACTATATCTTGAAAGTCTGAATGAGTTATAGAATGTCGCCATCTCTGGGGTCACATCTTGAACTATATCTGGAATGAAAATCTGAATGAGTTATAGAATGTCGCCAAATCTGGGTCACATCTGAACTATTTCTGGAAGGAATCTCTGAATGAGTTGCAGAATGTCGCCAAATCTTGGGTCACATCTGAACTATATCTTGAAAGTCTGAATGAGTTATAGAATGTCGCCATCTCTGGGTCACATCTGAACTATATCCTGAAAGTCTGAATGAGTTATAGAATGTCGCCATCTCTGGGTCACATCTTGAACTATATCATGTCTGAAGTCTGAATGAGTTATAGAATGTCGCCATCTCTGGGTCACATCTTGAACTATATCTGGAAGAAAGTTTGAATGAGTTATAGAATGTCGCCATCTCTGGGTCACATCTTGAACTATATCTTGAAGGAAGTCTGAATGAGTTATAGAATGTCGCCATCTCTGGGTCACATCTTGAACTATATCATGTCTTTTGAGGTGATAAGGAAATTGTTGAACACTTTTGACATTCGAATGCCCCAAGTGGTGATTAAGGAGTCTTGAATTAGATTACTCTGCGAATTGAGAGATTTCTTGAAATCTTGACTGGACTGCCCCAGGTTAACTGAACTTCGAAAGATCTGTTGGAACCTTGACTGGACTGCCCCAGGTTAATAGGATGGTGACATGTCATGCCCCTTGTTGATAGGATATTTGTCGTTGGAAGTGTTATCCTTTTGAAGTGATTTTAAATCACTGAGAGAGTTTTTGCTCCTCCGAACATTTGTTGTATGTATTTTTTGCTGTCAAACAAAAACCAAATGTAGACAGTGATATTCAAGCAATGCAAAGTTTATGTTTGTCTCGAAGTTTTGAAAAATGCGTTTTTTTTTAGCAGAAAACTTTTTCATAAAACAAATTCAATAGAAGATTTAGAGCAAAGCCTTACAGGAGTCAGGATACCTTTTGTAACAGTATGCTTTCGAACTAACCCATGCTTCAATTAGGACTTTTGAGGGGTTGTAACGTGGCCTGGTTCACGGTTTAAGAAACAAAGGATAAAGGCTCAAAGTATATTTGTACCCACCCGCTCTTCGTGATGTTCTTCCACCTAAGCTCAGTTAATTGCGTCATACTCTGTTTTGAGTTTGGAACGACTTTTGGGTGATGGTTCACCAGTTGAATTTGGGGAGACAGTCATCATCTCCTTTTTTCTTTTTCAACATTTTTTCATTTTGTTGAGGATTTTGTAATGACCTCACTATTTTGATTTTGATTTGTTATCCCTAACTTTTGCCTGACTGTTCCCATTTTCGCGATTACAGTCAGCGGGATGCCCCAGCTTTCTTAAGCCTCCTTTATAGGTTTTGGCTCGGTGGGCTTTTTCTCTTTTGAGAGATTGACTGTCTATGTGATAGGGAACCACCCTTGTCTTTTGATTCCAAAGGAATGCTTTCTTTTTTGACGTCGTTCATTGTATTAAGAATTGAGAGTTTGCGACTTCAACGCACATTTTCTCTTGAATTAACTGAGATACTACCCTGCCCCGAGTTTATATCAAGGGTTTCGATTGTTTAGAACAGAAAACTCCTACTTCTTTGGCTCGAAGGGGTTGACTAGGGATTAACTTCCTTATAACTCCAGTGTTTGGGATTTGAAAGAAATGCCTGTACATCATCAGCAAGGTCTGTTCAAAAGCATACTGTATAAGATCATGGTATTGTTTCATCATCCTCCCTCTAAAGGCTTGCAGCTTTTTATCAAGAGTTAAATATCATAAAAAAAAGCATAAGAGTAGTGAAACGAATGGATGAATTCAAGACAAACATATGCAATGCATTAATGAAAACAAAGTTTAACATCAACAGATAATTGTTTGACAGCAAAAGAAATTACAACTTTGAAAATTCAAAAAGAAGCAAAGGTCTTTCAGTTTGAGCTTCATCACTTCAAGTGGAGAACCCTTTAACGAAAGATTTTCATCTCGCCGTCTGGCATGAATTCCAGCACCCCAATGTCAATCAGATCTTGAATCTTATTCTTCAAGGCCCAACCGTCGTTGGTGTCGTGTCCCGGGCTGTAGGAGTGGTAAACACAGAACGCGTCGGGATGATAGTTAGGAGAGGAGGTATTGAGCTTCTGAGGAGGGTCCTTTACGGTAAGCAAATTGACCTCCAACAGGCGCTTCAGTATGAAAAAAGATGGTATTTCAGTCTCCGTAAACTGTCTTCCCGACTTTTCTTGCTTACGCCGATTGCCCCGTTGACGCTGGCGAGGTTGTTGATGGGCTTGTGACCCTGAAGCGAGCAAAGGAGCTTTCCCCTTGTCTTCTTGAATGGATGGAGGCTGAGCGGTGACTTGCTCTTCGACCTCAGATGTTTGCCCTAGTTGGTTG
Source organism: Vicia faba (assembly GCA_948472305.1). Taxonomy (NCBI): domain Eukaryota; kingdom Viridiplantae; phylum Streptophyta; class Magnoliopsida; order Fabales; family Fabaceae; genus Vicia; species Vicia faba. The sequence goes on from OX451739.1 coordinate 1,208,554,909, forward strand.
TTTGGAAGCAGTTGGCGGACAAGAACTCTTAGTTCCTCTTGTCTTTGAGATAGGTCTTGGATGAGAGCCATCTGGCCCACCAACTGTCCCATCATTTGGGTCCTCAAGGTTGTCAGATCGAACTGCAGCTCCGCAAGCTGATCACTCCTGGCATTGTTGGAATTCTCCAAGGCCTTGGTGAGGAGAGCTTTCATCTCATCTTGCCCCAGAGACAAGTTCAGGAACATCTCCTGCAGCTGAGCAGTCTGGTCTTGAATCTCTTTGACAGACCTTTCTAGAGCCATCTCTTACTGAAATAAACAGCATGAGAGTAAGGAAACCTGAAAAAGGAAAAACTGTCAAAATGCAATGCATGATATGTGGATGCATGCTTTCAAGGACCTCTTGGGGTAAACACAAGAAAATGTTAGAGGTTGAACTTCAGTCTTTGATTGGAGATCTCTGCACCGGTGGATGTCTTTCCACTAGAATCAAGCTCGCCATGTCGAGTGGGTCATAGCCACTGATTCAAGTTGTTGTACTTGATCTTTGTTTGGAGAACTTTGTATCGGCGGATGTCTTTCCACGAGAATCAAGCTCACCATGTCGAGTGGGTCATAGCCACTGATTCAAGTTGTTGTATTTGAACTTTGGTTGGCATTGAATAGAGGAGAAACCTCTTGCCCCTTGGTAGACGTCTGGTTCAACGTAACCCTGCATCAAAAGAAACCCTCGAGATCCTTGAAATGGTTATTGAAAATGCTATGGTATGATGTCATGATGTTATGTACATGTATGCACAAGCAAGTGAGTGTATATACAGACAAACATATTCACACAAAGCAAACAAGTCCTTAGGTTTAGGCTTGCATGAGGTTCAGGTTCTACCCTCTTGAAGTTAGTTGGCTCATCCAGTCCTAGAATAGAAACCGGGTTCTAAGGAGCTCAATATCATTGGATTGTTTTCTGTGTTCATTGTTTCGGTTTAGCCACTTACTGGCGACCAAAATATTCCAAGAAAACAATCCTCAAAAGAGTGTAGTATCGAGTATCTACCAACTTCGGACTGCACCAAAGTCGGTCATCTCACTACCCCTAAAAAGGCTAAGATGGTCAATTAAGGTTCTAAGAGTTCGTTAGTGCTTCATGACATCACACAGCCGCCCCGTACTCTCCTTGACTACTCAAGGGTTACCGGTACTCACAAATATGTCACACTAACATAGCTTACTGCTTCAACCATGTCGGTATACCCCACACAGTTCCCTCGCAGTTTTTTGCTATTTACCTAAGAAGGTGCCCCAAATCCGGGTGGAGGATTTACAACAAACCCAAACAAGGACCCAAAGGATAAATCAATCAAGTCAATCAAAGCAAGAAAGCAAAGGTGATCTAAACCCTAAGGTAACCCCGCTTTGAGTAATTCTCCCCAGCAGAGTCGCCAGTTCTGTGATACGGTGGGAGAACTGACTAGTGTTTTGCGTTTGTTTTCGCAAATGTTTCGGTTGAGCAAGAGTCGCCACCGACTTTTTATTTTATCCTAAAGGAAAGGTTAAAAAGCACAGCAAAAACCTTTTGAGATATTTCGTGGGTTCGGGGGGTAGATTATGAAAAGGGAAGGTATTAGCACCCTTTTCATCCATGGTTATCCATGGGCTCTTAGTTACTTGGTTTTTTTAGATCACTTGCCTTGATTTTCGATTGCTTGAAATTGTGTGTGTGTGTGTGTGTTTTTTGAAAATATTTTGGAAGAGATGCCTTGTCTTAGGCGACCAATGTATTTGACTCGTGTTTGAGTGTTTTACAAAAGTGTGGATCTTTTCGAAAAGATGTTTCAAATGTTTTTGAGAGTTTGTTTGAAAGTGTTGTGGATTGTGGTTTTTGAAAAGAAGGCAAGTGTTTTTGCAAGTTGATCTCAAGTAACTAAGAGTTTTGTCTACCCTATTGTACTCAAAGGTTTTTGTTATGTTTTAACCCCTTTTAACAATTTTGCTCCACCATTGAAATTGGAGGACAATCTTGCGTTTAGGAAGTTTATTCGGGACGGGCGCGGGTCGTCGTATGGACCATGAATGCAATGGTGCCAAGTGTCTTTGGCAATTTGCTTTGAAGGGACTATGATCATTCCGTTTAGGCAACATTTTGAGGGACTTATGATCATTTTGATTTTGTTTTGCCAAAGATACTCGACGTGCAAGCATGGCCCATTTTGGAAGGCAACATGTGGGATTACCCTAGAGGGTGCAAGTGTGATTGTGTATTGATTTCATGTATTTGTCTTGTATTAGGTTATCTAGCGTTTGATTTTATGTACATGCAAACCCTAGGTCTAACCATGGTATAATTCGAAAGCGGTAAATTGCGAAAATGTAAAATCTACGCTATTACAAAGTAAGTATCCGGGAGTGGGGGTACAATATTCACAAATGGGGATGAGACTTATAGTATCCAATAAGTTACAACCAAATCGAATTTGTGATCAAATGTAAATAACGAATATCAATGTATAAGATAAACAAATGTGTATAGGACAATGTGAATATATTTGTATTGTATAAGTGTATAATGTGAAATGTATTGTAAGTGTACAAGTATATGCGTATGTGATTATTTACATGTGCGGAATGTGAATTTAATGCGTATTAGGGTATTTGCTTTGACCTAAATATGTGTTTAATGAATCTTTGATTTGTATATTTTTATATGTACAAAAGAAAAATGTTTTAATCAAATGCCTTAAATTCTAATTAGATTATGAAATGTACCATTGTTTATTATATACAAAAAGTGCTTTAATTAAGTGTTATGTACAAAAAGTAAGCGAAAAGAAAATGTTTTTAATTTCATCATATTATGTATAAAAATGTATTTTAATTAAAAGAATAGAAAAGTATTTTCAATTTTAATTATATGATAAAAAAATGTATCTTTATTATTTATGTACAAAAGGAGATGTTTTAATCAAAAGAAAAATCTTTTCAATCTTATAAAGATATATTTCTATGTATATACAAAGATAATTTAAATTAAATATTTTAAAGAAATAAAAACATATTTCATGGTATTTTAGTATTAACGAAATAATATACAATGCTAACAAAAATTAGGTTAGAGAAAAACCATTATAATTAAAAAGTATTAAACGTTTTAAATTAATTAAAAAAAGTAGGTTAATTAACTTGTTTTATAAAAGAAGAGAATTTAAACCTCTTAATGGGCCTGTTCAGTTGAAATCGTGCTTTGCAATGGGGGAGTTTTCAGAGCAAGATGATGATTTGTATAGCTTCCTTGAAGTGTGAAGATGCTATTCCAAGTTCTACTTTGTCTTGAAACTCCCTGAATCGTGCTAGAGAACTTCAACTGCAAAACAGAAAAATGAAAATGGTGAAGTGGCTTGGAGGTGTTACAGATCGTGTTTTAGCTTTTGGATAGCTTGCATAGATGGTATGGAGGGTGTGTGAACTGGTTTGGGCAAGAATGCTTGAGAGGATTGAGAGTTGGAACTCAATCTGCAAAGGCAACTCTGTTTTTGCAGTTTGATGGTGTCTTTTTGGTTTGATGAGGTTTGGAAGGTGTTTAGCTCGTGTTTTAGGGCAAGGTGATTGTTTGGAATGTGTTTGACAAGTTTGCCTAAGCTGGTTTTTGCTGAGATGGAAGTTGTATTGAAAAACTGGTTTTCTGGTTTTTGACACTTTTTACACTATACTTCCACCAGTGGAAGTTGTATTGAAAAACTGGTTTTCTGGTTTTTGACACTTTTTACACTATACTTCCACCAGTGGAAGTTGTATTGAAAAACTGGTTTTCTGGTTTTTGACACTTTTTACACTATACTTCCACCAGTGGAAGTTGTATTGAAAAACTGGTTTTCTGGTTTTTGACACTTTTTACATTATACTTCCACCAGTGGAAGTTGTATTGAAAAACTGGTTTTCTGGTTTTTGACACTGCTAGCAGGTTAAAAGGCTTAGCCGGTTTATGCTTGCTTAGCAGTTTTGTATATTTCTTTGGTGTTTTGGAGGATTTTTTGATGTTTAGGCTTTTGATATGCAGGTTTAAGGGTTTGGTGTCCAGGTTTGGGTGTTGATAGTAGGTAAGGGTTTAGACAGGGGTTGAGCTTCAGGCTTGAACTTGGTTTATCAGGCCATTGTTTGGCTTGCTTCAGGCCAGGACTTGGTAGCAGGTTTTTGTTCTTGAGGTGTTTTTTTTTGGAGGTGTTTTTGGAGGTGTTTATGGTTTTATGCAGTTTTGTGCTAGTGCAGGTTGGGAGTTTGTATATTTTCTTGTCTCTTCTCCTGAACTGTGTTGTTCTTTTTGTATATTTTTTCTTCCTATCTCTGCCTGCCTAAGCCTGAAAACCTGCATCTTATCTCTTCTTTTTCTCTCTCTCAGTACAGTTTTAATATTAAACTATGCTTTTTTCTGTACTTAATTCTGAAAGTGGCTACTGATGGGAAATGATGATAAAAGAGTTTGCTTGCATATCATGCTTTCCTCTGCATTCTTCTTTGGCCAGCTTCTTACACTTTGGATCTTTTGATATCTTTGTGACAGTATGCTTTATATTTTGGAAGAAAGTTGTACTTTGATTTTTAGTTGGGTTTGAACTTGGAGTTTGAGACTTTGAATTTATGCAGTTTGACACTTTTTACACTATACTTCCACCAGTGGAAGTTGTATTGAAAAACTGGTTTTCTCTCTTTATTGTTTATTTATTTATTTAAAACTCTTTGAATTAAAATAATTGAAAAATAAATTTCAATTACTTAATTTAGAATAATAAATAATTTAAAAAAAACAATGTCTTAGTAATTGATCAGTTAATCCCGGCTTTTCCAATATTCAAAGCAAAGTAACAGTTAACCGAAACAAACCAAACAGGCGCATTCCCTCTTCACTGATTTTCAACAAACACTGTAAATCCAATACTGCATACTTCTTTTGACTGGCTCAAACTAACTAATGTGAATTCAAACCAACTGTCTCTTTTACTGATCAAAACAATGCGAATTCAAACCGAACCTCGAAATAACTTGCAAAGTGCTGTGGAATTTTAACCTTTCTGAGAATATGCCCATAAAACCCTTAATTCCTGATTAAATGCCAAATAACGTTCGCCTGACCAAAATTGAGCCAAAATCAACCAAAACCCTAAGCCAACTGTTTGAAGCAATCCAGAGTCCTAAAAATCAATAAAACCCTAATTTTTGTTTGACTGACGAGAAAAGTCCGTTTGTCCGATTCTTGAGCCAGTTTGAAAAGTCATGAAACGCCTGAAGCTGACATTGCTGGTGGAAAAAATGCGAGGGCAAATTTTGGGGTACAACAGTAGTGGAATGAAACATTGATTGTACTATGTACTATTTGTACCACATTAACATTATCTTTTTTCCTTCTACACTTCAGAGGCTTCTGTGAGCATGAGTTTAGAAGCGAGAACATAACATCAGGTCATCAGAACTTCAAGTCTTCAGAGTCTTCAGAATAATGTCTTTAGAGTCTTCAACACTTGGTCATGAGAACCTTTTCTTTGAACCTTGGGTCTTTATAACTTCAAGTCTTTAGAATATTTAGATCTTCTATCTTTTAGAGTCTTCAGCACTTGGTCTTCAGAACCCTTATCTTTAGAACTTCATAAATAGAAACACAAGCTTTCAGCATCTAGACTTCAGTAGAAACTTTGTCTTCAGATCTTCTAACTTTGTTTCTTTAGAACATGTTATCTTTAGAAATGTGAGTCTTCATCATCTGGACGTAAGTAACAACTGCTGTCTTCAGATCTTCTGAATGTTTTCCTTAGAACATATTATTTTTAGAAGCTTGAGTCTTCAGCATCTGGACATAATTAACAACTTTTGTCTTCAGATCTTTTGACTGGTTTCTTTAGACAGATATCATAGTTTACACTTCAGAGTCTTCTGGAGCGTCTTTCTACTGTTCAAAAGAACTTGTGTAGCATAAAAGCTGAATCATTTCTCTTCTAATGCCTTGGCCACACCATCCATCAGAAGTAGGACCTGTTTTATTAATTACTCAACAATAACAAACATTAGTATAACAAAATTGTTCATACAATCATACTCATTTGTTATCATCAAAACTCAGAGATAATATTGCACAACCAAATCTTGTTCTTACAATACTGCTCTCCTCCCATGTAGGATCCTTGCAGTCTCCATTTTGGACTGGGAATCCAGCCTAAAATGAGGACCTTAGACATTGCTGAGGGATATTGATAAGTGAAAAATTGTATTTATTTTGTATATACTTTTTATTGCACTTATCAACTTTTTTTTTGTTAATATCGGTTGAATAACCCCGGTTTTTGTTGTAAATACGTTTAATTGTGTTTTGTGTACATATTGTATCGGTTGATTGGTTTTGTATATGTTTTGTAGGTATTTGAGCATTGTTGGAGCAAGAGGAATAAAACTACAAGATACATTTTTAGATCAATAAAGGAAGAAGGCAAATATTGGAGGCCATGTGAAGTTATACAGTTCAGCAACAAAAGTTGCTGAACTGTCATGCATCGTCGAGCGAAATTCTTATCGCCAGGCGACAGTGGGCGAGAAGACCAATTTTGATGTTGCCTCTGCCTTGCTTCACGTCTAGATCGCCAGGCGAAAATAAAGAGAGTCTCTGGGAAAACTAGTGTGTCGTCGGGCGACGTTAGATATTTTTTTCATTTGAAGACATGGCGCAGTCTGGGCCAAGTGTATAGAAGGAATCTCCGGGCGATGCTTTTGTGTCGCTAGGTAATGCCTGCGAAACAAAATTTTGTTATATTTTCCTTTCCATTTCATTTGGAGAGTGATGGTTTTGGGGGTGATTTTTGTTCTCCCAACTCCATCCACCTCATTTTTGTAGTGATTAGCTTAGTAACAACACTAGGGCTTTGCTTATGGATTATTGGAGGTGGATTCCTCATTGCTTGGTGCTGACAAACCGAAAGATTTGTGGTTTATCTCTTCTCCTCTATATGTATTTCTCTTTTGTTGGGTTTTGTATGTATTTTACTTTGAACTTATGTATATTTGTCGCCCATGGCGTTATATAAAGCTTGTTTTACAAATCTTTATTGATTTTTGTCCTGGATTTTTGCTCTGTGCTAGGGATTTGAGTTTTTATAGACATATACTGCTTAGATTCTTAGCTAGGATGATTATTTGTTAGTTTCTGAACTCTAGAGATAGATTTAAATATGACATCTACTTGGGTATCAAAGCTTAATGCCTCTGTGTGGTTGTGTTATGCTGAGAGATTGTCAGCGCGATTACATAGTTGTCTTCTGTGTTGTTGAGGAGGTAGAGATATCATTTCCTTGGTGATATAATCAATCTCTCGATTTGGGTTAGAAATTACTTAGGTTGTGAGATATATATAATGACATTGATGAGTATTATCTGGTTGAATGTAACTGGTCAATGGATTTAAGTATGTGATGAGTAGATTATATGCGGGCTTGATAAGTTCTTCCTTAGTTTTTTCTTTTGTTTACATTTATTTTCTATTGAAACTTTTATTTTATATACCATTCAGACCCTAAACTCATTAACGAATGATTTTTCAAATGATGATTCAATAACCAATCTGTGGACACAATACGATAGAACCTAAATATCACTCGGTAATATAATACTTTACTTTTTTGCTTACCACTCAAACCGCTTCAACAAAATGGCGCCGTTGTCGGGGATTGTTTCTATTATTTTCGCATTGTGATGATTCTTTTGTTTTTGAGTTTTGTAATTAATGTATATATTGTATAGAAATTGTTTATTAACTTATATATATATATATATATATATATATATATATATATATATATATATATATATATATATATATATATATATATATATATATATATATATATATATATATATATATATATATGATATTTTTGCATATATGTGGTTTCACGTATTATTTTGAATTGTCTCGTATTCGTAATGTTTGTTGTGTGATTGTTAGGTCACTTTTTTTAGGTTTGCACGGTGTGACAATACCATGGCATGGCGAGAGCAAGTTACTTGCTTGCACAATAAAGGCGTCGAGCTTACAACGTAAAACAAGCATGTTTGTTTGTATTTGTTTATATGTGTGGTGACTTGTGTTTTAACAAGTTGAACTTAGATTATTTTTTAAATTTCAATTCTTCACTTTTCAACTTGTTAATTCACTTTCACCCGTTTGTTATGTTATGTCAGTTGAGTTTTTCCGAAAGCTTGTCGTGTTTATCTTGAGGAAGTTTGTTAAAAGTTTGTAAATATTGTATGTTTTATGTAGTTATGTAGTAATTAGCTTTATTATTATTTTTCTAATTCTTTTGTTGTTGTTTGGATTTAAGTTTTGGTCCAGTAACATGTAGAATATTAAGGTGATTTCACAAGTTTGATCGTTTCGACTTGCGAATGCATGGTAATAATTTTGTTAATGTTTTTTACACGTTTGAGGTATGTGTTTATCACTTTCTACACTTTATCATATTCATGATACTTATACTTTTTTTACAATTTTTATGCCATTCATTCTTTTGTATACTTATTCATTTGTGAATCACTTTAGTTCCCATCCTTTTTGTGAGGTAGCTTTCCATTGTTCACATATGCTGGAGGCCACAATTCTTGTTTTAACTAGATTTTATTATGCTTAATCTTTAGTTTTGTGTTGATTGTTTGAATGCAAGAAAAGTATCAAGGCATTTTTGTTTCATTTTGAGTACAAATACCTATCCAAATAGTCAATTCACCTTATGAGTGTGTGATCATTAGTAACCCCTTTGAGCTTTTTATCGATATCCATGTTGTATTTTCTAAATGCTTGTCTAAGAGTGTTTAGTTCTCCTTTTTGCATGAATGTTGATTCTTTGTTTTCTTAAACCCTCAACTATTGTTTTGGTTTGAATTTTTACCTTGCCTTAGAAAGTATGGAGTATTCACTAAGATGTTGGTTGAATTCAAGTTTGAGAAAAAAATGATTGTGTATTTATTGGTTGATTTCTATGAGGTTGAAAAGGAAAAGAAAAGAAAGAAAGAAAAAAAATGTGAAAAAGAAAAAAAAGAGTATGGAATAATGTTGTGTTAATAAGTGATGTGTATTAGTGTGAAACTTGTGATAAAGAAGAAGTTTGATTAAAATTCTATTGTTTGAAACTTTGTGGAAGTAATTACTCCCTTAGGTTTAGGCAAGTTTTTGTTTCGATTAACTTTAGGACTTATCACTTGTTTGTTAACCAAACCACATTACAACCTTGAAAAGCCTTTGATATTCTTGCTTTTATATTTTCAATGTAAATTTTTGGCTGAATGCATAATTTAGTCTATTGTTTACAAGATTATTGGATGAGTGAAAATACCCCATTTTTGTGTGTTTTTCATCTACCGATGATTGTGTTTGCTAGGTGTGATTCATAATTGAGCTTGTATTGTTTTATAATCTTTGGCATGAATTTTTTATTTAGCATTTGTTTCGTATTTATGTTATAGTTGTAGTTTAGTGGTAAGTATTTACTTTTTGTGTACTGTTTTTTCATTTGAACCATTGCATTTTTTTCTGTTTTCAAAACCTGTTGATTCGTGATTCTTTGATTATTGTTTCTTTGTTCTTTGAGTTGTTTTGCTTTGTTTGAGGATAAACAATGATTCAAATTGGGGGGAGTTTGATAAGTGCAAAATTGTAGTTATTTTGTATATACTTTTTGTTGCACTTATCGACTTTTTTTGTTGTTAATATCGGTTGAATAACCCCGCTTTTTGTTGTAAATACATTTAATTGCATTTTGTGCACATATTATATCAGTTGATTAGTTTTGTATATGTTTTGTAGGTATTTGAGCATTGTTGGAGCAAGAGGAATAAAACTCAAAGATGCATTTTTGGATCAATAAAGGAAGAAGGCCAAGATTGGAGGCCATGTGAAGTTATACAGGGAAGCAACAAAAGTTGTTGAACTGTCATGCATCGTTGGGTGAAATTCTTATCGCCGAACGACAGTGGGTGAGAAGACCAATTTTGATGTTACCTCCTCCTTGCTTCACGTCTAGATCTCCAGGAGAAAATAAAGAGAGTCATCGGGCGAAGTAGTGTGTCACCGGGCGATGTTAGATATTTGTTTCAGTTGAGGACGTGGTGCAGTATGGGCCAAGTGTATAGAAGGAATTTCCAGGTGATGCTTTTGTGTCACCGGGTGATGCCTGCGGAACATAATTTTGTCATATTTTCCTTTTCATTTCGTTTGGAGAGTGATGGTTTTAGGGGTAATTTTTGTTCTCCCAACTCCATCCACCTTATTTTTATAGTCGATTAGCTTAGATAACAACACTAGAGCTTTGCTTATGGATGATTGAAGGTGGATTCCTCATCTACTGGCGCTGGTAAACCAGAAGATTTGTTGTTTATCTCTTCTCCTCTCTATGTATTTATCTTTTGTTGGGTTATATGTATTTTACTTTGAACTTATGTATATTTGTTGCCCATGGCGTTATATAAAGCTTGCTTTATAAATCTTTATTGATTGTTGTCCTGGATTTTTTCTCTGTGCTAGGGATTTGAGTTGTTATAGACATATACTACTTAGATTCTTATCTAGGATGATTATCTGTTAGTTTCTAAACTCTAGAGATAGATTTAAAACTGACATCTACTTGGGTATCTGAGCTTAATGCCTCTTTGTGGTTGTGTTGTGCTGAGAGATTGTAAGTGCGGTTACATAGTTGTCTTCTATGCTGTTAAGGAGGTAGAGAGATCATTTCCTTGGTGATACAGTCGGTCTCTCAATTTGGGTTAGATATGACTTAGGTTGTGAGTGATACATAGTGACATTGATGAGTATTGTTAGGTTGAATGTAATTGGTTGATAGATTTAAGTCTGTGATGAGTAGATTATATGCAGGCTTGATAAATTCCTCCTTAGTTTTTTCTTTTGTTTACATTTATTTTCTGTTGACACTTTCATTTTCTATACCATTCAAACCCCAAACTCATTAACGAATGATTTTTCAAACGGCGATTCAATAACCAATATCTGTGAACACGATACAATATAACCTAAATATCAACCGGTAAAATAATACTTTATTTTTTGCTTGCCGCTCAAACCGCTGCAACAACTATAAATACCCCCTTTTACTAGAGGGTCAAGTATTCAATTCTACTCACTTACACTTTGTGCTTGCCTTTGTTACTCTGAATCTTACTTTGGCATCAGAGTACCTTACAGGTACACCCACCATTCACTTCAACAACCACAAGAGTCCAAGTGTTGCAGGCCACTGAAGATCCTTCTGATCCCGATAAGATCAGTGGTTCCGTCTGTGGGAAACTTTGCTTCCCCATCTTTTTCCAAACCTAAAGATGGGAACCCCCTCGACGCCCCTCAACAAATCGAGGAGCCCAGAATGTATCAGAAAATCCCTATGCCACCCAATGCTAATCCCACCATAGCGGACCTATTCATGGCTGTCAATCAGACCAACTACCTGATCTTCTAACAAAGCAAGCATATTAGAATGCTGGAGAAGAGTCGACAATATCGCTCCCCTATAAGAGGAATTCGTGGACCCGAATCTTACAGCCCGTCCCCGTGATGGCGAGATACCCATTCACGTTATCCCCCATGGAGACACCAACTAAATGAATCTCAGAGCCTCTTTCCTTGTCAAACTGGGCAAGGCCCTCGACTAGAGAGATCGTAGCCTGTAGTCATCAAGAAGCACGATCGCACTCCCATGCACAGGGAATGAAGATCTCTAATTCCCAAGAGGAACAAGGGCGACGACAACCAGAAAATCAAAAGAGTCGACCAAAAAGTTCACCGCACCATAAAGGCCCTCAGTTTTATTCCCCTCCGTCGCTCTTACCAGACCGAAGTGACGAAGATGACCCTCGTGGTTCATTCTCTAGGGAGATTATGGAGACCCTAATATCCATCGGGATGGAGAAACCACTACCTTTGGAGACCTATGACAGCGTGACAGACCCCGACGATCACATCGAGAGCTTCAATGCGATGCTTAATTACTGTAACATCAGGGACGCTATCAAGTGCAGACTGTTTCCCATGACTCTGAGGAAAGGTGCCATGGCATGGTACAAAAGCCTCACCCTAAAACGCTACCTCCTAGAGGGATATGAAGAATCAGTTCACCAAAAATTTCACCGCCTCTCGACGACACTCAAAGACTGAAGCGTCACTCGAGGCGATCATCCATGGGAACAATGAACCCCTCTAAGCATACATCGAACAATTCAATTGAGAAGCAATCTAGGTCCCCACGACTGATCACATGAAGAGGTACCTACTCGAGAATGGGTTGTATACTGGAAGTGATTTTAGGAAAACATTGGGTATCGAGACGCCTCATTCGCTAGACGAACTACTCCGTAAGGCCCAATCCTACATCCAATACAAGAAGAAAGAGGCGGACAACAACTCTAGCGACTCGAGGAATCAAGAGAGCACTAAAGTCCCGAAGTATGATGATGAGGTGGCTCTTCGAAGAGGTGGGGAGAAAATAAGAGACGATAAACCTTGTGACTTTCGTGAGCACAAAGGTAAGATGGGCCGCTTTACTGAATACACTCTGCTGACCGCTACCCGCGAGCGCATCCTCACCGAGTGTATCAACTCTAAATTCAAACAAGGTGGTGTTCGATTTCTCAGGCCTAACCCTCTAAGTCGAACATCGACAAGACCAAGTACTGTTATTTCCATAGGAGCCACGGACACGTCACTGAAGATTGTATCCACCTCAAGGATGTAATCGAAACCATCATCAAGGAAAGTTGTCTTAGGAAATACACCAAGAGAAGCGAGCCTCCCCAACAGAACATTCGTGACACAAAGAGGGTCGAGGAAGAAACACCACCCTCCGACAATGCTCTTAATATGCAGGTCACTTTATGCGTCTTCCGACCTGAGGATTTCTTCATACCCTAAGGAGGACGACCTGCCCATCTCCACTCACAGTACCTGGGAAAGATTCCCCACCGCCATGGTCATATTCGGCGGGGGATTCAACAAGCTCACCGTCAAGTCGGCGAAGATAAATTTTGAGGAGCTGATCAATGCGAGCTCAACTTGGAACACAACTCTCGATAAGTTCCGAGGAAAATCTGACCCCATCATTTTTTATCTCGAAGAACTGCCAGGTAGGGCACCAAACTCCAACATCCCTCTGCTGGCAAGGGAAAATATGGCGAAGTTTGACATCTGCTGAATTCTGGTCGACCAAGGGAGCTCTTTGGATATAATGTACACACACCTATTCATCACTCTCCAGCTCGACCACATTCATTTGACACTGTACGTGGGGTCTGGCCTACAGGGTTTTAATGGCATGACCACCAGGCCCTTGGGTTACGTCGAGCAGATCGTCACCTTTGATGAAGAAGCAACGACCAGACAAGTCACAATCCCTTCATGGTCATTGAAAGCCTGTCTCTGTACAACTTCATCTTGGGAAGGCCAACTCTAGCTGAGTTGACTTCCGTACCATCCACGATCCACCTAAAGATGAAATACTATACAAAGAGGGGTCGCATCATCAAATTCATGGGGATATTGAAGCCGCGAGAAGATGCTTCAAGGCAGCGACTAAGGGACATGATTTAATCGACATAACACCCAAGACTACCAACAGTCAGGCCCGACCCATGGACGATAAGCCAACCCAAACAAGAATAAAATCTGTCACCCCACGCCAGTTCAGTGGACCTCTACGCCCGCTTCACTAGAGACGAGCTGAAGGAAGAGAAAAGGAAGGAAGGAGATGCCCGAATAGCTGACAACAGGGAGCCTCTCCATCCCGTGCGCCCCATCCCAAATGGTGATTTTGAAGTCATCCTCCTCGACAACGATCCAGGAAAATGTGTGAAGATTGGAACAAGGATCCCCGACTTGGCGAGGAAACAAATTAAAGCTTGCTTGAGGGAGAACACTGATCTGTTTGCATAGAGCGCTGTTGAGATGCTTGGACTCGACCCCGAGTTAGCCTGCCATCAACTGACATAGATCCTGCCACTAGGGAAGTAGTTTAACGTAGGCGTAGGCAGTCTCTTGAAAAAACAGAGGCTGCTGAAAAAGTTGTAAAAGACCTCCTAGAGGAAAATTTTATTTCTGAGGCCCAATACAAAACCTGACTGTCTAACATTGTATTGGTTAAAAAATTTAATGGAAAGTGGAAAATGTGTGTTGACTATACTGATCTTAATAGGGTTTGTCCCAAAGATGCATATCCTTTACCTAACATTGATAGACTGGTAGACAACTATGTCGGCTATAAACTTTTATCATTCATGGATGCATATTCAGGTTACATTCAGATTCTCATAGCGAGGAGCGGTAAGCAGTGCACCACTTTCATGACCCAGTCGGGAAACTATGACTACAATGTAATGCCCTTCGGCCTGAAGAACACCGACACTACTTATCAACGAATGATGAACAAAGTTTTATGAGGAGAGATCATGGATACGCTCAAAGTATACATGGACGATATGATCGTAAAGTCTCGAGGAGAAACCAACAAACTGCCCACCTGAAGAAGGTCTTCGACCAAACAAGGAAATGCAGGATGAGGTTCAATCCAGAGAAATGCACTTTCAGCGTACGGGCAAGAAAATTCCTCGATTTCTACTTAACTGAGCGAGGAATCAAGGCCAACCCCGACAAGTGCATGGCCTTCTCCGAGTTCCTGACACTGAACTCGAAAAAATCCATCCAATCCCTAAACATGATGCTCACCTTGCTATCTCACTTCGTGGCTAAATCCGCCCAACATGTACTCCTATTTTTTAAACTAATGTGCAAGGAATCGACATTCAAATGGATAGAAAAGTGCGAACAAGCTCTCTTCCACCACAAACAAGCTCTTTCACAACCACCAATTCTTTCACGGCTGAAATACAAAGAGACCTTATACCTTTACTTGTTCGTCTCGACCGAGGCCGCCAGTGTGACACTCGTCCGTAAAACCTCTGACAGATAGATGCTAATATACTTCACGAGCAAGGCCCTGCAAAGCCCATGAATAAGATACCAATAAATCGAGAAGATTGTCTTGGCCCTTATAAATGCGTCGAGGAGGCTGAGACACTACTTCCTAGCGCACACGGTTATCGTACGAACATACCAGCCTGTGAAGAAATTACTAGGCCATCCAGACACAACCGATATGATGCTTAAACGGTTGTTAGAACTGTCAGAGTTCAATATTCAATACGAGAGCAGGAAGGCCCTCAAAGCCTAAGTCCTAGCTGACTTCGTGGCTGAGATGGCCGTGCCCGCCTCCCCGACGAGCGGATCCTACAAGTGGACTATTTTCATGGACGTGACATCTAGCTCGACAGAAAGAGGAATTGACATCATTCTCGAGAATGAGGATGGCATCCTAATCGAGGCCAACACCATGCAAATATGCACTTTGCATTTCCCAATGAGCTAAAATCTCTATCCTCCTCATGGCTCTTCGCCTGGTGAGGAATGGACATCCTCGGCCCTTTCACCATAGGATCCTAATAGAAAAAGTATGTAATTTTTGCCGTTGCCTACTTCAAGAAGTGGATAGAGGACGAAGCCCTCGCCAAAATCAATACAAGTAACATACTACGTTCATACAAGAGAAACGTTCTTTCCCGTTTCAGCATTACCACAAGCTCTTGTCAATGACAACGGAACGCAGTTCATTGACAGAAACTTCTAGGACTCCATTACCAAACTCGATACCAAGCAACACTCCACATCTGTCGAGCACCCTTAAACAAATGGGAAGACGAAGGCGGAAAACAAGGTGATCCTAGAAGGACTCAAATGGCGGCTGGGTGCGGCCAAGGATAGGGGGGTTGAGAAGCTACACAATGTACTCTGGGCCTACATAATGACACCATATTCGACCACAGGGGAAACTCCTTTTTGACTAGCCTACAGAACCGAGGTGGTGATCCTAGTGGAAATCAGAGAGCCATCCAGGTGAACTGAATCTCCCCTCGACGAGGAGATGAACGACAAGGCCTTGAGAGAGGAAATCGACTTGGTCGAAGAAATTCGAGCATGAGAATCTCTCCGCGAAGCCACTTTAAAACAAAAGATAACTCTGCATCATGATGCCGTAGTCATAAAATGCGAGTTCCAAGTCAGCAGCCTAGTCATGCGGAGAAACCAGAAAAACTCGCGCGAGGGAAAACTCACCACAAACTAGAAGGCCCTTACTGCGTCCAAGCAAAAATAGGGGAGAGGGCCTGCTTCCTCAACAACTTGATCAGGGAATGTTGTACCCCAAAATTTTACCTCCCATTTTTACTCAAGACATGCTCATTGAGGTCCTCAATTGCTCAAGGTTGACCAAAGAATTGATCAGACAAATTCTCCTCCTAAGCAATGGCCTTTCAACTAGGGTTTCACTTTTCACCAAGATGTGTGAGCTCTAAAGGTCTTAAGTGTTTTCCATGGTCCTAATATGTCTTCAAGATTGTTCATGCCAAATTTCATGCATTACACTACAAGTTTGCCCAGTCAACTGCTCAAGTGTTTGAAAATCAACTATACTAGGTCAAAAGTCAACTATGGCCAATATATAGTCAAACTTCAATATTTTTGGTCAAAATCAACATTTTAAAGTGATATACATCATTATATCAAGGTTTGACCACGATTCCTCAAGGAATGCTCTTAATTTATCAAAAGTCAATAATTGCTAAATTAGGGTTTCTATAGGAAAAGTCAACTGAACTTTGACTAGGCATAACTTTTACATACTTCATCCATTTTCCACCCAATAAAGCTTATTTTGAATATAATCCAATTCCATACAACTTCTCTTTTATCCTCAAGCTCAAGAAATGCATCATTTGGAAGATATGAGCTCATATATTACAGGTCATTTTCAAAAAGTCAACAAAAGACACTTTTTGTCAAGACAACTTACATCAATATATTGTCTTCAAAAGCAAAAATGATCAATATAGTGATTGTAGAGGACATATTGGGATTTCTAAAAAGTCCTAGATCATCTTCAAAAGATGAAAATTAAGCAAGTTCTGGTTTGCACAAGTTGGGAAAATTTGTGAAAAATGCATGAAGTCAACTTTGAGCAAAATTGCATTTTAGGTTAATGGACCTAACTTTTAGGGTTTAAACATGTTTATGACATGCACAAGGACCTATAAACCTAACCATGTACTATTTTGATTTTTATCTCTATTTATTTGAATTTTTATTCATTTAAATATTAATTAAATCAAATAAATTAAATGAAAATACAAAGAATAATGGGCCATGACATTTGAGTTTGATTTGATCTATTAGAAGGCCTGTGATCGGTGGATCTGGAACTGACTGTTTAACGCTGGTTCGCGAAATGTCGCGGAAGCAAGAGTCGCCACCGTCTTTTATTTTCTCCAAATGGAAAGGACAAAAGCACAAAAAAATTCCTTATAGAGATTGCTCTCGGTTCGGGAGGTAGGTTATAGAAAGGGAAGGTGTTAGCACCCTTTCTATCCATGGTTATCCATGGGCTCTTAGATACTTGCTCATTTGTGTTTTTCAAAAATGGTTTGTTTGCTTTTCAACTGTGGGTTTTTAAAAAGTTTCTTTGAAAATTCCAGTTCGACTCTTGTATCGGTCCTCAAGAGTGTTTGAAAAGTTGCTTTCGAAAGCTTTTTGAAAAGGTGTCGGTATGAAAAGTAGTTTTGAATTTGTTTTGAAATTAGAGCAAGTATCTAGAGTCGTCTACCTACCCTAAGGAATTCGTCTGTGTAAGTGTCCTTTAAAGTAATGCCATCCCATCATTGAGAGGTAGGTAGCACCACCGTTGGAGGTGTTCGGGTCAATTCGAGGTTCGGGACATGGTGATCACCAGAGCAATGGGAAGACACCTTAGAAGCTACCCTCATGCCAGGTTCCCGGATCATGAGGAATTACTAAGACATCCTCTACTCGACGATCACCTTTCGAAGGCAAGGCAACAGTGAGGCGTACCCTAGGGGTGGTGTGTGATTTGTGTGTCAGATTCAGATATTTTGTCTTGTCATGTAGGGGTGATCTACGCGTTCTTTTTATTTTAGTCATTCATTCTTGCATGCCATTATTAACAGTTAAAAATCGCGAGAAATGTAAAGTTCCTAAACTATTACAGAGGCGCGGGTCCACATCGCCAAATTAAATCCAGGACCCGATTTGACATAACATAAAGAAATAAGGTGCGAGAAATATAAAATGTCCGAGTTACATGGCTTTGGGAGAATTACATTAATATTTAAAAGAAAGAATAAAAATGCGCGAATTGAATTAAAATTGAAAGCGAGGGCGTTGGACCCTTTTTAATGAAATTAAATTATTATTGACAAATTAATTAAGATAAAATAAAAAGAAATTATTTTTTGAGGTTTTTTGTATTTATGAATTTTTAATGAGAATTAAATGAAATTAAAACATTAATTAACCCTAATTCTAGTTTTTTTATTTATTAAGAAAAACATCGAAATTTAATCTAAAATTAACCTAATTAATTAATTCAGTTTTTATTTACAAAAACAATAATTAATAATTAATAATTAATAAAAGAAAAGAAAAGAAAAGGAAAAGGTAAAAGTATTTAACCTAATTCTACAAATTTTAAATTTATTAGGAAAATGTTTAAATTAACCCTAGAATAAAACTAATTAATTGATACAAGACTTTATTTACAAAAATATTAGTTAAATAAAATATATTTAATTTTTTGTCTTTTCTGATTTTTTTACTATTTTTATATTTTTATGAAAAAATGAATTAGCTTAAAGAATTAAAAAGAAATAATTGAGACAAATAAAATAAAAAAAAAGAAAGAATTACAAAACCTTGGGGGGGTTCTGTCCCCAATTGGAGGTACCATTAGCATTGTTGGCCCAAGGTTTTAAGGCCTTATTTGACTTTTTCAGGAAGCATGTGGCATGTTTGACCAACGTCCAGGGTGTTCTCCAAATCTGGGCCTTTAGATTGGTATCAATAAGCGCGTGGCACGCCTGGAGGAGGGACGTATGGTGGTCTTCAGAGAGCCAGCTGCATAGAATGACATTAAGAAAAATATTATGGAAAGGGAGGGGGACCTGGGGTTCGAACCCAGGTCCTAGAGATTACCAATGCACATGCGTACCACTGGAGATCTTCACGCGTTTTGTTTATTATATGGCCAATGAATAATATAATATAAAAGGGGTCAGTGATGCAAAATTAACAAAAAGCACGCGTTGATTTCAAATTAGCCAATCACAGCTTCCCACAGGGTCGTCTTCTTCATTGTTCCTGAAATAAAAAAGATTTAACGGGGGTTTTGAACCCCCCCAAAATACACCTTTTTCCAAAATAGCGATTAGGCTATGGTGCTTCATAAATTGGGCGCGACCCCATCATTGAATTCGTCTGAGTGTCCTGATTTTGACCATGGTATCGAGGTGTTCTAATTTTACAGCATTCATAAACGCCCAATTTAAAACTTGAAGAACCCTAACCATCTTCCATGGTGATTCTTCATACAATGCATAAAAACTCAATTAAATCATCTGGTTAGCTTTAGAATGCTTATATTAGTGTAAATCAGTAAAGAAAACACATGAAAAATGCATGTAATTCAATATGCGATTATGAATATATTTCTGAAAAGTGGGACATGCTTCTACCGTTTCTTGGTGTTAGAGCTTATGATTTTGATTCAGACTCCTTCCTTGAAGCTTCAGGAACACAATAGGATGATTATTTGGCCTTGAATCGCACTGGAAGTTGGTTTTCAGTATTTGAGTTTTCCACAAAAAATGCAAAAGTGTTTCTTGAATTCTGGCGCAGCTCAGAGGTCATCAGCATTAGGGTTGGCATTAGGCTTATGTATGGAGTGATTAGGGTAAGGTTTTTGGTCCAAAGAATCAATGAATTGATGTAGAGAATATTTGATTTTCATGCCATGATTTTTCAATCTTTTTCATGCTAATTTGCTACCAATCATGTCCAATTACCTTTGATTCTTTCTATATCTGATCATGCACGAATCTTGAGTGTATTTCATGTATAAAAAGATTTGATTGCATAGCTTTGGTATTTTCCACATATTTATTTTAATTAAATGAATTATTAGCAATTAAAAATTCAAATAAATAAATAAAAATGATGAAAAACTTCCCTTTGGGCCAAATAGTCGTGCACATGCTTTGGATGATGAATCTTGGAAGGAAATGTGGCCCATTAGCATTTTTAAGACATTTGAAGCAAAGTTGACTTTTCAAAATATCCAAAAATTTCCCAACTTCCACAAGGCATATCTTGCTCAATTTTTAAGCTTTGCTCATGTTCTTGGACATTTTGGAAAGGTCTTGAAGTCCTCTAATAAATGTCTTTGGTCCCATGTCATTTTGATTTACCAATCTCAAGTTATGGCCTTTGAATTAAAGTCCCTTTTTGTTTACTTTTGAAAATGACCTATAATGTTGAAATTGATAACTTTTTGTGAGAGCATTTCTTGGACTTGAAGTGTGAAGAGGAGTTGTAGGAAATGTCTTTATATTCAAAATGAGCTTTG
This sequence comes from Vicia faba, assembly GCA_948472305.1. NCBI lineage: Eukaryota > Viridiplantae > Streptophyta > Magnoliopsida > Fabales > Fabaceae > Vicia > Vicia faba. The sequence goes on from OX451739.1 coordinate 1,208,575,436, forward strand.
GATGGAATTTTTATGATAAACCATGTGGAAGTTATGCCTTGGTCAAGTTACAGATGACTTTTTCAACTGTCCAAATATGGAAACTTTTGCATCTTGAGACTTTTTGAGCCAAACTTTGAAAATCATGATCAAGAATTGATCAAATGATGTTTGTGGCTTCAAAATGAGATGTTGACCAAAAATTTGAACATTTGACTGTCAAATGACCATTTTGCCCCTACAGTTGACTGTAGTGCAATTAGGGTTTTTGACTGTGCAATTTTGTGCTGTAAGTCTTGAAACTTGATATGAGGATGCTTGACCATGTTTATAGGCATGTGGGACTTGATTGGACCCTTGGAAACTTCATTTTCTTTGTCAGAACCAAAACCCTAGTTTTTGACTGTTAGGAGGCCCTTGAACTGTGCAACCCTTTGGGGGATTTTGAAGCATGCTCTTTGCAATTTTTGAAGAATATGGGAGGGCAAATTTTGGGGTACAACAAGGCCCATATTTTCATGCAAGATACATCCAAAGTACTAGGTTCATGCAAGTGACCAAAGATGCAAAGATATCACAAATATGGACATTTTTCAATGTGTTTTATCCTTGTCTCCAAGGCCATGAATGCATTGATTCTTTACCATGTTTGTTCACTCATATCTTCCCTCTATAAATACATAACATTAAAATCCAAAGGCAACACGAAATTCCTCTCCAAAAAGCTCCTCAAAAATCAAAGAATTGGTGTAAGTCATATCTTAAGGTTCTGGTGTCTCTCGATTGACACCAAGCCTTAAACCATCCTCCTGATGTCCCCAGGAGTCTTACAAGGCCCAAGAGCAGTCTATCACACGCCTAGCACACCCTCATTTGACAACACCGGTTTTAACATTTATTGATGGTTGAATCAGAGGTTCCATGCAAGAATCTGAAAACACCATGGTTATGGCATGAAGCTTTCAAAGATTCAGGTCTATGGATTTCTGATGATTGCACCCTGTTGTACCCCAAAATTTGCCCTCACATTCTACGCAAGATATGCTCATTAGGTCCTCAATTGCTCAAGGTTGACCAAAGAATCGATCCGACAAATTCTTCTCCTAAGCAATGAACCTCCAACTAGGGTTTCACTTATCACCAAGATGTTTGGTTTGAAAAAGCTTCGAGCGATTTCCATGGAACCCTATACGCCTCAACATAATGGCTTATCCGAAATAAAGAAAAGAAGTGTATGGAACATGACGAGGTGTATGTGGAAAACTAAGAATATGTCTAAGAGATTTTAGGCTGAAGCAGCTTCGACAACAATAGGTAGTCTAATTTGATGCCCAATGAAGCAGATTGTCGAAAAAGGCACCATATGAGGCTTGGATAGGGTCGAAGCCAAATATAAGTCATCTTAGAGTTTTTGGATTAATATGTTTCATGCATAGTGAGGAAGAGGTGATACTTCAATTGGTAGAATTGAAGGAAAGGAGATCGAAAAGAACAAAATGAAGCTTCGACAAGTCAAAATGAAGAGGTGATACTTTGATTGGTCGAATTGAAGGAAAAGAGATCGAAAAGAAAAAAATGAAGCTTCGACAAGTCAAAATGAAGAGGTGATACTTCGATTGGTCGAATTATAGGAAAGGAGAGCGAAAAGAACAGAACGAAGCTTCGACAAGTCAAAATAAAGATGTGATACTTTGATTGGAAAAATTTAAGGAAAAGGAGATCGAAAAGAACAGAACACAGCTTTAACAAGTCAAAATGAAGAGGTGATACTTCGATTGGTTGAATTGAAGGAAAAGAGATCGAAAGGAACAAGAACTGAGTTCGACTAGGCTGATTGGATATGAGGGGTTTCCAGATTACACAATCAATGTAGATGGTGACTAAGTCGAAGAAGCCATGATGATGAAGCCTTGAGCAATTCGAATTGGAACTCAGAGCCATCAAAAAGAACAAAGCTTGGGAGCTTGTCGAAAGAATCAATTGATGTGAAATGGATATGCAAGTCGAAATGAAAACCTAATGGGATGAACCTTGTTGGGCTTGGACTGATTAGCTCGAAGCCTAAATTCGTGAAAGACACCAACCATAACCTATCCAGGTTCACTCAAAGTTCAAAATGGCATCAAATATCTCAAAATGGCAACTTTTCAAATCTCTTGATTTTGCTTTCAAAGCCATGGTTAATGGCTGATTCATGCCATATTTGTTCACCACCACACCCCTATAAATACAAGACTAAATCATAAGTAAAGAAGGAGGAGATGGCCTATCAAAGCTCCACAAAATTGTAAAAGATTCAACAAAATTTCCAAACTCGAAACAACCTTTACAAGACTTTTCCATCCAGACCAAGCATCCTATCCTGCTCTTGAAGATTCCAGGAGACATTCTCAGTCCTTAAGCAGTTACAACCCGATCTCACGGTTTTTTTGGTAAAAATTCCTCAATCTCAAACTCATAAAATACATGATTTAAATTCACATTGATCATATATACTATTTCTGCTGATGTTTATGTTTGATTGAATGTGTTAGATGAGAGATTAGATGCAGAATTAGGGATTTACCAGGTTCATAGCACAATCTGGATCGTGGCTCGAAATGGATGATATGTCCATGATCTGTCGAATCCAAGACATGATTCGACCCAAATCTGGGATTTTGTTTTTTTTCTAACGAGTTTCCTGCAGATCTAGTGTTCTCAGATCGAAGGAGTACACCATACACCATCATTCCCTTGCTGCCAGATGCTGGCCAATCCAGATCCAGTGCCTTCGACGTGCATTTTCGACAACCTCCCTCATTGGATCGAAAGGCAGTCAGGCCTCTTTTTCGATCCGGGCCTGCATTCCTCAAATTACACCCTTGTTTACTAGTCAGCCTGACCCATTTATTTGTTTTTTTATTTCTTTTAGTTTATTAATTCCAAGCTTTTTTTCTCTATTATTTAATTATAAAATCAGATAAAAATCAAAAAAATATTAGGTTAGCATTTTCTCAAATAAATTAATTTTGAAAATTAATTGATTAATTGTTTTAACCCTTTTTTAATTTAAAACTAAATAGACTTAGGATTTTAAATTAAATTTCTTTCCATGATCAAAAACAAACAAAAAGATTTTTCCTTTTAAGTTTTAGACGTTATTTTCATTTCGCGCGCGTTATTTCCTTTCACACTTTTTTCATATTATTGTACCTGCTTCCTGGTTGTAATAGTTTAAAGTAGGCTTTTACATTTACTGCTTTATTTCCCTCCTAGTTTTGGACATGTAATTAATCTCCCTCCCCGAAGCCTTGTAATAGTTAGGATTTTACATTTCCGCACTTTTAATTTCTGTAAACTATTAACTGTTAGATGTATGCCTAATATGATTGTATGGCAAGAATAACAAACAAATGCTAGCAAACCTAACACAAGACAAAAATAACTGAATACAACACACTCTCACATATACACCTCTAGGGTATCCCACTTTGGTTGCCTTCGGAAAATAGTCACAACTCTCGAAACGTGAGAGACTTTAGTGGCTACCCTCTGGTTTAAAATATCACAAGTCCCTCGATGACCCTCTCGACGTTGCCTCGGTAAAAATGATCTTAAAACCCTAGGGTAGTTACTAAAGTTTCTTTCCCAGTTGCCTTTGTGACTGTATAAACGTACCTTCGAATGTCCCTCAAACATCCAACGATTAGGGCTACCTACTCACTAATAGTAGGATAGCACTTTCTAAAGGAAAAGAGGAAAAGAACAACCCTTTCGAGTAAAAGTAGATAGTTCCTAGATTCTATGCTCAAACAATTTTTACACTTACACAAAACCTCCTTCAAAATCATTTTCAAACACTTTGTATACGTTCTCTACTATTCCGAGAAACATTACAAAGTTCTCCGCACTAAGGCGCTTTCAAAAATACTTTTCAAAACACACAAAGCATAAGGTATTTCAAAATGAGCTAAGCATCTAAGAGCTCGTAGAAAATTACGGATGGAAAGGGTGCTAACACATTCCCTTTCCATAACCTACCCCCTTACTCAGAAAACTCTCGAAAGGTCTTTTTCTGTTATTTTCACCCTTTCCTTTGTTGGATAAAAGAAAAGTCGATGGCGACTCTTGCTTATCACAACATTTGCGAATATAAATGCAAAACCAGTATAACAGTCGATTCTGCCACCCTATCACAGAACTGGCGACTCTACCGAGGAAATAAGAAAAAGTGGGGTTACCTTAGAGTTTAGTTCATTTTAAATTGCTTTACATTGTGTGTTTTGTATGCTTTACTTTTGAGGGCTTGTTTAGGTTGTTACTAAAAGATCCTACACCCGGATCTGAGGCACCTTTTAGGTAAGTAGCAATAGATCGTGGGGACTGTGTGGTGTGAATCGACATGGTTGAAGTGATAGCTACGTTAGAGTGACACATTTATTGGTACCGGTAGCCCTTGAGTTTAGTCAAGGAGAATACGGGGCCGATGTGTGGTGTCATGAAGCACTAACTGACCTTAGAACCTTTAATTGAAGAACTTGGCCATTATGAAGTAGTGAGATAGCCGACTTTAGTGCAGCCCAAAGTTGGTTGATACTCGATACTGCGCTCATTGAGATTGGACTTTCGGGATATTTCGATCGCCAATAAAGAGGATTGCGCTGAAACAATTCCCGATGAAGAAATACCAGTGATATTGAGACTCTTTAGAACCCAGTTACTATTACTAGGACAGGTTGAGCCAACTGAAACTTCAAGAGGGTACTTACCTTCAAACCCCATGCAAGCGTGAACCTAAGGCTACTTGTGTGACTTGTTTGCTTTCATTATCTAACAACTTGAACTCCTTGTAGGGCATGTTTGTTTTCATGACCTAACAACGTGAATTCCTTGTAGGACTTGTTTATAGTCATTATCCAATAATCTAAACTTCTTACAAGACTTACTTGTCTTCGTCACCTTACACTTTTGCTTGATGCATAACATACACATCATAGCATCATACCATAACATTTCCTTAATCATTTCAAGGATCTTAAGGGCCTGTGGTGCAGGTTATGATAAACTGAACGTCTAGAAAGGGGAAAGTGGATTTATTTTCCTCTAGACAATCCCATCAAAAAACCAAAACACGATAACTTGAGTTAGAGGCTATGACACACTCGACATGGTGAGCTTGATTCTCGTAGAAGAGTGAAACCACCGACTGAAAATCATCAAACAATGAAGTCGCCATCGAACATCTTTTATCCCACTGAAAGGGAAAGGTAAACATCGAGAAAACCTGGAAAGGGAGAAATCACGGTCTTTCGACCGAGATATCGGGTAAGGGAGTCTGTTACGCGAGGGGAAGGTATTAGCACTCCACACGCCCGAAGTACTCTACGTTATCCACTCTTGTTGTCTAATCTAATGGGTGTGGTCAAATCCTATGTCTATGGCTTAGAACTGAAAAGGGAATGCATGCAAAAGGAAGAAGAAAACAATGTAGGGAAAATAAAAAGATGTGCTCGGTTGGGCCCTACCTTAATGCCTACGTATCCTTTTTAAGGAATCAGAGCAGCCGTAGTTCGGCTCATATATTTTGGTTGGTTTGTGTTTTTTAGTTAAGACAAATAAAGACAGTCAAGATGGCAAAACATCAAATAAAACAACAAACAAATGAGATGGTAAAACATCGGCTAAAAAATAACAATGTAACATGTCAAAGATGGCGAAACACCAAATGATAAAACATCACACCTAACAAAGACATTGAGAGTCAAAGTAGGATAACAAACATGTGCGATGGCGAAACAACGGCTATAAGATAACAGGGTATCATGGAAAAGATAATGAAACATCAATAAAACGGATGACAAAACATCACACCTAAACAATGATATTGAGAATCAAAGTAGGATAACAAACATGTGCGATGGCGAAACATCGGCTTCAAACAAATGTATGATGACGAAACATCGGCTAAAAGATAACAAATAAATCATGGCAAAGATGGCGAAACATCAATAAAATAGATGACAAAACATCACGCCTAACAATGATATTGAGAATCAAAGTAAGATAACAAACATGTGCGATGGCGAAACATCGGCTTCAAACAAATGTGCGATGGCGAAACATCGGCTAAAAGATAACAAAGAAATCATTGCAAAGATGGCGAAACATCAATAAAATAGATGACAAAACATCACGCCTAATGATGATATTGAGAATCAAAGTAGGATAACAAACATGTGCGATGGAGAAACATCGGCTTCAAACAAATGTATGATGATGAAACATCGGCTAAAAGATAACAAAGAAATCATGGAAAAGATGGCGAAACATCAATAACTCGAATGACGAAACATCACACTTAACAATGATATTGAGAATCAAAGTAGGATAACAAACATGTGCGATGGCGAAACATCGGCTTCAAACAAATGTATGATGACGAAACATCGGCTAAGAGATAACACAGACGAAGTAAGATTGGTTTGTATCTTTTACTTTGAAGAAGGATTTGAGTTCATTAGAAATGTCTTATGATTTGCCAAGAAAACAAATTTTGTTTTAAGATGCAAAATGCAAAGAAAGGGAAAATAACTAAGGGAAACTAACCTAGTGCTATCCCTAGTGTTATCATACCATGGTTGACCCTAAGGTTGAGGATAAAGGAAAATCCTATCCTATGTTAGCAAACATGGATTCCTATCTTAATCAGCATGTCAAAGAAAGCTTAACAAAACTATCATATAGGGAACATGCAATGAGAGCGAAGTCGTGATCTCAATATCTAAATTGAGTGACTCATCGATCAACAATTAAAGATGAAAAGCAATAAACATCCTATAGGGAACATGCAATGAGAGCGAAGTCGTGATCTCAATATCTAAATTGAGTGACTCATCGATCAATAATTAAAGATGAAAAGCAATAAACATCCTATAGGGAACATGCAATAAGAGCAAAGTCGTGATCTCAATGTCTAAATTGAGTGACTCATTGATCAACAATCACAACACATGCATCAGATAAAAACCAGAGGGTCTCCTGACATATATCAGCAACAGAAATCCCATCATGCAATCAGAGAATTATGCAAAACGAAAATGGGAGAAAGGATGTGATATAATACCAAACAGATAACTATCTGTAGTAGTCAAGCAATAATAAAAGAAACCCATAGAAACTTTAAGCAAGCTGGCATCAGTAGACAAATTGAGTCAGCAATTGCACCATCAAGATGTAAGCAATTTATCAGATATAAACAAATCCCATGGGCAATGTATGAAATTCACAATCATGTGTATGTATATCCTGCACAAATCATCAAACATGCCAAACACAAGAATAATGCCAGTATAGTGGATTGTGTTCCACAAATAAAGTGAAACACAAAAGCCTCAAGCCAAAAGTGGCAACTTTCTCAGAGTACCTCACACATTCAACAACCAAGTTAGTATTCTAAAAGGTGAAGAAGTGAGAATAATCATGGTGGAAATTACCAAATATTAGACATCATAAGCAAGAGGAGACAAGCATATGCACAAATTAGGTCAAAAGAATCAAAGGAATGTTACTCTTTCCTATCACCATGTTGAATTGACAATTGAGTGTCAATCAAGGATCACAAGAGCTAGAGAATAATATGAACAAGAACCATAAAGGTCAGTAGCAAACATATTTCAATCATGCACAATTAATTCAATCACAACTTCATGAATACAATAGGAAATGGAACCTTCATAATGCATTAGATGGTTCAAAATATTCAAACATGAGGCTTCTAGGTGAAATGGCTTGAGCTAACATGGACAAGTCAGAACCAACATGATCATTAGGTTCCAAATTATAGGCCTCACTCAAGTTCATTGGCCATCAAACAAATTGCAATAAAACATGCAAACATAATTGGGTACCTTCACTTCAAAATTACACCAAAAATAGAAACAAGGATCCATAATTCAAACCAAAAATATATTAACATCTTGGAAGTATTTAGAAGTCAGAATACAAGCCCTAAGCTCATTAATGTTTGAGGAAGAGGTCAAATGAAATTCAAAATTCAAGACTAGTTGGCAAAACTACCAAACTAGACAAGTTTTCAAAATTATTTGTGGAAAAATGCCAAACCAAGTCAAGTAATTCAAGAAAAATAGTTTTAAAATTCCCAATAAATTCATGAACCCTAATCAAGACTTGAATCCTATAGAAAATCTAGGGCATAGTGGTTTTGAAAATGAAACTTGTACCATAAGCAACAAAACCCTAGATTTTGACTTTTAATCCCAAATATTAATTGAATAGGGTTAAAAGTCAAACAAATAAAACCAAGGTCATGCAAAATATCAAGAAACCCTAAATGTTAGAAAATACATTTTGTCATATTTTTTGAATTAGGAAAAGACAAGAAAGAAATTAATATTCAAACAATTAGGTATTTAACAAATATCCACATATCAAAATGATATTTAGATCAAAAAGTCAGAAGAATGGCCAACCAAAATTATATTCAAATATTAGGGCTAAAAACATACATCCCTGAATTTTTGTGATTTTTTTGGATAAAAGGAAAATATTAAAAACAAAAAAAACAAACAATTAATAATGAAATTATTATTTAAGGGCAAGAAAATGCAAAACATAACCAAAAATCACAAAAATGACAAAACAAAAATATGATCAGGCTCTATGATTAAAAACAAGATTACATGATTTTTTTTGGAATTTTTAAATTAATAGAAGTATTAAAAATAAAAAACAAACAAACAAATATTACAAATAACCTTTGAAATTAAATTTTTAATCAAAAATAAGAAAAATGATGAACCAAAGTTAGAATCAACTTTCACATTATTTTGGGAGTCTCAAATAATTTTTGTGGATTTTTTAGGTCAGAGGAACTATTAAAATAAAAATTATCTTTGATCAATTAATTAATCAAACCTAACAATTTTTGAAACAATCAAAATATTTTAAAAAAAATAATCAAAAAAATACTAAAAGTCAGAAATATTATTTTGAATTTATGGTAATTTTTTCAGAATTTTCCAATCATTTTTGAGCAAGAAATAAAATCATGGAAATCAATTTATAAAACAAAAATTCAAATGATCCAAAAATTTCAAACGAACCAATCATGATGTGCCACCACATCATCTTCAACCTCCGGATGGATCAAAAACGCGCGCTTATCTCAGGATTAGGGCTCACTTTCAGATCAACACAACATGCTCAATTTCACATCATTTTTCATTAAATCAAAGGCAAATCAAAGCTAGCATGGCAAGGAATTCATATCAATTCGAATCAAATCAAATCATCAATCACATTGTCCATAATCAAGCCATGAACATGAACAAAAACATTATGCATTGCGAGTTTCAGAACATTCAAACATGCATAATTCATCAAATTAAATGCTATAAAGCTTCAGAATCATTCCATAGACTTCAAACAACATGATTATGAACTTAAATCACACGAAGCATGGCTAGAAATCAGAATTCAAAGTTGAGAATTCAAACCTTTGAGAAAAAATGGATCTACTGTCTCCTTCACTCCAGTTGCAATCCAAGGCTTCGATCTATAATTCTTATCACTTAGAGAAGATAATGCAAGAAGAATTGGCCAAAACGCGCAAAGGAGATGGAAGAATCGAAGAAAAATGCAGAGCTACAAGCTATGGAGTTTCTGACTTTGATTGATGAAATGAAGCACGAAACCTTTGCACTGAGGCTTTCTTCTCAATATATAGAGCATTAGGAGGAGGGTAGGATAGGTTTTTCACGCTGAAAGCTCTTGGAAAGAATGAAATCTCCTTTTGGCCAAAATCAAGTATGCACATGCAGCCTTGAAATACCTCGTGCGTTGGCTTTCTTTTTGCGTGCATTTTAATCCATTTGTTCCCAGGAAGAGATTAGCAACAAGATTAGGACTTAAATCCCTGCATTAAGCTTGTGTTGGTGATTAGGCAATTTTGAGCAAGTTTTTGCAAAACCATGAATTCCTTGTTCATTTGCCCATGTGCAACTCAAACTTTGGCATGATGGGCCTCAGCATGTCACAAATTACCAATGGGCTTGATTAGAAGCAAGAGGAATGGCTAAAACTTGAGTTTGCAAGAAATGGCCATTTTGCATATTTGTCAAGTTTCACTAAAATGCCTCAAAGTTCCAAAACTCATAACTTGCTCATACTTTTGAATTTTGGCACAAATGAGCACAATTTGGAAAGGTATTGAAAGGATATACAATCCCCTAGTTTATAGTTTTTGTAAATTGATCCATTAAGGTTCTCAAAATATAGCTTGAAATTCACTATTTTTAGAAAACGACCCATAGTTTTGTGACTTCAAAAGACCATAACTCTTGGTTCCTTGCCAATTTGAATATGAGACCAAAAGGAGGTGAAATATCATTCTCTTAGCTTTCCAATAATATTTCATTTGCATCTTCTTGATCAAGAGTGAATAAAATATGATTTTTTGAAATTAGGCCCTTATTTTCCAAAATTAGTAACTTCTAGGGTTTCTTCAAGAACAAGTTTCATCCCAAACTTCAATCTCTTTGATCCAATGACCAAAATGGACTTGAAACATGAAAAGTACATCCTTGAATTGATGGTTTGCCAAAAATTCACTTGGTCAACCTTGACTTTGACTGATTTTGACCAAAAGGATCATTTTGCCCCTCTGAATCAATTGATCCACTTCCTTTCAAAATTGATGATCAAAACTTAAAACATATGATCTTCCAAATATATAGAGGCCATGTGCAAAGTTTCACTTCAAAATTCTCAAGAAAACCTGATGAAAACCAAAACCCTAATTTTGGTCAACACATTAGGAGATTGATGAATCATCTTCAAAACTTCAAATCCTTTGGGCATCTTGATCAATTCCTTGTACAAAGACCTTTCAAATATCAAAGAAATGTTGTTGTTTCCAAAATCAAGACTTGTGCCTTGGCCAATAGCCTTTATTAAGCAAAACCCTATTTTGATTGGTGCATCCAAAGAGTGATTTCACTTGTGATCAAACACAAGCTCCAATATTCCGGAATTCCAAAGAGATGAATAAAGCATCTTGAGATATGCAAAAGCTTTTGAGCTTGAAAGATTCAGAGGTTTGGAAGATAAGATTTTTCCTTGAGCAACTTGTCAATGCAAATAACCTTCAAAGCCTTGAGGAAAACTTGACAGCCAGAGTGCTTTGATCCCATCACAATGCATGAATGTAATGCAATATGATATTCATGATGAAACATAAGCCTAAATCAAGAGGATAAATTTTTGGGCTGCAACAGCTGCCCCTATTCAAATATCTTTAACATGATAAGTGAGAAAAGTGACAACTTTCGAGCATTCAGAGTTGAAGATGATTGAATACAATAGAACCCAAAAATTTACACTCTTGAAGAAGAAAGAAAAAGAAGCAGGAAACCCCTAAGACATGCGTCAGAATGAAGCCATAGTGAAGGTTGAAACAGAACGAAAACAAAGAAGAGTAGACGCAACTAGACTTCCGGACAAATGTGCCAGGGAAAAACTGGGCTTCAAAAGGGGTGAGACAAAACTCAACCGACAAAGTATAGGCAAAACTAAGCTCTGTAACAGAAAACGTACGCAGGTGAGGAGACGAAACTCTGAGCTCGACCCAAGGCAAAAGTGACTAGAGTGCGTGATTCTAGGAGAACTTGATAATCTCTACTAAGATAGACAATATGAAGGAACTGAAAGAATCTCAGAAATGAGGAATAAAAGCGAGACGAAACTCGACTCAATAACTAGTTAGGCGAAACTAAACTAGATGAGTACCAGGACGAAACTGGATTTTACGCACGGGTAACGAGGCGAAACTCGACCCCAAAGCGAAGTGATGAGAGTGCATGTTTCTCAGAGCACCTGCTGGTCTCAAATCAATGGATAAACAGTGACAAAGACTGATAGAAGAATCCAAGGAACGAAGGAGACTGATTTCAAACTAGGGACGTAGCACGAACACTGCACTCGATAAACGAACACCGTCAAAGAGGCTAGGGTAGGAAAGCAAAAACGAGACGAAACTCGACTCAACAACTAGTTAGATGAAGCTAAACTAGATGAGTACCAGGACGACACTGGATTTCATGCACATGCGACGAGGCGAAACTCGACCAAAAGCGAGGAGATTAGGGTGTACACCTAAAAACCTGCAAAAAGCGAATATCAGGGCGGAACTGGTATTCGAAAAGGTGCACCAATAGATATTTGGAATGAAACAGTGAGGGTAATGAATACTAAACTTGAAAAGACCGCGCCAGGGCGAAACTGAACTCATGGTCGAGAGTAGACACCTAGAGAAATAAAAGATTGACACCAAAAGGACATTGGTATGTGGTGGATAATGAGGACGAAGACTTTGCTGGGAATGTAATCCAAAGTAAAAGCAAAATCATTGGGGATGACAGAAACAATAAAGGCTTATGTTCCGATGCATGTTGGAATTCTTTTTATAGCGCAATGCTCCATATAATGGAAATGCTACGCGTTTTGGTAGATGCAGTGTAATGATGCATGTTTAAAAGTCTCGCTCAGGAATGGCCAATTGAGAAGCCAAAAACCAAGGGGTCAGCATATGACATGACTTCCAAAAATAAATTGCAAAATCCAAAGGAGAGGAGAAAATACGGGGAACCGCTAGAGAGGGAACCTCGAAGAGATGGAACTTCGCAGAGGAAAAAACGAGCAACCAACAAAAACGGGTCATAAACAAAGTGAGGAGCTGCAAAAATAAATTGCGAATTCCCGGGGAAGATCAGGTCGACACTGCAACTTCCGGAAAAGGACGAAAACCTTTTGTTGGGGGAACAAAACTCTGCTGAAGAGGTGGGACTTCACTAGAGAGATAGAACTCTGTTGAAGATTATCTCGCTGGAGAGGTATTCTCTTGGAATGCAACCAAAGGATGAATCCTGCAGACATTCACACGGTATTAAAATCTAACTGGCGAATAATAGAAGATCCTAAACAAAAGGATGCCCCGGTCAACGGATCGGCTGGGAAATGAGAGGTTAAATCGAGGGATCTCTATTGGGAATTCCATTGGAAAGTTGAAACTTCTTCATAATGTGGGTTCCAACTTAACGACTCCGCTGGGGATAGGCGACATATCTAAACTTGAAGTCTTGGGCCGAGGCTTTTTGAAAGAAAATCCCTAGAGTAACAAACTTTGCTACTGAAATGAAACTTCACCGGGGAAAGGAAACTTCACTGGGGAAACAAAACTTCACAGGGGATCAACAGAGTCCTACACAAACATGGGCTCCGTCAAAACAGAAGAGAGCCGAACATTCCCTTTTTGACCATCATTAAGCTCTTTACAGGTATTCAACGTGTAAAATTTTTTGATGTCAAACAGCTGTTTTGCATACAGAAAAATGTTTATTGAGAATGATAAACCTGATGCGATGATTATTTAAACCTTGAAGAACTTTACAAAGTGTCGCATCTCTGTCGTGAATGAATCGCTGGCTAGAGTGAAAAAACGTTTTAAAAACTTTTCTTCCCCTTTTTGAAAAGCGAGTCAAAACGCGGGTGATAAGATACCAACACGGCTATGCAACACACATTTGGGGAGTTTAGGAAATGTTATCCTGTTGTAGTATGCTTTCGAGTTAAACCCCTGTTTCAGTTAGGACTTTTAGAGGTTGTATCGTGGCCTGGTTCAAGGTTCTTTTGAAAAAAGTTTTCAAGGCTCAAATTATTTGGTGCCCACCCCCTTCGTGATATTCTCCTGTCCTAAGTTCAACTGATTTATCACAAACATTCATCTTTTAAAAAGATTTATGATGGTTGAGTGATCACGACAAATCCTCCAACATGATTGTCGCTTAACTTCTGCTGCTTTTGTTGTTGATATTATTGTTCCTCTTCTTGATGAAAGTTTTATTGAATATATATATATATATATATATATATATATATATATATATATATATATATATATATATATATATATATATATATATATATATATATATATATATATAATATATATATATATATATATATATATATATATATATATATATATATATATATATATATATATATATATATATATATATATATATATATATATATATATATATATATTTTAGGCTCTCTTTTACCTAATTTTGGCCTAGACAAAATCTTTTGAATTTCCATTTTTGGGAGTCCAGCGAGATGCCCTAACTTTTGCCTAAGCGACTTGTTTTCAAGTTTCGACTTAACGGGGCTTTTTGTTTCTTTATTATTCATACTTTACCTTTGAACAAGTCAATGTGACTTTAGGTTTTTGAACCTTTTCTTTCTTTCTCTCTTTTTTTTTGAAGAAAACAAATGCCTCATTCCTTGGTCGGCGAGGGATAGCCATTATTGTATCGATTCGATCTCGACCTCAGGGCTTTGTGAGGAAATGAACATCGTGGTTTAGACATTTTTCCTGATCTCATGATGTGAAAGATAAAATATGGTGATCCTCAGATGGGACATTCCTTCTGAAATTTGAATGCCTGGGAAAATCAACTGAACATCTACCCTGCCCCTGGTTAAAAAAGAAGGTTTATTTTTATTTTTCTAACAGAAAAAAAACTCCTACTTCAAAGGCTCAGAGGGGTTAACGAGGGTCTAACTCCCTTATATCTTCTGTGTTTGGGGATTGAAGCAATGTCTGTACATCATCAACGGGGTTCTACTCAAAAGCGTACCACTACAGTCATCATTTAAAACTAAACTCCTTCCTCAAAACTCTTAGCTAAGCAAAAGAATTGGCACAGTTGGTATCAAAATGCCCGAAAAGGCGATTAAAGAATGATACAGAAGGGTTTGAGTAAAATGAAACAATTTTTCAAGGCAAAAATATTCGACGCATCAAGACTGACATTCGGCCATAAACAAAATCCTATATGCAGACAATGCTAAGAAAATCAATCAAGAAAACACATGAAAGTGAGGCAAAGAAACGTAATAAAAGCCATTATGGGGAAGCAGTGTCTCCAACCAGGTTCACCACTCCTGCTGACTTGCTGTAACCTTGATATTACCTTGACCCATGATTGTTATCAACGGCCCGGAGCCGTGAAACAAAACCGCAAGGCAAAAATTCCAAAAAGAGCGAAAGAGAAACCCACCAAACAGAGAAATAAACATGCCCCTTGCAGAGTAGTAGTGGTGTTTGTTACCCGCATCTCAAGCGATTAGCCAATTATGATTTAGATTACCATATCCGTGTAAGGTCCACGAAGTTTATATGCACATGCTTATAAAAAATATTGGACGTTTTTGCAAACAAAATAAAAAAGGAGAAAATAAAAGCATACATATACTTGAAAGAAGATATTCTATTGATTTTGAGAAATCTGCCTGTGAAAAAGGCATTTACATTGGGAAGCAAGAAATTGAAAAATAAACAAGTGTTTACAAATGGCAATGTGAATGTGAATATCCACCAAGTCTCGACTCTTCTATGACTCTGATGACTCTCATCTTCCTGCTTTCAGACAGATCAAACTTGGATTAGCTTCGTGCCTATTCCAGGTGACGAAACGAAGGAAAGAAACAAAGGGCTCATGCTGAGCATAATCATTTGCTTTAAATCCCTAAATTTTGCCTGAATCTCCCTTTCGGGTTTTCAGTTTAGCGGGTTTTTATTTTTTTATGCAAAGTATTTTTTTAACTACGTCAGCATTCACAGGGAGAGGGAAGTGCTCTCCATCCATAGTCGTGAGCATCATTGCTCCTCCAGAGAACACTTTTCTGACCATGAAAGGACCTTCATAAGTCGGAACCCACTTGCCCCTGGGATCTCCCTGGGGAAGAATTATCCTCTTGAGTACAAGGTCACCTGGCTTGTAATACTGAGGTCGTACCCTCTTGTCAAAAGCTTTTCTCATCCTTTGCTGATATACCTAACCATGACATACGGCCATCAATCTCTTTTCATCAATAAGTTCCAGCTGATCCAGCCGATTCTGTACCCATTCACTTTCATCCAGCTCAACATCTCTCATGATCCTAAGAGACGGAATATCGACTTCTACCGAAAGTATCGGTTCCATGCCGTAAACCGATGAAAATGGGGTTGCCCCAGCGAGATACGTACCGTGGTGCGATAACCATGCAAAGCGAAAGGCAGCATCTCATGCCAATCTTTATAGGTTACCACCATCTTCTGTACGATCTTCTTAATATTCCTATTGGCCGCTTTGACAACACCGTTCATCTTTGGTCTATATGGAGAAGAGTTATGATGCTTGATTTTGAAGGACTCACAAAGCTCCTTCATCATTTTGTTGTTCAGATTAGACCCATTATCAGTAACGATCTTTTCAGGCACTCCGTAACGACAAATAATATTGTGCTTAATGAACCGAGTTACCACTTACTTGGTGACATTGGCATAGGATGCAGCTTCGACCCATTTCGTAAAATAATCGATGGCAACCAGAATGAAACGGTGCCCGTTGGACCCAGTCGGTTCAATTTTGCCGATCATATCAATTCCCCATATCGCAAACAGCCAAGGGGAAGTCAAGACATTCAAAGGTACGGGCGACACATGCACTTTATCAGCATAGACTTGACATTTGTGGCAAACCCGTGCAGGATTGTAACAGTCAGTCTCCATGGTGGACCAATAATAACCTGCTCGCAAGATCTTTTTAGCCATGGTGTGCCCATTGGAATGGGTCTCGAAATCACCTTCATGTATTTCCTCAATGATTCTAGCTGCTTCTTTCTTGTCAACACATCTGAGCAGTAAACCATCATGATGCCTTTTGTACAACACACCACCACTGAGAAAGAACTTGGCTAAAAATCTTCTCAAGAACTTCTTATCTGTGACAGATGCCTCTTCAGGGTACTCTTGTGTTTCAAGGTACCGCTTAACGTCATAAAACCAAGGATTACATCTGGTTCCAAACTGGCCTCAAAGCAGAAAGCTGGCTGACTCAAACTTTTGATAGTAATAGAAGGTGCCTCATTAGCCCACTTAACCTTGAACATGGAGGACAAAGTTGCCAGTGCATCAGCTAGATTATTTTCTTCTCTGGGAACATGCTCAAACGTGATCTATTTGAAGTACGGAATCAACTTCATAACATGCTCACAGTAGGGAATTAGGTTCTGATGGCGAGTCTCCCAATCTCCATTAATCTGACTGATAACAAGATTGGAATCCCCGTAAACTTTCAAAAAATTTGATGCACAGGTCGATCGCCACTTCAATGCCATAAATGCAAGCCTCATATTCGGCAATGTTATTAGTGCAATCAAAACAAATACGAGCCGTGAAAGGAATATGGTATCCCTCAGGAGAAGTGATAATAGCTCCGATGCCGTTACCCATGGAATTAGAGGCACCATAAAAAACAAGCGTCCAACGTGATCCCGACTCGGGTCCTTCATCTGGGTATGGTATGTTACAATCCCGAATATACACAATCTCTTCGTCTGGAAAATCAAACTTCATCGGTTCATAATCGTTCATGGGCTGATGAGCAAGATGGTCGGCTAATACACTACCCTTAATTGCTTTTTGAGTAGTGTATTGGATATCATATTCAATGAGTATCATCTGCCAACGGGCTACCCTGCCTGTAAGAGCTGGCTTCTCAAAAATGTAGTTGATTGGATCCATTTTGGATATCAAGTAGGTGGTGTGAGTTAACATGTACTGCCTCAAACGTTTGGCGGCCCAGGCAAGCGCACAACAAGTCTTTTCCAGCAATGAGTACCTTGACTCATATTCCGTAAACTTCTTACTCAAGTAGTAAATAGCCTGCTCCTTCTTCCCTGTCTCGTCGTGCTGACCGAGGACACAACCCATTGAGGTCTCCAACACAGTTAGGTACATTATTAGTGGCATTCCTTCCATTGGAGGCATGAGTATCAGATGTTCCTGCAAATACTTCTTTATTTTGTTAAAGGTTTTATGAGAATCCTCATTCCATTTCACTATCTGACTTTTCTTCAACAACTTGAACATAGGTTCACAGGTGGCTGTGAGATGAGAAATAAATATGGAAATATAGTTTAACCTTCCTAAGAAGCCACATATTTCCTTCTCTGTCCTTGGCTCAGGCATTTCCTGTATCGCTTTGACCTTAGCCGGGTCCACTTTGATACCTTTTTCACTTACAATAAACCCCAACAGCTTGCCGGATCTCACCCCGAAGGTGCACTTATTCAGATTCAACCTTAGCAAGAACTGCCTCATTCTCCCGAACAATTTTTCCAGATGAACAAGGTGTTCCTCTTTCGTGTCAGACTTAGCAATCATATCGTCTACATATACCTCAATCTCTTTGTGAATCAAGTCATGAAAGAGAGTGACCATGGCGCGTTGATATGTTGCCCTGACATTTTTCAAACCAAACGGCATCACTTTATAACAGAAAGTTCCCCAAGGCGTGATGAATATTGTCTTCTCCATATCCTCCGGAGCCATCTTAATTTGATTGTAACCCGAAAAGCCATCCATGAACGAGAACACCTTGGAATGAGCAGTATTATCAACCAACACATCAATATGCGGAAGAGGGAAATCGGCTTTAGGGCTGGCCCTGTTTAAATCCCTATAATCCATGCACATCCTGACTTTACCATCCTTCTTAGGCACAGGCACAATATTTGCAATCCATGGCGAATAATTGACGACCTTTAGGAAATTTGCGTCCAACTGCTTCTGGACCTCCTCCTTGATCTTTTTGGACATCTCAGGATGAGTTCTTTGGAGCTTTTGCTTGATAGGAGAATAACCTTCTTTGAGCGGTAGTCGATGCACCACTATGTCTGTATCCAAGCCAGGAATATCCTCGTAAGACCATGCGAAGATATCAGAATACTTACGGAGTAACTCAACCAATCTGGCTTTTACACTTTCTTCGAGATCAGCCCCTATCTTGACTTCTCTTCTTACCTCTTATGTGCCAATGTTCACCACCTCAATCGAATCCTGGTTCGGCTGGATAACTTTCTCCTCTTGTTTTAACAATCTTGCTAATTCCTCATGAAGATCACACTCCTCATATGCTTCTTCTTCAGCTCGATAAATAGGAGTATCAAAGTCATAATGAGCCCTAGCAGAGTCGTTATCAATATGATCAGTGGTGGAAGTGCATCTGCATGAATGACATTTTGGCATTTTTTAGTGACAGTGTGTGGAAAGAGAAACATTGCCATTTAAAGAAGAATAAAAAGAAAAAGAAAAGAAGCAAACATTTGAATGCAAAAACGTCTTTTATTTCATGATAAACTTGTAAAATAAACATGGTGGCCCTACACAAATGATCCACTACGCTTTGGGCAGAGCATAGGAATTATGGTATGATAATAAAAGAAACAAGAAAATTACTCCTCAGCGCTTGAAACTTGGATAAAATCCACAGAAGTCCAATTGTTCAGCGTCTGGCCTGGAATACTCGGACGAATCCAATCTTCAACACTGTAGCCATCAACTGTATTATCGCCAACTGCATTAACGTGTCCTTCTCGAGTAGCACAAGGACGGGAAAACTTCACAGGAGTAGATAAACTAGATGCTCTGGGAGCTGCACTCTGCCGACCTGGGTTAAAACCAAGACCAAATTTATCAAACTTCGGAGTAACGTCCAGTACCTGACCTCAACCTTCAGGGTTACCACCTTCCACTACAGCTATTGCATCTTTGAGAGAAGACATAACAGTTTCCGGTTTCCTTTTCTGCTTCGGAGGAGGAAAATTGACAGCATGAACTGTTTCAAATGCTTGGAATGGAGTTTCATGTATCTCGCCTTCAACTTCGACATAACGGAATGATGTCAAATGACTCACGATGTACTCTTCCTCGCCGCGCACGGCTATCACTTTTCCCTCTGCAGGGTACTTGAGTTTTTGATGAAGAGTAGAAGTGACTGCTCTTGCTCTATGAATCCACGGCCTCCCCAACAAGCAACAATATGCTGGCTGTATATCCATCACAAAAAATGTAGCCGTGAAGGTGCGAGGACCGACCTTGATTGGTAGCTCCACCTCCCCAAATACTGACCTTCGAGACCCATCAAACGCCTTCACCATCAGATCGCTAGGGCGCAACTCTAGTCTAGAATAATCAATCCTCATCAATGCTGACTTGGGCAATACATTCAAAGACGATCTTGTATCTACCAAAACCCGGGAAAAAGTAGTGCCTCTGCACTCCATCGAAATATGCAACGCTTTGTTATGGTCTGGTCCCTCCAGAGGAAGATCGAAATCTGTGAAACCCAGACCGTTCCCGGCAGATATATTAGCGCAGACATTCTCAAATTGATTGACCGTTATTTCATGTGGCACGAACGCATTCTTCAACAACTTCATCAAAGCATTTATGTGAGGTTCTGAATAAATCAACAAAGATAAGATATACATCTTAGAAGGAGTATGGCTCAAATGATCAATTATGCTATAGTCACTCTTTCTGATAATTCACATCAACTCTTCAACCTCATCGGGAACTGAAGAAGCTCCTGGTATCGAAATTGGTTAAGTCACATTGGCTGGCGTAACCCTCGAATTACCAATCAATACCTGTTGTTTTCCTTTTTCTCTTGCAGAAGCATCTGTCGCATCTTTCACATTGGAAGGACCAAATACTCTCCCGTTTCTAGTCATTCGACCCACACCAGAAAAGTTATGGACTTCCTCTTCATCACATTCTTTCTCTGAAAAACGAGCATTAACCTCATGCTTTACCCCATGGTAATAAACGTCGGTATCGTAATGCCATGGGACGGCCTTCTCACTGGTGTACGGCATAGGAACAGGTACTGTAATCATCAGAGGGGGTGCCCTTGATGGGGCAGGAGTGCGTGCAGGGGTGTAAGTAATAGATATCACAGTAACATCTTCTTCGGTGACCTCGCGGTAGCTCGGTTTTCTATCAAACTGCAGGGAAACCTCATTTATCATCAACTGGATACCGGCCTTTAAATCATCACAGCCCTTCGGTTGTTCTCTACACTTGGCACACCCTGAAGTACAACCCGGGAAAATAGAATTGTCAAGCAAATACCTCTTAACACAACTCAACAGAGTAGTTACTTGTTCTACATTCATGACTAAGTTCAACATTTCACCATTATCATCAATCATGTTAACAATGCCTCCTCCATGCCTAGGCATTGGGTTCTGAGTAACATTTGGACTAGTCACTGGAGTAAACTCAATTGCCTTAGCATCTAACAAGTCTTGTACTTTGCACTTCAACGCAAAGCAATTGTCAGTAGAATGACCAACTTCGCCTGAATGGAATTCGCATCTTGCATTAGCATCATAGTTAACATGGAGTCTTGCGGGTGGTGGTGGCATATTTCTCAAATTGATTAACTTCAAATCAAGCAGGTGGTGGAGCGCTTCAGTAAGAGTTACTGGCAAGGGATCAAACTTTATGGGTTGTCTCTGCTTCTGATTATTATACTGACGGGGAGCATCTTGCTGGCTTTGTTATTAAGGCACTGCATTCGGTCTCTGCTGCGGAGGAGCATTAACAGGAATAGAAACAACATTGATTTGTTGGTGCCGACGATCCTCTCTTCTTCCTCTATGAGAGTAAACCGCACTTGCGTCGCCTTCTCTTTTCTTAGGGTAAGTGTTGAATGGTTTCTTACTGCCCCCGGATGAGCCACTAGAACCTCCAATCTGAATTTTCCCCAATTTCAAACCCACTTCAATTCTTTCACCAGCCATAACCAAGTCTGCAAATCCTGCCGAAGTACTTCCTATCATGTGCTCATAGAATGGCCCTTGCAGGGTACTCATAAACATATCAATGAGTTCTCTCTCTATGAGTTGAGGTTGAACCCTCGCAGCCAACTCACGCCACTTCTTAGCGTATTCCTTGAAAGATTCTTTTGGTCCTTGCGACATATTCTGTAACTGAGTGCGATTAGGCTCCATATCCACATTGTACTGATAATGTTTGACAAAATCCCGAGCAAGATCATTCCAACAATGAATATGAGTCTTCTCCAGCTTCATGTACCACTCCAGGGATGCCCCAGACAGACTATCCTGGAAGAAGTGAATCAAAAGCCCTTGATCCTCCGTATGTACTGACATCTTCCGGAAATAAGCAGTTGCATGGGTAATAGGACATGACGTTCAGTTGTACTTTTCAAATGTAGGAGGCTTGAATTTTAGAGGAACTTTCACCCCTGACACCAACCCGAGATCATTAGCATCCATACCAAGGAATCCTTGTCCTTCCACAGCCTTCAGACGCTCTTCCAATAAATGATACTTCACATCCTCAATCTGAACCCCCGGCTCTGAATGCCACACAGAAAACTGATCTTAATCCTGGTCAAAGTCATAATCCTGCTCCTGATAATTCCTTACACCACCCTGATTAGCTCTTCTATTCCCCACAAGACGAGGTCCCGGAGACGGAGGAAACTGCCCTATGTTGCGCACAAAAGGGTTTCCCGGCATCCCGTGAAAATTTCCAGCAGGATGATCTTGCACATCCCCCAATCCTACAAAAACGTCCTGATAGAGCCCTTGATTTCCACCATCGCCTGGATGGCGATGCTGGTTGTTGATGATAGCAGCCAGTTCTTCCTGTTGGCGATTCACATTGGTGATAACCTCCATGAACTGATTCATCTGAGTAGCCATCTGGGCCCTCATTTCAGCAAGTTCAGCTTGAACCTGTTCCATCTGTCTTGGCAAGTTGTTTCTGGTGGAATACCGATGAGTAGTCATCTTGAATTTTGAATAAGAAAAGCAGCAGAATAAGAAAATCGTCTTGAGATAACCTGTAATGTTATGAAATGCATAATGTGCATGATATGTTTGTCATTTCCTGGTATCCAAGAGTCCTTTTATTCATCAGTCACGGCGTGCAACCATACAATCAAGAGAGAAAGGATAATAGGATGAACACTTCAAATTATTCCCAAGCAAAAGAAACAATATCTAAGTGACTTTGGACAATTTAAGAGTAAAATGATAAACAACTAAATACATGTCTTAACAAATAAAGCAAAAATAACTGAATAATAACAAAAAACAAATGGTCCCTTCCAACAATTCTGGGGGTGACCAAATATACCAAGAGTAAATAACAGAACTAAATCTCTGGAACTAAACATGCTTCAAGGTGTTGACAATACTCTTCAAGTCTGGCTTTCTCCTTCAAAAGTTGAGATGCGACAATTTTACTTTCTTGGAACCGATCTTCTGCAACACGTTTCTGAGCCACTTCCTTCTCGAGCTGAGCGTCCTTGTCTTTGAGCTGTTTCTCCAAGTTTTAAATCTTCTTCCTGCAGCTATTTTCTGAGGCTTGAAGCTTCCGACACTCTTGCTGAGTCTTAATCAATTCTTCTTCCATTTCAGCATGAGACCTCTTCCTAAAACTGGTTGTATCAGAAGTTTCCGCTTGAGCTTCTTTGAGTCTACGAGCAAAGTCGGCCCTTTCTTGATCTGCCCAAAAAAGTTTCATCCCCGCCTCACGGTCTTTTGCACGAAGCTGAATATTCTCAACATGAACCCGGGTGAACATCTCGGTTGATACCGTGTTACTCAGAATAGTATGAGGTTGCTCATATAGGGGAGCCGACCTTGCAAATGGTAATCGTAAGATCTTAACCCTGGCTTTAACCCACTCCAAGTAAGGAATTCTAGCAACAAGAACCTTCTTGCCCAAAGTAGTTCTATCCTTCTTGTGAATTACTTTCCAAGCACTTGTCACTCTCTTCAACATCTTAGGATTACTTCCTCTAGCGAAATACACTAATTCAGACACCTCCTCAACCTTTGGCGGTCCATCCATTGCATATCCCAATTGACGATGAACAAGCACATGATTATAGTTGATGCACCCCTTAGTTCCTATGAGGGGAACATTAGGGAAATCTCCGCAGCTAGTGATAATACTTCGTACTTCCCCATGTCATAGCTCCACCGGATATCAAATGAAGTAAGGTTGACAAGCCTTGATGACCATCAGAGAGAATTCCTGATATCCATAAAAGGACCACTTACTGGTAGGTGCAACATAAGCCATTGATACAACATCGAATGACATAAACCTACAATAGCACCTTTTCCATGCCTAGAATGGATGGTATAGAGAGTATCTGCCAAGAGTGTCAGTATCGGGTTCCTGTTTCTAAAAACACATATAGCCGCTAAATCCACAAAGTTTCTCTTGTGAGGGAAGAGGACGATCCCGTATATCATAAGAGCAAATAGAGAACTGAAGTTACTCCAATTTCCTTTCTCTGCCCAATCTTCAACTTTCTTTACTAAGAAATCCAAATAAAACCCTGTAGTACCTTCACTAGACTTCCAATTGCCTTTCACCTCTTTCCAACTCAAATGAAGAATCTCAGCAATAACTTCGAACTTCGGCTTCTCCGGTACTTGGACAAAAGGAACTTCATCGGAAAATCTGATATTAAGAAGGTACGCGTACTCTTCTAGGCTAGGAACCAGTTGATAATCTTGGAAAGTAAAGCACCGTAATTCTTTGTCATAGAACTGGAAGAGAGTGATCAAAGCCATCGAGTCAACTGGGGTATTAAGGATTAGTAGCAGTTTGCCATAATTTTTGTTGAAATTATTCAGAACATCGCCCTTCAAATAAGAACCCAACCTCTTCAATTCGGCCCCATCAATGGTAGGAATCTGATAAGAGAAAGTATGCCTGGTGAGCTCTTTAACATGAACTGAATTGGACTCAACTGGAGGGAGATCAGCCATTTCTGAAGGAAAGAAGACTCTTGAATGTCCCTGGAAAATGACATGCGCATGCTAGTTATTTTTTTACATCATTTTTTAGAAATAAATATGCTATGATGCAATATGACAGGATCAAAGTTCACACTGGATCGTGGCTGGACCATTACAGAATAACACCACTCAAAATAACAAGAGAATCTCGAGGCTTCAAAACTATCATTGGAACCTGAGTCACCTTCACAACACAAAGTCACCAACAGTACCTATAAGAAAAGTTTTCCCGCCCCTTTCACGTGTGTAGTCTAGGTCAAGGTAAGGTTAAAAGCCAAATCAGAGTACGAGAGCTTGAATGTCGGTATTATCATACGATAACACCTATCCGAACTACCTCCAAAGTCACGGGTCTCATGGTCAGGTCTACAAAGCATCCGCCTCATAGCTTCCATGGCCACTCTATTCCTAGTTCCTATGGAATTCACTCATAGCCTGGGTACGAGGCCTTTTACCTCATGGAACAAACCCACCCACCAAGAAAATCCAGAAACCAAACAGTCCAGCCAAATCCAGTATGCAGAAAGTAAAGCGCACATAGGATGCAATGCAAACAGATAAATATGCAAAGCGGAAAATAAACACCCAAAAAGAAAACAAACAAGAGCTAGGATCGACTCCGGGATGGACCAGCAAAAGGTCAATCTGTCCCCAGTGAAATCACCAGCTGAAAATCATAAAACAATGAAGTCGCCATCGAACGTCTTTTATCCCACCAAAAGGGAAAGGTAAACATCAAGAAAACCTAGAAAGGGAGAAATCACGGTCTTTCGACCGAGAGATCGGGTAAGGGAGTCTGTTACACAAGGGGAAGGTATTAGCACCCCACACACCCGTAGTACTCTACGGTATCCACTCTTGTTGTCTAATCTAATGGGTGTGGTGAAATCCTATGTCTATGGATTAGAACTGAAAAGGGAATGCATGCAAAAGGAAGAAGAAAACAATGTAGGGAAAATAAAAAGATGTGCTCGGTTGGGCCCTACCCCAATGCCTACGTATCCCTTTTAAGGAATCAGAGCAGCCGTAGTTCGGCTCATATATTTTGGTTGGTTTGTGTTTTTTAGTTAAGACAAACAAAGACAGTAAAGATGGCAAAACATCAAATAAAACAACAAACAAACGAGATGGTAAAACATCGGCTAAAAAATAACAAAGTAACATGTCAAAGATAGCGAAACACCAAATGATAAAACATCACACCTAACAATGACATTGAGAGTCAAAGTAGGATAACAAACATGTGCGATGGCGAAACATCGGCTTCAAACAAGTATGCGATGGCGAAACAACGGCTATAAGATAACAGGGTATCATGGCAAAGATGGCGAAACATCAATAAAACGGATGATAAAACATCACACCTAAACAATGATATTGAGAATCAAAGTAGGATAACAAACATGTGCGATGACGAAACATCGGCTTCAAACAAATGTACAATGACGAAACATCAGATAAAAGATAACAAAGAAATCATGGCAAAGATGGCAAAACATCAATAAAATAGATGACAAAACATCACGCCTAACGATGATATTGAGAATCAAACTAGGATAACAAACATGTGCGATGGCGAGACATCGGCTTCAAACAAATGTGCGATGGCGAAACATCGGCTAAAAGATAACAAAGAAATCATGGCAAAGATGGAGAAACATCAATAAAATAGATGACAAAATATCACGCCTAACGATGATATTGAGAATCAAAGTAGGATAACAAACATGTGCGATGGCGAAACATCGACTTCAAAAAAATGTATGATGACGAAACATCGGCTAAAAGATAACAAAGAAATCATGGCAAAGATGGCGAAACATCAATAACTCGGATGACGAAACATCACACCTAACAATGATATTGAGAATCAAAGTAGGATAATAAACATTTGCGATGGCGAAACATCGCCTTCAAAGAAATGCACGATGATGAAACATCGGCTAAGAGATAACACAGACGAAGTAAGATTGGTTTGTATATTTTACTTTGAAGAAGGATTTGAGTTCATTAGAAATGTCTTATGATTTACCAAGAAAACAGATTTTGTTTTAAGATGCAAAATGCAAAGAAAGGGAAAACAACTAAGGGAAACTAACCTAGTGCTATCCCTAGTGTTATCATACCATGGTTGACCCTAAGGTTGAGGATAAAGGAAAATCCTATCCTATGTTAGCATACATGGATTCCTATCTTAATCAGCATGTCAAAGAAAGCTTAACAAAACTATCCTATAGGGAACATGCAATGAGAGCGAAGTCGTGATCTCAACATCTAAATTGAGTGACTCATCGATCAACAATTAAAGATGAAAAGCAATAAACATCCTATAGGTAACATGCAATGAGAGTGAAGTTGTGATCTCAATATCTAAATTGAGTGACTCATCGATCAACAATTAAAGATGAAAAGCAATAAACATCCTATAGGGAACATGCAATGAGAGCGAATTCGTGATCTCAATGTCTAAATTGAGTGACTCATCAATCAACAATCACAACAAATGCATCAGATAAAAACCAGAGGGTCTTCTGACATATGTCAGCAACAGAGATCCCATCATGCAATCAGAGAATTATGCAAAATGAAAATGGGAGAAAGGATGTGATATAATACCAAACAGATAACTATCTGTAGCAGTCAAGCAAGAATAAAAGAAACCCAGAGAAACTTTAAGCAAGCTGGCATCAGTAGACAAATTGAGTAAGTAATTGCACCATCAAGATGTAAGCAATTTATCAGATATAAACAAATCCCATGGGCAATGTATGACATTCACAATCATGTGTATGTATATCCTGCACAAATCATCAAACATGCCAAACACAAGAATAATGCCAGTATAGTGGATTGTGTTCCACAAATAAAGTGAAACACAAAAGCCTCAAGCCAAAAGTGGCAACTTTCTCAGAGTACCTCGCACATTCAACAACCAAGTTAGTTTTCCAAAAGGTGAAGAAGTGAGAATAATCATGGTGGCAATTACCAAATATTAGACATCATAAGCAAGAGGAGACAAGCATATGCACAAATTAGGTCAAAATAATCAAAGGAATGTTGCTATTTCCTATCACCTTATTGAATTGAGAATTGAGTGTCAATCAAGGATCACAAGAGCTAGATAATAGTATAAACAAGAACCATAAAGGTCAGTAGCAAACATATTTTAATCATGCACAATTAATTCAATCACAACTTCATGAATACAATAGGAAATGGAACCTTCATAATGCATTAGATGGTTCAAAATAATCAAACATGAGGCTTCTAGGTGAAATGGCTTGAGCTAACATGGACAAGTCAGAACCAACATGGTCATTAGGTTCCCAATTATAGGCTTCACTCAAGTTCATTGGCCATCAAACAAATTGCAACAAAACATGTAAACATAATTGGGTACCTTCACTTCAAAATTACACCAAAAAGAATATTACAAATAAACTTTGAAATTAAATTTTTAATCAAAAATAAGAAAAATGATGAACCAAAGTCAGAATCAATTTTCACATTATTTTGGGAGTCTCAAATAATTTTTGTGGATTTTTTAGATCAGAGGAACTATTAAAATAAAAATTATCTTTGATCAATTAATTAATCAAACCTAAAAATTTTGAACCAATTAAAATATTTTCAAAAAAATTATCAAAAAAATACACAAAGTCAGAAATATTATTTTGAATTTATGGTAATTATATCATAATTTTCCAATCATTTTTTAGCAAGAAATAAAATCATGAAAATCAATTTATAAAACAAAAATTCAAATGATCCAAAAATTTCAAACGGACCAATCATGATGTGCCATCACATCATTTCAACCTCCAGATGGATAAAAAACGCGCGCATATCTCAGGATTAGGGCTCACTTTCAGATAAACACAACATGCTCAATTTCGCATCATTTTTCATGAAATCAAAGGCAAATCAAAGCTAGTATGGCAAGGAATCCATAGCAATTCGAATCAAATCAAATCATCAATCATATTGTCCACAATCAAGCCATGAACATGAACAAAAACATTCTTCATCGCGAGTTTCAGAACATTCACACATGCATAATTCATCAAATTAAACGCTATAAAGCTTCAGAATCATTCCATAGACTTCAAACAACATGATTATGAACTTAAATCACACGAAGCATGGCTAGAAATCAGAATTCAAAGTTGAGAATTCAAACCTTTGAGAAAAAATAGATCTACTTCTCCTTCACTCCAGTTGCAATCCAAGCTTCGATCTACAATCCTTATCACTTGGAGAAGAGAATGCAAGAAGAATTGGCCAAAACGCGCAAGGGAGATGGAAGAATCGAAGAAAAATGCAGAGCTACAAGATATGGAGTTTCTGACTTTGATTGATGAAATGAAGCACAAACCCTTTGCACTGAGGCTTGCTTCTCAATATATAGAGGATTAGGAGGAGGGTAGGATAGGTTTTTCGCGCTGAAAGCTCTTGGAAAGAATGAAATATCCTTTTGGCCAAAATCAAGTATGCACATGCAGCCTTGAAATCCCTTGTGCGTTGGCTTTCTTTTTGCATGCATTTTAATCCATTTGTTCCCAGGAAGTTATTAGCAACAAGATTAGGACTTAAATCCTTGCATTAAGCTTGTGTTGGTGATTAGGCAATTTTGAGCAAGTTTTTGCAAAACCACGAATTCCTTGTTCATTTGCCCATGTGCAGCTCAAACTTTGGCATGATGGGCCTCAGCATGTCACAAATTAACAATGGGATTGATTAGAAGCAATAGGAATGGCTAAAACTTGAGTTTGCAAGAAATGGCCATTTTGCATATTTGTCAAGTTTCACTAAAATGCCACAAAGTTCCAAAACTCATAACTTGCTCATACTTTTGAATTTTGGCACAAATGAGCACAATTTGGAAAGTTATTGAAAGGATATACAATCCCCTAGTTTATAGTTTTTGCAATTTGATCCATTAAGGTTCTCAAAATCTAGCTTGAAATTCACTATTTTTAGAAAATGACCCATAATTTTGTGACTTCAAAAGACTATAACTCTTGGTTCCTTGATAATTTGAATATGAGACCAAAAGGAGGTGAAAGATAATTCTCTTAGCTTTCCAAGAATATTTCATTTGCATCTTCTTGATCAAGAGTGAATAAAATATGATTTTTTGAAATTAGGCCCTTATTTTCCAAAATTAGTAACTTCTAGGGTTTCTTCAAGAACAAGTTTCATCCCAAACTCCAATATCTTTGATCCAATGACAAAAATGGACTTGAAACATTAAAACTACATCCTTGAATTGATGGTTTGCCAAAAATTCACTTGGTCAACCTTGACTTAGACTGATTTTGACCAAAAGGACCATTTTGCCCCTCTGAATCAATTGATCCACTTCCTTTCAAAATTGATGATAAAAACTTCAAACATATGATCTTACAAGCATATAGAGGCCATGTGCAAAGTTTCACTTCAAAATTATCAAGAAAACATGATGAAAACCAAAACCCTAATTTTGGTCAACACATTAGGAGATTGATGAATCATCTTCAAAACTTCAAATCCTCCGGGCATCTTGATCAATTCCTTGTAAAAAGACCTTTCAAATACCAAAGAAATGTTGTTGTTTCCAAAATCAAGACTTGTGCCTTAGCCAATAGCCTTTATCAAGCAAAATCCTAATTTGATTGGTGCATCCGAAGAGTGATTTCACTTGTGATCAAACACAAGCTCCAATCTTATGGGAGTCCAAAGAGATGAATAAAGCATCTTGAGATACGCAAAATCTTTTGAGCTTGAAAGATTCATAGGTTTGGAAGATAATATTTTTACTTGAGCAACTTGTCAATGCAAATAACCTTCAAAGCCTTGAGGAAAACTTGACAGCCAGAGTGCTTTGATCCCATCACAATGCATGAATGTAATGCAATATGATATTCATGATGAAACATAAGCCTAAATCAAGAGGGTAAATTTTGGGGTGCAACAAAGAGAATTCAACAATACGAAATTCTTCAATCAAAGTTGCAGTCGGATTCTAACATCTTCTTATGTTTACCCCACAAGATCCTTGAAAACATTGCATGCATGTCATTACATAACAGGTCTTCCAGTATAGGTTTCTCATTTTCTCGCTGTTTATTTCAGCAAGGAAAATGGATCTCAAACAGAATGACAGAGACCTCCAAACTGAAGATGCTCAGTTCAAGGAAATGTTCCTAAATCTATCCAAGGGGCAAGAAGAATTGAAAGCACTCCTCACTGGGAACTTGACCAAGAAAAATCCTGACAACAACAAGGATGACCAGTTGGAAAAACTGCAAGTTGAGATGGAAAGGATGATAATCCATATGAATAGTCAGATGGCTCTTACCCAAATTTTAGCTTGGGGACAAGAAGAGTTGAGGATTCTCATCAGTAAGCATCATCAGGATAGATACGACCGTCTGGGGCAAACTGCTAGAATTTGGGGCCTAATCAATGATCAACTTCTCTTGGCAGATAGGGAATTGGGTGAGATGTTCATGCGGAAGCACGTTGAAAATAAACTTAGGAGCGGTGAAATTCAAGAGACTGCATCTTCAAGTGCTCAGAAGAGACCATACAATGGAAAGAAGGAGTCCAGTACTGTGTACGACCAGAAGGATCATAATAAGAGCGATCTTAACCAATATGTGGGGGGCAGTACGGATCTCTAATCCAGCACCAGTGAAAAAATGACAACGGGGTAATCAACATAAGCAGAATACATCTAAAAGACGCTTTACCAAAATCAACATGTTATTGGCTCAAGCATTGCAACACGTGTTGGAGTCCAAGCTGGTTATGTTAAAGGATCCTCCTCGGAATCCCAACACCACCTATCCAATGTAGAATCCAAATGCAAGGTGTGCGTACCACTCCAACAGTCCTAGACATGACACTAATAGCTGTTGGACATTAAGAAATAAGATTCAAGACTTGATCGACGAAGGGGTGCTGGAGTTCATACAATATGGTCAGACTGAAGTCTTCTGCCATCCCTCAAAGGCACATCATCTGAAGTGACAAGTTCAGACAGAGAGGCTATTTGTTCATTATAATTTTCAAATTGGAATTTTATTTTGATTGTTCGAACACTTATTTATGTCAAACTTTATTATTCCATTAATGCATTGCATATGTTTGTCTTTAATTAATCCATTCCTTTTACCTATACTGAAACTATGCTTTTACTTCCTTTTTGTGATATTCGACTCTCGATTGAAAGTTGTAAGCCTTTAGAGGGAGGATGACAAAAGAGATACCATAATCTCTACAATATGATTTTGAACAGACCTGGCTGACGATGTACATGCATTATTTCAAATCCTAAACAGTGGGGTTATAAGGAGGATAGTCCCTAGTCAACCCCTTTGAGCCTAAGAAGTAGGATTTTTCATTTTCACGCAAATTGAAACCCTTAATCATAACTTGGAGCATGGTAGTTTCTTAGTTAATACAATGGTGCATTCAATCACAAGCTTTCCCTTCGTACATGACGAGTAGTGTTGGAGGTATCTTTCCAAAACAAAAGATGGCGATGGTTCCACATAATCATTAAAACAAGCAGTCATTATCTCTCAAAAGAAAAGCCCGCTAAGTCAAAACCTATAAAGGAGACTTAAGAAAAAAAACAGGGGCATCCCGCTGACTGTAATCACAAAAGAAACAGTTCAGGAAAAAGGTAGGGATAATATAAAAAAGAGTTCACTACAAATCTTCAACAAAAAGAAAAGGTTACAAAAATGACAGCCTCCTTAAAATAAACTTTTAGTATCCGAACTATCACAAGAATATCAGGGCAAAGATTCCAGACTCAATTGGGATTTAAACGCACAATTAACCGAGTATAGGACTGAAGAACATCACGAAGAACGGGTTGGGTACAAATAAAGTTTGAGCCTTTATTCTTTGTTTCTTAAACCGTGAACCAGGCCATGTTAGAACCCCTAAAAGTCCTAGCTAAAGTATGGGTTAGTTCGAAAGCATATTGTTACAAAAAGGTATCCTGACTCCTGTAAGGTTTGCTATAAATCCAGAGTTGATATCACATTCTTGAATATTTTGTTTTACTAAAAAATGAATTTTCAAAAACTTCAAGACAAACATAAGCTTTGCATTTTTAATACCACTGTTTGCATATAACCAATTTTTCAACAACAGAGAAATTCGAACGACGAATATTCAATGAACGAAAATCCTCTTAATGAACAAAATCACCTAAAATGGAAAGACATTTCCAATAACAGGTTGTGATACAGTGGAAGAATTGACTTGGGTGTTTTGCATTTGATTGCAATTGTTGCGGATAGCAAGAGTCGCCACCGACTTTTCTTTTATCCAATAAAGGAAAGGGTGAAAAGAATAGGAAAGGCCTTGAGATATTTTCTTGAGTTCGGGGGGGGGGGGGTACGTTATGAAAAGCGAAGGTGTTAGCACCCGTTTGAATGGTGTGTTTGATTGCATGCATTTTTTTCTTTGAAATTAGGGTTTTCTAACGGTTGATTTTATCTTGCCATACACGCCCTAATTACTAACAATTTATATTAAAGCGGTAAATTGCGAAAATTAAATTCCTAAGATATTACACCATTAAGGGATGGGGATACAAATGTACAAATGAGGGGGGGGGGGTGAAAAGCAATAAAAGTCCTAATTATTAAAACCATATTGAATAGCAAGAAAATATATAGAAAATATAAAAGGAAAATAAAAACAACACAAAAGAGAAAAATGAATCTTTTGATTCATGCAGTGTGTTCGAAGCATGCACCCTTCGATTCACAGAGAAATAAGAATTTTTTTCGATTCATGCAACATGTTCGAAGCATGCACCCTTCGATTCAATAATATTTTTTCTCCTGTTTGGGCTTGTAAAGCAGTATGGATCAAAGCCTAAGGCTTTGTGTCGAAGCATGCTCTAATTTCTCACTCCAACATTGTTTTATGGTTTGTACACGTTAGTCCTTAACATATAATTGACAAGAAAAGGAAAACAAACAAAAATAGTAGCTTCGAGGGCAATGATTAATGATGCTTGAAACAAAAGGTTTAAAGTCAAGAAGACTTACATTGAAGCTGGAATCTATGCTTCAAACTTGAGTTGCTTCCTTGAAGGTTCTTGGGTTCGAAAGAAAAGAGAAGAAGTGTTGTGTTTTTTTGGTTCTGGGTTCAAAAGACAAGAACAAAGGGGTTATGTTTTTTTTTTGGGTTTAAGAGTTTTTCTTGGTTTCAGCCTTTGTGTTCTCTCCTCTCTCTTTTTTTCTTCTCATGTTTCTTCTTCTCCCAAAAGCCTCTTTTGTGTGTTGTGGAAACAACTTATTTATAGAAGAGTCTTGCTGGAGTTTTTTTTTTTTGGGGGGGGGGGGGGGGACAAATGAAATTTGAAAAGTTTGGGTATGTTTTTTTCATGGATTTCGAGGTGCAGCTCTTATATGTTATTTTGGTGCAAATATGGGACTGGTTTAGGAGCAGCATAACAGGACTATTTTGCAGTAGTTTTGGATTGTTGTGGAAGCTTGGTGCAGGGCTATTCCATAGCAGTGTAGCAGACTGCTTTTGACATGGTTTTAGGCTGTTATGTAGACAATGCTACAAGCTTGAGCTTAGCAGCATATAGGACTTTGTTCAACAAGCATCTTGAATAATTCACCTTTCGTTTCGATCACATAGATCCACAACCTTCGACCAAACTCATTAATAGACGAAACAATATTTGTTTCCACCAAATGTGTGTCCTTCGAATTGACCACACAACCTTCGACCAGACGAAACAATATTTGTTTTCAACAATGTGTGTCTTTCAAATGGACCACACAACCTTCGACCAAACTCAACAACAGACGAAACAATATTTGTTTCCACCAAATGTGTGTTCTTCAAATGGTCTCAAATATTGAGCATGCAAGATGATCTCATTGGCATAGTCAAAACTAAAGAATTTCTGGATTGCTTTCCTACCAGTAACCATCAGTTAATTAAGTGGTCTAAAGTTCAAACGTCCAAACCTCAAATTACAATTCATAGTGTAGAAACTATGTGTGTTGAAGGGTTTAGAGGTGGAATCGAAGCAGGTTATTTCGAAGGGAGCCATTGCCTTGTGGGTCAAAGCAAGCATGAAGGAATCCATTGCCTTGTGGATCAAAGAAAGCATAAAGGAAGCCACTGCTTTGTGGATCGAAGCAAGCATGAAGGAAGCCATTTCCTTGTGGATCGTAGAAAGCATGAAGGAAGCCATTGCCTTATGGATCGAAACAAGCATGAAGGAAGCCACTGCTTTGTGGATCTAAGCAAGCATGAAGGAAGCCATTGCCTTGTGGATCTAAGAAAGCATGAAGGAAGCCAATGCTCAATCGAAGCTTGCATGAAGGAAGCCACTACTTTTTGGATCGAAGAAAGCATGAAAGAAGTCACTGCTTTGTGGATCAAAGCAAGCATGAAGAGAGTCATTGCCTTGTGGATTGAAGTAAGCATGAAGGAAGCCACTGCTCAGTCAAAGTTTGTGGATCGAAGATTCTTCTTCGATTTGTCCAAATCTGCCAACCACTCCTTTCAATCAATCATGTAGCCTGAACCAAATTTTGAATTCAACATAGTTACCTGCATCTGCACACCCTTTTTTTCTACTTTGTACGTGTGCAAACTTGAGGTCTTGAAAATATTTCTGAGAAATTCCTTGAGAAAAGAGAGGGAAAATTTTGGGTACAACAACTTCCCCTGTTCAATCTTCTTAAACCTGAAGAGTTAGATTGGCGAGTCCGCCATTCGTGACTTGAAGGTGGAAGATGATTGAACACTAGAGTGCCCAGAAATTTGCACTCGATGATGTGGTGGTTGATTGTGTAGGGAATGGGCTTAAAGATTAGATTTGGATAGGTGATGGAGAGTTGTATGAGATGGGCTTATAGATGCCATCCAAAGATAACTGTTGATAGAAATTAGACTAAGTCTAAGCTTAAATGTAACTGGGAGAAGTATCAGAATAAATATTTGCTCGATTTGATCTGAGTAAGAAGATATAGTGGGATGAGTATCAGAATAATATCCATAAACGAATCGTATCTGATTTATATCTGAAATATGTATCAAATGAGTGTCAAAATGACATCCGCATTTGGATCGTATCTGAGTTGTGTCTAAAAAAAGTATCAGAATGTCATTCGTATCCAGATCGTATCTGAACTGTTTCTGCAATAAGTATCAGAATATCATCCGTATCTGGATCGTATCTGAACCGTATTTGAAAGATATGTTGAATGAGTGCCAGAATGACACCCGTCTCTGGATTGTATCTGAAGTGTATTTGAAAGATATGTTGAATGAGTGTCAGAATGACACCCGTCTCTGGATTGTATCTGAACTGTATTTGAAAGATGTATTGAATGAGTGTCAGAATGACATTCGTCTCTGGATCGTATCTAAACTGTATTTGAAAGATATATTGCATGAGTGTCAGAATAACTTCCGTATCTGGATCGTATATGAACTATATTTGAAAGACATCCAATATAAGTTTCAGAATGACATCCATATCTGGATCGTATCTGAACCGTTTCTAGAGTAAATCTAGAATAAGTATCAGAATGACATCCGTATTTGGATCGTATCTAAACCGTTTCTAGAGCGAATCTGGAATAAGTGTCAGAATGTCATTCGTCTCCATATCGTATCTAGACTGTATCTAGAAGAGAATCTAGAATAAGTGTCAGAATGACACCTGTATCTGGATCGTATCTGAACTGTATTGAATGAGTGTCAGAATGACATCCGTATATGGGTCGCATCTGAACTATATTTGAAAGAATCAGGAATAAGTATCAGAATAACATCCGTATCTGGATCGTATCTGAACCGTTTCTAGAGTGAATCTAGAATAAGTATCAGAATGACATCTGTATCTGGATCGTATCTGAACCGTTTCTAGAGTGAATATGGAATAAATTCCAGAATGTCATCCATCTCCAGATCGTATTTGGACTGTATCTAGAAGAAAATCTGGAATAAGTGTCAGAATGACATCCGTGTCTGGATCGTATCTGAACTGTTTCTGAAAAATGTATGAGAAGGAGCCTGGTTAGGGCTGCTTCATGATGAGCCTGTATGAAGCTTTATCTGGAAATGTATGAGAAGGAGCTTGGGTAGGGCTGCTTCGGGATGAGTCAGTGTGAAACTTCATATGGAAATGTAGGAGAAGGAACCTGGGTAGGGATGCTTCAGGATGAGTCTGTGTGAAACTTCATCTGGAAATGTATGATAAGGAACCTGAGTAGGGTTGCTTCAGCTGGTCATGTAGATAGTTGCCCTGGCTTGTTTCAGGAATTAATCTCTAACCTATTTGAGAAAGAAAGATAGTTTCCTCGGCTTGTTTCGGGAGTTAATCTTCAATCTGCTCATGTAGATAGTTGTCCTGTCATGTTTCAGGTATTAATCTATAATCGGTTGTTCACAAATAGTTGTCCTGTCTTGTTTCAGGTATTAATCTGGAACCCGCTTTTTGTTGGTCATAGAGATAGTTACCCTGGCTTGTTTTAGGAATTAATCTCTGACCTATTTGAGAAATAAAGATAGTTTCCCCAGCTTATTTTGAGAGTTAATCTTCAATCTGCTCATGTAGATAGTTGTCCTATCTTGTTTCAGGTATTAATCTACACTCAGTTGTTTACAAATAGTTGTCCTGTCTTGTTTCAGGTATTATTCTGGAACTTGATTTTTATTGGTCATAAAGATAGTTTCCCTGGCTTGTTTCAGGTATTAATCTCTTACCTTTTAAGAAATGGTTGTGATATTTACCAAAAGAGGATTTTTGTTGATTGACTTTTCCTGCAAGAAAGAAGGTTAGTTGCATGCAGATGTATGCATGGCTTGATGATGTTCTCAAAATAAATGAGATTATGATGTATGCATTTACCATGTATGTAATATGATGTATTAATTTGAAATATTTGTTGAAATGTATCTTTGCTTCGGAAAATAAATCCTTGACAAGTGCTGGGGAGCTTTGGGAAGTTAAATCCCGGAATGCTGTTGGGGATGAAGAGTATGCACATCTTCAAACCTTGTTTAGAATGTTTCCACCGGGGATTCCCATTTTATTGTTTGAGGAGAAATACACTGGGGAAGATTGGCTTTGGCCTGAGAAATTTTTGTGGAGAGTGTTGATTTCTGCTTGGGGAAAAGAGTTTATGAGTTTTAGTTGTCCGTTGCTCTACTGGGGAGTTAAACTCTTGATTGGAGAGAATGGAAGTTAATAACTTGTTGGGGATAAATAAGTTAACTATTATCTGATCGGCTTCCAGTCTTTACAGCAACTCACTGGGGATAGTGACAAACTTTACTAGGGAAGAGGAGTTTCATTAGTGATTTGAAGAAGTTAAACTACTATCTGGATGGGTCCAGGTCTTAGTAACTTTTGGGGATATTAATGACTCCACTGGGGATTAAAGGATTTTGTCTATTGGTGTGTATTAGTCTGGCGGATTCGTAGTTTGTTGGGGAAATAAACCCATTTGACAATCTGTTGGAGAGGTGTTTTCTTTTGGCAGAGATCCTCAAGGCTTCCTCTTAAGACCAATTCAGCTGGGGAGAGGTTCTCCGGAGATTGAAACTCTGGCTGGTGATTGCATGAATCCAACTTTGTAGGGATAATTCTGTGGATATATCCATATAGAGATTGCTCTGGAGACTTCAATGGGGATCTCCTTATGAAAGGGACTTTGTGGGGATTTGTCGTTATCCACAACAGTAAGTGTTGTAGTTACTGCCAAATTTTTTTTTCTTGATTGTACATGCCCCTTTGATGGGATTCATGTTCAATGTCCCAAGTGATTCGAATGGAGACCTGCCCCTGGCTATTCAGGACTTTATGAGAGATTTCTTGGAATCTTGATTTGACTTCCCCAGATGGGTTGGACAATAATCACGTTATGCCCCTTGATTATGGAAGATTTATCAATGGAAGTGTTTTTCCATTTGAAATGAATCTGTTTATTGAGAGAGTTTTTTATTCACTGGATATTCGTCGTGTGAATTTCTCCGTTGTCAAACAATTAGCTATATGCAAACAGTAGTATTCAAACAGTGCAAAGCTTATGTTTGTCTTGAAGTTTTGAAAATGCAGTTTTAACAAATAAATGAGTTTTGTAAGAATATGAATTCAACTCAAGATTTATAGTAAGTCTTACAGAAGGTAGGATACCTTTTGTAACAATATGCTTTCGAACTAACCCATGCTTCAATTAGGACTTTTAAAGGGATGTAGCGTGGCCCGATTCACGATTTAAGAAACAAAAGGATAAGGCTCAAAGTGTATTTGTACCCGCCTGTTCTTCATGATGTTTTTCAGTCCTAAACTCAGTTAATTGTGCATTTTGAATTCCAATTGAGTCTGGAATGATGTTTTGGATAAGTTAAGTTTATTGGAGAAGGAAATCATTTTTGCAACATTTTTCCATTTGTCGAGGATTTGTAGTGCCCTCTTTTTGATTTACTGTCCCTAATTTTTGCCTGACTGTTCTTGTTTTGAGATTACAGCCAACAGGATGCCCCAATTTTTTTTCTTAAGTCTCCTTCATAGGTTTTGACTCACTGGACTTTTTTTGAGAGACAATGACTGCCCATTTTACGGGGAACCATCTCCGTCTTTTGATTCAGAAGGATATTTTGGATGTCATTCTTTTTGTATAAAGTGAAAGCTTGCGGCTGAACGCGCATTTGAATTAACTGAGAAACTAACCCTGCCCCAGGTTTTGATTAAAGGTTTCAATTTATGTGAAAAAGAAAACTCCCACTTCTTAGGCTCAAAGGGGTTGACTAAGGATTATCTTTCTTATAACTCCAGTGTTTAGGGATTGAAAGAACGCCTGTACATCATCAACAAGGTCTGTCCAAAAGCATACTGTATGAGATTATGGTATTGTTTTTGTCATCCTCCCTCTAAAGGCTTGCAACTTTTAACGAGAGTTGAATATCACGAAAACAAGGGAATAAAAGCACAATTTAAATATAGTGAAAATGAATGGATTAATTCAAGACAAACATATGTAATGCATTAATGAAACAAAGTTTGACATAATAGATAAGTGTTCGAACAAACAAAAGAAGTTACAATTGAAAATTCAAAAATGAACTGGATTCTCTCAATGATTTGGCATGGGAGAAGTGATCACATTGGGAGTCTCTGGAGGGTCGAATTCAATCTCCTAGGCGTTAATCATATCTTGAATTTTGTTCTTCAGAGCCCAACAACCATTCGTATCATGTCCAGGGCTGTCAGAATGGTATGCACACCTTTCATTAGGGTGGTAACTAGGAGCAGAAGTATTGGGATTCTGCAAAAGAGCCTTCAACATAATCAACCCTGCTTTCAAAATGTGTTATAACGCTTGAGCTAGTGACATGTTAATTTTGGTGAATCGTCTCTTAGGCGCGACCTTCTTACGCTGATTCCCCTGTTGATGTCGTTGCAAAGATGCAGGATTAGAGATCAAGACTTCCCCCCACAGATTGGTCGTGGTTACTCTTGTTACGACCTTTCTGGCTGTACACAACATTGGACTCTTTCTTCCTATTGAAAGGCCGCTTCCCTGCACTTGAAGATGCACCCCTTTGAATCTTACCGCTCTTGATGCCAGCTTCTACTCTTTCGCTTGTCAATATCAGCTCGGTGAACCCAGTTGAAGAGCTTCCGATCAGATGGTTGAAAAATGGGCCTGACAAAATACCCAAGAACATATCTATCAGCTCTCTATTAGACAGAGGAGGATGGACTCTTCCTGCAAGATCTCTTCACTTCTAGGAATAATCTTTGAAGCCCTCACCGAAACCCATGAACATGCTTTGAAGTTGTGTACGGGTTGAAGCAAGGTCAGCATTGTATTGCTACTTCCTGTAGAAAGCAGCAGCCAGATCCTCCCAGTTGAGGATGTTGGTTCCCTCCAGCTGAGAGAACCATTCCAATTGAGTTTCCGGTAAACTTTCCTAGAAGAAATGCATCCACAAATTCCTATTAATGGTGTGAGGTTGGATCTTCCTGACATAAGACGTCAGATGCAAATTAGGACATGAAAATCTGTCATATTTAGCAAATGAGGGAACCTTGAACTTCGGCAAAATGATTACTCCAGGAACCAACCCTAATTCTTCGAGATCCAGACCAAGTACTCTCTGAATTTCCATGGCATTGAGATGATCCTCCAGCTTTTTATATTTGTCATCAGTAGGA
This sequence comes from Vicia faba, assembly GCA_948472305.1. Classification (NCBI taxonomy): domain Eukaryota; kingdom Viridiplantae; phylum Streptophyta; class Magnoliopsida; order Fabales; family Fabaceae; genus Vicia; species Vicia faba. The sequence continues at coordinate 1,208,616,372 of OX451739.1, forward strand.
GGATACTGTTCTTCAGCATAGTCAGTCTCTTCTTCATTAGACTCTGGACTGTGGTCCCCTACTTTTGTCTCCTCTTCTTGATTTCCCCCCTCATTTGACAGAGTTACGAATTCTAGAGCTTGCTTTGTGGTCCTCTGACTCTCCTTACCAAATTCAGAACACCCACTGGTTTCTTTATCGTTTTCTTCTTGTCTTTGAGAATCAGAGTCTCCAGGTCCTCTTGTTCCTTAGCCAGAGCCAGGAACATCTGCTGGAATTGAGCATTCAGTGCTTGAAGATCCTTAATATTCTGTTCGAGAGCCATCTCTACTGAAATAAATAGTAAGCAAATGAGAAACCTGTATGGGGAAAACCTATCATGATATGTGGATGCAATGTTTTCAAGGATCTTGCGGGGTAGACATAAGAAGATGTTAGAAGTTGAACTTTGATTACATCTTTTGATCGAAGAAATTCGTATCATTGGATGTCCTTCCACGAGAATCAAGCTCACCATGTCAAGTGGGTCATAGCCCTTGACTCAAGTTATCGTGCTTTGGTCTCTGACCGTGTTTGGTTAGAGGAAAATAAATCCTCTTGCCCCTTGTTGGACGTCTAGTTCATCATGTCCTTGCATCCCAACCCCATTGAGATCCTTGAAATAGTCAATGGAAATGAAATGGTATGATGCTATGATGTTATGTACAGATGAACAAATCAAACAAGTCTTTATGTACAAATAATCATATACACACAAAGCAGACAAGTCCTTAAGTTTAGGCTTGTATGGAGTCATAGGTAGGTACCCTCTTGAAGTTTAGTTGGCTCAACAAGTCCTAAAAAGTAATTGGGTTCTAGGGGATCTCAATATCATTGATCTTTCTTCATTAGGCATTGTTTCAACACAAGCCTCTTTATTAGCGACTGAAATATCCCAAAAGTCAGATCTCAATGAGTGTAGCATCGAGTATCAACCAATATTTGGTCGGAACCAAAGACGACCATCTCACTACTTTCTAATGGCTTAGGATGAGTCAATTAAAGGTTCTAAAGGTCAGTTAGCGCTTAATGACACTATAAGGAAGCCTAATGTTATCCTTGACTGCCTCAAGGAACATTAGTACAAGCCAGGGCATCATGCTAACATAGCAATCACGTTGTCCATATCAGTCTACGCTGTACAACCTCCATGATTTATTGCTACTTACCTAAAAAGGTGCCCCAGATCCGGGTGTAGGATCTTTAAAAATAACCCAAACAAGGACCCAAAAATGTAAAGCAAGCAAGTCAAACAATGAAAGCAATTAAATGTGATCTAGCTCTAAGGTAACCCCACTTTTAAGTATCTCCCCAACAGAGTCGCCAATTCTGTGATACGGTGGGAGAACTGACTTGGGTGTTTTGCATTTGATTGCAATTGTTACGGATAGCAAGAGTCGCCACCGACTTTTCTTTTATCCAATAAAGGAAAGGGTGAAAGGAACAGGAAAGACCTTTGAGATATTTTCTTGAGTTCAGGGGGTAGGTTATGAAAAGTGAAGGTGTTAACACCCTTTTCATCTGTAGTCATCTACGGGCTCTTAGTTGCTTGCTAGATCACTTGAAAATGCTTTGTTTAAAAAGGTGTTTGTGATGGGTGTAAGTTTGAAAATCTTTTGAAAAAAACGCCTTTGTTGCGGCTAACTTTGTAATGATTCTCGTCTCTATAAGAATTTATACAAATTGTTGGTTTTTGAAAAATAGTTTAAAGAGATGTTTGTTTTTTTGAAGATGTTTTGAAAAGTATAAGTGTGGAAATGGTTTTATTTTGCGAGCAAGCAATTACGAGCGTCCTACCTACTCAAAAGGTCTATGTTCTTTTCCTTCTCCTTTAGATGTTCCTATCTTGCCATTGATTGATAAGAATCCCCATTGTTGGATGTGAAGAGACGGGTGTGGGTCATCGTATAGTCATAGAAGGCAACTTATGAGACATTTTAGCAATTTTTTATAAGGGACTAGATCGTTTACCGAAGGCAACATCGAGGGACTATGATCCTTTTTCATCGAGGGTCTTTGCTAAAACGCCCATATTCGAGGGACATAACTATTTTCCGAGGCAACAAGTCAGATTATCCTAGAGGTGCATGTGGGAATGGTGTGTTTGATTGCATGCATTTTTGTCTTTGAAATTAGGGTTTTCTAACGGTTGATTTTATCTTTCCATACACACCCTAATGACTAACAATTTATATTAAAGCGGTAAATTGCGGAAATTAAAATCCTAAGCTATTAAATCATTAGGGGATGGGGATACAAATGTACAAATGGGGGGTGAAAAGCAATAAAAGTCCTAATTATTACAACCATATTGAATAGAAAGAAAATATATAGAAAATATTAAAGAAAAATAAAAACAATGCAAAATAGAAAAATGAATCTTTCGATTCATGTAGTGTGTTCGAAGCATGCACCCTTCGATTCACAGAAAAAAAGCAAATTTTTCGATTCATGCAGCATGTTTGAAGCATGCACCCTTCGATTCAATAACCTTTTTTCTTCTATTTAGGCCTGTAAAGCAGTATGGATCGAAGCCTAAGGCTTTGTCTCGAAGCATGCTGTAATTTCTCACTCCAACATTGTTTTATGGTCTGTACAGGTTAGTCCTTAACATATAATTGACAAGAAAAGGAAAACAAACAAAAAGAGTAGCTTCGAAGGCAATGATTATTGATGCTTGAAACAAAAGGTTTAAAGTCAAGAAGACTTAACTTGAAACTGGAATGTGTGGTTCGAACTTGAGTTGCTGCCTTGAAGGTTCTTGGGTTCGAAATAAAAGAGAAGGAGTGTTGTGTTTTTTTGGTTCTGGGTTCAAAAGACAAGAATAAAGGGGTTATGTATTTTTTTGGGTTTAAGAGTTTTGCAAGGTTTCAGCCTTTGTGTTCTCTCCTCTCTCTTTTTTTCTTCTCCTTTTTTTCTTCTCCCAAAAGCTTCTTTTGTGTGTTATGGAAACAACTTATTTATAGAAGAGTCTTGCTGGAGTTTTTTTTTTTTGGGGGGGGGGGACAAATGAAATTTGAAACGTTTGGGTATGTTCTTTTCATGGTGTGATACGGTGGGACAACTGACTTGGGTGTTTTGCATTTTATTACAAATGTTGTAGTTAGCAAGAGTCGCCACCGGCTTTTATTTTATCCAAAAAGGAAAGACTGAAAAGAATAGGAAAGAGCTTTGAGATTATTTCTTGGTTTCGGGGGGTAGATTATGAAAAAGGAAGGTGTTAGCATCCTTTTAACCCATAGTTATCTATGGGCTCTTAGTTGCTTGCTAGATCACTTGCTTTTGTTTGAAAAGTGCTTTGTGTTGTTTTTGAGAGTATTTTGAAAAGTCGCCTTCGTTTAGGAAAACTTTATAATAGTTCTCGTTCGTAAGAACATATAAAAAGTGTTAGGCTTTTGAAAATATTTTTGAAAGTGTTTTTGAAAGTGTTGGTGTTTGTTTTGAAAATAAGCAAGGATGTTTGATTTGAAAATGAGCAAGCAACTAGGAACAATCTACCTACTCAAAAATCTTAGTTCATTTCTTCCTTTCCTTTGATATTGCTATCTTACCATTGGTTTGGTAAGAAACCTTATCTTTGGATGTAAAAGGACGGACGTGGGTCATCGTATAGCCATGATAGCAATGTTGTAGGATATCTTAGCATTTCTCTTTGAGGGACTAAGATCATTTTGAAAGGCAACATTGATAGCATCATCGAGGGACTATGATCTTGTATTTTTGATTGCTTTTTGCTAAGATATCCCACATGCATAAAATGTTCATTTTTGTAAGGCAACAAAGTGGAATTACCCTAAGGGTGCAAGTGTGTTTGATTTACATGCTTGTTTATCTTGAATTAGGGTTTGCTACTTGTTGATTTTAATCTTTCCATACAAACCCTAATTACTAACATTTACATAAAGCGATAAATTGCGGAAAGTAAAATTACTAAACTATACATCATTAGGGGAGGGGGTATACAAATTTACAAACGGGGATTGCAAGAAAATTAAACATAATTAATTATTACAACCATATTGAATAATGTACAAGAATTGAAAAATATAATGTACAAATGCAAATTGAAAACGAAATGATTTTTTTTTGGTTTTTTTATGAAAGGGGTTTAGTCTTGACCTAATTTAGAAAATGGTTAATTAAAATAAACTAAATTTAAACCTAAATTAATTAAGAAAGAAATTAAGTTAAAAATGATTTTTAAGGTTTTTTATGAAAATGTTTTAGATTAATAATAATAAAAATGAGAAATTAATTAATTAAAAGAAACCTAAATTCTAAGTTAATTTTAATTAAGAAAATAAAATAATAATTAAACCTAAGTCTAGATATTAATTATTTAAGAAAAACAAATTAATTTGTTAAGAAAAAAATGTTTTTGTTCTTTTTTGTTTTATCAAGAAAATAAAATAAATAAGTGTAAATAATAATAAAAATATTTTTGGATTTTTTACTAACGAAAATAAAAATAATATAATAATAATAATAAAAAAAAATAATGAAAGAAAATTGAAATAAAATAAAAATAGTAAAAAGAAAAATAAAATAATATGAAATAATAAAAGAAATTGGGCTAGCCTTCAAAAGTAAACAGTTTAGGGTTTAGGGTTTAGGGTTTAGGGTTTAGGGTTTAGGGTTTAGGGTTTAGGGAGAGGCCCGAGGGCCTGAAGCTTAAACAAAAAAGAGTGAAAAATGTGAAAAATGAGAAAAGGTAGCGCTGGGTAATGAACCCATGACCTCCAATACACACACGCACTATCTTTGCCACTGAGGTGGCTGTACATCCATTAACATTGGTGAAATAATAAACATATAACACCAACCAAGTCCTGCATATGGAACTTAATCTTCAACCTCCAGTCAGAATATCTGTAACTTCACCATTTCTCAATAAAAATGAAATATGAAAACATGAAAGTTGCTCCGTTTTCCATACGAATCCAACCATATAAATATGATAAGCAATAAATCAAAGATGAATGAGAATTTCTAAAAGCACCATATTCTGACCTAATTATTTTCAGAGATTCAATCCTAAAATTCTCCTAGCTCAATCAATATAAATGAAATCTATGGACATGTACAACTTCAGAGCAATGGTGTCTACATTTTATTTTCACAAATGCAAGCCTAACAATGCCTAAATGAGAAGAAAGAAGTTCATAAAATATACCTCAAAACTGGAAATCGTGAAATGAGTTTGAGCTGCTTTCAAGGTGTTGCAATGATCAGGTTAGCTTCCTCAAATTCCCAGGAAGCTAATGCAATGATTAGCTTGAGCAATAGATGGCTGGAATGGCTTGGAGAACTCAACCTGCAATGCTCTGTTTTTGGTTATGGAGTTTGATGCAAACGGTGTTACAGTCGTGTAACAGGGACATGGATATGTTATATTTGATTTATAGGAGCTTTAGGAGCTAAAAGGCCAAAGAACGCACGAGGGAAATGGAAGTTACAAGTTCAAAGTCAGAAACCGTGCAACAATGGAGTTTTTGGGTAATTTATGGCTCGAGGGAGTTTGGGAGTGTTCCAGGGTGTTAATACTCGTGTGTTAACTCAAAAATAGTGCCTCTATTTATAAGCAACAAGTTTGGAGGTTTGTCTTTGATCGGAATTCAAAATCACATGTTTGTGGCTTTTTGCTTGATTTTGAAGAAAGCTTGAGAAATGTGGTTCCAATGCACAAGTACAAAGCTATCTAGAGTGGTTACAAGCTTTAAACATGTTTCTTATGAGCATACATGTTGTGTGTGTTCAGAACAATAAGTTAGAGGCTCAAGAAGAGTGGACTTTATGCATAAAGCTTGCTTTTCAAGAATGACATTCTTCACTTTCTTCCCAAAATGGCAATGTGAATTGGATAAAGCTTAAACCACTTGGATTATAGCTCAAAAGTTTATGTAATCCATTAATGATGGATAGATACACAAGTTATAATGCCTACAAAGCAAGATTATGCAGCCTAACATTGAAATTGAGTTATGTGTTCATCAAGAAATGATTTGTAATTCAAGAATGAAACCCTAACTTCTTGCCTTCGATTCTCCTTGCTCAAGTATTATCTCAATGAGTTCTTGGACATTTTGGAAATATTGTAACATCCTATACAACCTTTATGTTTAACATTTTTGAAAATTCATCTTGGAACTATATGAAAAATTGCCATGAAGTTAGGTCAAAATCCTGCCTAAACTAGGGCAAAATTTTACTAAGTTTCCAAGTTTCATGAACATGTATTCACAAAATCATAACTTGAAATACATGAATTTATAGGAGAAGTTGTATTCTACAATGTTTTAGATCTTATTGAGATCTACAACTTTCATGTTGGAAGTTTCCTTTGAATCATATTTCATCATGGTGGAAATTTGGCTCGAAGTTATGAAAAAATATGAATTTTCCAACACTTAGAAAAAATTCTAAGTTTAGAAATTTTGACTTTTCAAAATGAAATCTTGACTTTTTGATTTATTGATGAACAAGTTTCATATTTTGACATGTCTTGATGAATTGTGATCTTTGATACTTGATTTTGACCAAAAGTCAAAGTTTAACTTTTCAGTATACAATTGACTTTTCATCAGTTAAATGAAAATAAACTATCAACCAATTGATCTTGAGGAATGTTTTGAGCCATACCATTAGGTCAAAATGATGCATTTGAATCCTTGAGATCATGTCTCAAACCAATCAATCATTTGTAAGGTCAAAAATCAGAAATTGCACCTTCTCAGTCAAAACCCTAATTTTGACAATTTTGCCCTTTTGATGATCTGATCAAATTTCTTGAGGAATTATGATCCAAACTTGATCAAATAACATATATGAGTTCATTTTTTTGATATGGATAAAAAATTGTGAAGTTTGACTGTAAATTGACCATAATTGACTTTTTCCCCAATATAGTTGATTTTAGGTCAACTGATCAATTGACTGAGCAAAAATGTGATCCAAGACTTGAAACTTGACATGAGCAATCTTGAGGGTCCAAAATGATCCATGAAAGTAATACGAAGCATTAAAAGTCCATTTGTCTTTGTGCCATCTCAAACCCTAATTTTCAGTCATCAGTGCTTAAAGAGGTGTCTTGAGCTGATCAACCCCTGTGCAGTCTTGAACCAAAGGAGATATTGTGAGAGATTACTTGAGAAATGAGAGGGAAAATTTTGGGATACAACAACTTCCCCTGTTCAATCTTCTTAAACCTGGAGAGTCAGATTTGTGGATCCGCCATTCGTGACTTGAAGGTGGAAGATGATTGAACACTAGAGTGCCCAGAAATTTGCACTCGAAGATGTATTATGAATGGGCTTATAGATGACATTTAGAGGAATGATGGTAAACACCGGTAGAAGTATCAACATAAATATTTGGTCGATTTATACTAAAACTTGACGTTTTACATGTGGAAAAAGAGTTAGTTAAATGCATATGTATGCATGATGTTCATAAGATGTGGTACTATGCTAAATGCATTTTGTATAATATATGAATGTGGAATGCATATTTGTCCGGGAAAATAAATCCCTGACTACTGCTGAGAAATTTTGGGAAACTGAGTCCCGGATTACTGTTGGGGATGAAGAGTATACATATCTTCAAACTTTGTTGAAAGGATGCTTCCGCTGGGGAATATCTCTTGTATAAGGAAGTCAATTGCTATCTGGTTGGGTCCAGGCTTCACGGTAACTTACCGGGGAAGGATAATTTAGCTGTTATCTGGTCGGATCCCAGGCTTTGCAAAAAATTTCTTGGGGAGATTGAAGTTAGGCTGTTATCTAGTTGGATTCCCAGCTTCATAACAACTGTTAGGGATACAGAAGTTAACTATTATCTTGTCGAATTCCAGGATTTGCAGTAACTTTCTAGAAAGGATGAAGTTGAATTGATATCTGGTCGGGTCCAGACTTCCTAGTAACTTGAGGTGGTAACTACTATCTAGTCGGGTCCAGGCTTCATAGTTTTTTTTTGAAAAGTTATATTATTATCTGGTCAGGTCCAGGCTTCATAGTGTCTTGCTGGGAATTGTAGCTAGTTGTTATCTGGTCGGGCTCCAGGATTCACAATAACTTGCTTGAAAACTGATATCTGGTCAGATCCAGGCTTTACAAATTTTAAGGTGGATGAAGTTAGTTGCTATCTGGACGGGTTCAGGTTTCACAATAAACTTGTCTGAGGAGATATAGTTGAACTGATATCTGGTCGGGTCCAGGCTTTACAGTAACTTGTTTGGAACTTAGTTGTTATCTGTTCGAATTCCAAGTTTCACAATAAACTTCTGAGGGGAATCACTATCTGGTCGGATCCAGGCTTTACAATAACTTTCTTAAAAATATGAAGTTGAAAACTAATATCTGGTCGGATCCAGGCTTCACAGTAACTTGCCGGGGTAGAGGCAAAATCTACTGGGGAAAAGAAGTTAAACCCTGGTTTGGTTTAATCCAGGTTCTTCTATATCTTTGAAGAGTTAAACTATTATCTGGTCGGGTCTAGGTTTCATAGTATTTGAAAGGTTTTCACTATTATCTGGTCGGGTCCAGGCTCTATAATGACTTGAGAAGTTGACTACTATCTGGTCGGGTCCAGGCTTCATAGTAGTTTGAAATTTTTACTAATATCTGGTCGGGCCCAGGCTTCATAGTATCTTTTGGAGATAGTAAATGTTTTGTTGATGACTTTACTGGGGATTAGGGGTTGTGGCCCTATGATTTGCAATAGTCTGAAAGGAAAACTCAAGATGGAGAGTGTGGACTCATTCGGGGAAGACAGACTCCGCTTGGGGGATATACTCAGCTTGGAAAGTATACACTCAACTGGGGATAACAGATTCAGATGGGGAAGATAGACTATGCCGAGGGAATTTGAACTCGGCTGAGAAGTTATGCTACTCGTTGTTTGTTGGGGAAATAAACCTTGTTGTGGAAATAAACCCTGTTAACGAATACTTGATGAACTACTGATGAGGTGAGTTCTTCGAGGAAGAGATCCGTAAGGCTTCTACTTGTAGGACCAACTTAACTGGGTAGAGAGCTGCCAAGAGATTGAGACTCTGGCTGGAGATCAACCTATGCAAAGAGACTTTGTGGGTAACTTTGTTAAGGAAGGTTTATTGTAGTTGTCTTGTGGGGATAATGCTAATGCAATAACTCAGTGGGGGTATTCCAATATACATTAAAGAGATGTTTGTTTCTACTTAGCAGGATACATGTGCCAAATAGTTTTAATTATGTTCATATGCATATGTTCGTTCAATTTTAGTCTTTGGACAACTTGTCATTCAAAACAAAAAATAGAAAGTTTGCACTTCAAAGTATATTTGTATTGATATTTTGCCCATGAATAGGCGTTTTTGTACAAAGAGACGGAGATCCTAGTAAGAGCAAATCGTCAAAAGGAAAACAAAGTTGAAAACAAAAACAAATAGCCATGTGAAATGCTCTCATTGCATTCCAACTCTACTATTGATCCAATGTCTTCGAATGCCCCTCACCGTCGAAGAAGTTGATTGGATCGATCTTGGACCGTTTGAACTCGGACCTTGGTGATAAAGTTGACTGTGGTGATTCCATGGGACATATTCATACGCTTTCAATCCTTAATTTCTCTTGGACCGCCCTTTCGGGTTTTCAACCCACCAGGATACCCATTTTTGCCCAAGTCGCCCTTTCGGGTTTTCAACTTGCGGGTGTACAATCTTTTGCATTTATCTCTAATTTTTGCCCAAACCTTTTGGTTTTTCGGGATGCCCTTATTTTTCCTAGGTGTGTCAACCTAGCGGGTCTCTTATGTGTAGTATTTTTTAACTATGTTCGCGTTTATAGGATGTGGGAAGTCTTCACCATCCATGGTAGTCAGCTTCATGGCACCACCAGAGAACACTCTCTTGACAACAAATGGCCCTTCGTAGGTGGGGGTCCATTTGCCTCTGGGGTCACCTTGTGGAAGAATGATGCACTTTATCACCAAGTCACCAACTTGATATACTCAAGGCTTTATCTTTTGTTGAAAGCCTTGATCATGCGTTTTTGGTACGTCTGACCATGAAAAACAACAGCCAGTCATTTTTCATCGATCAAGTTCAGCTGATCCAATCTTGTCTGAATCCACTCATTTTCGCCTAAGCCTACCTCATTCATAATACTTAGTGAGGGAATCTGAACTTCTATTGGAAAAACATCTTCTATGCCATAGACCAAGGGAAATAGAGTTACCCCAATTGATGTTCTAGCTGAAGTACGGTAGCCGTGAAGAGAAAACAGTAACATCTCATGCCAGTTATATAGGTCACTACCATCTTTTGCACAATCTTCTTAATGTTTTTGTTAGCCGCTTCGGCTGCGCCATTTATTTTAGATCTATATGGAGAAGAATTGTGATGCTTGATCTTGAACTGAGTGTAAAGTTTGGTAATCATAAAATTGTTGAGGTTAGTGCTATTGTCGGTAATGATCCTTTCGGGGATACCATATCAGCAGATGAGGTAGTGTTTAATGAATCTGGCTACCACATTCTTTGTGACTAAGGAAAACGAGGCGTCTTCGACCCATTTGGTGAAATAGTCGATAGCGACAAGAATGAAGCGGTGTCCATTGTAAGCGGTAGGCTTGATCTCTCCAATCATGTCAATGCCCCACATTGCAAATGGCCACAGAGCGGTCATGACGTTCAGAGGGATTTGAGGCACATGGACTTTGTCAGCATAGATTTGGCATTTGTGACAAGTTCTTGAATGTTGATGGCAATCAGTCTCCATCATTGACCAATAGTAACCAGCTCTCAAGATCTTCTTGGCCATTGTATGTCCGCTTGAGTGAGTTCCAAAGAGACCATCGTGCATGTCTTCCATAATTTCCTCTGCCTACTTCTTGTCCACACATCAGAGTAGAGTAGAGTCATGGTTGCGCTTGTACAATATTCTGTTGCTTAGGAAGAATTTGGCTGAAAATTTTTGCAAGAACTTTTTATCGTTGATGGTTGCTCCCTCGGGGTACTCTTGTGCTTCAAGATATCTCATCACCTCATGGTACCAAGGCTTTTCTGTATCAGTCTCGAGCTCAAAGCGATGTGCAAGTTCATCGAATCTTTCAATTGTAATCATAGGGGCTTCGTTGTCCCATCTAACCTTGAACATTGAAGACATGGTTGCAAAGGCGTCAGCCAACTGATTTTCTTCCCTAGGGAAGTGCTCAAATGTGATCTCTTCAAAGTGAGGAATTAAGGATAGCACAATTTCCTTGTAAGGGATGGGATTAGGGTGCTTAGTGTCCCAATCTCCTTTTACTTGGTTGATCACTAGGTCGGAATCCCCAAACACATTCAAATGCTTGATCCTCAAATTAATGGCAGATTTTAGACCCAAAATGCACGCTTCGTACTCAGCCATATTGTTCGTGCAATTGAAGCATAGTCTGGAAGTAAAAGGAGTGTGGCAACCTACAGGAGAGATGATCACAGAACCAATTCCGTTACCCAAGGCGTTAAAAGCCCCATCAAAGACCATAGTCCATCGGGATCCTTGTTCAGGTCCGTCATACGGTCCAAGTTTCGAATAATCAGTCACTAGCATGATGTTCTCATCAGGGAAGTCGGAGTTCATGGACTGATAATCATCAATAGCTTGATGGGCCAAATGATCTTCTAGTATGATTCTATTGATGGCCTTTTGTGTAGTGTATTGAATGTCGTGCTCAGTCAAGATCATTTGCCATCTGGCTATCCGTCCAGAGAGAGAAGGTTTCTCGGAGATGTACTTGATTGGGTCCAATTTAGAAATCAATAGAGTGGTATGAGTCAACATATACTGTCTTAGCCAGTGAGCAGCCCATGCCAGAGTGCAACAAGTTTTCTCGAGCAGTGAATATCTGGTTTTTCAGTCGGTAAACTTTTTGCTCAGGTAATAAATAGCATGCTCTTTTCGGCCAGACTCGTCATGTTGGCCCAAAACACACCCCATAGAGTTCTCTAGTACTGTCAAGTACATGATCAAGGGTCTTCCTTCAACTGGAGGCATGAGAATAGGAGGTTCTTGCAGATATTCTTTGATTTTATCAAAGGCAGCTTGACATTCATCATTCCATCTGACTACTTGATCTTTCTTCAAGAGTTTGAAGATTGGCTCACAAATAGCAGTCAATTGGGATATGAAGCAGGCGATGTAATTGAGATGACCCAAGAATCCTCTAACTTCCTTTTCAGAATGAGGGACTGGCATTTCTTGGATGGCCTTTACCTTGGCAGGATAAACTTCAATGCCTTTATTGCTGACAACAAAACCTAAAAGCTTTCCAGATCGTACTCCAAATGTGTATTTGTTAGGGTTTAACCTCAACTTGTACTTTTTCAACCTTTCGAATAGTTTGTTCAGGTGATCGAAATGTTCCTCTTTATTTTGTGATATGGAAATCATATCATCCACATAGACCTCTATTTCATGATGAATCATGTCATGAAACAAAGCTACAATAGCTCTTTGATATGTTGCCCCTACATTCTTCAGTCTGAACATCATGACCTTGTAGCAAAAGGTGCCCCAATGTGTAACGAAAGTTGTCTTCTCCATGTCTTCGAGAGCCATCCTTATCTGATTATAGCTAGAGAAGCCATCCTTGAAAGATAAGACTTTGTGTTGAGTAGTATTATCGACCAAGACGTCAATGTGTGGTAGAGGGAAATCATCGTTGGGGATTGCCCTATTCAGATCCCTATAGTCTACGCACATGCGAACTTTTCCTTCTTTCTTCGGTACTGGCACGCCATTTTCAACCCATTGGGGATAGGATGTCACAGCTAGGAACCCTGCATCAAATTGTTTCATCACTTCAGCTTTTATCTTTTCAGACATGTCAGGCCTCATGCGACAAACTTTTTATTTGACAGGAGGATAGTCTTCTTTTGTCGGCAGACGATGAACTACGATGTCGGTATCCAACCCTGGCACATCTTCATAAGACCAAGAAAATACTTCCACATAATCATGCAACATCTGAACCAACCTGCTCTTGACACTTCTTTCCAAGTTAATGCCGATCTTAACCTCTTTCTTGTCCATCTCGGTACCCAGATTGATGACTTCAACTGACTCTTCGTGCGACTGAATAACTTTTTCCTCTTGTAATAGAAATTTGGCTAGTTCTCCCAGTATATCACAATCTTTCTCGCCTTCATCTTTGGCTTGGTTAATTGGGCATTCGAAGTCAGAGTCGACAATATTAGAGTCATTGGTAATAAGATCCAGAGTGGATGAGGACCTGCAAGAGTGTGTGTGTGTACATGTAAGATACATGGCTATTTTGAAAAATGTATTTGAAGAAAAGAAAGACAATGAACACAAAGATTTGAATGAAAAAGAGTTCAATAATTTGTATTGAATGATCATATGATTAGATGAACATAAATAAAACCCTTTACAAATGGACCAAAGTTCCCCGGGCTAGGCACATGGCTTAAAATTCATTGTTAAATATTACAGACAAAATGTTCTTAAATTGAAAGAAAAGAAATAACAAGTAATTACTCCTCAATGAAGGAGATGGGTACGAAGTCCTTTGCATGCCAATTCTTAAGCTCCGCTGTAGTAGGATACACCCAATCTTCAAATGCAACTTTATCACCAGAATCACCTACAGCGTTGACCTCATGGCTTCCGATACGGAGAGGTGGCTTTCTTACACGAGCGCGCCTCACTTCCTTCTGAGCTTTGACGGTGAAACCCAAACCTAACTTGTCCACTTTGAATGGGATATCGAGGAGTTTCCCCCAAGTATCACAATTTCCTTCTTCAATTGTAGCACGAGCATCTTTGACTAAAACCATCTTCGGCACGACTTTAACAGTTTTAGACACATCAGAGGAACATTTGGCAGCAGCAACCATTGGTGGCACAACTTCAAAGGCTTGACACAGGGTCTCAGTGAATTCTCCATCCAGCTCTACGTACTTGAAAGAGTTGAGGTGGCTTACCATAAACGCTTCTTCTACATAGACGGTGACGATTCTTCCCTTGACCAGATATTTGAGTTTTTGATGGAGAGTTGAGGTTACTGCCCCAACTTAATGGATCCTAGGGGCAACCCAACAAACAAGAATAGGCAGGACTAATATCCATGATGTAGAAGGTGGAGTTGAAAATTTTCGAGCCCACCTTGATTAGAAGATCTACTTCTCCATGAACTGTCCTTTTTGATCCATCGAAGGCCCTCACAATGATATCACTGGGTTTCAAGACTAAACCTTCACAGTCTAGATGGTCTAACGCCCCCTTGGGTAGTACGTTTAGAGAAGAACCAATGTCGACCATCACATGTTCTAAGGTAGTCCCTTTGCACTCGACAGAAACATGTAGAGATCTATTGTGGTTCTTCCCAAGCAGTGTTAGGCCAACATCTGAAAATCCCAAACCGTTATCAGTCGTCAAGCTCGCCACACAATTCTCAAACTGGTCCGTTGTGGTATCATGAGGGACATGGGCCTTTTTCAAGAATTTGATTAATGTCCGAGCATGGGCATCATAACAGAGTAGCAACGAGAATATATAAATCTTAGAAGGGGTTTTCCCCAACTGTTCCACAATCTTAAAATCGCTCCTTTTTATTATTTTCAAGATTTCGTCCATCTCACGAGCGGAAGGTTCTCCATCAGCAATGTCCTTTGCGGGTATTTCTAGCACGATAGGGTCAACAACCTTCTCCCTCCCTCTTGTATCAGTACTTGGCTTAGCGGCAGTGATGCGGATGGGTGCCTTTGTAACAACTGGTGGTAACATATTGGGTGAAAATATTCTCCCAGTTTGGGTTACCTTACTTGAACCAACTATGTTACCAACATCCTCAGCTTTGTCTTCTTCGATCCAAGCGTCTTGTTTTATCCCATGGTAAAATACCTCAGCACCATAGTTCCATGGCACTGCCTTGTTTGAAGAGTAGGGAATTGGTTTGGGATTGTTGATTATTAAGGGAGCAATAGTTGGTTCATTTGAAATCCTGATAGGACCCTTGGAGGAGATCCTAAGAGGCTTGTTTCAGATGGTGATAATGGAGAGATCTTCACATTTATTAGGTAAAATTTTGGCAAGCGGAGTCTTCTCAAATTGAATTTCGTGGCTATCCATTAGGCGTTGAATGCCTTCCTTCAACCCTTCACATCCATTGAGTTGTTTAGTACAGCAAACACTGTCTTTCACACAGCCAGGGAAAATCCAGGCTTTCAACAGGTTCTTTTTGATGATATCCAGCAGAGTAGTCAAGTCTTCAACAGAGGCAACAAAAATTGTATCTTCAACAGCATTGACGCCCTTGCCATGGTTCAACATAGGCGCGGTGATTAAATTCAGAGTTTGAGGAGGATCAAATTCAATAGTCTTGTTATCGATCAAATCCTGAATTTTATTCTTCAAGGCCCAACATTGGTCAGTCTCATGCCCGGGGCTGCTTGAGTGGTAAGCACATTTAGCGTTCGAATTATACTTTAGTGAAGAGGTATCTGGGTTTGCAGGAGGATCGCCCAATGTCACCAAATTAGCCTTGAGTAAGTGTTGTAAGGCTTGAGACAGTGACATCCCTAACCTCGTGAATTGTCTTCTCGGAGTTTCAAAACATTGATGATTAGCAGATGGTCTTGGAGTAGGAGTTGGATTGGAGATTCAGACATCATTAACAGATGGATGATCATTCTTCTTGGTACAGGCCCTTTCCCCGTACACATCATTGATTTCCTTCTTTGCAGTAAAAGGTTTCTTGACAGGATTGGAAGTGGAGGCAGATGCCGCTTTCAACTCTTTCACCGGTTAAGATTAGCTCGGTGAATCCTGAAGAGGAACAACCAACTAACAAGTTAAAGAATGGACCAGATAAAATGCCCATAAACATGTCAATGTGCTCCCTATCAGTCAAATGTGGTTGAACCCTACTGGCGAGGTCTCTCCACTTTTGTGCGTATTCTTTGAATCCTTAATTCTTCCCCATTGTCATATCTTGCAACTGAACTCTTGTCGGCGCTAAGTCAGCGTTATACTGGTACTGATGGTGGAAGGCGGTAGCTAAGTCCTCCCAAGTATTTATGCGGGAACCATCCAACTGGTAGAACCATTCTAGTTGCGTTCTGGTCAAGCTTTCTTGGAAAAAGTGAACCCATAGTTTCTTATCAGCCGTGTGCGGCTGTATCTTGCGCACATAATATTTCAGGTGAAGTTTTGGACAAGAAACTCCATCGTATTTTGCAAAGACTGGTATTTTGAATTTGTGGGGAATAACGACCCCAGAGATCAAGCCCAAATCATCAAAATCTAAATCGGGGACGGCTTGGATCTCAACAGCCTTGAACCTGTCTTCTAACTGCTTGTATTTGACATCGGCGGGTGGATACTGCTCATCAAAATAATCATCATCAAACGCTTGATCATTAATACATTTAGCCCGGGTACTCTTAACCTCACCAATCTGATTCTCGTCTTCTTCAGATGAGTCTTCCACTACCGGGATCTGACGAACCGACTCCTCGAACCTTCTGCTCATGTTGACCAGGGATCTCTTCTTGGGCTTCTTCTTAACTTCCAGCAATGCCATCACATCTTGCTGCCCCTTGGCTAGGGATAGTAGAGTCTCTTGGAATTGAGAGTTTTATGCATGAAGATCCTTCACAGTTTTCTCTAGATCCACCTTGCTGAAATAAACAACAGAAAGATAAGGAAACTTGTTATGTGAAAACTTGTCATGTTATGATGCATGGAAAATGTATATGCAAATGATTTCAAGGATTTATGAAATTTAAATTTGTATAGACAAAAGAAATGAACAAACGTCAATTTTCATTAATTAGTTTGAAAAGAATACAACATGCCTCTTGGGCTTACAAAATAACTTTCTAAGATAAAAGACTGAACGCATACTCTTCGGCGCAAGATAGGCGTTCACACTTTGCTCTTCTTGTAGCTGTTTCGTAAGCTCCAAGACCCTCTTCTCGCTAGCGTAGAATTGAGCTTAGAAAGTATCTCGTTCTTCCTTTAGCTGAATCCAACCTTTTTGCAAGTCTTCAAGAGAAGTAGGCATGTCAGGATGGAGGACAGTGTACGGGATATCTCCTTCAACCACATGTTCCATGATAACTGGTAAGATGGAGGGATTAGGCATCACAAGTTTCTGAGCACGAGGTTGTACCCACTTAAGGTAAGGCTCAAGGGGAAAGGAATTCTTGTGTCTAAGCGTCTTACTGTCCACTTTGCTCACCATCCTCCAAGCTCGGATAAACCTCTAATGGTAGCTTTGATCGTTGCTCTCATAGTTAAATACCAATCCTTGGATGAGCATCTCATGTGGGCCATCCCTTCGGGTGTAACCAAGTTGTCGCAAGGCTAAGCAAGGGTTGTAGGTGATACCTCCCCTAATTCCAAGTAAAGGAACATTAGGGAATTCCCCACAATGGTCGATGATAGTAAAATTCTCTAAGGATTGAGAACACCAATGAACATCTGAATGTCTGAGCGTCATCAACCTATGGGACCACCTCAAACCTTGCTCGTTCTTCAACACAGATTGGGGAAGATGCGAAATAAACCATCTTGCCAAGAGAGGAGTTCAAAACATGAGGATTCCTCTCTTCCTCATAGTGCGAGAGTGAAAAGAATTTAAGATATCTCCCAACAAAGTAGGCACTGGATTGTGAGACATGAATATTTTGACAACATTTACATCTATGAGTTGGTCAGGGTTTGCAAACAAAAATATCCCATAGATGAGAAGGGCCAAGATTTCTTCAAAAGCTTGTAAATCCAAAGAGTTCCAACAATCTTGAGCTTTTTCGAACAAGAACTTGGCTAAGAAACCTTTGACACCACTCCTTGTTTCTCAATTAGTTATGATATCATATTGTTGCAAGTGTAATACTTGGGAAATCTCTTCAGGTTTTAGATCTCTTTCCATACCGTTGAAGGGTAGTTGATTGAGAATGGGAATCCTCAAGAGTTAAGATAATTCTTCCAAAGTTGGTACAAACTGATAATCAGGAAAATTGAAGCAATGGTGTAGAGGATCAAAGAATTGAAAAAGCACCTTCATCATATCTTCACCAGTGTTAGAGGTAACCAAGCTTAGGAGACGAGCATATCTTTCAGTGAATGGGGAATTCCCAGGAACCCTCGATGCTAACTCTTTGAGTTGAGGAGGAATTCTTACGAGATTGGCTTGGATAGTATTCATGCGCATAGAAGCCATGTCCTACAAAACAGAACAAAGATAAATCCTAAAAATCCTTAAAATGGTTAGTGACAATGAGTATGATGTTATGATGTTTATGATGTTATGTACAAAGAAGTATATACAAACAAGGCAAAAAAGTACTTAAGTTTAGGCTTGCATGGAGTCTCATAGGTAAGTACCCTCTTGAAGTTTAGTTGGCTTAAACCTATTCTAGAAATAGTAACTGGGTTCTAAGGGATCTCAATATCACAGATCTATCTTCTCGAGAATTGTTTCAGCGCAAGTCTCTTTCACGACGACTGAAATATCCCAAAAAGTAAAACCATAATGAGTGTAGTATCGAGTATCAACCATCTTCAGACCCCACCAAAGAGGTTATCTCACTACGTCCTAATGGCCAAGTTGGTCAAGTAAAGGTTCTAAAAGTCAATTAGTGCTTCATAACACCATATAGCGGCCCCGTATTCTCCTTGACTACTCAAGGGCTACCGGTACCCACAAATGTGTCAGACTAGCATAGCTATTGCTTAGAACATGTCGGTATACCCCGCACAGTTTCCATAACGTATTTCTACTTACCTATAAGGTATCCCAAATCAGGGTAGAGGATTAAAACAAGCCCAAACAAGGAACCAAAATGTAAATCAAACAAATCAAACAATGAAAGCAAGTAAAGGTGATCTAGCCCTACGGTAACCCCACTTTTAAGTTTCTCCCCAGCAGAGTCTCCAGTTATGTGATACGGTGGGAGAACTGACTTGGGTGGTTTGCGTTTTATCGCAAATGTTGCGGTTAGAAAGAGTCGCCACCGACTTTTCTTTTATCCAAAAAAGAAAGGCTGAAAAGAACAGGAAAGAACTTTGAGATTATTTCTTGAGTTCGGGGGGGGGGGGGGGTAGATTATGAAAAGGGAAGGTGTTAGCACCCTTTTCATCCATAATTATCTACAGGCTCTTAGTTGCTTGCTATATCACTTGCTTTTGTTTGAAAATGTGCTTTGTGTGGTTTTTGAACGTATTTTGAAAAGGCGCCTTCGTTTAGGCAAACATTGTAATAGTTCTCGTTCGTAAGAACATATACAAAGTGTTGGGCTTTTGAAAATATTTCATGTTTGGAAATTTTTTTTGAAAGTGTTGGTGTTTATTTTGAAAATAAGCAATGATGTTTGATTTGAAAATGAGCAAGCAACTAGGAACAATCTACCTACTCAAAAGTCTTAGTTCATTTCTTCCTTTCCTTTGATATTGCTATCTTGCCATTGATTTGGTAAGAAACCTTATCTTTAGATGTAAAGGAACGGGCGTGGGTCATCGTATAGCCATGATATCAATGTTGTAACATATCTTAGCATTTCTCTTTGAGGGACTAAGATCATTTTGAAAGACAACATTTGATAGCATCATCGAGGGACTATGATCTTGTATTTTTGATTGCTTTTTGCTAAGATATCCCACATGCATAACATGACCATTTTTGTAAGGCAACAAAGTGGAATTACCCTAAGAATGCAAGTGTGCAAGCGTGTTTGAATTACATGCTTGTTTATCTTGAATTAGGGTTTGCTACTTGTTAATTTTAATCTTTCCATACAAACCCTAATTACTAGCATTTATATAAAGCGATAAATTGCGGAAAGTAAAATTACTAAGCTATTACATCATTAGGGGAGGGGGTATACAAATTTACAAATGGGGATTGCAAGAAAATTAAACCTAATTAATTATTACAACCATATTGAATAATGTACAAGAATTGAAAAATATAATGTACAAATGCAAATGGAAAAAGAAATGATTTTGGTTTAGTTTTTTTATGAAAGGGGTTTAGTCTTGACCTAATTTAGAAAATGGTTAATTAAAAACAAAATTTAAACCTAAATTAATTAAGAAAGAAATTAATTTAAAAAGTATTTTTAGGGTTTTTTATGAAAAGGTTTTAGATTAATAATAATAAAAATGAGAAATTAATTAATTAAAAGAAACCTAAATTCTAAGTTAATTTTAATTAATAAAATAAAATAATAATTAAACCTAAGTCTAGATATTAATTATTTAAGAAAAAGAAATTAATTTGTTAAGAAAAAATGTTTTTGTTCTTTTTTGTTTTATAAAGAAAATAAAATAAATAAGTGTAAATAATAATAAAAATATTTTTTTGGATTTTTTACTAATGAAAATAAAAATAATATAATAATAATAATAAAAAATAATGAAAGAAAATTGAAATAAAATAAAAATAGGAAAAAGAAAGATAAAATAATATGAAATAATAAAAGAAATTGGGCTAGCCTACAAAAGTAAACAGGGGGGTTAGAGAAAGCAAAAAAAAAAAAACCCAAGGGAGAGGCCCAAGCGCCTGAAGCTGAAACCAAAAAGAGTGAAAAAATGTGAAAAATGAGAAAAGGTAGCGCTGAGTGTTGAACCCATGACCTCCAATACACACACGCACTACCTTTGTCATTGGGGTGGCTGTACATCCGTTAACATTGGTGAAATAATAAACATATAACACCAATCAAGTCCTGAATATGGAACTTCATCTTCAACCTCCAGCCAGAACATCTGTAACTTCACCATTTCTCAACAAAAATGAAATATGCAAACATCAAAGTTGCTCCATTTTTCCATACGAATCCAACTATATAAATATCATAAACAATAAATCAAAGATGAATGAGAATGTCTAAAAGTACCAAATTCTGACCTAATTATTTTCAGATATTCAATCCTAAAATTCTCCTAGCTCAATCAATATAAATGAAATCTATGCACATGTACAACTTCAGAGCAATGGTGTCTACATTTTATTTTCACAAATGTAAGCCTAACAATGCCTAAATGAGAAGATAGAAGTTCATAAAATATACCTCAAAACTGGAAATAGTGAAATGAGTTTGAGCTGCTTTCAAGGTGCTGCAATGATCAGGTTAGCTTCCTCAAATTCCCAGGAAGCTAATGCAATGATTAGCTTGAGCAATAGATGGCTGGAATGGCTTGGAGAAATCAACTTGCAATGCTCTATTTTTGGTTATGGAGTTTGATTCAAATGGTGTTACAGTTGTGTAACAGGGACAAGGATAGGTTATATTTGATGTATAGGAGCTTTAGGAACTAAAATGCCAAAGAACGCATGAGGGAAATGGAAGTTACAAGTTCAAAGTCAGAAACTGTGCAACAATGGAGTTTTTGGGTAATTTCTGGATCGAGGGAGTTTGGAAGTGTTTCAGGGTGTTAATGATCGTATGTTAACTCACAAATAGTGCCTCTATTTATAAGCAACAAGTTTGGAGGCTTGTCTTTGATCAGAATTCAAAATCACATGTTTGCGGCTTTTTGCTTGATTTTGAAGAAAGCTTGAGAAATGTGGTTCCAATGCACAAGTACAAAGCTATATAGAGTGGTTAAAAGCTTTAAACATGTTGCTTATGAGCATACATGTTGTGTGAGTTCAGAACAATAAGTTAGAAGCTCAAGAAGAGTGGACTCTATGCATAAAGCTTGCTTTTCAAGAATGGCATTCTTTACTTTCTTCCCAAAATGGCAATGTGAATTGGATAAAGCTTAAACCACTTGGATTATAGCTCAAAAGTTTGTGTAATCCATTAATGATGGATATATACACAATTTAGAAGGCCTGTAAAGCAAGGTTATGCAACCTAACATTGAAATTGAGTTATGTGTTCATCAAGAAATGACTTGTAATTCAAGAATGAAACTCTAACTTCTTGCCTTCGATTCTCCTTGCTCAAGTATGATCTCAACGAGTTCTTGGATATTTTGGAAAGCTTGTAACACCCTCTACAACCTCTATGCTGAACATTTTTGAATATTCATATTGGAACTATGTGAAAAATTTCTATGAAGTTATGTTAAAATCCTGCCTAAACTAGGGCAAAATTTCACTATGTTTCCAAGTTTCATGAACATGTATTCACAAAATCATAACTTGAAATCAATGCATTTATAGGAGAAGTTGTGTTACACAATGTTTTAGATCTCATTGAGATCTACAACTTTCATGTTGGAAGTTTCCTTTGAATTATCTTGTATCATGGTGGAAATTTGGCTTAAAGTTATGAAAAAATATGAATTTTCCAACACTTAGAAAAATTTCTAAGTTTAGAAATTTTGACTTTTCAAAATAAAATCTTGACTTTTTAAATTTTTGATGAAACTTTTTCATATTTTGACATGTCTTGATGAATTGTGATCTTTGATACTTGATTTTGACCAAAAAGTCAAAGTTTGACTTTTCAGTATACATTTGACTTTTCATTAGTTGACTGAAAATCAACTATCAACCAATTGATCTTGAGGAATGTTTTAAGCCATACCATTAGGTCAAAATGATGCATTTGTATCCTTGAGATCATGTCTCAAACCAATAAATCATTTGCTAGGTCAAAAATCAGAAATTGCACCTTCTCAGTCAAAACCCTAATTTTGACCATTTTGCCCTTTTGATGATCTGATCAAATTTCTTGAGGAATTGTGATCCAAAGTTGATCAAATGACATATATGAGTTCATAATGTTTATATGGATACAAAATTATGAAGTTTGACTGTAAATTGACCATATTTGACTTTTTCCCTAATACAACTGATTTTAGGTCAACTGATCAATTGATTGAGCACAAATGTGATCCAAGACTTGAAACTTGACATGAGTAATATTGAGGAACCAAAATGATCCATGAAAGCCATATGAGGAATTAAAAGTCCATTTGTCTTTGTGCAATCTAAAACCCTAATTTTCAGTCATCAATGCTTAAGGAGGTGTCTTGAGCTGATCAACCCTTGTGCAGTCTTGAACCAAAGGAGATCTTGTGAGAGATTACTTGAGAAATGAGAGGGAAAATTTTGAGGTACAAAACATGGCTTTCTAGGTGCATCCCTTATATGTTATTTTGGTGCAAATATGGGACTGGTTTAGGAGCAGCATAACAGGACTGTTTTGCAGCAGTTTTGGATTGTTGTGGCAGCTTGGTGCAGGGCTGTTCCATAGCAGTGCAGCAAACTGCTTTTGACATGGTTTTAGGATTTTATATGGACAGTACATAAAGCTTGGGCTTGGTAGTATATAGGACTTTGTTCAGCAAGCATATTGAATACTTCACCCTTTCGTTTTGATCACATAGATCCACAACCTTCGACCAAACTCATTAACAGACGAAACAATATTTGTTTCCACCAAATGTGTGTCCTTCGAATGGACCACACAACCTTCAACCAGAATCCACAATAGACGAAACAATATTTGTTTCCACCAAATGTGTGTCCTTCGAATGACCACACAACCTTCGACCAGACTCAACAACAGACAAAACAATATTTGTTTCCACCAAATGTGTGTTCTTCAAATGGTGTTAAATATTGAGCATGCAAGATGATCTCATTGGCATAGTCAAAACGAAAGAATTTCTGGATTTCTTTCCTACCAGTAACCATCAATTGATTAAGTGATCTAAAGTTCAAATGTTCAAACCTCAAATTATAATTCATAGTGTAGAAACTATATGTGTCGAAGGGTTTAGAGGTGGAATCAAAGTAGGTTGTTTCGAAGGGAGCCATTGCCTTGTGGGTCGAAGTAAGCATGAAGATAGCCATTGCATTGTGGATCGAAGTAAGCATGAATGAAGCCACTTCTTTGTGGATCGAAGCAAGCATGAAGGAAGCCATTGCCTTGTGGATCGAAGCAAGCATGAAGGAAGCCATTACCTTGCGGATCGAAGCAAGCATGAAGGAAGCCACTGCTTTATGGATTGAAGAAAGCATGATGGAAGCCATTGCCTTGTGGATCGATGCAAGCATGAATGAAGCCACTGCTCAGTCGAAGCTTGCATGAAGGAAGACACTGCTTTGTGGATCGAAGCAAGTATAAAGGAAGCCATTGCTTTGTGGATCGAAGCAAGCATGAAGGAAGCCATTGCCTTATGGATCGAAGCAAGCATGAAGGAAGCCACTGCTCAGTCGAAGTTTGTGGATTGAATCTTCTTCTTTGATTTGTCCAAATCTGCCAACCACTCCTTTCAATCAGTCATGTAGCCTGAACCAGATTTTGAATTCAACATAGTTACCTGCATTTGCACACCCTTTTTGTCTGCTTTGTACTTGTGCAAACTTGAGCTTTTAAAAATCTTTGTGAGAAATGCCTTGAGAAACGATAGGGAAAATTTTGGGGTACAACACATGCCTTTCATAATCAAGAGACATGACATGGTGTCTAAACTGATCTGGGGCAGTCGAGTCAAGATTCAAGGAATCCCTCAAAAGCGCCGAATAGCTAAAGGCAGACCTCCATCTGAATCATTTGGGGCATTAAACAGAAAGGGCGACATGCGATCAAGAATTTTTTTTATGGAAGTGCTGCAACACTTACTACTATGGACAATGACAATTTTCTGTACCCTGTGAACATGGACATATTCGGAAAATTCTACGCACGAAAAAAGACCCGCTAGGTTGACTGGCCTAGGAAAAAGTAAGGGCATCCCGACAAACCAAAGGAGTTTGGGGCAGAAATTAGGGATATGTAAATAAAACTGTACACCCGACAAGTCTAAAACCTGAAAAGGCGGCTTGGGCAATAAAGGGTATCCCGGTGGACTGAAAATCTGGAATGACAGTCCAGGAAAAAGTTAGGGATTAAAGCATACGACAATGTCCCTCCATCTCGTCACTTGTCTATCAATAGAAGGCTTATCACCCTGATCAACATTTACTCAAGACTCCAGGAGTTGGGATAACATTCAAACCATCTACAAAATCCCCAGAGTAACTACCCTTGGGGGACTATATTCTCATAGTTCGTCATCAGTAAGGATACGTTCCCCAGTAGGTATGGAGACAGAGACGTCCTCCCGCAAAGTCACTATCATGTCTTCAGTATATAACCTAAAAATTTCAGACAATACAACATCTTCTTAATAGATCAAAAGCTTCAATCATCTCCCTAAGATCTTGGAGATTTCTTTGACTTGGTTCATAAACTACTTGGGTTCCCCAACAGGGCTTCATAAAAATCCCCAAGCAGTTTACAGAGTTTTCTTTCCCTAGTAGAGTTTAATTCTCTAGCAACGGAAGTTCATCTCTCAACAATTTAACTTCAACAAATATTAAAGAATCACATTCTTCATCCCTAACAGTAGTCAGGGATTTATCTTCTCTTAGTATAATGACACCACAAAGAGCAACTGATACGCTCACAAATTACAGTCATGCAACATTTACAATACATCATAGCATATGCATAACTGAAACGCATATAAAATTCTCATTTATTTTGAGAGCATCACGCAATTCATACATCATGACATCGCATGAAACTGACTTTACCTTTTCAGGTTGAATTTGCAGACAGACGAATACTATAGACTTATGCATAGCAGGTCAAAGATTAATGCCCGAAACCAGACGGGGAAACTGTCTACACGACCAAGTGTATGAACTCCCAGAGCAGAACGGGTTTACCAACAAATACAGCAGGCCACAAATTAATGCCTGAAACTAGACGGGGAAACTATCTGTGTGACTAGTCAAAAACAGGCCACGAATTAATGCCTGAAACCAGACAGGGCAACTATCTCAACAACAAACAAAAACAGTTCCAAATTAATTCTTGAAACCAGACAGGGCAATCTGCAAACATCTGATTATGAATCAATTCCCAAAACAAGACAAGGAAACTATCTACATGACCATCTTTACACGGGCTCATCCTGAAGAAATCTTACACAGATTCCTTCTCATCCTGAAATGCAGCTTTACACGGGCTCTTCCTGAAGCAATCTTACATGGGTTCCTTCTAATAACCCTCCAGAAGCAGCTTTACACAGGTTCTTCCTGAAGCAATCTTACACGGGTTCCTTCTCATGATCTCCAGATGCAGCTTTACACGGGCTCATCCTGAAGCAATCTTACATGGGTTCCTTCTCATAATCTCCAGGTGCATCTTTACACGGGCTTATCCTGAAACAATCTTACACGGATTCCTTCTCACAATTTCCAAATGCAGCTTTACACAGGCTCATCCTAAAGCAATCTTACACGGACTCCTTCTCCTTCTGAAATGCAACTTTACACGGGCTCTTCTTGAAGCAATCTTACACGGGTTCCCTCTAATAACCTTTCAAATGCAGCTTTACATGGGCTTATCCTGAAACAATCTTACACGGATTCCTTCTCACAATTTCCAAATGCAGCTTTACACGGGCTCATCGTGAAGCAATCTTACACATATTCCTTCTCCTTCTGAAATGCAGCTTTACACGGGCTCTTCCTGAAGCAATCTTATATGGGTTCCCTCTAATAACCTTTCAGATGCAGCTTTACACAGGCTCATCCTGAAACAATCTTACACTGATTCTTTCTCACAATTTCTAAATGCAGCTTTACATGGGCTCATCCTGAAGCAATCTTACACAAATTCCTTCTCCTTATGAAATGCAGCTTTACACGGGCTCTTCCTGAAGCAATATTACATGGGTTCCCTCTAATAGCCTTTTAGATGCAACTTTACATGGGCTCATCCTGAAGCAATATTACATGGATTCCTCCTCCTCCTTCTCCTGAAATACAGCTTTACACGGGCTCTTCCTGAAGCAATCTTACACGGGTTCCCTGTAATAACCTTTCAGATGCAGCTTTACACAGGCTCATCCTAAAGAAATCTTACACGGATTTCTTCTCCTCCTGAAATGCAGCTTTACACGAGCTCTTCCTGAAGCAATCTTACACAGGTTCCCTCTAATAACCTCTTAGATGCAACTTCACACGGGCTCACCCTGAAGCGATCTTACACAAGTTCCTACTATGATATTTACAGATGTAGTCTAACATGGGCTCATCCTGAAGAAATCTTACACAAGTTCCTACTAAGATATTTCCAGGTGCAGTCTAACACAGGCTCATCCTGAAGCAGCCTTACACGATTTCTTTCTAATACATTTCTGGACGCGGCTTGACACGGGCTCTTTCCAGCATTTCATTCAGATAAAACTAGACGCAGGTTCATTCTGATACTCCCATCAACAATTACTTTGGATGGTATCTATAAGCCCATATCAGACGAATCTTGTTTATCTTCTCCAAATGACATCTCTAAGCCCATTCCCGATATCATCAACCAACAGCGTTGCTTCATGCAACTGCAAATTTCTGGACACTCTAGTGTTCAATCATCTTGCACATTCAGATTATGAAAGACAGACAAGCCAATCTAAATCCTCAGGTTTAAAAATATTGAACAGGGGCAGCTGTTGTACCCCAAAATTTCCCTCCCACTTTTACTCAAGACACGCTCATCGAGGTCCTCAATTGCTCAAGGTTGACCAAAGAATTGATCAGACAAATTCTCCTCATAAGTAATGGACTTTCAACTAGGGTTTCAATTTTCACCAACATGTGTGAGATCCATAGGTCTCAAGTGTTTTCCATGGTCATAATATGTCTTCAAGATTGTCCAGGCCAAATTTCATGCCTTACACTACAAGTTTGCTCAGTCAACTCCTCAAGTGTTTGAAAATCAATTGTACTAGGTCAAAAGTCAATTGTGGCCAATATACAATCAAACTTCAATTTCTTTTGGTAAACATCAACATTTTGAAGTGATATCCATCATTTTATCAAGGGTTGATCATGATTCCTCAAGTAATGCTCTTAATTTATCAAAAGTCAAGAATTGCTAAATTAGGGTTTCTATAGGAAAAGTCAACTGAACTTTGACCAGGCATAATTTTCACATACTTCATCCATTTCCCCCAAACCAAATATCATTTTGAATGTAATCCAATTCCCTACAACTTCACTTTAATCCTTAAGCTCAAGGAATGCATCATTTGGAAGATATGAGCTCATACATTACACGTCATTTTCAAAAAGTCAACATAAGACACTTTTTGTCAAGACAACTTAAATCAAGATAATTTCTTCAAAATCAAAAATTATCAACATAGTGATTGTAGAGGACATCTTGGGATTTCTAAAAAGTCCAAGATCATATTCAAATTATGAAAATTGAGCAAGTTATGGTTTGCACAAGTTGGGAAAATTTATGAAAAATGCATGAAGTAAACTTTGAGAAAAATTGCATTTTTAGGTTAATGGACCTAACTTTTAGGGTTCAAACATGTTTATGACATAACCAAGGAACTCTAAACCTAACCATGCACTATTTTGATTTTTATCTCTATTTATTTGAATTTTTATTCATTTAAATATGAATTAAATCAAATAAATTAAATAAAAATACCAAGAATAATTGGCCATGACATTTGGGTTTGATTTGATCTATTAGAAGGCCCATATTTTCGTGCAAGATACATCCAAAGGGACCAGGTTCATGCAAGTGACCAAAGAGGCAAAGATATTACAAATATGGACATTTTTCAATGTGTTTTATCCTTGTCTCCAAGGCCATGAATGCATTGATTCTTTACCATGTTTGTTCACTCCTATATTCCATCTTTAAATACATAACATTACAAGCCAAAGGAAGCACTAAATTCCTCTTCAAAAAGCTCTCCAAAAGCTCTTCAAAAAGCTCTCCAAAAATCAAAGAATTGGTGTAAGTCATATCTCAAGGTTCCGATCTCTCTCGATTGACACCAAGCCTCAAACCATCCTCCTGAAGTCCCCAGGAGTCTTACAAGGCCCAAAAGCAGTCCATCACACGCCTAGCACGCCCCCATTTGACAAAACCAGTTTGAACAATTATGGATTGTATAATCAGAGGTTTCACGCAAGAATCTGAAAACACCATGGTTAGGGCATGAACCTTTCAATGATTCCAGCCTAGGGATTTCTGATGATTTTACCCTGTTGTACCCCAAAACTTTCCCTCCCATTCTATGCAAGATATGCTCATTAGGGTCCTCAATTACTCAAGGTTGACCAAAGAATCGATCAAATGAATTTTCCTCCTAAGCAATGAACCTCCAACCAGGGTTTCACTTTTCACCAAGATGTTTGGTTTGCAAAAGCTTTGAGCGATTTCCCTAGCACCCTATACGCCTCAGCATAATGGCTTAGCTGAAAGAAAGAAAAGAAGTGTAAAGAACATGACGAGGTGTATATGGAAAACTAAGAATATGTCTAAGAGATTTTGGGCTGAAGCAGCTTTGACATCAGTAGGCAGTCTAATTTGATGCCCAACGAAGTAGATGTTCGGAAAAGGCACCATATGAGGCATGGATAGGGTCGAAGCCAAATATAAGTCATCTTAGAGTTTTTGGATCAATATGTTTCATGCATAGTGAGGAAGAGGTGATACTTCTATTGGTCGAATTGAAGGAAAGGAGATAAAAAAGAACAGAACGAAGCTTCGACAAGTCAAAAAGAAGTGGTGATACTTCAATTGGTCGAATTGAAGGAAAGGAGATCGAAAAGAATAGAACGAAGCTTCGACAAGTCAAAATGAAGAGGTGATACTTTGATTGGTCGAATTGAAAGAAAGGAGATCGAAAAGAACATAAAAAAGCTTCGACAAGTCAAAATGAAGAGGTGATACTTAGATTGGTCGATTTGAAGGAAAGGAGATCGAAAGGAACAAGAACTGAGTTCGACTAGGCTGATTGGATATGAGGTATTTCCAGATTACACAATCAATTCAGATGGTGACTAAGTCGAAGAAGCCATGATGATGAAGCCTTGAGCAATTCGAATTGGAACTCAGAGCCATCGAAAAGAATAAAGCTTGGGAGCTTGTCGAAAGAATCAATTAATGTGAAATGGAGATGCAAGTCGAAACGAAAACCTAATGGGATGAAGCTTGTTGGGCTTGGACTGATTAGTTCGAAGCCCAAATTCGTGCAAGACACCAACCATAACCTGTCCAGTTTCACTCAAAGTTCAAAATGGTATGAAATATCTCAAAATGGCAAATTTTCCAATCTCTTGATTTTGCTTTCAAAGCCATGGTTAATGAATGATTCATGCCATATTTGTTCACCACCACACCCATATAAATACAAGACTAAATCAGAAGTAAAGAAGGAGGAGATGGCCTATCAAAGCTCCACAAAATTGTAAAAGATTCAACAAAATTGTCAAACTCGAAACAACCTTTACATGCCTTTTCCATCCAATCCAAGCATCCTATCCTTCTCCTGAAGATTCTAGGGGACATTCTCAGTCCTTAAGCAGTTGCAACCCAATCTCACCATTTTTTTGGTAAAAATTCCTCGATCTTAAACTCATAGAATACATGATTTAAATTCACATTGATCATATATACTATTTCTGCTGATGTTTATGTTTGATTGAATGTGTTACATAAGATATTAGATGAAGAATTAGGGATTTACCAAGTTCAGGGCACAATCTAGATTGTGGCTCGAAATGGATGATATGTCCATGATCTGTCGAATCCAAGACATGATTCGACCCAGATCTGGGATTTTGTTTTTTCCTAACGAGTTTCCTGCAGATCTAGTGTTACCAGATCGAAGGAGTAGACCATACACCATCATTCCCTTGCTTCTATATACTGACCAATCCAGATCCAGTGCCTTCGACGTGTAGTTTGCCGTGCATTTTCGATAACCTCCCTCATTGGATCGAAAGGAAGCCTGGGCCTCTTTTTGATCCGGGCATGCGTTCCGCAAATTACACCCCCTGTTTAGTAGTCAGCCTGACCCATTTATTTGTTTTTTATTTCTTTTAGTTTATTTATTCCAACCTTTTTTTCCGATTATTTAATTATAAAATCAGATAAAAATCACAAAAATATTAGGATAGCATTTTCTCAAATAAATTAATTTTGTAAATTAATTGATTAATTATTTTAACCTTTTTTTTAATTTAAAAATAAATAGACTTAGGATTTTAAATTAAATTTCTTTCCATGATCTAAAATAAAAATAAAAGATTTTTCCTTTTAAGTTTTAGACGTTATATTCATTTCGCGCGTGTTATTTCCTTTCACACTTTTTTCATATTATTGTAACTGCTTCCTAGTTGTAATAGTTTAAAGTAGGCTTTTACATTTACTGCTTTATTTCCCTCATAGTTTTGGACATGTATTTAATCCCACTCCCCGAAGCCTTGTAATAGTTAGGATTTTTACGTTTCCATACTTTTAATTTATGTAAACCATTAACTATTAGATGTATGCCTAATAGGATTGTATGGCAAGAATAACAAACAAACGCTAGCAAACCTAACACAAGACAAAAATAACTGAATACAACACACTCTCACATATACACCTCTAGGGTATCCCACTTTGGTTGCCTTTAGAAAATAGTCACAACTCTCGAAACGTGAGAGACTTTAGTGGCTACCCTCTGGTTTAAAAGATCACAAGTCCATCAATGACCCTCTCGATGTTGCCTCGGTAAAAATAATCTTAAAACCATAGGGTAGTTACTAAGGTTTCTTGCCCAGTTGCGTTTGTGACTGTATAAACGTCCCTTCTAATGTCCCTCAAACATCCAACGATTAGGGCTACCTACTCACTAATAGTAGGATAGCATTGTCTAAAGGAAAAGAGGAAAAGAACAACCCTTTCGAGTAAAACTAGATAGTTCCTAGATGCTATGCTCAAACAATTTTTACACTTACACAAAACCTCTTTCAAAATCATTTTCAAACACTTTGTATACGTTCTCTACTATTCCAAGAAACATTACAAAGTTTGCCACACTAAGGAGCTTTCAAAAATACTTTTCAAAACACACAAAGCACAAGGTATTTCAAAATGAGCTAAGCATCTAAGAGCCCGTAGAAACTACGAATGGAAAGGGTGCTAACACCTTCCCTTTCCATATTCTACCCCCCTTACTCAGAAAACTCTCGAAAGGTCTTTTTCTGTTCTTTTCACCCTTTCCTTTGTTGGATAAAAGAAAAGTTGGTGGAGACTCTTGCTTACCGCAACATTTGAGAATATAAACACAAAACCAGTATAACAGTCGGTTCTGCCACCGTATCACAGAACTGGCGACTCTGCTGGGGAAATAAAAAAAAGTGGGGTTACCTTAGAGTTTAGTTCATTTTAAATTGCTTCACATTGTGTGTTTTGTATGATTTAATTTTGAAGGCTTGTTTGGGTTGTTACTAAAAGATCCTACCCCAGATCTAGGGTTACCTTTTAGGTAAGTAGCAACAGATCGTGGGGATTGTGTGGGGTATACCGACATGGTTGAAACGATAGCTACGTTAATGTGACACATTTGTTGTTACTGGTAGCCGTTGAGTTCAGTCAAGGAGAATATGGGGCCACTGTGTGGTGTCATGAAGCACTAACTGTCCTTAGAACCTTTAATTGAACAACTTGGCCATTAGGAAGTAGTGATACTAGATACTACACTCACTGAGATCAGACTCTCAGGATATTTCGGTCGCCAATAAAGAGGCTTGCGCTGAAACAATTCCCAATGAAGAAATATCAGTAATATTGAGACTCCTTAGAACCCGATTACTATTACTAGGACAAGTTGAGCCAACTGAAACTTCAAGAGGGTACTTACCTTAAAACCCCATGCAAGCCTGAACCTAAGACTACTTGTGTGACTTGTTTGCTTCCATTATCTAACAACTTGAACTCTTTGCAGGGCTTGTTTGTTGTCATTACGTAACAATGTGAATTCCTTGCAAGACTTGTTTATAGTCATTATCCAATAATATAAACTTCTTGCAAGACTTACTTGTCTTTGTTACCTTACACTTTTGCATGATGCATAACATACACATCATAGCATCATAACATAGAATTTCCTTAACCATTTCAAGGATCTCAAGGGCATGTGGTGCAGATTATGATAAACCAGACGTCTAGAAAGGGGCAAGGGGATTTATTTTCCTCTAGCCAATGCCGTCAAAAGAGCAAAACACGTAACTTGAGTCAGAGGCTATGACCCACTCGACATGGTGAGCTTGATTCTCGTAGAAGAGAATTCAATGATACGAAGTTCTTCAATCAAAGATGCAGTCGGATTCTAACAGCTTCTTATGTTTACCCCACGAGATTCTTGAAAACATTGCATGCATGTCATTACATAACAGGTCTTCCAGTACAGGTTTCTCATTTTCTTGTTGTTTATCTCAGCAAGAAAATGGATCTCAAACAGAAAGATAGAGATCTCCAAACTCAAGATGCTGAGTTCAAGGAAATGTACTAAATCTATCCAAGGGGCAAGAAGAATTGAAAGCACTCCTCACTGGGAACTTGACCAAGAAAAATCCTGACAACAACAAGGATGACCAGTTGGAACAACTACAAGCTGAGATGGAAAGGATGAGAGTCCAAATGAATAGTCAGATGGCTCTTACCCAAAATTTAGCTCGGGGATAAGAAGAGTTAAGGATTCTCATCAGTAAGCTTCATCAGGACATATACGACCATCTGGGGCAAACTACTAGTATTTAGGGCCTAATCAATGACCAACCTCTCTTAGAAGATAGGGAATTGGGTGACATGTTCATGCGGGAGCACATTGAAAATAGAATCAGGAGCGGTGAAACTCAAGGGACTGCATCTTCAAGTACTCAGTAGAGACCATACAATGGAAAGAAGGAGTCCAGTACTATGTACGGCCAGAAGGATCGTAGTAAGAGCGATCTTACCCAATCTGTGGGGGCAGTACGAATCTCTAATCCAACACCAGTGCAAAATCTTCAACGGGGTAATTGGCGTAAGCAGAATACATCTAAAAGACGCTTTACCAAAATCAACGTGTCATTGGCTCAAGCATTGCAACACGTGTTGGAAGCCAAACTGGTTACATTGAAGGATCCTCCTCAGAATCCCAACACCTCCTCTCCAATGTACAATCCAAATTCAAGGTGTGCGTACCACTCCGACAGTCCTGGACATGACACTAATAGCTGTTAGACATTAAGAAATAAGATTCAAGACTTGATCGACAAAGGAGCGCCGAAGTTCACACAAGATGGTCAGACCGAAGTCTTCTGTCATACCTCAAAGGCACACCATCTGAAGTGACAAGTTCAGACAGAGATGCTTTTTGTTCATTATAATTTTCAAATTGTAATTTTCTTTTGATTTTTCAAACACTTATTTATGTCAAACTTTATTATTCCATTAATGCATTGCATATGTTTGTCTTGAATTAATCCATTCGTTTTCACTATACTGAAACTATGCTTTTACTTCCTTTTTTGTGATATTCGACTCTCGATTAAAATCTATAAGCCTTTAGAGGGAGGATGATGAAAAAGATACCATAATCTCTATAGTATGCTTTTGAATAGACCTGACTGACGATGTACAGGCGTTGTTTCAAATCCTAAACAGTGGAGTTATAAGGAGGATAATCCCTAGTCAACCCCTTTGAGCCTAAGAAGTAGGAGTTTTATTTTTCATGCAAATTGAAACCCTTAATCATAACCTGGGGCATGGTAGTTTCTTAATTAATTCAATGGTGCATTCAATCGCAAGATTTCCCTTCGTACATGACGAGTAGTGTCAGAGGTATCCTTCCAAAACAAAAGATGGTGATGGTTCCACATAATCATTAAAACAGGCAGTCATTATCTCTCAAAAGAAAAGCCCGCTAAGTCAAAACCTATGAAGGAGACTTAAGAAAAAAAACCGGGGCATCCCGCTGAATGTAATCTCAAAAGAAACAATTCAGGCAAAAGGTAGGGATAATAAAATAAAAAAATCGGTCTCTACAAATCCTCAAAAAAAAGAAAAGGTTACAAAAATGACTGCCTCCTCAAAATAAAATTTCAGTATCCGAACTATCACCGGAATATCAGGGCAAAGATTCTATACTCAATTGGGATTTAAATGGACAATTAACTGAGTGTAGGACTGAAGAACATTACGAAGAACGGGTTGGGTACAAATAAAGTTTTATCCTTTATCCTTTGATTCTTAAACCGTGAACCAGGCTACGTTACAACCCCTAAAAGTACTAGCTGAAGCTTGAGTTAGTTCAAAAGCATATTGTTACAAAAAGGTATCCTGTCTCCTATAAGGTTTGCTATAAATCCTGAGTTGATATCACATTCTTGCAAATTTTGTTTTACTAAAAAATGAATTTTCAAAAAATTCAAGACAAACATAAGCTTTGCGTTTTTAATACCGCTGTTTGCATATAACTAATTGTTCAACAAAAGAGAAATTTGCACGACGAATATTCAATGAACAAAAATCCTATCAATGAATAAAATCACCTCAGATGGAAAGACATTTCCAATAACAGGCCTTTCATAATCAAGAGACATGACATGGTGTCTAAACTGATCTGGGGGCAGTCGAGTCAAGATTCAAGGAATCCCTTAAAAGCGCCAAATATCCAGAGGTAGACCTCTATCCGAATCACTTGGGGCATTAAACAGGAAGGGTCACTTGCGATCAAGAAAACATTTTCTGGCAGTGCTGCAACACTTACTACTATGGACAATGACAATTTTCTGCACCCTGTGAACGTGGACATAGTCGGAAAATACTATGCACGAAAAAAAGACCCGCTAGGTTGATTGGCCTAGGAAAAAGTAAGGGCATCCCGACGAACCAAAGGAGTTCGAGCAAACATTAGGGATATATAAGTTAAATTGTACACCCGGCAAGTCGAAAATTTGAAAAGGCGGCTTGGGAAAAAAAGGGTATCCCGGTGGACTGAAAATCTGAAAGGACAGTCTAGGAAAAAGTTAGGGATTAAAGCGTACGACTATGTCCCGTCATCTCGTCACTTGTTTATCAGTAGAAGGCTTATCACCCTGATCAACATTTACTCAAGACACCAAGAGTTGAGATAACATTCAAACCATCCATAAAATCCCCACAGAGTAACCACCCCTGGGGGACTATCTTCGCAGAGTTTGTCATCAGTAAGGATACCTTCCCCAGTAGGTATGGAGACAGAGACATCCTCCCGCAAAGTCACTGTCATGTCTTCAATATATAACCTAACAATTTCAGACATTCCGGCATCTTCTTAATAGATCAAAAGCTTCAATCATCTCCCCAACATCTTAGAGATTTCTTTGACTTGGTTCATAAACTTCTTGGGTTCCCCGACAGGGCTTCATAAAAATACCCAAGCATTTTAGGGAGTTTTCTTTCCCTAGTAGAGTTTATTTCTCTAGCCACAGAAGATCATCTCCCAGCAATTCAACTTCAAGAAATATCGAAGAATCATATTCTTCATCCCCAACAGTAGTCAAATATTTATCTTCTCTTAGTACAAAGACACTAGAAAGGGAAATTGATACGCTCACATATTACAGTCATATAACATTTACAATACATCGTAGCATATACATAACTGAAACACATATAAAATTCTCATTTATTTTGAGAGCATCATGCAATTCATACATCATGACATCGTATGAAACTGACTTTACCTTTTCAGGTTGAATTCACAGACAGACGAATACTATCAACTTATGCATAGCTGGTCAAAGATTAATACCCGAAACCAGACAGGGAAACTATCTACACGACCAAGTGGTATAAACTCCTGGAGCAGGACGGGTTAACCAACAAAAACAGTTCCAAATTAATTCCTAAAACTAGACAGGGAAACTATCTGTGAATAACTGACTGTGGATCAATTCCCGATATAAGATGGGGTGACTATCTACAAGACCAGGTTAAAGAGTAATTCCTGAAACCAGACAAGGCAACTATCTCAACGAACAACAAAAGCAAGTTCCAGATTAATTCCTTAAACAAGACATGACAATTATCTATGAACAACTGATTGTAGATCAATTCCCGAAACAAGACAGGGCGACTGTCTACAAGACCAGGTTAAAGTTTAATTCCTGAAACTAGACATGGTAACTATCTCAATGACCAACAAAAGCAAGTTCCAGATTAATTCCTGAAACCAGACAGGGTAACTATCTGTGAACAACTAATTATAGATCAATTCCCGAAACAAGACGGGGAGACTATCTACAAGACCAGGTTAGAGATTAATTCCTGAAACCAGACAAGGAAATTTTCTCAATGACCAACAAGAGAAAGTTCTAGATTAATTCCTGAAACCAGACAGGGAAACTATCTATAAACGACTGATTGTAGATCAATTCCCGAAACAAGACAGGGCGAATATCTACAAAACCAGGTTAGAGATTAATTCCTGAAACCAGACAGGGCAACTATCTCAACAACCAAAAAGAGAAGGTTCCAGATTAATTACTGAAACCAAACAGGGCAACTATCTATGAACGACTGATTGTAGATCAATTCCTGAAACAAGACGGGGCGACTATCTACAATTCCAGGTTAGAGAGTAATTCCTGAAACCAGACAGAGCAACTATCT
Organism: Vicia faba; assembly: GCA_948472305.1. Lineage (NCBI taxonomy): Eukaryota > Viridiplantae > Streptophyta > Magnoliopsida > Fabales > Fabaceae > Vicia > Vicia faba. Next base: position 1,208,653,821 of record OX451739.1, read on the forward strand.
CAACGACCAATAAAAGTAGGTTCTAGATTAATTCCTGAAACCAGACAGGGAAACTATCTGTGAGTAACTAACTATAGATTAATTCCCGAAACAAGACAGGGCGACTATCTACAAGACTAGGTTAGAGAGTAATTCCTGAAGCCAGACCGGACAACTATCTCAACAACCAACAAAAATAGTTTCAAATTAATTCCTGAAACCAGACAGGGCAACTATCTGCGAACATCTGATTATGGATCAATTCACAAAAGAAGACGGGGCAACTATCTACACGACCAGATGAAGCAGCCCTACCCAGGCTCATTCTAATATATTTCCAGATGCAACTTTACACGAGCTCTTCCTGAAACAATCTTACACGGGTTCCTTATAATATTTCTAGATGAAGCTTCACACGGGCTCATCCTGAAGCAATCTTACACGGGTTCCTTCTAATAACCCTCCAGATGTAGCTTTACACGGGTTCATCCTGAAACAATCTTATACGGATTCCTTCTCGCAATTTTCAGATGCAACTTCACACGGGCTCATCCTGAAGCAATCTTACACGGATTCCTGCTCACAATTTCCAAATGCAGCTATACACGGGCTCATCCTGAAGAAATATTACACAAGTTCCTACCAAGACATTTCCAGGTGTTGTTGTGATACGGTGGGAGAACTGACTTAGGTGTTTTACGTCTTATCGCAAATGTTACAGTTAGCAAGAGTCGCCACCGACTTTTCTTTTATCCAAAAGGAAAGGCTAAAAAGAATAGGAAAGACCTTTGAGATTATTTCTTGAGTTCGGGGGGTAGATTATGAAAAGGGAAGGTATTAGCACCCTTTCATCCATAGTTACCTATGGGATCTTAGTTGCTTGCTAGATCACTTGCTTTTGTTTAAAAATGTGCTTTGTGTGGTTTTTGAAAGTATTTTGAAAAGGCTCCATCGTTTAGGCAAACTTTGTAATAGTTCTCGTTCGTAAGAACGTATACAAAGTGTTGATCTTTTGAAAATGCTTCATGTTTAGAAAATGTTTTGAAAGTGTTTTTTGAAAGTGTTGGTGTTTGTTTTGAAAATAAGCAAGAGTGTTTGATTTGAAATAGAGCAAGCAACTAGGAACAATCTACCTACTCAAAAGTCTTTGTTCATTTCTTCCTTTCCTTTGATATTGCTATCTTGCCATTGATTTGGTAAGAAGCCTTATCTTTGGATGTAAAGGGAGGGGCGTGGGTCATCGTATAGCCATGATAGCAATGTTGTAAGATATCTTAGCAATTCTCTTTGAGGGACTAAGATCCTTTTGAAAGGAAACATTTGATAGCGTCATCGAGGGACTATGATCTTGTATTTTGATTTCTTTTTGCTAAGATATCCCACATGCATAACATGGGCATTTTTGTAAGGCAACAAAGTGGAATTACCCTAAGGGTGCAAGTGTGCAAATGTGTTGGATTTACATGCTTGTTTATCTTGAATTAGGGTTTGCTAACTTGTTGATTTTATCTTTCCATACAAACCCTAATTACTAGCATTTATATAAAGCGATAAATTGCGGAAAGTAAAAATACTAAGCTATTACATCATTAGGGAAGGGGGTATACAAATTTACAAATGGGGATTGCAAGAAAATTAAACCTAATTAACTATTACAACCATATTGAATAATGTACAAGAATTGAAAAATATAATGTACAAATGCAAATGGAAAAATAAATGATTTTTTTTTATGAAAGGGATTTAGTCTTGACCTAATTAAGAAAGTGACTAATTAAAAAAATAAGCAAAATTAAACTTAGATTAATTAAGAAAGAAATTAAGTTAAAAAAAATATTTTTAGGGTTTTTTATGAAAAAAAGGTTTTAGGTTAATAAAAATAATATGAGAAAATTATTTAATTAAAATAAATCTAAGTTCTAAATTAATTTTAAATAAAAAGAAAATAAAATAACAATTAAACCTAAGTCTAAATATTAATTATTTAAGAAAAAAGAAAATTAATTTGTTTAAGAAAATATTTTTTAGTCTTTTTATTTTATATAGAAAATGAAATATATAAGTGTAAATAATAAATAAAAATATTTTTGATTTTTGATTAATAAAAATAATAATAATGATAATAATAGAAATAATAAAAATAATAAATAAAATATGAAATAAAAATAAAAATAAAAATAAAGGTAAAATAAATAAAATGGAAAATAAAATAATGGGCCAGGGGTGTAAACATAGTCAAGGGGGTTAGAAGAAAAAAAAAGAAAAGCCCAACCAAAAGGCCCAGGCGCTGCACCTGAACAAAAAAAAGAGTGAAAAATATGAAAAATGAACAAAAGGGTACCACTGAGGCTCGAATCCAGGTCCCAAAGGTTAACAGGCGCATGTTTTACCCCTGGGGTGACTATACACCTGTTGATATAAACAAAACAATAAATATATAATATAAATCAAGTCCTGAATGAACTTCATCTTCAACCCCCGGCCAGAGAACCTGTAACTCATTCATTTCTCCTCCATTCACAAAACTTCCAACATCAAACTTGTTAGAAATTTCCTTACGATTCTGAATATGTAAATAACTTAAGCTAATTCCCAAAGATGAGCATGAATTTCTAACAGTACCAAATTCTGACCTAAATATTTTTAGAGGTTCAAACTCAAAATTCTCCCTACTCAAGTAACATAAATGAAATCTATAGATATGTATAGTTTCAGGGCAATGATGTCTACATTTTATCTTCACAAATGCAAGCCTAACTGTTGTACCCCAAAATTTGCCCTCTCATTTCTCAATGATTTCTCATCACAAAGCCCTTGGAGCTCAAGATCCAGTTAGGGTTTCATCTGCTCAAGACTTCTCCTTGCACTGTTGACCCAAATTAGGGTTTGTGTTTGCACAAAGATGTTTTGACCTAAAATGCCTAGGATGACTTTCATGCTTCATATTGGACTCCCAAGTTTATCCATACCAAGTTTCAAGTCTTGATTCCATGTTTTGCCCAGTCAATTGGACAGTTGACCTAGAAATCAACTGTATTGGGGAAAAAGTCAACTGTGGCCAATTGACAGTCAAACCTCATAAAAATTGACCCACATCAAATTATGAACTCACATGGACCATTTGATCAAGTTTGGATCACAATTCCATAAGAAATTTGATCAGATCACCAAAAGGGCAAAATGGTCATTTTTAGGGTTTTGACTGTACAAAGGCAATTTTTGACTGTTTGACCTAGCCAATGGCAAACCAAGCTCACATATGGACTCAAGGACCCCATGGAATTGTCTTGACATGCTCAACAAGTTCAAAAGATCCCAAATGCACAAGATTGACAATTGAATTTCCCAGTCAATTGATCAATTTTGACTGTATACTGAAAAGTCAAACTTTGACTTTTTGGTCAAAATCAAGAGTCAAGATTCATTTTTCATCAAAACATGCCAAATCATGAAACTTGTTCACCAAGAAATCAAAAATTGCAAATTAGGGTTTGAAATGAGAATTTTTCATAACTTAGAATTTTCTAAGTTATGAAAAACCCTAATTTTCCCCCAACTTTGCCCCACTTTCTCACCAAGATTTATTTGGATTCAAGCAAAAGTCAAAACATGAACGTTGTAGCCTATTGCATAATCTACAACTTTGATTCACAAAGTTTTCCCAAAAGAAGCTTGTAGCTCAAGTTACAATTTTTGGAATAAGGGTACTAAACCATTCTTAACTTAGTGAAATTTTGACCTTTTTAGGCAAGGTTTTTACCTAACTTCAAGGCCATTTTCCACATACTTCCACTTGGAATTTCAATTTGCATTTCAAAGATGGATTGTAGTACACATTCCAAGATTTCCAAAATGTCCAAGAACTCATCAAACAACCTCATGACTTGAGAGAATCGAATTTTGCAATATGGCAAAAAGTCACTTTGATTCATGGCCATGTACATGTTCATAACTTGTGCAATTTTTAAAATCAGCATGCTTCCCTTGATTACAGGCCTCTAAACCATCCAACACTCATAAATTTAATGCCAATCCTTTGTGCCAAAGTGTTGTTCTATGAGTTCAAGCATTACATGCAAGTTTAATCCATTTATGGAAAAAGTGAAATAGCCATTTTTGAAAAGTTAACCTTTATGTCAAAATGAAAATCCAAGAAGTACATTTGAAATCTCTTTGGCACAAGTGTATGAGTTAATCACTCTGATCAAGACAAGGTTTTGCAGCATGTTTAGGGGGCCTACACCTGTCTAGAACACAACTTGGCCTTTGCTTGCTTAAGTGTTAAGAAACATAACATATCACAAGACAACTTTCATCTCAGCAAGAGAACCCTTAAGCAAATAGTTTGTACACATTCAAGGCATCCTAACTGAGCTAGCACATGACCCCAATACCTCCAATACCTCCACAAACTCAAAATCACCATTGAACTGCACAAAAACAGGGCTTCCTGCAGTTTGAGTGCCAACTCTCATTCCTTTCATGCTTTCTTGCTAAAAGCTTATCAAATACATTCCCTAGCATCACTTGAAGCTAACCCAAACATAAAACACGACCTGTAATTCCTCTAGGCAGTTCCACCATTTTCACTTTCTTGTTTTGCAGTTGAAGGTCCATAGCTCGATTCAAGGTGTTTCAAAGCAAAGTGAGTATTGGAATAGCATCACTACACTTCAGGCAAGCTGTACAGATCATCATCTTGCCCTGAAAGCTCCCCCATTGCCAGATAGAATTTCAACTGAACAGGTATCTTCTTGAACTTCTAACTCTTAGTGTAGGCATCATTAGCTCTAAGTTTGTGAATAAGAAGTGTTCTACTCATGCCCCTGAATCTGTACATGCTTTTACTTTTCATTTATTTTGCCTGAGCTATGAGAATTTAAGGTCTGAATATGGCAGAAAAGTTAGGTCAAGATTTAGGAATGTTAAAATTCTCTCTCATTTCTGAGAGTTAGGATGGGTTCTTTACATATTTAGAATCGTGATTCAATGCTTAACATGTTTGGTGTTGTAAGTTTTTGCTAAAACTCAAAGAATCAGGACCTTGCAATGGAAGAAACAGGCGCGCGTTTTTGAACGTTTTTCTGTCCAGAGGTTGAAGAAGAAGCCACGTGGGCTGGGCCTGCTTGGATATTTCTTTTCACACCATATTTTTGGTTTTACACCCCTTGAGCCCATTTTGTTTGTTTTATTGATTTTTTGACTTTTCTTTTTTTATTCTGGTTTATTTATTTTTTCTCATGATATTAAAAATATAAAAATAATTTTTTACACTATTTTTGAATTTATAGACATTTATTTGTTTAGATTAGTTATTTGTATATAAATAAATATATAAACTTAATTTTATTTAAAAATACCAAAAATAGGGTAAACACATTTTTATTGTCATTTTTTATTTTGTTTTATCTTCTTAAAATATTTTGTATAAAATATACTTTTTTTTTTAAATATTAAATATTATTATTTTTTATATATATAATACATATTTAAAAATTAATATATATATATATATATATATATATATATATATATATATATATATATATATATATATATATATATATATATATATATATATATATATATATATATATATATATATATATATATATATATATATATATATATATATATATATATATATATATATATATATATATATATATATATATATATATATATATATATATATATATATTTATTAGAATACTTAGTGAAAAATACAAAAATATACACACTTTATTTTTTATTAACATTTAATAGTAAAAATATCATTTTGACAAATATACTTCATTTTTATTTTTATTTCATATATAATTGATAAATATTAATATATATTAAATAGTTAATATATTTACCTAATAAATTAGGGTTTTGCCCTAAACATTAAAAAGCTCCAAAAATAATACCTTTTTTTATTTTGTTTATTTGATATAAAAACACTCTTTTTGTCATATACATAAAAACATTTTTTGCATCTTGCATATTTATTTTATTTCTATTTAATCTATGCAATTAATTATCTTGTAAATATTCCAAAATTGATGTAATAGTTAGGTTTAAATTCCTTGTCTAAATATCCCCCCATTTGAACATTTGTATCCCCCTTCCCATATTGTGTTGTAATAGTGTAGGAATTTTACTTTTCGCACTTTAACGCTTTCTAAATATACCATGCTAGAATTAGGGTTTGTATGCAAATAAAACGAACAAAATAGTTTGACCTAATTTCAAGATAATCAAAGCATGAAAAATGGACAACACCTATCACACTTGCACCCCTAGGGTATTCCACTTGTTTCCTTCAATAATGGGCCATATTGCATGTTAGGTTTCTTTGGGTAAAACAAATACAATTCAAATGATCATAGTCCCTCGATGACGCTTTCGGAAAGTTGCCTAAAATGATCAAGTCCCTTTCAAGTAAAAATTGCCCAAAGATACTTATCACTATTGCAATTATGGTCTAAACGATGACCCGCGCCCGTCCCTTTCACCTCCTAACACAATATTGTCCACCAAATGCAATGGTGGAACAAAATTGTTAAAAGGGTTAAAACATAACAAAAATCTTTGAGAACTTTAGGGTAGATAGCTCTTAAGTACTTGTCAATTTGCAAAAGAAAACACTTGCCTATTTTCAAACCACACTTCACAAACACTTTCAAAACAAACTTTCAAAAACCTTGAAACACCTTTTCAAAAAGACAAACACCTTTTGTAAAACATTCGAGTAAAGAATTGTTACAAGGGTAGCCTAGACAAGGCATCTTTTTTCAAAACCTTCTCAAAACCACACACAAAGCACCATTTTCAAACAATTGAAAACCAAGGCAAGTTGATCTAAGCAAGTACCTAAGAGCCCATGGATAACCATGGATAGAAAGGGTGCTAATACCTTCCCTTTCTATAATCTACTCCCCGAACCCAAGAAAAATCTCAAAGGTTTTTGCTGTGCTTTTTAAACCTTTCCTTAGGATAAAATAAAAAGTCGGTGGCGACTCTTGCTCAACCGAAACATTTGCGAAAACAAACGCAAAACCATAGTCAGTTCTCCCACCGTATCACAGAACTGGCGACTCTGCTGGGGAGAAACTTAAAAGTGGAGTAACCTTAGGGCTTAGATCACCCTCTTGCATGATTAATTGTTTGTCTTGATTGCTTTACATCTTGGCTCTATTGTTTGGGTTTGCAATCCTACACCCGGATTTTGGAAACATTTCATAGATAGAAATATGTTGTGGAAACTGTGCGGGGTATACCGACACGATCGAAGCAATAGCTATATTAGTGCGACATATTTGTGAGTACCGGTAACCCTTGAGTTCAATCAAGGAGAGTACGGGGCCGCTGAGTGATGTCACTAAGCACTAATGACCTAGAACCTTACTTGACCATCTTGGCCTTTTATTAGGGGTAGTGAGATGACCGGCTTTGGTGCAGTCCGAAGTTGGTAGATACTCGATACTACACTCATTGAGGGTTGTTTTCTTGGAATATTTTGGTCGCTAGTTAAGTGGCTAAACCAAAACGATGAACAATGAAAATAATCCAGTGATATTGAGCTCCTTAGAACCCGGTTACTATTTATAGGACAGGTTTTTAAGCCAACTACACTCAAGAGGGTACTTACCTATGAAACCCCATGCGAGCCTGAAACTAGGGTTTGGTGTGATTTGCTTGTACATATGTTTTGTGCATACATCATAAACATCATAAAGCATCATATTCATTCACTAACCACTTCAAGGGTTTGGATCTTCATCTTTGTTCTTGTTTTGTAGGTCATGGAAATTCCTCCCAGGAAAACCATCCAAGTCAACCTTGTGAGAATCTCTCCTCAACTCAAGGAGCTCACCTCAAGAATTCCGGAAAGCTCATCCTTCAGTGAAAGACATGGTAGACTACTCAGCTTGGTCAACACCAACATTGAAGAAGACACGATGAAAGTGCTATTCCAGTTCTTTGACCCTCTTCACCACTGCTTCACTTTCCCTGATTACCAGTTGGTGCCCACTTTGGAGGAGTTTTCTCAACTCCTGAGAATTCCTATCCTTAATCAACTACCCTTCAACGGTACGGAAAAGGAACCAAAGCCGGAAGATGTTGCTCGAGCATTACATCTACAACCATCCGACATCAAGGGGCATTGGGAAGCTAGAAGCGGTGTCAAAGGCTTCTTAGCAAAATTCTTGTTTGAGAAGGCACAAGAGTGTTGGAATTCATTGGACCTACAAGCCTTTGAAGAGATTATGGCACTCCTTATCTATGGGTTGGTCTTGTTCCCAAATTCTGACCAATTGGTAGATGTCAACGCCGTCAAAATCTTCTTGTCCAGGAATCCAATACCAACATTGCTTGGGGACATTCTTCACTCATTTTACACACGAATAATGAGAAAGAGGGGTGTTCTCATATGCTGTACTCCTCTCCTTGCAAGGTGGTTTATTTCGCACCTTCCACAATCTGTCTTGAAGAATGACCAAGGCTCAAGGTGGTCCCAGCGGTTGATGACTCTTACTCACTCTGATGTACATTGGTGTTCTCGGTCCAGAGAAAATGTCATCATCGTCGATCATTGTGGAGAGTTTCCTAATGTTCCTTTACTTGGAATCAGAGGAGGTATCACCTACAACCCTTGCCTAGCTTTGAGGCAATTTGGATATGCACGGAGGGATGGCCCTCATGACATGTTGATTGCTGACCTAGTTTTTGACTTCGACAACGACGCGCAAGGACTTCGCCAAAGATTCATCAGAGCTTGGGGGAAGCCCAACAAGGTTGATAGCAAGACTCTGGGACACAAGAACTCCATCCCTCTTGAGCCTTATCTCAAGTGGGTACGAGCCCGAGCCCAAAGTCTGATGATGCCTTATCCTCATGTTCTCCCGGTGATTAAAGAGCCTGTTAAGGAAGGAGAGGTTCCCTACACCATCCTACATCCAGACATGCCTACATCGTGGGAGGAAATGCAGAAAAGTTGGATTCAGCTCAAGGAGGAACGGAACACTTTTGAAGCCAGCTTCTACGCCAGAGAGAAGAAGGTTCTAGAGCTTACCCGCCGACTCCATGAGCAAGAGGCCCTCAACACCTATATTGCGCCAAAGAGGATGCGCAATGTCTTTTTACCTTAAGAAGTTTTGTAATATTTGGCCCATGGGGCATTTATGTACTAACAAATTTCTTCTTATTAATATGACGTGCGTTCTTCTTTGTCTGAAACAATTTTGAATGTCCTAAATCCTTGAATGCATTGCATACATAAGCATACCATTCATCATGTGCATACGCAGGTCTCACGCCAGGTTTCCTTATCTGTCTGCTGTTTATTTCAGTAGGATGGATCTCGAGCAAACAGTCAAAGACCTACAAGCTCAGAATGCACAGTTTCAGCAACTCCTGACAACCTTGGCTAAAGGTCAGGAGGATCTCAAGACCTTGCTGGGGAATAAAGACCCAGTGAAAAAGAAGAAAAAGAGACTCGGGGTGGCTACTTTAGGGAGAAGATTTGACGGAGAAGCTCGGAGAGTGCTTGAATTTCCTCCTACTTCTGATGAAGGGACTAGTAAAGGAGGTGGGGCTGCGGTACCTTCCGAGTCTGATGTGGAAGAAGAGGAGGTCGAAGAGGATGAAGACTATTCTGATCAGCAATACCCTCCAGCTGATGATAAATACAAAGGGTTAAAAGACAGGTTGGCCGCCATGGAACTACAGAGAGTACCGGGTTTGGATTTTGAAGACTTGGGTTTGGTCGCCGGGATTGTGATTCCCCCAAAATTCAAAGTGCCAGTGTTTGTGAGATATGATGGGTTGTCCTGTCCAAAAATGCATCTCAGGTCCTACGTGAGAAAGATTCAACCTTATACGGCAGATAAGAACCTGTGGATACATTTCTTTCAAGACAGCCTTTCTGGGGCTCAACTGGAGTGGTTTGATCAGCTAGAGGGAACCAGCGTCCGAAATTGGGAAGACTTGGCCATTGCTTTTTACAAACAATACCAGTACAATTCTGACCTTGCTCCTACTCGTACCCAACTTCAGGGTATGTCACTAGGAACAGGCGAGAGATTCAAAGAATATGCACAAAAATGGAGGGATTTGGCTAGCAGGGTGCAACCTCCTTTAACCGACCGAGAACTTGTTGATATGTTTCTAGGGACCCTATCTGGGCCATTTTTCAATCATCTGATTGGTAACTCTTCCGCGGGGTTTACCGATTTGATCTTAACAGGCGAAAGAATAAAGGCTGGCATCAAGTCAGGAAAGATTCAGAAGGGTGTTGCTGCAAGTATTGAGAAGAAGCCTTTTAAGAAGGAAACAGCTGTGGTATATTCTCAGAGAAGAGTAGGGAAGACTGAGCGCCGACCGACCGTGGGGTCCGTAATGATTCAAAACTCTTCAAGTGAGCAGCCTCGCTATAACCAGTCCAGACCAAATCAACAACGAGTGGAACGGCCACAACGGCAGTTCACCCGTATTAATATGACTCCAGCCCAAGTGCTTCCCCATCTGTTGAAGTTGAATCTCGCCACTATCAAAGAGGCACCAAAGAATGCGAATACGTCCTCTCCACATTATCATCCTAATGCTAAATGCGCCTACCATTCTGACAGTGTCGGGCACGACACCAATGATTGTTGGGCACTCAAGCATAAAATCCAAGACCTGATAGAGGCGAAGGAGGTGGAGTTTGACACTCCGGAGAAGCCTAATGTGATATCTGCTCCCATGCCGAAGCACGGCCGAAATGTCAATGCCATTGAAGAAGATTTGTATGTTGCTGATGTCAATGATCTGATTACTCCATTGTTAACCATCAAGTTGAATTTGTTAAGGGCCGGGATCTTCCCGGGATGTAAAGAAGACTGCTTTTGTTGTTACTCTCTGCCGTTTGATTGTCCGTTACTGAAGAAAGGCATCCAAGGCCTAATGGATAGTCGACAAATTTTGTTTGAAAAAGTTTCTGCTGTCCCAACTCATACTGAAGATGTCTCAATCATAACCATTCACGCCAATCTTTCCAAGGCCGTCAAAAAGCCTGTTAAGATCACACCAGCTACGAAATCTGTTCCTTTGAAGATAACAATGCTAGGGCCTGTCCCCTATGTTTCTGAGAAGTCAATACCATGGAACTATGGCGGTGACATCTACTACCATGGTATTAAACAAATCGAAATAACTGAAGAAAGTTCAGATGATGAAGAAGGCAGCATTGGAAACATTGCAGGCACGAGCAAAATCACCCGGAGCGGGAGAATATTTTCTCCAGAGATTGCCCCTCCCAGAGCAATCTTTGGACCCTCATCTGCTGACAAGGTCATCCCTGCACCAATAAAACTCTCTGCTAGAACCCCTTTGATTGAATATTTTGTTGTTCCTAGTACTGTCTCTCCTACCGCTGCTGATAAAGGTAAGGGAATCCAAGATGAGCTCGTCAGGACGAGGGCTCAACCCTTGGTTATCCCGGAAACCTCCAAGAAGTAAATGGACGAGATCTTGAAAATAATCAAAAGGAGTGATTACGATGTGGTAGAACAATTGGGGCAAACCCCCTCAAAGATCTCCATGCTGGCACTACTACTTTGCTCGGAAGCGCACGCTAAAGCTCTGATAAAGTTCCTGAAGGCAGCCCATGTGCCCCAGGAAACCTCTGCAGATCAATTTCAGAATTGCGTGGCTAGCTTGACTGCGGATAATGGATTAGGTTTCTCTGATACCGACTTAACTCCTAAAGGTAGAAACCACAATGATGCTTTGCACATTTCAGTCGAGTGCCGGGGAACTACTCTCGCACATGTCTTGGTCGACACTGGTTCGTCGCTGAATGTACTGCCTAAGAAGGCCTTGGACCAACTAGATTGTGAGGGGTTGGAGTTGAAACCGAGTGATATTATTGTCAGAGCTTTCGATGGTTCAAAGAGAATGGTCCATGGGGAGGTTGAGATTCCCGTCAAGATAGGCACTGAGGTGTTTAAATCTACTTTCTATGTGATGGACATCCGTCCGTCATACTCTTGCTTGCTGGGTAGGCCTTGGATACACCATGCTGGGGCAGTCACCTCCTTCTTACATCAGATGTTGAAGTATCCTGTTAAGGGAAATATCATTACTGTCCATGGTGAAGAGGAGTACATGATTAGCCACTTGAATTCCTTCCGGTACGTGGAGGTAGAAGGGGAATTCATTGAGACGCCTTTCCAGCATTTCGAAGAATTCTTTCCTGAAATAACAGTAGCAAAGCTGGCAGCCGAGACACCAAGGCAGATGGCCAGGATGGCATCTCTGGAGGACGCAAAGGCCGCAATAAAAGAGGGGAAGAATTCAGCATGGGGGCAGTTGCCCGATATTCCACATAAGACAGACAAATTTGGATTAGGGTTCACTACCGCGGGCCAGAAAGCTATGCGCCGTTCGAAGATTGAAAGAGCGCCAGTCAAAATTTCTCCCTACGGAATCAACACATTGGAGGATGAAGACAAAGAGAGAAACATCGAAGAGTGGATTTATCCAACTGTCAAAGGAGGATTGTGCAACTGGGAGGCAAAAGACTTTGTCCCCATCACTTTTATTCATCAGTAATTTATCTGTCAAACATTTCCTATTTGGTCTGTAATATTTGTTTCTAAACAATCCGTACACTATCTTTTTCACCTCATGCCTTGCCTGTGGCATGTAGGTCCATTTGTAAGGGTTTTGATTATTTTTCATATCCATATGCCATGTTTAATGATTCATTGGACGTTTTTCATTTGATAAACTGCTGTGTTCATTTTCTTTCCTTTTGCATTTATTTTTAAGGATGGCTATCCCTTACACACACCCACACTCACAAATGCAGGTACCCATCCACTCCGGATTCCATGGGTGACGATTCTGCTATATTCTTCAATAACTCTGAAGATCTGGTCAATCAAGCCGAGTATGAAGATGACGAAGGTTGTGAAGTACCAGGGGAACTAGCCAGACTTCTACAGCAAGAGGAAAGGGCCATCTTACCGCACAAAGAGTCATTGGAAACTGTCAACTTAGGGACCGGGGAAGACCGGAAAGAGGTGCAAGTGAGTGCCGATCTGGAACCAAGTGTCAAGGAACGCCTGATACAATTGTTGAATGAGTATGTTGAAATATTCGCTTGGTCTTATGAAGACATGCCGGGTTTAGATACAGACATCGTGGTTCACCATCTCTCCACAAGAGAGGATTGTCCACTGATCAAGCAAAAAGTTCGCCGAATGAGGCCTGATATGTCTGAAAAGATCAAAGCAGAAGTGATGAAGCAATTCGATGCTGGCTTTCTGGCTGTTACGTCCTATCCTCAATGGGTCGCTAACATCGTGCCAGTACCTAAGAAAGATGGCAAAGTCAGGATGTGTGTAGACTACCGGGATTTGAATAGGGCCAGCCCCAAAGATGATTTTCCACTTCCACACATTGACATTTTGATCGACAATACAGCTCAGCACAAAGTGTTTTCCTTCATGGATGGATTCTCGGGCTACAATCAAATCAAAATGGCCCCCGAGGATATGGAGAAAACAACTTTTGTCACGCAATGGGGCACTTTCTGTTACAAGGTGATGCCGTTCGGGCTGAAGAACGCAGGGGCAACTTATCAATGCGCCATGGTAGCTTTGTTTCATGATATGATCCATCATGAGATTGAAGTTTACGTAGACGATATGATAGCTCGGTCACAAACAGAGGAGGAGCACCTTGAACATCTAGAAAAGCTGTTTGCCAGGTTGAAAGAATACAAACTCAGGCTGAATCCAAGTAAATGCACTTTTGGAGTAAGGTCTGGTAAACTTCTGGGATTCATTGTAAGCAACAAAGGCATTGAAGTCGATCCAGCAAAAGTGAAAGCAATACAAGAGATGCCTGCACCCCGTACTGAAAAGGAGGTTAGAGGATTCTTGGGGCGCTTGAACTATATTGCCAGATTCATTTCTCATCTGACTTCTACCTGTGAGCCAATTTTCAAACTCTTGAAGAAAGATCAGGTAGTCGAATGGAACGACGATTGCCAAGATGCTTTTGATAAAATCAAGGAGTATTTGCTAGAACCTCCTATTCTGATGCCACCCGTCGAAGGAAGACCATTGATCATGTATTTGACCGTCTTGGATAACTCAATGGGGTGTGTTTTGGGCCAGTATGACGAGTCTGGTCGAAAAGAGCATGCTATTTATTACCTTAGCAAAAAGTTTACCGACTGTGAAACTCGCTACTCACTGCTCGAGAAAACTTGCTGCGCTTTGGTATGGGCTGCTCGCCGACTAAGGCAGTATATGTTGACTCATACTACCTTGTTGATTTCCAAAATGGATCCTATCAAGTATATCTTTGAAAAGCCCGCTTTATCTGGAAGGATAGCCAGATGGAAGATGATCCTAACTGAGTATGACATCCAGTACACCACCCAAAAAGCTATAAAAGGGAGTGTACTAGCTGACCATCTGGCTCATCAGGCTATCGAAGATTATCAACCCATGAGATTTGACTTCCCAGACGAGGACATCATGAACTTGGACAACATTGAAGGTAGCGGACCGTATGACGGACCCGAAAAGGGATCCCGATGGACCCTGTACTTTGATGGTGCTTCGAATGCACTTGGAAACGGTATCGGCGCAATACTCATTTCTCCGGAAGGTTGTCACACACCTTTCACGGCCCGACTTTGCTTCAGCTGCACAAACAACATGGCTGAGTATGAAGCTTGCATCTTTGGTCTCAAGGCTGCTATAGACTTGGGGATCAAATCTTTGATTGTATTTGGGGATTCGGTTTTGGTTATCAGTCAAATCAAAGGAGAGTGGGATACCAAGCATCCTAATATTATCCCATACAAAGAACATGTCTTGACATTGTTGCCTCATTTCGAGCAAATTACCTTCAAGCATTTCCCGCGAGAAGAGAATCAGCTAGCAGATGCTCTAGCAACGATGTCCTCCATGTTTAAACTCAACTGGGATAACGAGGCTCCCCAAATCACCATCGAGCGAATGGATGAACCTGCACATTGTCACAAGATTAATACCGAAGAAGTAGTGGAACAACCTTGGTTCCATGAAATCAAAAGGTATCTCGAGACCAGAGATTATCCCGAAGGAGATTCCGTAAATGACAAGAAGTTCTTAAGGAAATTTGCTGCCAAATTCTTCCTGAGCAACAACATCCTTTACAAACGAAGCCATGATTGTGTATTACTCCGATGCGTAGACAAAGCTGAAGCAGAGTTGATCATGACTGATATACACAGCGGCACATTTGGCACCCACTTGAGCGGGCATACAATGGCTAAGAAGATCCTAAGGGCAGGCTATTATTGGTCTACCATGGAATCTGACTGCCATCAACATTCCCGTACTTGCCACAAATGTCAAGTCTATGCTGACAAAGTTCATATCCCTCCGGTTCCTCTCAACGTTCTGACTACTCCTTGGCCATTTGCAATGTGGGGCATTGACATGATTGGAGAGATCAAGCCCACGGCTTCCAACGGACATCGCTTCATCCTGGTTGCCATTGACTATTTCACCAAATGGGTCGAAGCAGCTTCCTTCGCCTCTGTTACTAAAAATGTGGTTGCCCGCTTCATCAAACAAAATCTTATGTGTCGGTATGGTGTTCCAGACAGGATCATCACAGACAACAGTACTAATCTGAATAACACGATGATCACCACATTGTGCGAACAGTTCAAGATTTATCATCACAATTCATCTCCCTATCGGCCGAAGATGAACGGTGCTGTTGAAGCTGCGAACAAAAACATTAAGAAGATCATTCATAAAATGACAGTCACTTACAAAGACTGGCATGAGATGTTACCGTTTGCTCTACATGGATACCGTACGACGACACATACTTCAACCGGGGCAACCCCATTTTCTTTTGTATATGGCATGGAAGCTGTCCTGCCTATGGAGGTTCAGATTCCTTCTCTAAGGATTATGAAGGACGCAGGTTTGAATGAAGATGATTGGATGCAGACCCGACTTGATCAACTCAATTTGATCGACGAAAAGCGACTCGCTGCTATATGCCATGGTCAGACGTATCAAAAACGGATGATCAAGGCCTTCAATAAGAAAGTCAGACGTCAAGTGTATCAAGTCGGAGATCTCGTAATCAAGCGGATCATCTTGCCGCAAAGTGATCCCAGGGGCAAATGGACTCCTACATATGAAGGACCATTTGTGATCAAGAGCATATTTTCTGGTGGTGCGATGATTCTAACCACCATGGACGGCGATGATCTGCCGCACCCTGCGAACGCAGACATAGTCAAAAGATACTACGCGTAAAATAACCCGACAAGTCGAAAACCCGAAAGGGCGGCTTGGGCAAAAATGGGCATCCCGGTGAACCGAAAACCCGAAAGGGCGGTTCAGGCAAAAATTAGGGACAAAAACAAAAAAATCTGTACACCCGGCAAGTCGAAAACCCGAAAGGGCGGCTTGGGCAAAAAGGGGTTTCCCGGTGGATCGAAAACCCGAAAGGGCGATTCAGGAAAAAGTTAGGGAATTAAAGCATATGACTATGTCTCGTCGGATCACTTCAAAAGACAATCTCTTCATCAACCAGTTCCAGGTTTCTGATCAATCCAGTCATCGGCAAACGAAGCATTGAATGGACAGATATTCAGAGTTGTGAAGGCAATAGCATAATGGAATCCCATGGAATTATTTCACATAGCCATCTTTATTTTGTATAAATCTTTCAATATTTACGACACAATCCTCTTACTAGGATGTTTGTCTCCTTTGTACAAATATACTCAGAAAAGTTAATACAAATACTCTTCCCAGAAATTTGTGTCATTTCCTTTTCCTTTTCTCTTGCACTATTTGTTTTATTTTGAGAAACGTCCAATGTTTTATTAAATAGGCATATGCATTTGAACATAATCATTTCCTTATGAATCAAGAAAGAGGATTACTGATAGGTTGAAGATACAGTTGGAGATCTTGATACCCTTTCAAAGGAAACCCCCATAAGATTGGGAATCCATATCCCCCAGTAGATTCTGGAAGCTTATCCCCTGCAGAGTACGGACGTCTCTCCCGAGCTTTATTCAAGGTTATTCCTCACAAGGGCTTATAACTGGGTTATCCTCAGCTTATTGCCACGGAAGATCGCACTCGCCAAATTTATTCCTATCCCCAGCGAAGTTCATCAAAGTTCCCCAACATAACTTATCAATACAATCCCCAGAGGAGTTTATCTTTGTTATCCCCAGCCGGAGAATCCTCCAGAACTCAATTCCCCTCAGAATTTAAGTTTCAGTATCCCCAGCCGAGCTAAAACTTCAAATTATCAATCCCCAGCGAAGCCAGACTAATGAACCTTCTCCCCACAGAGTTTTGGGAGGGCAAATCTTGAGTTCCCCGGTAAGGTCGCCAGAGATACTTCCCACCAAACTGAAGATTCTCAGTCTTACATCCCCAGCATGAGTCTATTAGATTGGAACTCCCCGGTAGAAGTCATCGGGAATTCCCCAGAAGATTGGTATGTAACCTAAGCTCTTTATTCTCCAGCAACAACCAGGAATTATTCTTCCCAGCAGCAGTCAAGATACTTTTATCTTCATCCATCCCGGATTCATCTATCCTTTGCAAGACAGCTCTCCAGCTTACATGCACATCCATTTACAGTCATATCATATAACATACATTGTATCATGCACCATGACATTGCATATAACTGACTCTTTACCTTTTCAGGTAAGACCAGTCGGCAGACTAAAATCATTATCTTCCGAGATTCTTTCCAGGAATAGTTCAGATGTGGCCCAGACATGGCAACATTCTAATGCTATTCCAGATTCATCCAGATGCAGTTTTACACGAGCTCATCCTCAGGGAACCCTACACCGGTTCTTTCTCCAAATTCAAGACTTCTGAAAACAGTTCACGGGTTCTCCAAGTAACGGATGTTAACCTATCACTTGTTCAGTTTCTTCTCAAGACTTTTGAAAACAGTTTATGGATTCTTCCCAACAACGGATGTTAATCTATCAACTTGTTCAGATGCAACTTTTGAAAACAGTTTACGGACGCTTCCCAACAACGGATGCTGCTTTATTGCTTATTCAACTCTAAGATTTCTGAAAACAGTTCACGGGTTCTCCAAGTAACAGATGTTAACCTATCACTTGTTCAGATTCTTCTCCAGACTTCTGAAAACAGTTTATGGATTCTTCCCCACAACGGATGTTAATCTATCGCTTGTTCAGACTCTTCTCAACTTTTGAAAACAGTTTACGGACGCTTCCCAACAACGGATGCTGCTCTATTGCTTATTCAACTCTAAGATTTCTGAAAACAGTTCACGGGTTCTCCAAGTAACGGATGTTAACCTATCACTTGTTCAGATTCTTCTCCAGACTTATGAAAACAGTTTATGGATTCTTCCCCACAACGGATGTTAATCTATCGCTTGTTCAGACTCTTCTCAACTTTTGAAAATAGTTTACGGACGCTTCCCAACAACGGATGCTGCTCTATTGCTTATTCAACTCTAAGATTTCTGAAAACAGTTCACGGGTTCTCCAAGTAACGGATGTTAACCTATCACTTGTTCAGATTCTTCTCCAGACTTCTGAAAACAGTTTATGGATTCTTCCCCACAACGGATGTTAATCTATCGCTTGTTCAGACTCTTCTCAATTTTTGAAAACGGTTTACAGACGCTTCCCAACAATGGATGCTGCTCTATTGCTTATTCAACTTCAAGATTTCTGAAAACAGTTCACGGGTTCTCCAAGTAACGGATGTTAACCTATCGCTTGTTCAGTTTCTTCTCGAGACTTCTGAAAACAGTTTATGGATTCTTCCCAACAACGGATGTTAATCTATCAACTTGTTCAGATGCAATTTTTGAAAATAGCTTACGGATTCCTCCCAACAACGGATGTCAATCTATCGCTTATTCAGACCCCCAGTTCAGAGATGGTCCAAAGTATGGACACCTTCTTGATACTCATTTCCAGATGGAATCTTTAAGCCCATCCCCGACAAGTTTCTGTCACTCTTCCAGATGGCATCGTTAAGCCCATCTCCAAATGGCATCTCTAAGCCCATTCCCGCATCCATTGCTTTGACGAGTGCAAATTTAAGGGCACTCTAGTGTCCAATCTCCTTTTACCCTCGAGTCACGAAAGGCAAACTTGCCAATCTAACTCTTCAGATTCAAGAAGATTGAACAGGGGCAACTGTTGTACCCCAAAATTTGCCCTCTCATTTCTCAATGATTTCTCATCACAAAGCCCTTGGAGCTCAAGATCCAGTTAGGGTTTCATCTGCTCAAGACTTCTCCTTGCACTGTTGACCCAAATTAGGGTTTGTGTTTGCACAAAGATGTTTTGACCTAAAATGCCTAGGATGACTTTCATGCTTCATATTGGACTCCTAAGTTTATCCATACCAAGTTTCAAGTCTTGATTCCATGTTTTGCCCAGTCAATTGGACAGTTGACCTAGAAATCAGCTGTATTGGGGAAAAAGTCAACTGTGGCCAATTGACAGTCAAACCTCATAAAAATTGACCCACATCAACATTATGAACTCACATTGACCATTTGATCAAGTTTGGATCACAATTCCATAAGAAATTTGATCAGATCACCAAAAGGGCAAAATGGTCATTTTTAGGGTTTTGACTGTACAAAGGCAATTTTTGACTGTTTGACCTAGCCAATGGCAAACCAAGCTCACATATGGACTCAAGGACCCCATGGAATTGTCTTTACATGCTCAACAAGTTCAAAAGATCCCAAATGCACAAGATTGACAGTTGAATTTCCCAGTCAATTGATCAATTTTGACTGTATACTGAAAAGTCAAACTTTGACTTTTTGGTCAAAATCAAGAGTCAAGATTCATTTTTCATCAAAACATGCCAAATCATGAAACTTGTTCACCAAGAAATCAAAAATTGCAAATTAGGGTTTGAAATGAGAATTTTTCATAACTTCGAATTTTTCTAAGTTATGAAAAACACTAATTTTTTCCCAACTTTGCCCCACTTTCTCACCAAGATTTATTTGGATTCAAGCAAAAGTCAAAACATGAAAGTTGTAGCCTATTGCATAATATACAACTTTGATTCACAAAGTTTTCCCAAAATAAGCTTGTAGCTCAAGTTACAATTTTTGGAATAAGGGTACTAAACCATTCTTAACTTAGTGAAATTTTGACCTTTTTAGGCAAGGTTTTTACCTAACTTCAAGGCCATTTTCCACATACTTCCACTTGGAATTTCAATTTTCATTTCAAAGATGGATTGTAGTACACATTCCAAGCTTTCCAAAATGTCCAAGAACTCATCAAACAACCTCATGACTTGAGAGAATCGAATTTTGCAATATGGCAAAAAGTCACTTTGATTCATGGCCATGTACATGTTCATAACTTGTGCAATTTTTCAAATCAGCATGCTTCCCTTGATTACAGGCCTCTAAACCATCCAACACTCATAAATTTAATGCCAATCCTTTGTGCCAAAGTGTTGTTCTATGAGTTCAAGCATTACATGCAAGTTTAATCCATTTATGGAAAAAGTGAAATAGCCATTTTTGAAAAGTTAAGCTTTATGTCAAAATGAAAATCCAAGAAGTACATTTGAAATCTCTTTGGCACAAGTTTATGAGTTAATCACTCTGATCAAGACAAGGTTTTGCAGCATGTTTAGGGGGCATCTACCTGTCTAGAACACAACTTGGCCTTTGCTTGCTTAAGTGTTAAGAAACATAGCATATCGCAAGACAACTTTCATCTCAGCAAGAGAACCCTTAAGCAAATAGTTTGTACACATTCAAGGCATCCTAACTGAGCTAGCACATGACCCCAATACCTCCAATACCTCCACAAACTCAAAATCACCATTGAACTGCACAAAAACAGGGCTTGCTGCAGTTTGAGTGCCAACTCTCATTCCTTTCATGCTTTCTTGCTAAAAGCTTATCAAATACATTCCCTAGCATCACTTGAAGCTAACCCAAACATAAAACACGACCTGTAATTCCTCTAGGCAGTTCCACCATTTTCACTTTCTTGTTTTGCAGTTGAAGGTCCATAGCTCGATTCAAGGTGTTTCAAAGCAAAGTGAGTATTGGAATAGCATCACTACACTTCAAGCAAGCTGTACAGATCATCATCTTACCCTGAAAGCTCCCCCATTGCCAGATAGAACTTCAACTGAACAGGTATCTTCTTGAACTTCTAACTTAGTGTAGGCATCATTAGCTCTAAGTTTGTGAATAAGAAGTGTTCTACTCATGCCCCTGAATCTGTACATACTTTTACTTTTCATTTATTTTGCCTGAGCTATGAGAATTTAAGGTCTGAATATGGCAGAAAAGTTAGGTCAAGATTTAGGAATGTTAAAATTCTCTCTCATTTCTGAGAGTTAGGATGAGTTCTTTACATATTTAGAATCGTGATTCAATGCTTAACATGTTTGGTGTTGTAAGTTTTTGCTAAAACTCAAAGAATCAGGACCTTGCAATGGAAGAAACAGGCGCGCGTTTTTGAACGTTTTTCAGTCCAGAGGTTGAAGAAGAAGCCACGTGGGCTGGGCCTGCTTGGATATTTCTTTTCACACCATATTTTTGGTTTTACACCCCCTGAGCCCATTTTGTTTGTTTTATTGATTTTTTGACTTTTCTTTTTTTATTCTGGTTTACTTATTTTTTCTCATGATATTAAAAATATAAAAATAATTTTTTACACTATTTTTGAATTTATAGGCATTTATTTGTTTAGATTAGTTATTTGTAAATACATAAATATATAAACTTACTTTTATTTAAAAATACCAAAAATAGGGTAAACACATTTTTATTGTCATTTTTTTTTTTTTATCTTCTTAAAATATTTTGTATAAAATATACTTTTTTTTTTTAAATATTAAATATTATTATTTTTTATATATATAATATATATATATATATATATATATATATATATATATATATATATATATATATATATATATATATATATATATATATATATATATATATATATATATATATATATATATATATATATATATATATATATATATGTATATATATATATATATATATATATGTATATATATATATATATATATATATATATATATATATATATATATATATATATATATATATATATATATGTATATATATATATATATATATATATATATATATATATATATATATATATATATATATATATATATATATATATATATATATATATATATATATATATATATATATATATATATATATATATATATATTTATTAGAATACTTAGTGAAAAATACAAAAATATACACACTTTATTTTTTATTAACATTTAATAGTAAAAATATCATTTTGACAAATATACTTCATTTTTATTTTTATTTCATATATAATTGATAAATATTAGTATATATTAAATAGTTAATATATTTACCTAATAAATTAGGGTTTTGCCCTAAACATTAAAAAGCTCCAAAAATAATACCTTTTTTTATTTTGTTTATTTGATATAAAAACACTCTTTTTGTCATATACATAAAAACATTTTTTGCATCTTTCATATTTATTTTATTTCTATTTAATCTATGCAATTAATTATCTTGTAAATATTCCAAAATTGATGTAATAGCTAGGTTTAAATTCCTTGTCTAAATATCCCCCCATTTGAACATTTGTACCCCCCTTCCCATATTGTGTTGTAATAGTGTAGGAATTTTACTTTTCGCACTTTAACGCTTTCTAAATATACCATGCTAGAATTAGGGTTTGTATGCAAATAAAACGAACAAAATAGTTTGACCTAATTACAAGATAATCAAAGCATGAAAAATGGACAACACCTATCACACTTGAACCCCTAGGGTATTCCACTTGTTGCCTTCAATAATGGGCCATATTGCATGTTAGGTTTCTTTGGGTAAAACAAATACAATTCAAATGATCATAGTCCCTCGATGACGCTTTCGGAAAGTTGCCTAAAATGATCAAGTCCCTTTCAAGTAAAAATTGCCCAAAGATACTTAGCACTATTGCAATTATGGTCTAAACGATGACCCGCGCCCGTCCCTTTCACCTCCTAACACAATATTGTCCACCAAATGCAATGGTGGAACAAAATTGTTAAAAGGGTTAAAACATAACAAAAATCTTTGAGAACTTTAGGGTAGATAGCTCTTAAGTACTTGTCAATTTGCAAAATAAAACACTTGCCTATTTTCAAACCACACTTCACAAACACTTTCAAAACAAACTTTCAAAAACCTTGAAACACCTTTTCAAAAAGACAAACACCTTTTGTAAAACATTCGAGTAAATAATTGTTACAAGGGTAGCCTAGACAAGGCATCTTTTTTCAAAACCTTCTCAAAACCACACACAAAGCACCATTTTCAAACAATTGAAAACCAAGGCAAGTTGATCTAAGCAAGTACCTAAGAGCCCATGGATAACCATGGATAGAAAGGGTGCTAATACCTTCCCTTTCTATAATCTACTCCCCGAACCCAAGAAAAATCTCAAAGGTTTTTGCTGTGCTTTTTAAACCTTTCCTTAGGATAAAATAAAAAGTCGGTGGCGACTCTTGCTCAACCGAAACATTTGCGAAAACAAACGCAAAACCATAGTCAGTTCTCCCACCGTATCACACTAACAATGTCTAAATGAGAAGATAGAAGTTCAAGAAAAATACCTCAAAACTGGAAGTCGTGAAATGAGTTTGAGCTTGATTCAAGGTGCTGCAATGATCAGGTTAGTTTCCTTGAGTCTCTAGGAAGCTAATGCAATGCTTAGCTTGAGTTGAGAGTGGCTGGAATGGTCTGGAAAAGTCCAACTGCAATGCTCTGTTTTTGGCTATGGAAGTTGATGAAGATGATGTTACAGTCGTGTAACAGGGTGTGGGATGGTTTGTATTTATTGTAAGGAAGCTTTAGAAACTAAAAGGCCAAAGAACGCATGAGGGAAATGGAAGTTTTAAGTTCAAAGTCAGAAACCGTGCAACAATGGAGTTTTAGGGAAATTTCTGATTTGAGGGAGTTTGAGAGTGTTTTAGGGTGTTCAAGCTCGTGTTCTAGCTCACAAATAGTGCTTCTGTTTATAAGCAACAAGTTTGGAAGCTTGTTGTTGATCAGATTTCAAAATCACAAGTTTAAGCATAACATGTGATTTTTGAGAAATCCAAGTTTCAAAGTCTTGTGTACTTGCTAAGATAGAGTGGTTATGATTTAAACATACTTGCTTCTGACTTTGTAGATGGAGTGTGATCAGAGGGAAAAATTTAGAGGCTCAAGAATTGACTTTATGCATAAAGCTTGCTTTTCAAGAATGGTATTATTCACTTTCTTCCCAAAATGGCAATGTGAACTGGATAAATCTTAAATCACTTGGATTATAGCTCAAAAGTTTGTGTAATCCATTAATGATGGATAGATACACAAGTTAGAAGGCCTGCAAAGCAAGATTATACAGCCTATCATTGAAATTCAATTATGTGTTCATCAAGAAATGACTTGTAATTCAAGAATGAAACCCTAACTTCTTGCCTTCTATTCTCCTTGATCAAGTATGATCTCAATGAGTTCTTGGACATTTTGGAAAGCTTGTAAAATTCTATACAACCTTTATGATGGACATTTTTGAAAATTCCTCTTGGAACTATGTGAAAAATTACCATGAAGTTAGGTCAAAATCATGCTTAAACTAGGGCAAAATTTCACTAAGTTTCCAAGTTTCATGAACATGTATTCACAAAATCATAACTTGAAATACATGCATTTCTAGGAGAAGTTGTGTTCTAAAATATTTTAGATATAATTTAGATATATAACTTTCATGTTGGAAGTTTCCTTTGAATAATCTTGCATCATGGTGGAAATTTGGCTCAAAGTTGTGAAAAAATATGAAGTTTTCAACACTTAGAAAAATTTCTAAGTTTAGAAATTTGACTTTTCAAAATGAAATATTGACTTTTTGATTTCTTGATGAACAAGTTTCATATTTTGACATGTTTTTATGAATTGTGATCTTTGACACTTGATTTTGACCAAAAAGTCAAAGTTTGACTTTTCAATGTACAATTGACTTTTGATCAGTTGATTGAAAATCAATTGTCAATCAATTGATCTTGAGATGTTTTGAGCCATGCCATTAGGTCAAAATGATGCATTTTAATCCTTGAGATCACAACTTAAACCAATCAATCATTTTCTAGGTCAAAAATCAGAAATTGCCCCTTCTTAGTCAAAACCCTAATTTTGACCATTTTGCCCTTTTGATGATCTGATCAAATTTCTTGAGGAATTATGATCCAAACTTGATAAAATGACATATATGAGTTCAATATGTTGATATGGACCAACAATTATGATGTTTGACTGTAAATTGACCATAATTAACTTTTTCCCCAATACAGCTGATTTTAGGTCAATTGATCAATTGACTGAGCAAAAAATGTGACCCAAGACTTGAAACTTGACATGAGCAAACTTGAGAGTCCAAAATGATACATGAAAGTCATATGGGTCATTAAAAGTCCATTTTTCCTTGTGCAAACTCAAACCCTAATTTTCAGTCATCAGTGCTTAAGGAGGTGTCTTGAGCTGATCAACCCTTGTACAATCTTGAACCAAAGGAGATCTTGTGAGATATTACTTGAGAAATGAGAGGGAAAATTTTAGGGTACAACAACTTCCCTTGTTCAATCTTCTTAAACCTGAAGAGTTAGATTGGCGGATCCGCCATTCGTGACTTGAAGGTGAAAGATGATTGAACACTTGAGTGCCCAGAAATTTGCACTCGAAGATGTATTGTGAATGGGCTTATAGATGCCATTTAAAGGGATGTTGGTAAACACTGGGAGAAGTATCAACATAAATCTTTGGTTGATTTAGACTAAAACTTGATGTTTTACGTGTGGGAAAAAGACGTTAGTTAAATGCAGATGTATGCACGAAGCTCCCCGGATTATCATTGAAAGATTGGACGAACCTACACATTGTTATGACATTGAGACTGAAGAGGCAACGGATAAACCCTGGTTTCATGAGGTGAAGAGGTATCTTGAATCTCAAGAATATCCCGAGGGTGCATCTGTTAATGACAAGAAGTTTCTAAGAAGGTTCGCGACAAAGTTCTTCATCAACAATGGCATTCTCTACAAGCGTAACCATGATTCAACCTTACTGCGTTGTGTGGATAAGAATGAAGCAAAAAGGATCATGGTAGATTTACATGAAGGTACCTTCGGAACTCATTCCAGTGGACACACCATGGCAAAGAAAATCCTTCGGGCAGGATACTATTGGTCTACAATGGAATCAGACTGTTATCAGCATTCACAGACCTGTCACAAGTGCCAAGTATATGCTGATAAGGTGCATATACCTCGAGTACCTCTGAATGTCATGACAGCTCCTTGGCCTTTTGCAATGTGGGGCATCGACATGATCGGCGAGATCAGACCTACTGCGTCCAACGGGCATCATTTCATCTTGGTAGCTATTGATTACTTTACGAAGTGGGTTGAAGCAGCTTCCTTTGCTACTGTAACCAAGAACGTTATGGCACGGTTCATTCGACACAATCTGATTTGTCGATATGGTGTACCAGAGAGGATCATTATGGATGATGGTACAAATCTCAATAATAAGATGATTATCGAACTCTGCAAGCAGTTCAAGATACAGCATCACAACTCTTCTCCTTACCGGCCGAAGATGAATGGGGCTGTAGAAGCGGCTAATAAGAACATTAAGAAGATTGTGCAGAAGATGACGGTGACGTACAAAGATTGGCACGAAATGTTACCATTTGCTCTTCATGGGTACCGTACCTCAGCGCGGACGTCAACAGGAGCAACACCCTATTCCTTGGTATATGGCATGGAGTCAGTCTTTCCCATTGAAGTTCAGATACCCTCTCTTCGGATTATGAAGGATGCAGGTTTGAGCGAAGATGACTGGATTCAGACCCGGCTTGATCAGTTGAACTTAATTGACGAAAAGAGACTTACTGCTATTTGTCATGGTCAAACGTATCAAAAACGGATGATCAAGGCATTTAACAAGAAAGTTAGACGACAAGAGTATCAAGTTGGGGACCGTGTTATCAAGCGCATCATACTACCTCAAGGTGATCCCAGGGGAAAATGGACCCCACCTATGAAGGGCCATTTGTGGTTAAGAACATTTTCTCAGGAGGAGCTATGATTCTAACCTTCATGGATGGTGACGACCTTCCTCACCCCGTCAATGCAGACATAGTGAAAAAATACTACGCATAATCAAAGACCCGCCAGGTTGACTGGCCTAGGCAAAAATAAGGGCTTCCCGGCGAACCAAAAGGGTTCGAGCAAAAATAAGGGATGAAAATGAAAAAAAACTGTACACCCGCAAGTCGAAAACCTGAAAAGGCGGCTTGGGAAAAAAAGGGTATCCCGGTGGACTGAAAACCCGAAAGGGTGGTTCAGGCAAAAATTAGGGATCAAAGCGTAACACTATGTCTCATTAGATCACCTTGCAACCAGACTTCGACATCAACTATCAAGCTCAGACGTCACTAATCAATCTAATCTACCTTCAACCAGTAGCCAAGTGATGAGATGCTCGAGGACATAAGGGAAATATAAGAGTTGGAACTCAGTGGGATTATTCACATAGCTGTTTTGTTTAGTTGTTCACAAATTGTGTAAATTCTATTATTCGGCGGTGTTCCCTTACTAGGACGTCAGCCTCTTGTACAAAAACGCCTATTTACAGGCCAAACTTCAAAATCAATACAATTCCTTTTCAAAGAAATTTCAAGTTGTTTTTCTTTTATCTGTTTTTGTTTTGCAAAGAACGTCCAATGTTCATTTTGATATACGCATTTGACATTAAATGCTCATAAATATTTACATGCGAAACAAAAGACGATTACTGGTAATATCAGAAACAGGGGCAAATAAGAATTGTCCAAACTGTACAGTTGCTCTGTCCACCAGGTACAAGGTAAATTTAGATAAAGAACATGGTTGAGATGCATTCACTCCCCGCAGAGTAAGACAATAATGTTAACTCTCCCCAGTTGAGACTTGCAACTGTGAATGAATCGGTAATATTCTCCCCAAGCAGAGTTCATCTACCATTAACACTGAAAGGTCTTAATATTCCCCAGTGGAGTATAAGGATATTCCCCAGCGGAGTATAAGGATATTCCCCGCAGAGTACAAGATATCCCCAGTGGAGTTTGAAATTTTTCCCAGTGCAGTCTGAAGAAGCTTCTCCGGGTGGAGTTTGGAGAATCATCCCCAGTAGACTTTGGAAGATTGTCCCCAGAAAAGCTCAAAGGATTATCCCCATAAGAGTCTAAAAGGTTATCCCCGGTGAAGTCGCAACTAAAGGTCATCCCCAGCGGAGTTCTTTCCTTTCACAAACAAGAAGTTAATCCCCAACAATATTCAGTATCACCAGCAACAGTAATTCATCCCCAGCGGAATTTATCGGTGGAATCCTCAGCAGAACATCTCTCCCCCATAGAGTAATCTCCTCATCAGTTAATTCCCTAACGGAGTTATCCTCTCCTGCAGGTTTATTTTCACAATCATCTTTGTTCGCCATCCTCAGCGGAAACGAAGAATTCAACTCTTTTCTCCAGCAACTATCCGGGATTTATTTTCCCCAGCTAAAAACATTACATTTCCATACATCATGACACATGCATATACGCATCATACAACACCATCTCATTTATTTTAAGAACATCATCGTTTGATACATATAATACATTTCATATATCTAACCTTTGCCTTTCAGGAAGGATGCAGTTAAATTCAAAGCTATGAAGCTTTTATCTCAGTCCAATTACTGACTGGTTCTTAAATCTCAACTGAATTATCCTCGGTTGAATTACAGATAAGGTTCTAAATCTCGGCAAAGTTCCTCCGTCGAAGTATGGACGAGTTCTTAAATCTCAACAGAATTATTCTCGGTTGAATTACAGACAAGTCTTAAATCTCGATGAAGATGTTTCCTTCAGTTGAAGTACTGATCGGTTCTTAAATCTCAACTGAATTATCCTCGGTTGAATTACATATAAGGTTCTAAATATCGACAATTTTCCTCCGTCGAAGTGTGGACGAGTTCTTAAATCTCAACAGAATTATTCTCGGTTGAATTATAGACAAGTCTTAAATCTCGATGAAGATGTTTCCCTTAGTTGAAGTACTGACTGGTTCTTCAATATCAACTGAATTATACTCGGTTGAATTACAGATAAGGTTCTAAATCTCGGCAAAGTTCCTCCGTCGAAGTGTGGACGAGTTCTTAAATCTCAACAGAATTATCCTCCGTTGAATTACAGACAATTCTTAAATCTCGATGAAGATGTTTCCCTCAGTCGAAGTAATGACCGGTTCTTAAATCTCATTTGAATTATCCTCGGTTGAATTACATATAAGGTTCTAAATCTCGACAATTTTCCTCCGTAGAAGTGTGGACAAGTTCTTAAATCTCAACAGAATTATCCTCGGTTGAATTACAGACAAGTCCTAAATCTCGATGAAGATGTTTCCCCCCAGTTGAATTACGGACAAGTTCTTAAAACTCAACAAAAATGTTCTCTCAGTTGAGGTATAGACAAGTCCCTAAATCTCAGCAAAGATTAGGCTCCCCCAACGGAATCTTCTACGACGACAGGTATACAAGCTCTCGCTAAGGAATCTCTTATGGGATCGACACTCCTGCCAATGGAATCTGTAAGCCCATTCCTAACATCACAAGGCTGATACCACTTCATGCGAGTGCAAATTTCTGGGCACTCTAGTGTTCAATCATCTTCCACCTCCGGATCACGAAAGGCACGAAAGCCAATCTACATCCTCAGGTTTAAGAAGATTGAACAGGGGAAACTGTTGTACCCCAAAATTTTCCCTCCCATATTTCTCAAGACATTGTAAGAAAAATCTCCAAGTTGCTCAAGTTTGCTCAAGAGTTGGACAAACAAGCTATCTCCTAAGGCAGTCTACCCCAAATTAGGGTTTTGTGTTGCATCAATATCTTTGAATCTAAATGACCTCAAGTGCTCCCAAATGTCCTAATATGTTCTCAATATCATCCATGTCAAATTTCAAGCCTTGCAGAGGAAGTTTGCTCAGTCAATTGCTCAAAGGTCCAAAAATCGACCGTGCTAGGGCAAAAGTCAACTGTGACCCAAATACAGTCAAACTTCAAATTGTTTTTGCCAAAATTCTCATTTTGAAGTATATTTCATCATTTGATCAAGGGTTGATCATGATTCATCAAGGATTGCTCAAAATTCATCAAGATTCAAAAGTTGCTAAATTAGGGTTTTGTAGGAAAAGTCAACTCAACTTTGACCAATCATAACTTTCTCATACTTTATGAGAAATGACCCATACAAAGCTCATTTTGAATAGGATTAAATTTAAGACAATCCATCTTCACACACCAAGATCAAAAAATGCACTCACAAGAAGTTATGAATTTGGACATTATAGGTCATTTTTGAAAGTCAACAAAAACACCTTTTTTCCAAAGCTTATAACTTGAGCAGGGAATATCAAAATGAGTTGAGACCAAAAGTGTTGGTTAGAGGACATCTCAAGCTCTCTAAAAAGTCCAAGAACACTTCCAAAAGTTCAAAATTGAAGAAGTTATGCATTGTTGAAGTTGGACTTTTTTGCAAAATTGCCAAAAGTCAATTATCCCCAAAACTTCAAATTTTGTCAAATGGGCCCATTCTTTTCCACTTGATTTGAGCTTGCATAGTTTCCCACGTGTCCTAGCTTCATCCATGAGCCCATATTTCATTTTTATTATTTAATTTTTTATTTTTAATTGAATTTATTCATTTTAAATCAAATAAAATCATATAAAATCCAAAACTTTGATAACACAAGATTTTTTGGCTATTTCAGGCTTTGATTACAATCATTATCATCATCAAATTCGAATCAAACCAAATCATGTGCAAAAAGATTAAAATTGGACAAATTTCGAAGGTTTTAAAGGAGAGATCAAATCAAATTCATATGCATTGATAGGGAAAGATTTATTCCATGTTTCTTACCCTAATACATTGAGCATTACATAAGGAAGAAAAGCACACGAAAATCAGGGTTGAAAAGTGCAGATAGAGGCAGAGCAAAAATTGGAAAATTCACAAAAAAAGTGAGAAGTCGAAATCTAGGTTAGAGGCATTTTCAGAGGCTAAGACTTGTCCCAATCGCTTCCTGGGCATTCACTCAAGCTACCTGGATCAAAACCAAGCATCTTCAGACTCCATAATGCGCTGTAAGTGTCACGAAACATACCCCTGTTCTTGAATTCAGTTTGATCTATTCTTGCATCTATAACGAAAACTTACTGCATATTTGTGATCACCATGTCATTTGCTAACCTTCTGTAACAACCAATTCCATTTATATGCTTTGTAGCACAAACCACCATTGTTATGGTTTTGCTTCTTGGTTTAGGGGTTTTTGTTTTAGGTAAAATCATCCTTAGTAATGGCTATAGGCGTGATCGGAAGAGGAAGGCGAGTTTAACCATGGCATAAGAAGGCATTTCTATGGCCTATGGAGGATTTTGGAGTATGACAGGCTTGTAGCGACGGACCACTGTCCGTAGGTATAACTTCTTTGATTTTTAGCAACGGATGGAGGACAGGGGTGATGAGTTGTCATCCACTCATTCGCCTATTCAAATAAATGGCGCCTTTTTTGTTGTTTGTTGTCCATTGATTTCTTTTTTTATATTATATTATACTTATATTATCATGACAACTGAAGAAGCGTGGTGTGTTGGCAAGGCAAGCATGCATTATCCTTCAGGATCTGGGTTCGAATCCCAAGTCCTCCACTTTCTCAATGTTTTTTCTCTTCAGGTATTCCTATGCGCGCATTAGCTTGCAGCCTACCATGCATCCTCGTGCATCCAAGAGACAGATGGCCAATGGCCAGATCTGATGGCTAGGGATTGAAGGACCACCAAGGCACTGGTCAACGCATGCATATTGGATCAGAGAAGTCAAAAAGGGCCAGCAATATTGGGCCACGAAATTGCTACCAGCAACCCCATAATTCAGGCCCTAACTCTCTCTTTCACTTATTTTATTTTATTTTAATTGTTTTATTATTTTTATTTAATTTACTAACCAATCACAAAATTCCTCTTTCATAAAATAAAATCACCAAAAATATATTTTTATTCAATCAAATTTTAACTTTTATTTTTTTTATTAATAAATACTAATTAATTAATTTAGGTTTTAATTCTAGAATAATTTTAACCTATTTTGCAAATAATTAAAATTAATTAGATTTAATTAGGTTTTAATTACTAATTCAATTAATTTTATTATTTCTTTCCTAAATAATCAAAACTCCAAAAATAATTTATTTTTCATTTAATTAATTCATTAATTTAATTTAGTAATTAATTTAGGTTTAATATATTTCCCTTAAATAAAAACAACAAAAACCTAAAAAAGATTTCTTCTTTAACCAAAAGGGTCAAAACCCTAATCATGCGCTCGATTCAATTTCCCGCACACGATTTACTTTCTTTTATCCAATAATGTATCTGCTTCCGGATTGTAATAGTAAATAGGACTTTTAATTATTTTTATTGCTTTATTTTATTTTTCAAAGGGTTTGTCTTTGGCGATGTAAATACCCGACGCCTTGTAATTTAAATTCCGCATTTTATTTCCGTAAAATTATAACTGTTAGATGTTTGATAATAGGGTTGCATGACAAGACTGAATGCTAATTTTAAAATCAAATTAGATCACCCTTAACATGTACAAAGATAAAATAACTGAAAACGACACACTCGCACATGCGCACTCTTAGGGTACACCCCACTTGGTTGCCTTCGTACACGGTCATTGAGTATAGGTCACTTTAGAGGTCGCCCTCTTGTCTAAAAGATCATAGTCGCCTCGAAATGGTTGCCTCGAATATTGTTTCCTCAAACAAATGATCTAAGACATTAGGGTTACCAATAAGGCGTCCTAACATTGCTTTAGTGACCGTTTGTCCCTCATTCGAATTGACCCTCAAAATCCAACGACGGTGCTACCTACTCATCAATAGTAGCATAGCATTGTCTAAAGGAAATTAGCATAGAACGATTCTTTTTTCGAGTAGGTAGATGGTTCTTAGATACTTGCTCTTTCAAAACAAAAAACCTTTTTCACACTTACACTTTTCGAACAAAGTTTTCAAAAACACTGCATACGCTCTTGAGGACAGAAGCAAGAGTTAAATCGAAGTTTCAAAACAAAAAACTTTTTCAAACCCACAAGCACAAAGAAAGCCATTTTGAAAACAATTGAGAAAGTGCCTAAGAGCCCGTGGATAACCACGGATAGAAAGGGTGCTAACACCTTTCCTTTCTATAATCTACCCCCCGAACCCGAGAAATATCTCGAAAAAGGAATTTTTCTGTGCTTTTTTTCCTTTCCTCATTGGATAAAATAAAAGTCGGTGGCGACTCTTGCTTACTGCGACATTTTGCAAACACAAACCCAAAACACAAACCAGCATTTCAAAAATAGTCAGTTCTTCCCACCGTATCACAATGATGACATGAATAATAATCACAAACAAAGCACACAAAGACCTTAGGTTTAGGCTTGCATGGGTTTGATAGGTAAGTACCCTCTTGAAGTTTAGTTGGTTCAACCTGTCCTAGAAAGTAATCGGGTTCTACGAAATCTCAATATCACTGATATTTCTTTATTAGGCATTATTTTAGCACAATCAATATTTTCTTGCGGCCAAAATATCCCAAAACTCCAATCTCAATGAGCGTAGTATCGAGTATCAACAAATTTTTAGCTTTCCACTGAAACCAGATATCTCACTACTTCCTAATGGCCAAGTTGTTCAATTAAATGTTCTAAGACTCGTTAGTGCTTCATGAAATCACTCAGTGGCCCCATATTCTCCTTAATTCTTCATAAGGGATACTGGTACCCACAAATATGTCACACTAACATAGCTATTGTCTCAACCATATCGGTCTACGCCGTACAGCTCCACAATCTTTGCTATTTACCTAATGGTGTTCCTAAATCCGGGTAGAGGATAAATACAAACCCAAACAAGGACCCATAAAATGTAAAGAAAACAAATCAAACAATGAAAGTAAGTAAATGTGATCTAGCTCTAAGGTAACTCCACTTTTAAGATAATCCCCAGCAGAGTCGCCAGTTTTGTAATACGGTGGGAGAACTGACTTAGTTGTTTTGCGTTTGATTGTAATTGTTGAGGATAGCAAGAGTCACCATCGAATTTTCTTTTATCCAATAAGGAAAGGGTGAAAAGAAGAGGAAAGACCTTTGAGATATTTTCTTGAGTTCGGGGGTAGGTTATGAAAAGGGAAGGTGTTAGCACCCTTTTCATCCGTAGTCATCTACGGGCTCTTAGTTACTTGCTAGATCACTTTTGAAATTGATTTGTTTGAAATGTGTTTGTGGTGGGTTTTGAAAGTATTTTTGAAAAGCGCTTTCGTTTAGGCAAACTTTGTAATGATTCTCGTCTCTATAAGAATGCATACAAAGTGTTGGACTTTTTAAAAATATTTCATGTTTTTGGAAGTGTTTGGTGTATTTGAAAAGATGTTTGTTTTGAAGATGGATTGTGAGCAAGCAATTAAGAATGTTCTACCTACTTAAAAGTCTTTTGTTCATTTCTCTCTTCCTTTTGACATTGCTATCTTACCATTGATTGGTAAGAAGCCCTATATTTGGATGTAAAGGGACAGACGTGGGTCATTGTATATTCATAAGATGCAATGTTGTGAGATACCTTAGCATTTTTCTTAAGGGACTAAGATCTTTTGTAAGGCAACATTCGTAGCGTCATCGAGGGACTACGATCTTGTATTTTTGAATATTTTTGCTAAGGCGTCTCACATGCATAACATGACTATTTTCTCAAGGCAACAAAGTGGAGTTAACCCTAGAGGTGTAAGTGTGCAAGTGTGCAAGTGTTTATCTTTCAGGCATGATTTATCTTGGATTAGGGTTTTCTAGTCATTGATTTTATCTTTCTATACAAACCCTAATTTACTAGCATTTATATGAAAGCGATAAATTGCGGAAAATAAATGTTCTACGCTATTACATCATTTGGGGATGGGGTATACATATTTACAAATGGGGATTGCAAGAAATTAAAATCTAATTATCTATTACAACCATATTGAATTTGAATAAAATGTACAAGAATTGAAATCAGTAATATACAAAAATGTAAAATAACTTAAATTAGAAAAAAAAAATTTTTTTAGTGTTTTTACGAAAAGATTTTTAATATTAACTAAAATAGCATAAAATTAAATTAAGTTAAGAGAAACCCTAAATTCTAAGTTAGTTTGAATTAAAAAAGAAAATAAATAAACCAGGGTCTAATTATTAAATTAATTAAGAAAATAGAAAATAAACAAAGTTTGTAAGAAAAGTATGTTTGGTCTTAAAAATAAAATAAGTATATAGTATAAATAAGTAAACTATTTTTAGGCCTTTTTCATTAATGAAATAAATATTATGATACTATTAATAATAAATAAAATAAAGAAATGAAAATAAAAATGAAATAAATAAATTAAGTCAGGGGGTGAAGTTTGAATTTGGAGTGTTTTTGTGAGTAAAACAATTTTTGGTACTAGGTCTAGCCCATTAGGGTTTTGTTTGAAAAGAGCACAAAAAAAAAACAAAAAAAACATTGGACCAGGGTGTTGTGATGTAATCAGGGGGTCAACATGTAGCAAAAAGAAAGGCCCAATGCCTCAAAGGCCCAGCGCGCATGTATGAAGCAAAAGGAAAGAAACGAGTGGAAAAAAAATGAAAAATGGCAGCGCTGGGGCTCAAACCCACGCCCCTCACATAATACGTGCACTGCCTTACCACTGGGGTGGCTATACATCTGGTATTATAAACAAAAACATAAATATATATTACAAATCAAGTCCATGGCTTGAACTTCATCTTCAATCTCACGCCCAACCAGACCAACAACAACTTACTCATTTCTCAACCAAAATGGAAAATGTAAACATCAAAGTTATGGCAAATTTCATCACGATTCCAGAAATGTAAAGCATTAAACTATGAATCAAAAGCAAGCATGAAATTTGAATGGTACCAAATTTAACCTAATTTTTTCCGAAAGTTCAGGTCCAAAATTCTCTTTACTTAGGCCATATAAATGAATTCTATGGATATGTACAGTTTCAAGGCAATGATATCTACATTTTGTCTTTGAAAATGCAAGCCTAACAATGCCTAAATAATGAGATAAAAAGTTAGAAAACTCACCTTGCAACTGGAAATCATGTTTTGAGTTAGAGATTGATTCAAGTTGCTTTGATGATCAGGTTAGCTTCCTCAAGTTCCCAGGAAGCTAATGCAAGCTTTAGCTTGAACTATGGATGGCTGGAATGTCCTGGAGAAGTCAAGGTGCAAGCTTCAGTTTTTGAAAATGGAGGATGATGAAGATGGAGTTACAAAAGTGTAGAAGAGTGTGGGATTGTTTATGGATGATGTTTAGAAGCTTTTGGAACCAAAAGTCCAAGAAACACACGAGTGGATTGGGAGATTGGATTCAGAAATCAGAAATGGTAAGTTTTTGTGCTTGTATTGCAATTTCTGGTTTTGGGGAGTTTGAGGGAGTTTGAGGGCTTGTAAAATCGTGTGTTATCTTGCAAATGATGTATTAATTTATATAGTAAAGGTTTGGAAGCTTGGAGAAGTCAGATGTACAAGATCACATGTTTGTGGATTTTGACTTGTTTTTGAAGTTATCTTGACAAACACCTTTCCAAGGCATGGTACAAGGCTATCTTAGAGTGGTTGAAAACTTTAAACATGTTCCTATTACTTTGTAGAGGGAGCTTGTGCAGAAGGAACAAGTGAGAGGCTCAATACAAATTGACTTTGTGATTAAAGTCTCTTTTCAAGAATGACAATGTTGCTTTCTTCCAAAAATGGATGAATCTTTTGGACAATAGCTCTAATGCTTTGATTATGGCTCTAGAAATTGTGTCAGTCATTAATTATGGAGTTACAAAAAAGTTTGAGGTATGCAAAGCAAATATTATGCAGCCTAGCATGGATTTGGTTCATGTTCATCTTAAAAATCTGCCTTGTAAAACAAGAATGGAACCCTAACTTCATCTCTTCGATTCTCCTTGCTCAAACATGATCTCAAGGAGTTCTTTGACTTTTTAAAAAGATTTTAACATGCTCCTCCATCCATATTTGAATTAATTTTGTAATCTTCAATTGAAACTATATGGAACTTGGCCAAGAAGTTAGGTTAAAATCCTGACTTAAGATGCTCAAAATTTCACTAGGTGTTTTAGTTTCATGGACATGTCTTCATAAATTGATAACTTGAAACCCAAGAATTTTTAGAACTTTTCATGTCCTAAAAAGTTTTAGATATCATTGAGATCTACAACTTTCATATTGAAAGTTTTCCTTGAATCATCTTGCATCATGGTGAAAATTTGGCACAAAGTCATGAAAAAAGGTTAACTTTCCAACACTTAGAAAAATTTCTAAGTCTTAGAATTTTGACTTTTCAAAGATAATTTTGAATTTTTGGTTTCTTGATAAACAATCTTCATATTTTTACATGTCTTGATGAAATATGATTTTTGAAACTTTATTTTGATCAAAAAGTCAAAGTTTGACTTTTCAGTTTATCAGTTGACTTTTCATCAGTTGACTAAATTTCAACTATCAATCAATTGATCTTCGAGGAATGTTTTAAGACATTCCATTAGGTCAAAATGATGCATTTAAATCCTTGATATCATGTATCAAACCAACAAGTCATGTGTTAGGTCAAAAGTCAAAAATTGAACCTTCTTAGTCAAAATCCTACTTTTGACCATTTTGCCCTTTTGATGATCTGATCAAATTTCTTGAGGAATTGTGATCCAAACTTGATCAATTGCCATATATGAGTTCAAAATTTTGATATGGATAAAAAATTATGAAGTTTGACTATAAATTGACCACAATTGACTTTTTCCCCAATACAGTTGATTTTAGGTCAATTGATCAATTGACTGAGCAAAAATGTGATCCAAAGTTTGAACCTTAACATGAGAAATCTTGGGAGTCCAAAATGATCTATTAAAGTCATATGAAGCATTAAAAGTCCAACTTTCCTTATACAAACTCAAACGCTAATTTTGAGTCATCAGTGCTTGAGGAGGTGTCTTGAGCTGATCAAACCTTGTGCAGTGTTGAATAAATGGAGATCTTGTGATAGAATTCTTGCGAAATTGAGAGCACAAATTTTGGGGTAGAACAAGAACCTTCCGCCAATTGCTTCCTCTTTCCTGCCGAATCAAGACCCTGAATGACAGTTAATTCTCCATTGGGCACGTTCAAGGGATACCATTCAAAGAAACCCTTCTCAACAAAGCAAGGGGAAATATGAAAGCCCATGCGTCAAAATCACTCCCCGTCAAATTTAGAGTCTCACTCTCGGGACGATCCCTATTTCTTCCTGAAATCCCCTGCTCGGGATGAGGCTGTACGACATCTGGAGACATATAGGAGGTACTAGATCCATCCTTGGCCTAGCCTAGAGTTGGAGCAAAGTGGGTTTTCACTATCCTATTGTTTTTCTTCTTGTCATGCGCCATTTTGATCAAACGCGCATGGGAGTCTGACATGTTATCTGCGGAAAACAGTAAACCTGAGTTAGTACGTTAAGAAAATATACGCGAGCACACTAAAAAAGGAAAAAAAACATACGAGCAAATACCCAAGAGCACTACGACATCCTCGTAAGTGTTGAACTCGAGAAATGACTTAGTATTGATTGGTCGAGCCTCAAATATGGGCTCCCATCATCATCGAGGACATCTTTCCCCTCCCTCGTCACCCACTTGGCGTGGAAGAAGCCGTCAAAAATATGGTAAGTTTTGCATAGGACTCTTTGTCCTAGTCATCCATACGACCAACCAGGGTGAGGTAATAATTTAGGCCATAATCAAAGTAATCCTCACACTAATGGAAAAGGAACTTTAAGACTAACTCTGTCTCAATGTTCCCATTTTCATCATGGAGAACGTTGCCATCCTCGTCGACCATGACCGCTTCCTCCAATGCTGAGTCAAAGGCCTTATGACACCAGCCTAACAAGGAAATATCTATCCTCAAAGTCACAAAAAAAGTTCACGAGCATCTCAAAAAGCCACTTCTCTGGATGCTTAAGAGAAACCCAACTATGTTTCCCGTCCACAGTTTGTCGTTAAATTTGGAAATAACGGAAGAAGAGGGGGATAGTGGCACCATGAAGGTATCGACACATGATCTCAAACACCAACATAAAGGCAATCAAGTTCAGATGCAACTGAGAGGGTGCCAACACCAGATGCCTAAAAAAACCAATCTGGAAATTACTAAAAGGAAGCTAAAGCCCCAGCTCTTTGAAGACAAATTCGTACATAGGGATGCGATTCCTCGAATAAAACAAGCATATCCTCCTGCTCCTAGTCGGCTTGGTAACTTTCAAATTTTTCTCGACATCTGGGTCGTCCACTCCGTCCTCGACATGCATGAATAACCGTCTAAAGACTTAGTATAATGTGAAGCTATGCTTCCAGGTTCAGGGGAGACCCAATGCAATTGGCGATCATTAGTTATGTCGGCTATCTCAATATCCTTGGCGTTGTCATCCATATCACATGCAAAGCAGAGGAAAATAGTGTATTCGATGGTCAAATCAAATCCACCCTTCCACCGTAAATTAAGTGAAAGGGCGTGTCACGAGGCGAGGATGAAGTCTTTGATGCAAAAACTTAGCTCAACAGTTAAAGGGAAGTAAAGATGATCCCCTCGACTAAGGGAAAGACCAATAAACTATTTAGACGAGGACAAACCTCCCCATCTGATGAATTTCATCGTAAATTCAGGAATCTCACGGGAAAGAACCTCCCCAGAACACAAGGTTCATCACGAATTCATGAATATTACGAGGAAGAACCTCTCCAGGACGTGAAATTTACCCTAGAGGCATGGATGTCCCGGGGAAGAACTTTCCCAGAGCATTAAGTTCATTATGAAATGAATCTCGCGAGGAAGAACTGAAGAAGTGAAAAACACAAGAAGGGGGGTTGAATTGTAAAACTGGAAATCAAATGCAGACAACGCGTTGTTTTTATCCTGGTTCGTTTGATCTCAAACTACTCCAGTCCACCCGTCAAGGTGATTTCACCTCTCTCCAACGAGGTCTTAATCCACTATATTCTACTGAATATTACAACTGCTTTAACAACTGCTAAAGCCTTCTTGAGTCAAAACCACAAACCGGTTTCTCAAGGAAATACTTTCTTACAGATAAATGGAATCTAAGTGTGTTGAATGTTTTCTACAAAACTGTTTATCACAACTGTGATATTACACAAATTAAGCTTATGAGAACTAGAATGCTAAAACAATAGAATAGGTAAATTGAAAGCTTTAGCAAACTGTGAATGAGGATGAATATGAATAGCTTTTAGGCGTGTAGAGAGTTGTAGAGCATTAGCCAATTCATTCCTCACTTGCTTGTTTATATAGATTTGGAAAATGGTACGTTGGAGTAAGTAATTCCGTTTCAATGCCAATTACATTCTTTCCATATTAAGCAGATATTTGTCTGGAATAATGCCGTTGATAATAAAGTATCTTGAATGCACAGTACCGTTGCCAATTAAGCGTGTTCTGACTTTGGCTTATTCTGACGCTGCTAGGTGCTGATGAATTGTTGTTGTCTTGATCAGAGTTTAGATTGTTACGCGCAGATCTGTTCATCAAGCTTCAGCGTAAGCACATGCTTTGATCTTCTGATTTTGGCATCTGATATGACATCCTCTGATGCTGATGTTTGATAATTCATCTTCTGATGTTGATGATGATATTCTTATGTTGATACTCATCAGAGTTTCTGTAAAACAAAACATAATTTTTAGGTATCATATATGTCTTACATGAATCATACAATTTATATGTTCTTGCATTTTGTTATCATCAAAACTTTAACTTAGGGTAGTAGATTCAAACTTTGTTCTAACAATCTCCCCCTTTTTGATGATGACAAAAACTAGATTTTTTTTTCAATTGAAAATTAACGAGAAAAGTATCAGAGATAACCAATTAATAAATTGTATCAGAATTAAATAGTATCAAAGATAAGGAGGAATAAAAGGTATCAGAGCTTAAGGGGGTAAGAAAACAACTATCAGAGTTATGATCAGAAAGACTCCCCCTGAGTTTATTACTTCCCTTTTTAATTCCTTGAATCCTTTAGCATCAGATCTTTCTTGAACTTTCTTTGAGCACCAGATCTTTCTTTTACTCGAGCAGAGCTTCAGTGTATCAGAGATAATTAACTTCTTGTACCTGTAAGCTTATGCAAAACAAGGAAACATTCAAGAATATCAGAGTGTTAGAATGTTTGAGACTTTTGTCTCAGTAATCCGTTATTGAAAAATATCATTCTTTTTCTCCCCCTTTTTGTCAGCAATCAAAAAGTGCAAGTAATTTAAGATAAAACGATCAGTGCAGAAAAACTGTTATATTTAATTCAAAGCTTAGAAGATAGTACAGAAGACATGGAAAGAAAACAATGAACAACAAAATCTAAGGTTGGGGTGGAAAGCTTGTGAACAGAGCTTCTAGCATGTTCTTAATCTGATCAGCAGTTTCCTTCTGCTGATGCACCATGCTGACGACTGTATCAATCTTGCCATCTTGCACATCCATCCTTTCCTTCATCCGTTGATCATTCTCATCCATTCTTTGATGCAGACGAATATCATTATGCTTCAGCTCTTCAAGAGTCTGCCTGTCCAAAGCAGCTTGAGAGACGTCAGAAACAGGATGCTTCTGAGAGCTTTCTGCAACATCTTCTACTTGACTAACATCTTCATCTTGAATTGTCTGATCTTCTGCTGGTTGAACTTTTGAAGCTGGACGCTTTTCAGACCATGGCTCACTATCCAGAAAGAGCACTTCCTCCTTCAGCAGCTGACTCATGATTGGACCTTCAACTTCTTTCAGCAGCTTGATGAAGTTCTGTTGAGCCTGTTCATAGTTTATGTCTTGCAGCTTAAAGGTTTCAGCGCGTACCCAACTTCTGAATTATGTCCAGAGTTGGTCTGAAGCAGCAGGATCAATCATTCCAGGACAAACCTGCTTTAGAGAAGCAATCCAATTCTGCATTCCTGTTTCAAAATTCAAGATGCTAGAACCAACATCTAGTTGTTTGGGTTTGGGAATGGCTATTTTGTTTTTAAGATCAGCAAGGCGGTCAAGGACTGTGAGGTCAATGAAGGTCTTGCTGTGGTCATCTGTATTTTGTTTGGGAGATGGAGTGGGAGAATCAGAAATGATTATTGGACTGTTTGGAGTATTTTGAGGGGTAGTTTCTGGTGAGGATGGCAGTTGGGGTATGTTTACAGTTGTACCACAAGGCAGTTGAATTGCCAAGGGTTGTGGTTCAGAGGATTGAGGTGAATGAGGTTCAGGGGTTTGAGGTTCAAAGTGGTGAGACTCAGAGTGTTGAGACTCAGGTTGTGGAGATGATGGTTGAGGTGAAGGTGGATTAAGTTCTGGTTGTGGAGAGGGAGGTGGAGTTTCTGGTTGTGGAGAGGGAGGTTGTGGAATTTCTGGTATGGGTGAGAGTGTATGTTCTGGTTGAGGTGAGTGGGCAATTTCTTGTTGAGTGTTTGGATTTTCTGAGAGGGGAGCA
The DNA here is from genome assembly GCA_948472305.1 of Vicia faba. NCBI lineage: Eukaryota > Viridiplantae > Streptophyta > Magnoliopsida > Fabales > Fabaceae > Vicia > Vicia faba. Next base: position 1,208,696,585 of record OX451739.1, read on the forward strand.
GAAGAACGTTGATCAATTTCAGAAAGAACTTTATCAAGTTCTGATTCTGTTGATGTTGTGGGTTTTGGATTTTTGGTGTGGGATCTCCTGAGAGTTAGTGACTCAGAAGGGTCAAACTCTGGTTCGGTGTCATCAATGGTTGGTATGGGAATTGGGAGTTCATATGAATCTGGGGTTGGAATCAATGTTGGAACAACAAATGAATTTAAAACATTAACAGCAGATAGATTACCTCTCTTCTTTGGAGTCTGCTGGGATGGTCCTTCTGAAGCAGCCTTTCTCTTCTTACTCTTCTTCAAAGTAACCTCTGGAGTTTGCTGGTGCAGATCTTTGATGTTCAGATCAGGATCTGTGCCATCAGCTTTACATGCATCCAAGTATCTGAGAATGATGACTGGTTTAGAGTCAATCTCAGAGAATATGGGAAAGTCGCTCAGAGGGACTCTTCTGCTGGTGATGTCAGCAAGAGGAGTGACGCTGGGCTCCTTTCTGATATTCTCTATCAGTTTCATCTTTTTCAGATTCTTGGCGTTCAGCTGCTTGCCAATCGCTGGTTCCAGAGAACTTATTTCCTGTGCTTCTGTAAGGTGTTCTATCAGCCTATTCTCAGTTAGAATATCTGATATTAATCTTTCGAAGGGTATCCAATCCCTTTTAGTCTTCTCTTCTTCTCTCGTCTCCTTGACGCTGGTCTTCAGATGATTGAACAGAAGATGAGCAAGGTTGATCTTGGTCTTCTTAGCAATAAAATAGAGCAGATATTGCTAATCTATGTTGATGTAGTCAGGAGAGCTTGTGGGCTTCCTGTGGTTGAAGCAGCCCAAGATGATCTTTGCCCAGATTCTGTGCTGATCCTTCAAATCTCTTATTTTGCTGCTGGGAACCCCATGAGTGAAAATCTGTCTAGCAACTAAGCCAGTGTTTCCAAATCTTTCTGCCATGTCAATACAACGGATGCCACCACCGTTGTATCCAATCATCCTAGCAATGTGATCCTCAGTGATCATTATCTTCTTCCCCATGATGTATGATGTAACCTGATGAGTTGAAGCAGACGCATGAATCCAGAACTCCTTAACCAGAATGGGGAATGTTGGCCCCACCAACCTATCAAAATACTTCTCCCATCCCTGTGCCCTAATTTCTTCAGTCAAATCGAAGCCATTATCTTTCAAACTGGTGAAATCAACGATCAGTTCAGATAGAACTTCCAAGTTCTTCACCGAAGTAAGTAGAGTTCTGAAGGGAATCTGGTATAGTTCAGATGAAGCCTCTTGCTGGGAACCTGCAGAAACATTGCTAGAAGTTGCCATGTTCACACTTAGGGTTTCTTTGAGAAAAGCTTGAAAAAGGGTTTCTTTGGAAAAAAGATGAACACACAAGTAAGAATGCAGAAAATATTTGGATGATTGCAAGAGACAGTAAAAATTTAATGAATGATATTAAGGCGTTTAAATAGATTTCAAATGATGTTTTGAAAATGTAAACGGTTTTAAGAGAGAGAATTAACTCATGATTACAATTTAACTCATGATTACACGCATTTAATGCTTGCTGATTTTGGGGGATTTGAGAAAGATATTTGGAACGGTTACCAGACATGTGTCTCAATGCACCCAATCAGCGTTTTGCCTTCTTAGAACCGTGCACACGTGTTCTGCTTCAGAGATTAGCTGATGACTGGATGACACTTGTTTGATTTGGTGAACAGCACATCTATCCTTGAAATGAGATGCTCAGATCTTTATGGATAAACTCTGATACAATCTGCATGTCTAACTTTCTGAAAGAAGATTGATCAGAAGTTCACAGTAAAATAAAACACATTCTGAAGGTTAATATATAAAATTAAAACATTTTCACTCTGGGCAGAGCTTCATGCTGAGATGTTTCAGAATGAAGTTGAACCTATCTTCAGAAAGTGGTTTAGTGAAGATATCAGCCCATTGATGGTCTGTATCAATGAATTTTAAGTTCAAAATTCCTTTCTGAATATAGTCCCTAATGAAGTGATGTTTTATTTCTATATGCTTAGCCCTAGAATGAAAAATAGGATTTTTACTTAAGCAAATGGCAGAAGTATTGTCATAGAGTATAAGGATGTTACTCTCAAAAATCTGAAAGTCTTCAAGCTGACTTTTCATCCAGAGCATTTGTGTGCTGCATCCAGCTGCTGCTATGTACTCAGCTTCTGTTGTTGATAGTGCAATTGTGGATTGCCTTTTGCTGGACCAAGAGATCAGATTTTCTCCCAGAAACTGGCAGCTTCCAGAAGTACTTTTACGCTCTACTCTGTCTCCAGCAAAGTCAGCATCGCAGTAACCTACTAAGCTGCAATCACTAGATTTCTTATAAAATAAACCCAGATTAGTAGTACCTTTCAGATACTTGAAAATTCACTTAACAGCTGTTAAGTGAGATTCTCTAGGATCTGATTGGAATCTTGCAAAAATACATACGCTGAATAGAATATCAGGCCTTGAAGCCGTCAGATAAAGAAGAGAACCAATCATACCTATGTATACCTTCTGTTCTACCTTTTTGCTTACCTCTTCTCTTTCCAGAATGCACGTGGGATGCATTGGAATCTTTGATGACTTACATTCTGAGAGCTCAAATTTCTTCAGAAGTTCTCTGACATATTTGCTCTGATGAATGTAAGTTCCCTCTGGATTTTGATTGATCTGAATTCCCAGAAAGAATTTCAGTTCTCCCATGAGGCTCATCTCAAATTTTGCCTGCATACACCTAGCAAATTTTCTTCCAAGAGAGGGATTAGTAGATCCAAAAATAATATCGTCAACATAAATTTGACAGACTAAGATGTCGTTCTTAACTGACTTACAGAATAAGGTAGTGTCCACCTTCCCTCTGGTGAATTCTTTTTCTAACAGAAAGTTACTTAGTCTTTCATACCAAGCTCTGGGAGCTTGTTTCAGACCATATAGTGACTTCTTTAGTTTGAAAACATATTCTGGATTTTTTGTACTTTCAAAACCAGGGGGTTGGTGCACATAAACTTCTTCTTCTATATATCCATTTAAGAATGCACTCTTGACATCCATCTGATAGAGTGATGCCTTTATTAACAGCAAACGAAATTAAAAGTCTGATAGATTCTAACCTGGCGACTGGGGCAAAGGTTTCTGTATAGTCTATCCCCTCTTGCTGACTATAACCTTGTGCTACCAGTCATGCTTTGTTTCTGATAACTTCACCTTGTTTGTTCAGCTTGTTTCTGAACACCCATTTTGTTCCAATGACGTTGAATCCTTTTGGTCTAGGAACAAGATCCCATACGTCATTTCTCGTGAATTGATTCAGCTCTTCTTGCATTGCTAGAATCAAGTCGTTGTCCAGAAGTGCTTAGTCAATTGAGGAAGGTTTAATCAGAGAAACAAGTCCCATGAGGGATTCTTCAGAGTTTCTGAAGCTGGCTCTTGTTCAGATTGGATCTTCCTTTCTTCCTAAGATTGTTTCTTCTGGATGATCCATGTTGCTTCTGGGTGGTCTTTTCTGAGGTTGATCAGCAGCTGTTGCTAGATTGCTTGCAGTGCTCCTTTCTGATGTTGAAGGAGTGTCTTTGTTGAGAGCTTCTGATGACTTGTCTTCATTACCTGTGAATTCTACTTCCATACCTGCAAAGACTTCATTCTGCTTTGACTTTTCAGAGTCAAGCTTATCATCAAAACGAACACTGATTGATTCTTCCACAATCTGTGTTTCTGTATTGTATACTCTGTACCCTCTTGAGCGTTCAGAGTATCCTAACATAATACACTTCTGTGCTTTAGAGTCAAACTTGTTCAAATAATTTTTTGTATTTAATATAAAACAAATACATCCAAATGGATGAAAATATGAAATGTTGGGCTTTCTGTTCTTCCACAATTCATATGGAGTCTTTTCCAGAATAGGTCTTATGGAGATTCTATTCTGAATGTAGCACGCTGTGTTTATTGCCTCTACCCAGAAGATCTTAGCAACGTTTGTCTCATTGATCATGGTTCTGGCCATTTCTTGCAATGTTCTGTTCTTTCGTTCTACAACTCCATTTTGCTGGGGAGTTCTAGGACAAGAGAAATCATGCAGAATGCCTTTGTCATTAAAGAATGACTCAAAATCTTAGTTTTCAAACTCTCCACCATGATCACTTCTGACTTTAACGATTCTAAGATCCTTTTCATTCTGAACTTGGTTACAGAAGGTGACAAACACAGAGTGTGACTCGTCCTTGTGTCTTAAGAACTTTACCCATGTCCATCTGCTATAGTCATCTACGATTACTAACCCATACTTCTTGCCACTGACTGAAGCAGTTTTAACTGGTCCAAATAAGTCAATGTGCAGAAGTTCTAATGGCTTAGAGGTAGAAACAACATTTTTAGATTTGAAAGAAGGTTTTGCAAACTTGCCTTTCTGACATGCTTCACACAGAGCATCTGAATTGAACTTCAGATTAGGAAGTCCTCTGACCAAATTGAGTTTGTTAATCTGAGATATTCTTCTCATACTAACATGCCCCAATCTTCTGTGCCAGATCCATTGCTCGTTGTTAACAGACATAAGGCATTTTACATTCTGACTTTTAGTTCAGAAAGTTTGATTTTATAAATGTTGTTTTTCCTCTTTCCATTAAATAGGATAGTCCCATCTTTCTGACTAACAACTTTACATGATTTTTGATTAAAGATTATATCATAACCGTTATCACTTAATTGACTTATGGATAACAGATTATGCATTAATCCATCTACTAGCAGAACATTGTTTATAGAGGGAAGATTTCCATTACCTACAGTTCCAGAGCCAATGATCTTTCCCCTCTGATTGCCTCCAAAGCCTACGTGGCCTCCAGGCTTAAGTTCCAGGATTTGGAACATATTCCTTCTTCCCGTCATGTGTCGTGAGCAGCCAGAGTCCAGGTACTATGACTGGTGTTTCTGATTTGCTGCTAAAGATATCTGCAACATGTATTATTTTATCCTTAGGTACCCATATTTTCTCGGGTCCTGATTTGTTAGCTTTACCAAAACTCTGGTTGAATTTTGGTTTCACAGAATAAATACTACTAGTATATTTAATGTCATGTGTGTGACCATACACAAAGTGTGAATTCAGAGGAGTGTGTTTAATAGTTAAATCCATGGCATTCTTTGGTGTAGGAACCTTACCTTGGTATCCTATTCCCTTTCTGCCGTTTCTGCTAACTCCATAGATCATTGAAGCCATTTTGCTTCTATCTATGCTTTTAGCAAGGAACTTCTGAAAACTATGATCATACTCCTTGATGATCTCATCAGCGCTGCTGGGAGTTTCAGAAATTGTTTCCTTCTGAGATTTTTGTAAAGCATTTTCTAATTTTGAAATTTTATTTTTCAACTCAGAATTTTCCAATTTGAGACTCTCAGTTTTGTCAGAGTCAGAGTCAAGATTCCTTTTCAGGTTTCTGAATTTAACTCTGATCTGCTGGTACCTTTCCAGAATTTCGTTAAGGCTTTCAGCAAGTTCAGCCTTAGTAAAATTAATTTCAAAGTCAGGAAATACCTCTTCGGTGTCTGATTCTGAGTCTGATTCAGAAGCTTCACTGTCTTCTGATATGTTGGCCATGAGAGCTATGTTTGCTCTCTCATCATCTGATTCTGAGTCAGCTTCAGACGAGTCAGAGTCATCCCATGTAGCCATGAGACTTTTCTTCTTTTCTCTTCCAAACTTCTTTTTGGGCTTTTCCCTCTGAAGCTTTGGACAGTCACTCTTATAGTGTCCTTGCTCGTTGCATTCATAGCAAGTGATGTCCTTGGTGTTTGGCTTTCTGCTTCCTGAAGAGCCTTCAGATCTTCTGTATCCAGAAGAAGAGTCTGACCTTCTGTATCTGGAAGAGGACTCATTCTGATCAGATCTTCTGGGATTCCTGAACTTCCTTTGCCTCTGCTTCCATAGTTGGTTCACTCTTCTGGAGAGGAGAGAAAGTTCGTCTTCTTCTGATGAGGACCCATCAGATGTTTCTTCAACTGCCTGCAAAACTTTAGAATCAGATTTTCTGTTAGATTTTAATGCTAGAGGCTTACCTTGCTTTTGAGGTTCATCAGCTTCTAGCTCTATCTCATGACTTCTGAGGGAGATGATAAGTTCCTCCAGAGAAATTTTGTTTAGATCTTTAGCTAGCTTCAGCGCTGTAACCATTGGCCTCCACTATTTTGGCAAGCTTCTGATGATCTTCTTGACATGATCAACAATAGAGTATCCTTTGTCCAGAACCTTGAGACCAGCCACCAGAATTTGGAATCTTGAGAACATTGTTTCAATGGATTCACTTTCTTCCATTTTGAATGCCTCATACTTCTGAATGAGCGCAAGAGCTTTAGTTTCTTTGACCTGAATATTGCCTTCATGCGTCATTCTGAGTGAGTCAAACATGTTCTTTGTTGTGTCTCTGTTGGATATCTTTTCATATTCAGCGTAAGAGATGGCGCTGAGAAGAATGGTTCTGGCCTTGTGGTGATTTTTGAAGTCACGCTTTTGTTGATCAGACATTGCCTTCCTGTCAATCTTCTGACCACTAGCATTCAATGGGTGCGTGTATCCATCTGTCACCATGTCCACAGATCAGCATCATGTGCCAGAAAGAAGCTTTCGATTCTGTCTTTCCAGTAATCAAAATTCTCTCCATCAAAGACTGAAGGTTTGCCACTGAATCTGTCTCTATCTTCATTGTTGTCATTGCTGCTGTGTTGATATGTTCCCGGCATAGTGTTTTTCTGACGCTGGATCTTGTACTGACATGGTTAAGTGTTTTAGCTCAGAACCAGGCGCTCTGATGCCAATTGAAGAAGTGAAAAACACAAGAAGGGGGGTTGAATTGTAAAACTGGAAATAAAATGCAGACAACACGTTGTTTTTATCCTGGTTCGTTTGATCCCAAACTACTCCAGTCCACCCGTCAAGGTGATTTCGCCTCTCTCCAACGAGGTCTTAATCCACTATATTCAACTGAATATTACAACTGCTTTAACAACTGCTAAAGCCTTCTTGAGTCAAAACCACAAACCGGTTTCTCAAGGAAATACTTTCTTACAGATAAATGGAATCTAAGTGTGTTGAATGTTTTCTACAAAACTGTTTATCACAACTGTGATATTACACAAATTAAGCTTATGAGAACTAGAATGCTAAAACAATAGAATAGGTAAATTGAAAGCTTTAGCAAACTGTGAATGAGGATGAATATGAATAGCTTTTAGGCGTGTAGAGAGTTGTAGAGCATTAGCCAATTCATTCCTCACTTGCTTGTTTATATAGATTTGGAAAATGGTACGTTGGAGTCAGTAATTCCGTTTCAATGCCAATTACATTCTTTCCATATTAAGCAGATCTTTGTCTGGAATAATGCCGTTGATAATAAAGTATCTTGAATGCACAATACCGTTTCCAATTAAGCGTGTTCTGACTTTGGCTTATTCTGACGCTGCTAGGTGCTGATGAATTGTTGTTGTCTTGATCAGAGTTTAGATTGTTACGCGCAGATCTGTTCATCAAGCTTCAGCGTTAGCACATGCTTTGATCTTCTGATTCTGGCATCTGATATGACATCCTCTGATGCTGATGTTTGATAATTCATCTTCTGATGCTGATGATGATAATATTCTTATGCTGATACTCATCAGAGTTTCTGTAAAACAAAACATAATTTTTAGGTAGCATATATCTCTTACATGAATCATACAATTTATATATTCTTGCATTTTGTTATCATCAAAACTTTAACTTAGGGTAGTAGATTCAAACTTTGTTCTAACAAGAACCTCCCTGAAACGTGAGATTCATCTTAATGCATGAATATACCAGGGAATAACCTCCCTAGAGCGTGAAATTAATCATAAACTCATGAATCTCACGGGGAAGAACCTCCCCAGAACATGAAGTTCCTATTGAAATGCATTCTTAGCTGCACGGAGAAAAAGGACACACTTACTTGATTAAGAGTTGGGAGGAGGATGTGGCGGAGAATACGGCGAAAGCAATAGAGGATGGGAGAAAATCTGAGAAGAGAGGTATGAGGGGAGAGAAAATGTGAAACTTTGCAAATGAAACCCTATGCTCTCTATTTATAAACGTTTCACGGGAGACAAAACATCACTTTGGATGACGTGTCATCGCCCTGACATGCAGCCACCCAAGTGCTTAGGCCATAATGACCCATACACATAGGCCATCATTTCACATTAAATGTTTCGACATGTGGCCCAAGAAGCAAGCACCGACCAAGATTTTCAAATCCCTGGATGTCAATCAAGGAAAACTTTCTCCTTCGTGGGAATACCCCTGCAATACAAGTACGAGAATCATGATAACGCTCTCCATGGGAACGCCTTAACTATTGACCACGATACTTGTATAACATCTTCCTTATCTATGCAAAATTCCTCGAACGGTACTGATCAGTGAGGAAGATTGTTAATCTAGATGATTACATCCCCCTTTTCTTACATATGTTGGACTGAAAAGCTGATGCCCGCATCCCTATCGACCATGCTCGAAATAAATGTCAAATTCCCGAAGGTCACTACGGAGATCCTCGGCGCCACTACCAGTCCTAATGCTGCAAGGAAGGCCCAACAAAGTGGCCCAAATAGTTGTGACTGTTGTGGAACATCTCCTCACCGTTCTTGCCGAGGACGTCTTCCCCATATGCCTGTCGAGGACATGTGACTAAGGACTCTCTGAATATCACAGATTCATCCTACCCTCGTAAAGAACGAGTCTTCTACCCCCAAAGATCACGGAGTAGTTGACCAGGATAGAGATCACGTATTAGTCTCCTCTACCCATGTAAAATCCTGGCAGTCTCTAATTTGGACTGGGAATCGAGCACAAAATAGGGACCTTGGCCCAGCGTTGGGGGCTATATATACCCTCTTTCATTAGAGGGTCAGGTATTCAATTCTACTCACTTACACTCCGTGATTGCCTTCTTTACTCTGAACCTTATTTTGGCATCAGAGTACCTTGCAGGTACACCCCAATTCACTTCAACAACCGCAGGAGTCCAAGTGTTGCAGGCCACTAAAGATCCTTCTAATCCCAGTAAGATTATATATATACATGTGAGAATTTTATTTCCCTATATTTAACTATAAAAAATATATATTAAGAACTTATATATAATTATATTTTGATTTTATTAATGTTTAAAGTATGCCTTTCAAAAATCATTATAGACAAGGGCATTCCTCATCCCTACTTGTGAAGTCGTTCAAGCAAAATTCTGTCATGCAAGACAACTACAATCATGCTAAAAGCATTGTAACAATTATCTTGATCTGACTCACGTCATTAGAATCATCATCATCCCCGATAGAGGTTTGAGCATGAAACTCCTCGATAACGAAGCAAAATTGGGGCACTCAAGGAGTTCCATGTGAGGTTCAACATATAATCCCCACAAATGATCGTCACCTAATCTCCAGTAGAGAGAAAATATGGGGAGTTTGAAGATATCCAGGTGATGTTAAACATGTAACTCTCCAACATTAAAGCAAACTTGAGGCACTTGAAGAGGTCCATGTCATTTCACCATCCCCAGGCAGTCCAGGATGTAGAGAAAATCATATCATGTCACTTCTTCAAATTCAATTCCCAGTGAAGTTACCAATAATCTTTGGTACTACGAGCTTTCAAGTATCAATCTATATTAGTATCACAAGACAACGAGCAACGGGCCCCGATAAGATTATTCCATTCCCACAAGAAGTCCCACCAGAGCCTAATCTTTGGCACCCTATATATAATAATCATCATGGCATCATATTGCATCCTCAAATGTGTAGCATATTTTGATACGGTGGAAGAACTGACTGTTAATGCTGATTTTGCGTTTGTGTTTACAAATGTTGCAGTAAGCAAGAGTCGCCACCGACTTTTCTTTTATCCAAATTAAGGAAAGGGTGAAAAGAACAGAAAAAGACCTTTTCGAGATTATTCTGAGTAAGGGGGTAGATTATGGAAAGGGAAGGTGTTAGCACCCTTTCCATCCGTAGTTATCTACGGGCTCTTAGTTTCTTGCTAGTTCACTTTGGTTTTGTTTGAAAATATGCTTGTGGTGTAGGTTTAAAAATATTTTGAAAACGTCTTTGTAATGATTCTCGTTTCTATAAGAATGCGTACAAAGTGTTGGTTTTGAAAATAGTTTAAAGAAGTGTTTGTGGAAGATATTTTTTGAAAGTGATTTTTAAAAGTGACTTTGTAATGATTCTCATCTCTATAAGAATGCGTACAAAGGGATTTGACTTTTGAAAATGTTTCAATTGAAAGATGGTGTGTAAATGTTTTTTTGTTGTGAGCAAGCGAGCAACTATGAGCATCCTACCTACTCAAAAAGGTCTAATATTCTTTTCCTCCTCCTTTAGATGTTGCTACCCTACCATTGATTGATAAGAAGCCCCATCGTTGGATGTATGAGGGACATTCAAAGGGACGTACAGTCATAAAGGCAAAAATGTAGAGACACTTTAGCAATTTCTGTTTAGGGACTAGATCATTTACCAAAAGGCAACTGTAGGGTCATCGAGGGACTATGATCTTTTGATTTATGGGTCTTTGCTAAAGCATCTCTGTCTTGAGGGACATGACTGTTTCATTTCCGAAGGAAACCAAAGTGGGTTACCCTGGAGGTGTATATGTGCAAGTGTATTATGTTTCAGTTATTTTTGTCTTTTTGTTAAGTTTGCTAGCGTTTTCTTATTAGTCTTGTCATGCAATCCTAGTTACTAGAAGTTAACATATATACATTAATTTAAAGTGCATAAATGTAAAGTGCGGGAATGTAAATCCTACGCTGTTGTACCCCAAAATTTTCCCTCTCATATTTCTCAAAAACATATCAAGAAAAATCTCCAAGTTGCTCAAGTAGCCCAAGAGTTGGTCAGACAAGCTCTCTCTTAAGGCAATCTACCCCAAATTAGGGTTTCATGTTGCATCAAGATCCTTGAGTCCAAGTGACCCCAAGTGCTCACCAATGTCTTAATATGTTCTCAAGATCATCCATGTCAAGTTTCAATCCTTGCAGAGAAAGTTTGCTCAATCAAATGCTCAAAGGTCCAAAAATCGATTGTGCTAGGGCAAAAGTCAACTATGACCCAAATACAATCAAACTTCAATATTTTTTGTCAAAATTCTCATTTTGAAGTATATTTAATCGTTTGATCAAGGGTTGATCATTATTCATTAAGGATTTCTCAAAATTCATCAAGATTCAAAAGTTGCTAAATTAGGGTTTTGTAGGAAAAGTTAACTCAACTTTGACCAAGCATAACTTTCTCATACTTTATGCTAAATGACCCATCAAAAGCTCATTTTTAATAGGATGTAATTACCTACAATCCATCTTCATTCCCTAAGATCAAAATATGCACTCATAAGAAGTTATGAATTTGGACATTATAGGTCATTTTGAAAAGTCAACAAAAACATCTTATTTGTCAAAACTTCATACATGAGCATGGAATATAAAATTGAAATGAGACCAAAAGGGTTGGTTATAGGACATCTCAAGCTTTCTAAAAAGCCTAAGAACACCTCCAAAACTTCAAAATTGAGGAAGTTATGCATTGTTGAAGTTGGACTTTTTTGCAAAATTGCCAAAAGTCAACTATCCCCAAAACTTCAAATTTTTCCAAATGGGCCCATTCTTTTTCACTTATTTTGAGTTTGAATTATTTCCCACGTGCTCTAGCCTTGGCCATGTGTCCATATCATATTTTTATTATTTAATTTGATTTTTATTTGAATTAATTCAATTTAAACCAAATTAAATCAAATAAAATCAAAAATATAGAAAAACAAAGATCTTTTGATGATTTCAGGCTTCAATGGATAGCTAGCACCATATCAAACTCATATCAAATCAATTGTACAAAAAAATATTCAAATCAAGCCAATTTTGAAAAGTTGTTCAAAGCAAATCAAATCCAATTCAAAGTCATTGAAAGAGGAAGATTTGGGCAAGGCAATCAACCCTAATGTATTGTACAATACATAAGGAGGCAAGGCAGACAAAAATCAGGGTTGGAGATCAATTGGAGAGCAAGAACAAAGTTTGCAAAAACACCAAAAATGTGTGAGATCGAAATCAAGTCTAGAGGCAGTTTCAAGACTTGAGACTTGTCTCAATCGTTTCCTGGCAGCTTCCACAACCCAAACCAATCAAAATCATGCGTTTCCAGACCCTCCCAAGCGTTGTAAGTCATTCACGAAGTCGCCCTGTTCTTGAATTCGATTTATACGATTCTTGCATCTATAATTTAAAACAATTGCATATTCTGAATCACCATGTCATTTGCAAGCCTTTTGTAATAACCAATTAAATTTATGTGACCTATATCATGGATCACCATTGCTAGGGTTTTATGTTTGGTTTTAGGGATTTTGGTTTCAGGAAAAATTGGCCCTAATAATGGGCCTGGTTGCAATCAGAAGAAGATGATGAGTTCAACCATGGTCTTAGAAATCATTTTCATGGTGTTTAGGAGATTTTTGAATAAGCACGACTTGTAGTGACGGCCATCATCCGTAGCTATAAGTGTTACAGAGTTTTAGCAACAGATGGAGGAAGGGGACGATGAGTTGTCGCCCATCCATTGGCTTGTTCAAACGAGCGCGCCTTTTTTTTCTTTTGTTTTCTAATAACGCTTATTTTTTGTATATTATATTTGATTTGTATTCTATTAACAAAGCAAGGTAAGTGGCGTGGTGGCAAGCACAACGTGGATATCCCTTCAGGACCTGGGTTCGAATCGCAGGTCCCCCATTTTCTCAATATTGTTTTCTTGCAGGTAATCATGTGCACGCGTGAGCCAGATTTCCACCATGGACGTTCACCATCCATGCGCCAGATGGCCAGATGGCCAGATCTGGTGGCCAAGCCTTGAAGGCACACCATAGGCCAGTCAACGCATACGCAGGGGATCCCAAAAGTCAATGTGGACAGCACAAATGGGCCAATAAAATTGCTTTCTGCACCACCTAAATCAGGCCCACTTTCTACACTTTTCTTTTATTTTGTTCATTTCATTTATTTATTTTATTTTATTTATTTTAATTACTAATCAAATTAATTTCTTTTTTATCAAAAAAATAACAAAAATACTTTTTTTATCCAGTGAAATTTCAGAATTTTATTTTTATTTAATAAATATTAATTAATTAATTAGGTTATTAATTCTAGATAATTTTAATTGATTTTGCAAATATTTAAAAGTAATTAGAAATCATTAGGTTTTAACATTAATTTAATTATTTTATTTTCTTTCTTAAATTAACAAAAATCCAAAAATATGTCATTTATTATTTTTCATTAATTAATTAATTTAATAATTAATTTAGTATTTAATTCATGACTTAATTTCTTTTCTTAAATAAAAACAACAAAAAACCATTTTCTTTAATCAAAAGGGTCAAAACCCTAATTCTGCATTCGATCCAATTCACTCGCGCGATTTATTTTTCCTTATTCAATTATTGATGTATCTACTCCCGATTTGTAATAATTAATTAGGATGTTTATTTTACCGCTTTAATTCATTTTCAAAGGGTTGCTTTTGGCGATGTAAATACCCGACGCCTTGTAATAATTTAGTTTAATTTCCGCACCTTTAATTTCTGCAAATTATACAACTATTAGATGTTTGATAATAGGGTTTGCATGACAAGAATGAATGCTTAATCTAAAATCAAATTAGATCACCCTAAACATGTGCAAAGATAAAAATAAACTGAAATCAACACACTCGCACATGTGTGCTCCTAGGGTACATCCCACTTGGTTGCCTTCATAAACAGTCATTGAGTATAGGTTGTTTTAGAGGTTGCCCTCTTGTCTAAAAGATCATAGTTTCCTCAAAATAGTTGCCTCGGATATCGTTGCCTCGAATAAATGATCTAAGACATTAGGGTTACCGCTAAGACGTCCTAACGTTGCTTTAGTGACCGTATGTCCCTCTTTCGAATTGACCCTCAAACTCCAACGACGGTGCTACCTGCTCATTAATAGTGGGATAGCATTGTCTAAAGGAAATTAGCATAGAACGATTCTTTTTTCGAGTAGGTAGATTAGTTCTTAGATACTTGCTCATCCAAAACAAAACTCTTTTCCACACTTTCACCATTTTACAAACAAGTTTTCAAAAACACTTCATTACACTCTTGAAGACAGAAGCAAGAGTTAAATCGAAGTTAAAAACAAAAATTTTCAAAACCCACAAGCACAAAGAAAACATTTTGAAAATGATGAGCAAGTACCTAAGAGCCCGTAGATAACTACGGATAGAAAGGGTGCTAATACATTCCCTTTCTATAATCTACCCCCCGTACTCAGAAATATCTCAAAAAAGGAATTTTTCTGTGCTTTTTTCCTTTCCTTGTTGGATAAAATAAAAGTCGGTGGCGACTCTTGCTTACCGCGACATTTTGCAAAAACAAACGCAAAACGCGAACAAGCATTCCAAAAACAATCAGTTCTTCCCACCGTATCACAGAACTGTCGACTCTGCTGGGGATATTTAATAAGTGGGGTGTACCTTAGGAATAGTTCATCATAATGTTTTCAATTGCTTGATTTGTATGCTTTATCTTTGTGGGTGTGAATCGAAGTTACTATAGATCCTAACCCGGATCTGGGGATACCTTTTAGGTAAGTAGCAATAGACTGTGAGGGAACTGTACGACATAGACCGATACGGTTGAAGTAGTAGCTACGTTGGTGTGGCACTTTAGTTTGTACCGATATCCCTTGTGGTGGAACAAGGAGAATATGGGTCATCTAAGGGGTCATTAAGCACCAACTGACCTTAGAACCTATAATTGACCAACTTGGCCATAGAACAGTAGTAGTATGCTACACTCATTGAGACCAAGCTCTCGCGATGATTCCGGCTGCAAGAAAAGGTTGCCAAACTGGAATTATGACCGATAGAGAGTGGTCAGTGATATTGAGATCCTCTAGAACCCGATTACTATTACTAGGACAAGTTTGAACCAACTAAACTGAAAGAGGGTAATACCTAAACTCCATGCCAGCCTGAAATCTAAGGTCTACTGTGTGACTTGTTTGCCCTTACCATGTTTGCTATCCGTGAATACTTGTGGTGTGTTTCTATCATAACATCATGCATCATGACATTGCATGCATCTTGCATCAGACTAACCCATTCCAAAGACAAGGGGATTCATCTTTGTTCTCTTTTGTAGGTCATGGGCTCTATGCGTAGAAACACTATTCAGATCAACTTTGTACAGATTCCTACTCAGCTTAGAGATTTGGTTGCAAAAGTTCCAGATACTTCCTCCTTTATCAGAAGACATGGTCACCTCCTTGGTTTGGTCACTTCCAAGATGGATGAGCAGATGTTGAGTGTCTTGTGCCAGTTCTTTGACCCATTGCACCATTGCTTCACCTTCCCGGACTATCAGTTGGTCCATACTCTGGAGGAGTTCTCTGATTTGCTTGGTATTTCCATTCTAGAGAAGACGCCATTTACAGGTTGGGAGAAGGCTCTTAGGCAAAAGGATGTTGCTGCAGCCCTACATCTGACAAAGGCTGAGGTAATGTCTAACTGAGAGACTCGGAGTGGGACAAAAGGCTTCTTGGCTAAGTTCTTGGTTGATCAGGCTAATCAGTTTTGGGACAGTTTAGATTTTCAAGCATTCGAAGACATCCTGGCTCTTCTCATTTATGGTCTGGTGCTGTTTCCTAATTCGGATTCTTTCATCGACGTGAACACAATGAAGATCTTCATGTCCCGTAATCCTGTGCCCACTCTCTTAGGTGACATTTTGCATGCTCTTTATGCCCGTACTGCTCAGAAACGGGGAACCCTTATATGTTGTGCACCATTGCTGGCGAGGTGGTTTATTTCTCACCTCTCCAAATCTGTTTTGAACAACAAGGAAGGTATGGGATAGGCCTACAGAATTATGTCCTTGGCTCACACAGACATCATCTGGAGTACTAAAGACATGGAAGAAGTAGTTGTTATTGACTGGTGCAGAGAATACCCCAATGTTCCACTACTTGGAATTAGAGGAGGGATCACCTATAATCCTTGTCTAGCCTTAAGACAGTTTGGGCGAGCTAGAAAGGATGGACCTCGTGAGTTATTGCTTCCGAGCATTGTCTTTGACTTCCAAGGGGATAGTGAGGAACATCGCTGCAGGTTCATATGAGCTTGGAATAGGGTTCAAAGGTCTGATCCGCACGAGCTAGGAATGAAGACCTCTCTTCCGATGGAACCGTATCTCTGGTGGGTTCGAACCCGTGCCCAAAAGCTGGGAATGCCATACGAAGCCGTCTTACTGGTAATTGTTGAGAATGCTAATGAAGAAGGGGTTCCTCCTACTGTCCTACATCCGTACATGCCAACTGACATTGGGGAATTAAAGAGGTCGTGGATCCAGTTGAGAGAAGAGCGGGATACTTACAGAGAAAAGTATCATGAGCAGGAGTGGAAGATTCTAAAGCTTACAAGGCAGCTGGAGAATGAGAAGGTCCTCAATGACTATGTCAGCACCAACGGAAAACGAACATGGGAGCACTGATGTCTTTTGTTATTTCTAGTTTTGATTTACTTTTCAGTATTCCTTTTGTAACGCCTTAAAGGCATTTGTCAAACATTGTTTCAAGTTTTTTTTTAATCTAATAAAAGTGTGTTTCCTTTTGGTTTATAAATTTGAATCCCTAAAGTCTATGAAATCATATCATATGCATTCCATTCCCATGTACCTCATTACAGGTACCCCTACAGGTCTCTTATCTTCTTCATTGTTTATTTCAGCATCATGTCTTCTGAAACATCAACTGATCAAGCTATTAAGGCTCTGCAAGCTCAGAATGCCCAGGTCCAGGAAATGTTCATGAACTTGGCCCAGGGTCAGAAAGATATGAAGACTCTTATCTTGAAGGATAAGAAGAAGAAGAAGAAGACGGTCCTCCTGAATATGGGTCGCAGGTTTGGGAACAATCTGCGGGAGGATGTTGATTTATCTCACTCACTTGAAGGGAGAGAAAACCAGGAAGAAAGGAGGGCTCCTAGCCCTGTGGTTTCTGACAACGAGACTGACTTTGATGAAGACCACTATCCTCCTACTGAGGATAGGTATAAACAGCTTGAAGACCGGTTAAGTGCGATGGAGATCCAGAAGATACCTGGATTGGACTTTGGTGAGTTAGGTTTGGCATCCGGGGTGGTGATTCCCCAAAAATTTAAAGCACCAATATTTGCTAAATACGACAGGGTCTCCTGCCCAAAGCTACACCTCCGTTCGTATGTTAGAAAGATTCAGCCATATACCGCTGATAGAAACCTCTGGATCCACTTTTTTCAAGATAGTCTCTCAGGGACTCAACTTGAGTGGTTCTATCAGCTAGAAGGAGCTAGTGTCCGTAATTGGGAGGACCCTGTTGCTGCTTTTTACAAGCAATACCAATATAATTCCGACCTCGCTCCCACGCATACCCAACTTCAGGGTATGTCAATGGGCACGAGCGATGGTTTTAAAGATTACGCTCAGAAGTGAGGGGATCTTGCTGGTAGAGTCCAACCCCCATTGGCTGACAGAGAGTTGGTAGACATGTTTCTGGGGACCCTGTCTGGTCCATTTTTCAACCATTTGATCGGAAGTTCATCGTCAGGTTTTACTGAGTTAATTATGACTGGGGAGAGAATTGAAGCCGGTATCAAGAGAGGCAAGTTACAGAAAGGTGCTTCGTCAAGTACGGAGAAGAAGCCCTTCAAGAAGGAGTCTAGTGCAGTTTACAGCTCTAGGAACCAGAGTCAACCTGAACGCCGCCAATCAGTTAATGCGGTAGTTATTTCAAGACCAATTGTTGCCACACAATGCAACACTCAACCAAGGGCAGAGAGGCCTCAAAGACAGTTTACTCGGCTTAACATGTCTTTATCTCAAATTCTGCCACAGTTGTTGAAGACTAATTTGGTGATTCCGAGGGAAGCTCCGAAGAATCCCAACACCACCTCACCGTTGTACAATCCAAACGCCCGCTGTGCTTATCACTCTGATAGTCCGGGGCATGATACCAATAATTGCTGGGCTTTGAAGAGTAACATACAAGATTTGATTGATGCTAAGGAGATCGAGTTTGAAGCGCCTGAAAAGCCTAATGTCATAACGGCTCCTATGCCAAAACATGATGCAGGAATAAATGCTATTGGGGATGATGAATGTGGAAGAATCTGAGTTTGACAGCTGGGTTTACCCCACTACTAACGGTGGCTTGAGCAATTGGACGATAAAGGATTCCATGCCCGTTTCTTATATTACACAGTAATAGACTTTTGTTTTGGATTTGTAACAGACAATTTTTAAACTTTACGGCCCGGTGCCTTACCCGAGACACCGTGGCTTTGTTTGTGAGGGCTTTATGTGTGTCATCTCCATATATCATTAATAAAAGCATTGTAAGTTTTCTTGCATTTCAAATTTTGCGCTCCTTGTTTTTATTTTTTATCTTGCAAAACAGCTATTTTACACACACTCACATATACAGGTCTGAATCCACTATGGATCCCACTGATAACGGCTCTGCTACTGCCAGTTATGACTCCGAAAGTTCGATCAACCAAGCCTAGGACGAAGGTGAGGATGATTTTGAAGTGCTTGGGGAACTTGCTAGACTGTTACTTCAGGAAGAGAGGGCCATACAGCCGCATGAAGAGCCGGTGGAAACAGTAAATCTGGGTACAGAGGTAGACAAGAAAGAGGTCAAGATTGGTGCAAATCTGGAGCCTAGTGTTAAGAAATGATTGATTCAGATGTTGCATGACTATGTTGAGATCTTTGCCTGGTCCTATGAAGATATGCCTGGGTTGGATACTGATATCGTGGTTCACCGCTTGCCTACCAAGGAAGACTGTCCTCCAGTGAAACAGAAAGTTCGCCGAATGCGCCCAGAGATGTTTGAGAAAATCAAGGCTGAAATGATGAAACAGTTTGATGCCGGTTTTCTAACAGTTACTTCTTACCCGCAGTGGGTGGCCAACATGGTCCCGGTGCCGAAGAAAGATGGAAAGGTTCGAATGTGTGTTGACTATAGGGATCTGAACAGGACAAGCCCCAAGGATGATTTTCCTCTTCCTCATATCGACATTCTGGTTGACAACACCGCACAACATAAGGTCTTCTCTTTTATGGACGACTTCTCCGGTTATAATCAGATTAAGATGGCTCCCGAGGATATGGAGAAGACAACCTTTGTTACTCAATGGGGTACCTTTTGCTACAAGGTCATGCCTTTCGGATTGAAGAATGTTGGGGAAACATATCAGCGCGCCATGGTCGCTTTGTTCCACGACATGATCCATCATGAGATTGAAGTATACGTTGACGACATGATTGCAAGGTACCAAACTGAGGAAGAGCATCTTGACCATCTTCAGAAGCTATTTGACAGGTTGAAGTTGTACAGGCTGAGGTTAAACCCGGACAAGTGCACCTTCGGGGTGAGATCTAGTAAGCTGCTGGGTTTCGTTGTAAGTGACAAGGGTATTCAAGTGGATCTTGCAAAGGTGAAGGCTATACAGGAAATGCCAGCTCCCCGAACAGAAATGGAAGTCAGAGGCTTTCTGGGACGTTTGAACTATATTGCCCGATTCATCTCACACCTGACTGCTACTTGTGAGCCAATCTTCAAGTTACTGAAGAAAGATCAAGTGGTAAGATGGAACGATGAATGTCAGGCCGCTTTCGAAATGATTAAAGAATATCTCCAAGAGCCACCTATTCTGATGCCTCCAGTTGAAGGGAGACCTTTAATCTTATACTTGACAGTACTCGACAATTCGATGGGGTGCGTGTTGGGGCAGCATGATGAGTCTGGCCGAAAAGAGCATGCTATTTATTACCTTAGCAAAAAGTTTACCGACTGCGAGACCCGATACTCGTTGCTTGAGCAAACTTGCTGCGCTTTGGCATGGGCTGCTCGCCGACTGAGATAGTATATGCTGACTCACACTACTCTATTGATATCAAAGATGGATCCAATCAAGCATATCTTTGAAAAGCCTGCCTTGTCCAGAAGAATAGCGAGATGGCAGATGATCTTGACTGAGTGTGACATTCAATACACGACCCAGAAGGAAATCAAGGGAAGTGTGTTGGCAGATCATTTGGCACATCAGGCAGTGGACGATTACCAGTCTATGAACTTTGAATTCCCGGATGAGAACATCATGTTGGTGACTGACTGTGAAACACCTGGACTGGATGAAGGACCTGAGGAAGGATCCCGATGGTCTATGTACTTCGATGGAGCTTCAAACGCTTTGGGTAATGGCATTGGCGCCATGATCATATCTCCTGAAGGCTCCCATACTCCGTTCACCGCCCGACTATGTTTCAACTGCACCAACAACATGGCGGAGTATGAAGCGTGCATTATGGGTCTTCGAGCAGCTATTAACCTAAGGATTAAGTTTCTAAGTGTTTTCGGGGATTCCACTCTCGTGATCAGCCAGATCAAAGGCGAGTGGGATACGAAGCACCCAAATCTTATTCCTTACAAGGAGCATGTGCGACGTTGCTTCCACACTTCGAGGAGATAACCTTTGAACACTTCCCTAGAGAGGAGAATCAGTTGGCGGACGCGCTAGCTACGATGTCTTCTATGTTCAAAGTCAGATGGGACAATGAGGCTCCCCAGATTACCATTGAGAGGTTGGAAGAACCTGCACATTGTTGTGACATCGAGACTGAAGAGGTAGCAGATAAACCTTGGTTTCATGAGGTAAAGAGGTATCTTGAGGCTCAGGAATACCCTGAGGGTGCATCTGTTAATGACAAGAAGTTTCTGAGGAGGTTCACGTCAAAGTTCTTCATCAGCAATGGCATTCTTTACAAGCGTAACCATGATTCAACCTTACTGCGATGTGTGGATAAGAACGAAGCAGAAAGGATTATGGTAGAGTTACATGAAGGCACTTTCGGGACTCACTCTAGTGGACACACCATGGCAAAGAAAATCCTACGGGCAGGATATTATTGGTCCACCATGGAAGCCGACTGTTATCAGCATTCTCGGACCTGTCACAAGTGCCAAGTTTATGCTGATAAGGTGCACATACCTCCAGTACCTCTGAACGTCTTGACAGCACCTTGGCCTTTTGCAATGTGGGGCATTGACATGATTGGCGAGATCAGACCTACTGCATCTAACGGGCATCGTTTCATTCTGGTAACGATTGATTACTTTACGAAATGGGTTGAAGCAACTTCCTTTTCTACCGTAACCTAGAACGTCGTGGCACGGTTCATTCGACACAATCTGATCTGTCGATATGGTGTACCAGAGAGGATCATTACGGACAATGGTACAAATCTCAACAATAAGATGATCACTGAGCTCTACAAGCAGTTCAAGATACACCATCACAACTCTTCTCCTTACCGACCGAAGATGGATGGGGCTGTTGAAGCGGCTAATAAGAACATTAAGAAGATTGTGCAGAAGATGACGATGACATATAAAGATTGGCACGAGATGTTACCTTTTGCTCTACATGGGTACCGTACCTCAGCGCGGACGTCAACAGGGGCAACACCCTATTATTTGGTTTATGGTATGGAGGCAGTCTTGCCCATTGAAGTTCAGATACCCTCTCTCCGGATTATGAAGGATGCAGGTTTGAGCGAAGACGATTGGATTCAGACCCGGCTTGATCAGCTGAATTTAATTGACGAAAAGAGACTTACTGCTATTTGTCATGGTCAGACGTACCAAAAACGGATGATCAAGGCATTTAAAAGAAAGTCAGACGACAAGAGTATCAAGTTGGGGACCTGGTTATCAAGCGCATTATCTTGCCACAAGGTGATCCCAGGGGCAAGTGGACCCCTACCTACGAAGGGCCATTTTTGTTAAGAATATTTTCTCAGGAGGAGCTATGATTCTAACCACCATGGATGGTGACGACCTTCCTCACCCCGTCAATGCAGACATAGTGAAAAGATACTACGCATAATCAAAGACCCGCTAGGTTGACTGGCCTAGGAAAAAATAAGGGCTTCCCGGCGAACCAAAAGGGTTCGGGAATAAATAAGGGATGAAATGGAAAAAATCTGTAGACCCGGCAAGTCGAAAACCTGAAAAGGCGGCTTGGGCAAAAAAGGGTATCCTGGTGGACTGAAAACCCGAAAGGGCGGTCCAGGCAAAAGTTAGGTATCAAAGCGTAACACTATGTCTCATTGGATCACCTTGCAACCAGACTCCGGTATCGACTAACAAGCTCGGACGAAACCGATCAATCTGATCTACCTTCAACCAAGTAGCAAAGTGATGAGATGCTCAAGGACATAAAGGCAATAGCAGAGTTGGAACCCAGTGGGATTGTTCACATAGCTGTTTTTCTTTGTTTTTCACAAATTGTATAAATTCTATTTGTTCGGCGGCGTTCTCTTACTAGGACGTCAGCCTCTTGTACAAAAACGCCTATTTACAGGCTAACTTCAAAATCAATACAAGTCATCTTCACAAAGAAATTTCAAACTGCTTTCCTTTTTTGTTTTATTTTGCAAAGAACGACCAATGTTCATTTTTGATATATGCATTTGACATTGATTGCTGCTCATAAAAATTTACATGTGAAACAAAAGACGATTACTTGTAATATCTGAAACACGGGCAAACGAGAAATGTCCAAGCTGCACAGTTGCTTTGCCCACCAGGTATAGGGATAGACCTAGCTGGAGGAAACTATTGAAAGTACATTCATTTCCCGCAGAGTAAGAGAAAGTTAGTGGTGTTAAGCTCTCCCCAATTGAGACTTGCAACTGTGAATGAATCGGTAACATTCTCCCCAAGCAGAATTTATCCGTCATCAGCACTAGACAATTATCCCCAGCGGAGTCTGAAAACCTTCCCCAACGGAGTATAAAAATATATATCCCCAGTGGAGTTGGAAGATTATCCCCAGTAAAGTCTAAAAGGTTTATCCCCAATTAAAGTCACGATTGGAAAATCATCCCCAGCGGAGTTCTTCCCTTTCACAAAACAGGAATTCAATCCCCAACAAGGTTCATTATCACCAGCTACGGTAATTTATCCCCAGCTGAATTTATCAACAGAATCCTCATCAGAGCATCTCTTCCCCACATAGTCATTCTCTCGTCAGTTTATTCCCCAGAGAAGTTATCCTCTCCTGCAGGTTTATTCTCACAAACATCTTCATCCACTATCTCCAGCGGAAACAAAGAATTCAATTCTTTTCTCCAACAGCAATCCGAGATTTATTTTCCTTGGCTCAAAACATCACATTCTCATACATCATAACATACATACGCATCATACAAACACAATCTCATTTCTTTTAAGAACATCATTGCTTGATACATATCATGAATTACATACAACTAACCTTTACCTTTCAGGAAAGATTCTCACAAAGTTCAAGCCATGGAGCATCTACCTCATTCGAATTACGGACGAGTTCCTAAATCTCGACAGATATGTTAAATTACAGACAAGTTCCTAAATCTCACCATAAATACTCCCTTAGTCGAATTCCGGACGAGTTCCTAAATCTCGACAGATGTTATCTCAGTTGAATTACGGATGAGCTTCTAAATCTCAACGAAGTGGTTGAATTACGGACAGGCTCCTAAATCTCAACAAAGCAGTCGAATTACGGACGAGTTCCTAAATCTCGACAGATCTGTTCCTCGGTTGAATTACAGACGATGTTCCTAAATCTCAGCAGAGATGTTTCCTCAACTGAATTACGGACGAGTTCCTAAATTTTGACAGAGATGTTTCCTCAGTTGAATTACGGACGAGTTCCTAAATCTCAGCGAAGATGTTTCCTCAGTTGAATTACAGACAAGTTCCTAAATCTCGACAGATATGTTCCTCGGTTGAATTATGGACGAGTTTCCTATATCTCAGCAGAGATGTTTCCTTAGTTGAATTCCAGATGAGTTCCTAAATCTCGACAGATATGTTCCTCAATTGAATTACGGACGAGTTCCTAAATCTCAACAGATGGTTGCTTAGTTGAATTACGGACAAGCTCCTAAATCTCGACAAAATCAATTGAATTACGGAAAAGCTCCTAAATATCGACAAAGTCAGTTGAATTACGGACGGGCTCCTAAATCTCAGCAGATATCACCTTAGTTGAATTACGGACAGACTCCTAAATCTCGACAAAATCAGTTGAATTACGGACAAGCTCCTAAATCTCGACAAAACCAGTTGAATTACGAACAAGCTTCTAAATCTCGACAAAATCAGTTGAATTACGGACAAGCTCCTAAATCTCGACAAAGTCAGTTGAATTACGGACGGTGTGATCGGTGGATCTGGAACTGACTGTTTAACGCTGGTTCGCGAAATGTCGCGGAAGCAAGAGTCACCACCGTCTTTTATTTTCTCCAAATGGAAAGGACAAAAGCACAGAAAAATTCCTTAAAGAGATTGCTCTCGGTTCGGGAGGTAGGTTATAGAAAGGGAAGGTGTTAGCACCCTTTCTATCCATGGTTATCCATGGGCTCTTAGATACTTGCTCACTTGTGTTTTCAAAAATGGTTTGTTTTCTTTTCAACTGTGGGTTTTAAAAAAGTTTCTTTGAAAGTTTCAGATCGACTCTTGTGTCAGAGTGTTTGAAAAATTGCTTTGAAAGCCTTTGAAAAGTATCGGTGTGAAAAGATTTTTGTTTGTTTTTGAAGAGAGCAAGTATCTACGAGAACCTACCTACCCTAAGGAATTCGTCTATGTAAATGTCCTTTAAAGTAGTGCCATCCCACCATTGAGAGGTAAGTAGCACCACCGTTGGAGGTGTTCGGGTCAATTCGAGGTTCGGGACATGGTGATCACCGGAGCAATAGGAAGACACCTTAGAAGCTACCCTCATGCCAGGTTCCCGGATCATGAGGACTTACTAAAACATCCTCTACTCGACGATCACCTTTCGAGGCAAGGCAACAGTGAGGCGTACCCTAGGGGTGGTGTGTGCGATTCGTGTGTCGTTTTCATTTGTATTTGTCTTGTCGTGTTAAAGTGTTCTACGCTTGATTTTATTTATGTCCATACATTCTTTCATGCTTTTGTTAACAGTTAAAATATTGCGAGGAAAATAAATCTAAAGCTATTACAAATGGCGCGGGTCCACATCGCCAAAGTTAAACCGGACCCGATTTGACGGAAAAAGAATTAAAAAGTGCGAGAAGTAAGTGTTACAAAGCTTCGGGAGAGGTACATAATTAAGCAAAATAAAATAAATATGCGAAATTAAATAATTAAAATATGGGCGTTGGACCCTTTCGCAAAAATTAAAATTAATAAGGAATTAACATTAAAATTAAAAGAAAATGTTTTTGGTATTTTTAGGATTTAATGAAAAAGAGAATTAATGAAAATTAAAATTGAATGCAAACCTTAATTCTATTTATTTTTAAACTTATTAAAAAATGTTGAAGTTTTTAACCTAATTTAACCTAAGTTATTTATGTACAATTTAATTATAAAAATAAATAAATAAATATTATGGTAAAAAAGGAAACAAATTAAAAAGGGATAAAAATTAAACCTAATTCTATATTTTTGTATTTTTGTTATTAAAAGAATTAAAATTAAAACTCTAATCTAAATTAATTTATTTACATGAAAATATTAAAATAAAAATTATTTATCATGTTTTTATCTTTTTCCTGATTTTTTAGGCATTTTTTATATATTGTAAAAATAATTAATTAAATAAAAACAATAAAGTAAATAAAATAACAATTGAAAACAAAATAAATAAAAAAGAAAATTGCAAACCAGGGGGGGGTTCAGGCCCCAATTGGAGGTATAGGCCTAGCAATCTGGCCCAATAGCATTGGCCTCGTTGGACTTTTTTGAATCATGTGTGATGCGTTGACTAGGGCGTAGTATGTTCCTTGAATCCATGCCCTTGCTTTGATCTCCCAGGACGCGTGGACGTCTGGATTATGGTGGTGTATCATGCGCTTCACCTTTGAAATTGCATAGGAACATGTTTTGCAAAATATTATAGAAATAAACGTAGACCTAGGACTCGAACCCAGGTCACTAGCATCACCATCCAACGCCTGTGCCACTAAGCCATGTCAACGCATTTGATATATAAATAACGAATAAATAATATGAAAGGAAACAAAAGAGTTAGTGGGTGGGAACGCGCGAAATTCAAAACAACCTATAGCGTTTGGACAACACATCATCTTCTTCGCATGTTTTTTTATTTTTCTGAAAACAAGATCATTAAGCAACGGTTTTTTAGCGTTGCTTTAGGTATGCTATTAGAAAATAGCGAATAGCTCTCAAGCGCTCATAAATTGAGCGCGAGCATGTGGTTTTCCTCGTCCAAGCTTGCTGAGTACAACCATGATGGTCTTGAGGGCCAATTTTTCTTGGTCTTAAAAGCCCTAATTTCTCATCCTGAAAACCCTAGAAATCAAGTATGGTATAATCTCATACAACACAGAAAAACGCAATTAAAGGTATTGATTAGCTTCAAAACTTCATAGTGAACACGAATCAACCATTAAATTTCACAAATAATGCATAGAATGGGATGTACGATTATGAAATTTGTTTGATACAGTTGGCGTTCAATATACCGATTCTTGGCGTTCTGATGGTGGTTTCTGATTGGAATATGATCAAGGAACCTTGAGGAAGCTATTGAAACCAATTTCGTGCCTTGAATCCACCTCTAACACTGATTTCAGTTTTGCTTTTCTTGACAAAAATTCCAAGTTTGTGGAGAGCTTTTCTGCGCAGCTTTTAGTCTATTAGCATTAGGTTTTCACTCAAGCTTATGTACTGAATAGATTAGGTCAACAAAATTCAACCAAATCTCTTGTAATCATGATTTTTGATAATTGATTTTCTAAGGATCTTTTTGAATCTTTTTCATGTGTTCTTGTATCAATTTGCATCCAATCACCCCAAATCTTTCCTAGTTTGCATTTACACGAAATATTGACCTTAAAACATGTATAAAAAGATTGGTTTGGTTAATTTAAACATTTTTCATATATTTAATTGATTTAATTGAATTAATATAAATAAAAATCCAAATAAATAAATAAAAAATGAGAAAATACTTCCCTTTGGGCCAAGTGGTCGTGCACATGCTTGGAATGATGAATCATGGAAGAAAAATGGGCCCATTAGCATTTTTAGGTTATTTGAATCAATGTTGACTTTTCAAAATATCCAAAAATTTCCCAACTTCCACAAGGCATAACTTGCTCAATTTTTAAGCTTTTCTCATTTTCTTGGACATTTTGGAAAGGTCTTTGAGTCCTCTAACCAATGCCTTTGGTCCCATGTCATTTTGATTTACCAATCTCAAGTTATGGCCTTTGACTTAAAGTCCCTTTTTGTTGACTTTTGAAAATGACCTATAATGTTGAAATTGATAACTTTTTGTGAGAGCATTTCTTGGATTTGAAGTATGAAGATTAGTTGTAGTAAATTTCTTTCTCTTCAAAATGAGATTTGGATGGAATTTTTCTGATGATCCATGTGAAAGTTATGCCCTGGTCAATTTCAGTTGACTTTTTCAACTGTCCAAATAAGGAAACTTTTGCATCTTTGATGATTTCTGAGCCAAATTTTGAGAATCATGATCAAGCATTGATCAAATGATGTTTGTGGCTTCAAAATGATATGTTGACCAAAAATTTGAACTTTTGACTGTCAAATGACCATTTTGCCCCTACAGTTGACTGTAGTGCAATCAGGGTTTTGACTGTGCATTTTTGAGCTGAATGCCTTGAAACTTGATATGAGGATACTTGACCATATTTGTAGGCATATGAGACTTGGTTGGACCTTTGAAAACTTCATTTCCTTGATCAGCACTCAAACCCTAGTTTTGACTGTATGGGAGACCTTTGCACTGTGCAACCCTTGGGGAATTTTGCAGCTTGGCTTGGCAATTTCTTGAAGAATATGGGAGGGCAAATTTTGGGGTGCAACAGTTGCCCCTGTTCAATCTTCTTAGACCTGAGGATGCAGATTGGCTGTCGTGCCTTTCGTAATCCGAAGGTAGAAGATGATTTGACACTAGAGTGCCCAGAAATTTGCGCTCACATGGTAGCAGTGTGATGGGGGAATGGGCTTATAGATGCCATTTGGAGATTGCTGTATAGGGTGATGGGCTTATAGATGCCATCTGGATGTTGATCACATCAGGGATTCCTTAGCGAGAACCTGCATACCTGCAAAAGAAAAAGAGTACCTGACACGTTGCAGGAGCTGACTTCAGATGCTTGGCGTAGATATGTCCTGACTGGTTACAGGAGTTGGGTCTGGGGCTTCCAAAAGATGATGAATGAACCAGGGATGGTTACTACCTCAGCCTGAATGGTAAGAGAACCTCGGGTGATTTTAACTTCAACAACGCTCGTTGAGAAAATCTTGGTGGGAAATACCATCTTCGCAGGATCGGGACGAGAACCATAGGCCATTATAATCTGAAAGAGAATCACCTCACTCGCCGTCGGAGAGGGAATCATAAGGAAAGGAATTGTCACCTCACTCACCGTCGGAGAGGGAACCATAGGAGACTATCACCTCACATTCACCGTCGGAGAGGGAAACATCTGGAAAAGGACTTACCACCTCACTCGCCGTTGGAGAGGGAACCATAGGAGACTATCACCTCACACTCACCGTCGGAGAGGGAAACATCTGAAAAAGGACTTACCACCTCACTCGCCGTTAGAGAGGGAACCATAGGAGACTATCACCTCACACTCACCGTCGGAGAGGGAAACATCTGAAAAAGGACTTACCACCTCACTCGCCGTTGGAGAGGGAACCATAGTAATCTGATAACTTCTGCTGAGTCTTCATCAGAAAAATCTGTTGGGAGTCGATTTAGCTGGACTAGAGAAGGCCTTGGATGGGATAACAACAGAGAATCTTAGGGTCGATTAACTGAACCGGTCTAGGTCTTGAAATGTCTTAAACTGGAATAAGTGTCAGAACGTCGCCATATCTGGTTCATATCTGGACTATATCTGGAAGCAGTATCAGAACGTCACCATCTCTGGGTCATATATGAAACTATATCTAGAAGGATACCTGGAAGCAGTATCAGAACGTCACCATCTCTGGGTCATATCTGAAACTATATCTATAAGGATACCTGGAAGCAGTATCAGTACGTCACCATCTCTGGGTCATATCTGAAACTATATCTAGAAGGAAATCTGGAAGCAGCATCAGAACGTCACCATATCTGGTTTACATCTGAAACTATATCTAGAAGGAAATCTGGAAGCAGCATCAGAACGTCACCATATCTGGGTCATATCTGAAACTATATCTAGAAGGATACCTGGAAGCAGTATCAGAACGTCACCATCTCTGGGTCATATCTGAAACTATATCTATAAGGATACCTGGAAGCAGTATCAGAACGTCACCATCTCTGGGTCATATCTGAAACTATATCTAGAAGGAAATCTGGAAGCAGCATCAGAACGTCACCATATCTGGTTTACATCTGAAACTATATCTATAAGGATACCTGGAAGCAGTATCAGAACGTCACCATCTCTGGGTCATATCTGAAACTATATCTAGAAGGAAATCTGGAAGCAGCATCAGAACGTCACCATATCTGGTTTACATCTGAAACTATATCTAGAAGGAAATCTGGAAGCAGCATCAGAACGTCACCATATCTGGTTTACATCTGAAACTATATCTAGAAGGAAATCTGGAAGCAGCATCAGAACGTCACCATATCTGGTTTACATCTGAAACTATATCTAGAAGGAAATCTGGAAGCAGCATCAGAACGTCACCATATCTGGGTCATATCTGAAACTATATCTAGAAGGAAATCTGGAAGCAGCATCAGAACGTCACCATATCTGGGTCATATCTGAAACTATATCTAGAAAGAATTGCGATAGTTGATAGTAATCATTTTCGTATTGATCTTTTTCCTGAACAGGGAAAACATAATTGTATGCAAAATCATGATGCATGAACTGTATGTTTTCAAAATTAATGAGATTCGTGTAGTATGATGCATATGCATGCTATAATGTATGAAGATGTGATGTCTAAGAAAATAAATCCTTGACGGGTGCCGGGAAGTCACTCCTGGGCTGCTGTTTGAAGAATAGATTTTCGCCTCCGCTGGGGATGATAGTTGCAAGAATACCGGTAGGAGAAGATAACTCCGTTGGGGAATAAACTTGGCAAATGGAGGATTCTGCGGGGAGAAAAGATGCTCTAGCGACCATGCTGGGAAGCAATACTCTGTGGGAAGAGAGATACTTTTGCTGAATTGTTGATAATAACTTACTGGGGATACCCTTGTTGTTGGAAATGCTGATGGACTTCGCTGAGGTAGGAAGACTTCGTCGAGGACGCTCTTTCCGTGGCTTTTGGCTGAGGATAACCCAGTTATATCCTGTTAAGGAAATAACTCTTTGAATAAAGTCGGGCGACGCGTTCGTTCCTTGAGAGGGGTAAGCTTCCGTAACTTACTGGGGATAAGCTTACTGCTTGGGGAGATGATTCCAACTTTCCTGGGGAACTAGATTAGACTCTCCTGGGGAAGTATTGAACTGTATTGGTTATGTTCTTCAACGGACCCTACCTTGACACCTTAGAGGACAGAGCAATCAGATTGCTTAGACCACCCATTATTGCCCCTGTTTCTATGGGGGAGGCACTTGTGGGGTGCTGATAGTTGTTGATGGACGAACCTTCTTCTGGTAGACAGATGGCAAGAATAGTCGTACGCTTCAATCCCTAACTTTTGCCTGGA
Organism: Vicia faba; assembly: GCA_948472305.1. Taxonomy (NCBI): domain Eukaryota; kingdom Viridiplantae; phylum Streptophyta; class Magnoliopsida; order Fabales; family Fabaceae; genus Vicia; species Vicia faba. The sequence goes on from OX451739.1 coordinate 1,208,727,412, forward strand.
CCGCCCTTTCGGGTTTTTAGTCCACCGGGATACCCATTTTTGCCCAAGCCGCCTTTTCAGGTTTTCGACTTGCCGGGTGTACAGATTTTTTCATTTTATCCCTTCATTTTGCCCGAACCCTTTTGGTTCGCCGGGAAGCCCTTATTTTTGCCTAGGTGTGTCAACCTAGCGGGTCTTTGATTATGCGTAGTATTTTTTCGACTATGTCCGTTCTCAGAAAGTCAGGAGTTGCCCCTGTTAGAAGTGTAGTGTTGCCATACTACCAGAAGATCTTTGTTTGATCGTCCAATGCCCCAAACGATCCAGATGGATATTTGCCCCAGACTATTTGGCTTTTGCGAGATTCTCTGAATCTTGATTGGACTGCCCCAGATAATGGACCATGATCATGTCTGCCCCTGGCTTGGAAGTACTTCTGTTCATTAGGCATTCCTCGTGCGAATTTCCCTGCTGCTCAAACAAAAAGTCATATGCGAACAAAAAAATGCAAAGCTTATGTCTGTCTTGAAGATTTTAAAAATGCATTCTTTTTCATAAAACAAGTGAATGTTTGTAACACGTGATGTCAACTTCGTATTTACCGTAAGCCTTAAGGAGTCAGGATACCTTTCGTAACAGTATGCTTTCGGACTAACCCATGCTTCAGCTAGGACTTTTAAGGGTTATAACGTGGCCTGGTTCACGGTTTAAGAAACAAAGGATAGAGGCTCAAATTTTATTTGTACCCACCCGCTCTTCGTGATGTTCTCCAAACCTAAACTCAGTTGATCGTGCGTTAGACCTTTTTTGAGTTTTTGTCCTGATGTTCCAATGATGGTTCAGATATTGATGATTTATTCTGAATAGGCAGTCATTCCTTTTTTGTTGAGGGTTTGTAGAACCTCTTTCTTGTTTGTTATCCCTTTCTTTTTTTTCCTGAACTGTTTCCTTTTTTTTTTGGAATTACAGTCAGCGGGATGCCCCAGTTTTGTAAGTCTCCTTCATAGGTTTTGACTTAATGGGTTTTTATTTTTCGAGATAATGACTGCCTTTCTTTATTGATTATTCGGAATCATCACTGTCTTTTGTTTTTTTTGGAAAAACTCATTTGGTGCCATTCATTGTGCACTTGGATCAACTGAGAAGACTACCCTGCCCCGGGTTATGATCAAGGGTTTCAATTTTCGAAAATAAAACTCCTACTTCTTTGGCTCAGATGGGTTGACGAGGGATTATCTTCCTTATAACTCCAGTGTTTAGGATTTGAAACAATGCCTGTACCTCATCAGCGGGGTCTGTTCAAAAGCATACTGTAAAGATAGCGGTATCGTTTTCGTCATCCTCCCTCAAGAGGCTCAGAATTATTAACCAAGAGTTGATCATCAGAAAAAAATATGAAAAGAATTTTGAATATAATGAAAACAATTGTATTAATTCCCAAAACAGACATATGCGATGCATTAATAGAATAAAAGAGTTTGCTATGACATTAATTGTTTATATAAGCAAAGAAAAACACAACTCAGAAATTCAAATAAACAAAAGGTCTTCAACGATTGGGTAACGGAGCAGTGATTATGTTCGGAGTCTCAGGCACTTCAAACTGAATCTCCCCGGCGTCGATCATGTCTTGAATTTTGTTCTTGAGAGGCCAGCAGTTGTCCGTAGTATGCCCCGGGCTATCAGAATGATATGCGCATCTATCGTTGGGATGATAGTTAGGAGCCGAAGTGTTCGGATTCCGAAGGGGAGCCCTTAAGGTGATCAGCCCTGCCTTCAACATTTGTTGTAGTGCTTGATCCAGCGACATGTTGAGTTTGGTATACTGTCGTTTCTCCTTGCGCTGCTGCCCCTGTCCTTGTTGAGCAGGTCCAGGGTTGGAGATCTGGATTGCCCCTACCTCATGACGGCTCTTTTTACCGTGCACAGCATTGGATTCTTTCTTTCCATGATGAGGTTTTTTATCAGAAGGTGCAGCCTCTGGAATTTTCCCAGACCGGATACCAGCTTCTATTCGCTCTCCAGTTAAGATAAGATCTGTGAATCCAGCAGACGAATTCCCAATTAGGTGGTTGTAGAACGGACCAGACAGGGTCCCCAAGAACATATCGACAAGTTCCCGATCAGTCAGAGGTGGTTGTACCCTTCCAGCAAGATCCCTCCCTTTCTGCGCATATTCTTTAAAACCTTCACTTGATCCTAACGACATACCCTGGAGTTGGGTACGCGTAGGAGCAAGGTCAGCATTATATTGATACTGCTTGTAGAAAGCAGTAGCCAACTCCTCCCAGTTACGAACCTTGGTCCCATCTAGCTGATAGAACCATTCGAGATGAGCCCCTGAAAGACTCTCCTGAAAGAAGTGGATCCACAAATTCTTGTCCACCGTATATGGTTGAATCTTCCGAACATAGGACCTGAGATGTAACTTGGGACAAGACGCCCCGTCATACTTGGTAAAGGATGGTGCTTTGAACTTCCGAGGAATAATCACACCAGTTGACAGACCCAGATCTCCAAAATCCAGCCCAGGTACCTGTTGGATCTCCATAGCATTCAGCCTATCCTCCAACTGTTTGTACTTGTCTTCGGCAGGAGGGTATTGTTCGTCGTTGAAATCTGTCTCGTTGTCGGAGACCACTGGACTGGGAACCCTTTCCCCCTGATGACTACCTTCCCTCACAGATGGAGTTGTCCTCTCAGTTTCAATCTGCGGTGCATTCCCAGATCCGCGTCTAGGGCTGAACAAAACAGTCCTCCTCTTCTTCTTTTCTTTCTTCAAGAGCAGAGCCTTCAGATCTTGTTGCCCCTGGGTCAAGTTCATGATCAACCCTTGGAACTGGGCGTTCTGAGCCTGGAGGGCCTTGATGGACTGCTCAGCTGATGATTCAGGATTCATGACGATCGGCTGAAATAAACAGCGAAGAAGGGTAAGCAACCTGTCAAAAGGACACCTGCAATGCAATGAGATGTATGACATGCATGCAATGATTTCAAGGACCTCGCGAGGTAGACAAAAATTTGTTAGCATTTGGATCCGGTAGCTTGATTGAAAGAACTTCATATTTTGAGAGTCCTTCGTCAAGGGTCAAAGGCTCACCATATCAAGTGGGTCATAGCCCCTGACAACCTTGGCTAGAGGAAAATAAATCCTCTTTGCCCCTTGCTAGACGTTTGATTCATCCTGACCTGCATCACAAGCCCTTGAGATCCTTGAAATGGGTTAAGATGTATGCAACGGTATGATGTTATGCTATGCATGGGGTAATGTGGATAAATCCTGTTATGAGCCCTTATTAAGGACTATAAACAAAACCTGCAAGCAAACTCAGTAAACCCTGTTATGAGTCCTAATTAAGGACTATAAACAAAACCTGCAAGTGGTTAGTACACCCTGTTATGAGTCCCAACTAAGGACTATAAACAAAATTTGTAAGAAACTTAGTATGCCCTGTTATGAGTCCTAATTAAGGACTATAAACAAAACCTGCAAGTGGTTAGTACACCCTGTTATGAGTCCCAACTAAGGACTATAAACAAAATTTGTAAGAAACTTAGTATACCCTGTTATGAGTCCCTATTAAGGACTATAAACAAAACCTGCAAGAAGTTCATGTGTCAGATAGATAACAAGCATGCAAGTAGTCAAGTACGAAGGCACGCAAGTCACACAAAAGAGAGCCCTTAGAGTTTAGGCCAGCATGAAGTTTGGGGTACTACCCTCTTGAAGTTGGTGGGCTCAACCTGTCCTATTAGAAGTAACCGGGTTCTAAGGGTCCCAATATCACGGGATTGCTTTCATTGTTCATCGTTTCGATTTAGCCACTGAACTGGCGACCGAAATATTCCAGGAAAGCAACCCTCCGTTGAGTGTAGTATCGAGTATCAACCAACCTCAGACTGCACCAAAGTCAGTTATCTCACTACCCTAAAGAGGCCAAGATAGTTCAATTAAGGTTCCTAAGGTCTGTTGATGCTTCATGACACCACGCGGAGGCCCCGTACTCTCCTTGACTGAACTCAAGGGTTACCGGTACACACCAAAGTGCCACATCAACGTAGCAGACTGTTTCAACCATGTCGGTATACCCCGCACAGTTCCCTCACAGCCTTGTTGCTACTTTCTAAGAAGGTATCCCCCAGATCCGGGTTAGGATCTATAGAACTCCCAAGACAGTCCCACAACGATAAAGCAAGCAAAGAAAACAATTGAAAACACAGTTATGAAATAACCCTAAGGTACACCTCACTTTAAGTTTAAGTCCCCAGCAGAGTCGCCAGTTCTGTGATCGGTGGATCTGGAACTGACTGTTTAACGCTGGTTCGTGAAATGTCGCGGAAGCAAGAGTCGCCACCGTCTTTTATTTTCTCCAAATGGAAAGGACAAAAGCACAGAAAAATTCCTTAAAGAGATTGCTCTCGGTTCGGGAGGTAGGTTATAGAAAGGGAAGGTGTTAGCACCCTTTCTATCCATGGTTATCCATGGGCTCTTAGATACTTGCTCACTTGTGTTTTCAAAAATGGTTTGTTTGCTTTTCAACTGTGGGTTTTAAAAAAGTTTCTTTGAAAGTTTCAGATCGACTCTTGTGTCAGAGTGTTTGAAAAATTGCTTTGAAAGCCTTTGAAAAGTGTCGGTGTGAAAAGATTTTTGTTTGTTTTTGAAGAGAGCAAGTATCTACGAGAACCTACCTACCCTAAGGAATTCGTCTGTGTAAATGTCCTTTAAAGTAGTGCCATCCCACCATTGAGAGGTAAGTAGCACCACCGTTGGAGGTGTTCGGGTCAATTCGAGGTTCGGGACATGGTGATCACCGGAGCAATAGGAAGACACCTTAGAAGCTACCCTCATGCCAGGTTCCCGGATCATGAGGACTTACTAAAACATCCTCTACTCGACGATCACCTTTCGAGGCAAGGCAACAGTGAGGCGTACCCTAGGGGTGGTGTGTGCGATTCGTGTGTCGTTTTCATTTGTATTTGTCTTGTCGTGTTAAAGTGTTCTACGCTTGATTTTATTTATGTCCATACATTCTTTCATGCTTTTGTTAACAGTTAAAATATTGCGAGGAAAATAAATCTAAAGCTATTACAAATGGCGCGGGTCCACATCGCCAAAGTTAAACCGGACCCGATTTAACGGAAAAAGAATTAAAAAGTGCGAGAAGTAAGTGTTACAAAGCTTCGGGAGAGGTACATAATTAAGCAAAATAAAATAAATATGCGAAATTAAATAATTAAAATATGGGCGTTGGACCCTTTCGCAAAAATTAAAATTAATAAGGAATTAACATTAAAATTAAAAGAAAATGTTTTTGGTATTTTTAGGATTTAATGAAAAAGAGAATTAATGAAAATTAAAATTGAATGCAAACCCTAATTCTATTTATTTTTAAACTTATTAAAAAATGTTGAAGTTTTTAACCTAATTTAACCTAAGTTATTTATGTACAATTTAATTATATAAATAAATAAATAAATATTATGGTAAAAAAGGAAACAAATTAAAAAGGGATAAAAATTAAACCTAATTCTATATTTTTGTATTTTTGTTATTAAAAGAATTAAAATTAAAACTCTAATCTAAATTAATTTATTTACATGAAAATATTAAAATAAAAATTATTTATCATGTTTTTATCTTTTTCCTGATTTTTTAGGCATTTTTTATATATTGTAAAAATAATTAATTAAATAAAAACAATAAAGTAAATAAAATAACAATTGAAAACAAAATAAATAAAAAAGAAAATTGCAAACCAGGGGGGGTTCAGGCCCCAATTGGAGGTATAGGCCTAGCAATCTGGCCCAATAGCATTGGCCTCGTTGGACTTTTTTGAATCATGTGTGATGTGTTGACTAGGGCGTAGTATGTTCCTTGAATCCATGCCCTTGCTTTGATCTCCCAGGACGCGTGGACGTCTGGATTATGGTGGTGTATCATGCGCTTCACCTTTGAAATTGCATAGGAACATGTTTTGCAAAATATTATAGAAATAAACGTAGACCTGGGACTCGAACCCAGGTCACTAGCATCACCATCCAACGCCTGTGCCACTAAGCCATGTCAACGCATTTGATATATAAATAACGAATAAATAATATGAAAGGAAACAAAAGAGTTAGTGGGTGGGAACGCGCGAAATTCAAAACAACCTATAGCGTTTGGACAACACATCATCTTCTTCGCATGTTTTTTTATTTTTCTGAAAACAAGATCATTAAGCAACGGTTTTTTAGCGTTGCTTTAGGTATGCTATTAGAAAATAGCGAATAGCTCTCAAGCGCTCATAAATTGAGCGCGAGCATGTGGTTTTCCTCGTCCAAGCTTGCTGAGTACAACCATGATGGTCTTGAGGGCCAATTTTTCTTGGTCTTAAAAGCCCTAATTTCTCATCCTGAAAACCCTAGAAATCAAGTATGGTATAATCTCATACAACACAGAAAAATGCAATTAAAGGTATTGATTAGCTTCAAAACTTCATAGTGAACACGAATCAACCATTAAATTTCACAAATAATGCATAGAATGGGATGTACGATTATGAAATTTGTTTGATACAGTTGGCGTTCAATATACCGATTCTTGGCGTTCTGATGGTGGTTTCTGATTGGAATATGATCAAGGAACCTTGAGGAAGCTATTGAAACCAATTTCGTGCCTTGAATCCACCTCTAACACTGATTTCAGTTTTGCTTTTCTTGACAAAAATTCCAAGTTTGTGGAGAGCTTTTCTGCGCAGCTTTTAGTCTATTAGCATTAGGTTTTCACTCAAGCTTATGTACTGAATAGATTAGGTCAACAAAATTCAACCAAATCTCTTGTAATCATGATTTTTGATAATTGATTTTCTAAGGATCTTTTTGAATCTTTTTCATGTGTTCTTGTATCAATTTGCATCCAATCACCCCAAATCTTTCCTAGTTTGCATTTACACGAAATATTGACCTTAAAACATGTATAAAAAGATTGGTTTGGTTAATTTAAACATTTTTCATATATTTAATTGATTTAATTGAATTAATATAAATAAAAATCCAAATAAATAAATAAAAAATGAGAAAATACTTCCCTTTGGGCCAAGTGGTCGTGCACATGCTTGGAATGATGAATCATGGAAGAAAAATGGGCCCATTAGCATTTTTAGGTTATTTGAATCAATGTTGACTTTTCAAAATATCCAAAAATTTCCCAACTTCCACAAGGCATAACTTGCTCAATTTTTAAGCTTTTCTCATTTTCTTGGACATTTTGGAAAGGTCTTTGAGTCCTCTAACCAATGCCTTTGGTCCCATGTCATTTTGATTTACCAATCTCAAGTTATGGCCTTTGACTTAAAGTCCCTTTTTGTTGACTTTTGAAAATGACCTATAATGTTGAAATTGATAACTTTTTGTGATATAATTTCTTGGATTTGAAGTATGAAGATGAGTTGTAGGAAATGTCTTTCTCTTAAAAATGAGCTTTGGATGGAATTTTTCTGATGATCCATGTGAAAGTTATGCCCTGGTCAATTTCAGTTGACTTTTTCATTTGTCCAAATAAGGAAACTTTTGCATCTTTGATGATTTCTGAGCCAAATTTTGAGAATCATGATCAAGCATTGATCAAATGATGTTTGTGGCTTCAAAATGATATGTTGACCAAAAATTTGAACTTTTGACTGTCAAATGACCATTTTGCCCCTACAGTTGACTGTAGTGCAATCAGGGTTTTGACTGTGCATTTTTGAGCTGAATGCCTTGAAACTTGATATGAGGATACTTGACCATATTTGTAGGCATATGAGACTTGGTTGGACCTTTGAAAACTTCATTTCCTTGATCAGCACTCAAACCCTAGTTTTGACTGTATGGGAGACCTTTGCACTGTGCAACCCTTGGGGAATTTTGCAGCTTGGCTTGGCAATTTCTTGAAGAATATGGGAGGGAAAATTTTGGGGTGCAACAGACGGGCTCCTAAATCTCAGCAAAAGTTGTTCCCTCAGTTGAGTACGGACGATTGAAGTTCCTAAATATCAGCAGAGACGACTCACCAGCAGAATAACGGACGACGAAGCTCCCAAATTTCTATCTCTCTCCATGAAAGATCAGGCTTCCCCAGTGGAATCTTCCTCAATAACAAGTATACAAGCTCTCGCTAAGGAATCTCTTATGCGATCGACACTCATCCAAATGGCATCTGTAAGCCCATTCCCGATATCACAAGACAATTACCACTTCATGCGAGTGCAAATTTCTGGGCACTCTAGTGTTTAATCCACTTCCACCTTCGGATTACGAAAGGCACGAAAGCCAATATGCATCCTCGGGTTTAAGAAGATTGAACAGGGGCAGCTGTTGTACCCCAAAATTTTCCCTCTCATATTTCTCAAAACATATCAAGAAAAATCTCCAAGTTGCTCAAGTAGCCCAAGAGTTGGTCAGACAAGCTCTCTCCTAAGGCAATCTACCCCAAATTAGGTTTTCATGTTTCATAAAGATCCTTGAGTCCAAGTTACCCCAAGTGCTCACCAATGTCCTAATATATTCTCAAAATCATCCATGTCAAGTTTCAAGCCTTGCAGAGAAAGTTTGCTCAATCAATTGCTCAAAGGTCCAAAAATCGACTGTGCTAGGGCAAAAGTCAACTATGACCCAAATACAATCAAACTTCAAGATTTTTTGTCAACATTCTCATTTTGAAGTATATTTAATCATTTTATCAATGGTTTATCATGATTCATCAAGGATTTCTCAAAATTCATCAAGATTCAAAAGTTGCTAAATTAGGGTTTTGCAGGAAAAGTCAACTCAACTTTGACCAAGCATAACGTTCTCATACTTTATGAGAAATGACCCATCCAAAGCTCATTTTTAAGAGGTTGCAATTACCTACAATACATATTCATTCCTCAAGATCAAAATATTCACTCACAAGAAGTTATGAATTTGGACATTATAGGTCATTTTGAAAAGTCAACAAAAACACCTTTTTTGTCAAAGCTTCATACATGAGCATGGAATATCAAATTGATATGAGATCAAAAGTGTTGGTTAGAGGTCATCTCCAGATTTCTAAAAAGTCCAAGAACACCTCCAGAAGTTCAAAATTGAGAGAGTTATGCATTGTTGAAGTTGTACTTTTTTGCAAAATTGCCAAAAGTCAACTATCCCCAAAACTTCAAATTTTGCCAAATGGTCCCATTCGTTTTCACTTATTTTGAGTTTGCATAATTTCCCACGTGCTCTAGCCTTGGCCATGTGTCCATATCATATTTTTATTATTTAATTTGATTTTTATTTGAATTAATTCATTTAAAACCAAATTAAATCAAAAATATTGAAAACCAAAGATCTTTTGATGATTTCAGGCTTCAATGGACAACTAGCACCATATCAAACTCGTATCAAAGCAATTGTACACAAAAATATTCAAATCAAGCCAATTTTGGAAAGTTGTTCAAAGAAAATCAAATCCAATTCAAAGTCATTGAAAGTGGAAGATTTGGGCAAGGCAATCAACCCTAATGTATTGTACAATACATAAGGAGGCGAGGCAGAAAAAAATCAGGGTTGGAGATCAATTGGAGAGCAAGAAAAAAGTTTGCAAAAACACCAAAAAAGTGTGAGATCGAAATCAAGTCTAGAGGCAGTTTCAAGACTTGAGACTTGTCTCAATCGTTTCCTGGCAGCTTCCACAACCCAAACCAATCAAAATCACGCGTTTCCAGACCCTCCCAAGCGCTGTAAGTCATTCACAAAACCGCCCTGTTCTTGAATTCGATTTATACGATTCTTGCATCTATAATGAAAAACAATTACATATTCTGAATCACCATGTCATTTGCAAGCCTTTTGTAATAACCAATTTCATTTATGTGACCTATATCATGGATCACCATTTCTAGGGTTTTATGTTTGGTTTTAGGGATTTTCGTTTCAGGAAAAATTGGCCCTAATAATGGGCATGGTTGCAATCAGAAGAAGATGATGAGTTCAACCATGGTCTTAGAAATCATTTTCATGGCCTGTAGGAGATTTTTGAATAAGCACGACTTGTAGTGACGGCCAGCGTCCATAGCTATAAGTGTTACAGAGTTTTAACAACGGATGGAGGAAGGGGACGATGAATTATCGCCCATCCATTGGCTTGTTCAAACGAGCGCGCCTTTTTTTTCTTTTGTTTTCCAATAACGCTTATTTTTTGTATATTATATTTGATTTGTATTCTATTAACAGAGCAAGGCAAGTGGCGTGGTGGCAAGCACAACGTGGATATCCCTTCAGGACCTGGGTTCGAATCGCAGGTCCCCCATTTTCTCAATATTGTTTTCTTGTAGGTAATCATGTGCACGCGTGAGCCAAATTTCCACCATGGACGTTCACCATCCATGCGCCAGATGGCCAGATCTGGTGGCCAAGCCTTGAAGGCACACCATAGGCCAGTCAACGCATACGCAGGGGATCCCAAAAGTCAATATGGACAGCTCAAATGGGCCAACAAAATTGCTTTTTGCACCACCCAAATCAGACCCACTTTCTATACTTTTCTTTTATTTTGTTCATTTCATTTATTTATTTTATTTTATTTATTTTAATTACTATTCAAATTAATTTCTTTTTTATCAAAAAAATCACAAAAATACTTTTTTTATCCAGTTAAATTTCAGAATTTTATTTTAATTTAATAAATATTAATTAATTAATTAATTAGGTTATTAATTCTGGATAATTTTAATTGATTTTGCAAATATTTAAAATTAATTAGAAATCATTAGGTTTTAACATTAATTTAATTATTTTATTTTCTTTCTTAAATTAACAAAAAATCCAAAAATATGTCATTTATTATTTTTGATTAATTAATTAATTTAATAATTAATTTAGTATTTAATTCAGGACTTAATTTCTTTTCTTAAATAAAAACAACAAAAAACCATTTTCTTTAATCAAAAGGGTCAAAACCCTAATTCCGCGTTCGATCCAATTCACTCGCGCGATTTATTTTTCCTTATTCAATTATTGATGTATCTGCTCTCGATTTGTAATAATTAATTAGGATATTTATTTTACCGCTTTATTTTATTTTCAAAGGGTTGCTTTTGGCGATGTAAATACCCGACGCCTTGTAATAATTTAGTTTAATTTTCGCACCTTTAATTTCTTCAAATTATACAACTATTAGATGTTTGATAATAAGGTTTGCATGACAAGAAGGAATGCTTAATCTAAAATCAAATTAGATCACCCTAAACATGTGCAAAGATAAAAATAAATTGAAATCAACACACTCGCACATGCGCACTCCTAGGGTACATCCCACTTGGTTGCCTTCGTAAACGGTCATTGAGTATAGGTTGTTTTAGAGGTCGCCCTCTTGTCTAAAAGATCATAGTTGCCTCAAAATAGTTGCCTCGAATATCGTTGCCTCGAATAAATGATCTAAGACATTAGGGTTACCGCTAAGACGTCCTAACGTTGCTTTAGTGACCGTATGTCCCTCTTTCGAATTGACCCTCAAACTCCAACGACGGTGCTACCTGCTCATTAATAGTGGGATAACATTGTCTAAAGGAAATTAGCATAGAACGATTCCTTTTTCGAGTAGGTAGATTAGTTCTTAGATACTTGCTCATCCAAAATAAAACTCTTTTCCACACTTTCACCCTTTTACAAACAAGTTTTCAAAAACACTTCATTACACTCTTGAAGACAGAAGCAAGAGTTAAATCGAAGTTAAAAATAAAACTTTTCAAAACCCACAAGCACAAAGAAAACATTTTGAAAATGATGAGCAAGTACCTAAGAGCCCATAGATAACTATGGATAGAAAGGGTGCTAATACCTTCCCTTTCTATAATCTACCCCCCGTACTCAGAAATATCTCGAAAAAGGAATTTTTCTGTGCTTTTTTCCTTTCCTTGTTAGCTAAAATAAAAGTCGGTGGCGACTCTTGCTTACCGCGACATTTTGCAAAAACAAACGCAAAACGCGAACCAGCATTCCAAAAACAGTCAGTTCTTCCCACCGTATCACATACGCTATTACATGGCTTTGTGAGAGGTACATTAGAGAAATGCGGAACGTAACGCCGTAGTTACTATTACAAACATGAACAAGTACATTAATAATAAAAATATGAAATTAAATAAATGCGTAAACAAATTAACAGGGACGTCTAAACCCTAAGGAAGAGAAATCTTTTTGCTTGTTTTGTTTTATTTTAAGAAAATACAAACCTAAGTCTATTTAATTTTAAATTCAAGAAAAAAGATTAAAATAATTTATTTATTTATTTACAAAATTAATTTGATTAATAAAACACTAACCTAATATTTTTTGTGATTTTTGATTCAGGGGGAGGAGGGGGGGGGGGGGGGGGAATCCTTCGATCCAGGGAGAGTCATGGCCTTTCGATTCAGGGAAGAATGATGGTATTTTTTGATCTAGGGGAGAATGGTTTGTTTGACCGAAGGAGATGCTTCCTTTAGATGTAGGAGAGGTTGGCTATCCTTTAATCCAGTGAAAGTAGTTTCCCTTCGATCCAAAGAAAGGTGTTACCCTTCGATCCAACGAGGGATGTGGCTTTCGACCTAGAGGATATTGTCGAAATTGCCTGATAGATCACTTGACACTCAATCTACAAAGATATGTTAGCAAAATAAAAGCATGACCTGTGTGCCAAACCCAAGTCCTTCGATTCTATGCACACTGGCCTTATTTATGCTGGATCTGCAACATAAACATTAGAGACAAAAAGAAACAAATACAGACCTGGGCATCACACCCAGGCCCTTCGATCATGGATGAAAATTGAATGACTATGACATGCAGAGAAAATATAGAATTTGATTCCTTACATTTTTATACCAACAGTGGTGTATGAATCTGTTGTGATGGGTGTGGGTGTTGGTGTAAGCCCTAGAGGCCAATACTTTTGGTACTTGTATCAAATTATTTATTAATAATAAAAGGCATTTCTTTATTATGTTTGCTTTCCAAAATAATAAAGTCCCTAGAATGGTTTATTTGTTTAATGAAATGTTAAGTGTGACTTAATCATGAGATCCCATTAAACATAAGACACTATTCTTAAAGTATCCGTAGTCAAGCTTTAATGTGAAGTGGGATAACATTAAAGCATTAAGATTATTATGAAGATAGATTGATGATCACATCTCATGGATCATAGATAAGGAGTTATCAAGTCTTGACATAGGTATGAATATTAGGAGTAATATTTATACTGGATTGACCCGCTATGAGAATACTACATAGAATATTATGCAAAGTGTCATAAGTTATTCTCATGATGATAATGGTGTATACCACCCTTCGACCTGAAACCACTATGGACCCTAGATGTAGAGTCAAGTACTTTATTGTTGATCAAACATCATCCGTAACTGGATGACTATAAAGACGGTTGATGGGTACTTCACAAAGCATGCTAAGGGACATGAGTGACCTAGATGGAATTTGCTCATCCTGCATAACAGGATAAATGTCTAAGGGCCCAATATTGAACTGGACAAGGGTGACACAGTGTATGCCTTGTGTTCAATATAGACATGAGGGCAAAAGGGTAATTGTACAACACAAATATTATCACGGAAAAAGGTTTGGTCAGATCACATGACATTTTCGTGACTTGGGTAACAGTGATGTGTTGCTAGATACCTCTCACTGTTTATTATATTAGATGGGTGATTTAATATAATTGCCAACGTCGCGAAAACCTACAGGGTCACACACATAAGGACAGGTTGATGAGAGATAGAATAAATAAGGAACACCGTAAGATACGGTGCACTTAAGTGTAATACGGAAAGTGGTAAGGTACCACGTGGATAAGTGATATATGGTACATCATAAGGTATGATGTCCATAAGCTTAATTGGGCTTTTAGCTTATAGCCTTAATTGGGCTTTTAGCTTGTAGCCCACACGAGTGATTCTATAAATATATCCCTTGTGATGAAGCAATTTCACTTGATGCAATTTAGTTTTTGATTCTCTCTCTCACTCAAGGTTTCTGTTCGTGATCAGCTAGCACTGTGACCGGAAGCGATCTGTTCGTGTGGACTGAGTAGAGGTGTTGTTCTTCATCAACGCTCGTGATCACAACATCAAAGGTCTGAATCTCCATAAGAGGTAAATATTTCTATCACTAACCATGCTCATTCGTAAGGATCGCTAAAGGAAAATTTTAAATTCCGCTGCGCTTTTGTTCGCAATTTTCCTTCAGTGGGTACCCTTGTTTAAGGATTGCATCGATTTGGAACTTCTGGATATAGGGATACTTGCTTAAGGGCTAAGGATGATTGTAAAAGCCTCAGGAAACCTCCAAGAATGTGTTTTTAATTTCATGTGACTCTCTCTCCGATTGTGTCCAACCTCCTTTGATCTGGCTAGTGTGTTCTTTATATAGAGAGGATGGAGGGGATAAGAGAACAAATGTTTAAACAACCATAAACAAGTGTTTTCAAAGCCATAAATGATGTTTTGTAACTTTGCCAAAGTCATGGAAACTTGTCTCTTTTTTGAATTTGAATGAATGTGGACAATTTTGGATTTCGAATACCTTCACTCCCCGCCCTTCAATTGGACCTCTTGTATATCTTTCGAATGGGCCTTTGGTTACCTCCTTGGAAGGGGTCTTTTGAATGGGCCATTTCTGTACCCTTCGAATGGGCCTTTGGTTTCCTCCTTCGAATGGACTTTTTGAGTGTCTTTCATATATATGCTTTATGCCCTCTTCGAATGGGCCACTAAGGTGTGTCCTTCGAATGGCTCAAATCCCATCATTGAGGCCTCTTCGATTGAGCCCCTACTCATCTAGCCCCAACTAAAAACTCTTTCCAGGATAATCGAATCTTCCTTTAGAATGATTTGTGCATGAAACTTGAGTATGGAAATATGTGGGATTTTGGGCCAACCAGCATCTTTGCATACCTCTCTTTCGTTTTGGCTAGCAATATCTGTATCCTTCGTTTTGAACCAATGTGTGTGCTCTTTTGAAGGGACCACATGCATCACTTGTATGTAACCCTTGTCATTCCTTTTAATGGTCCAACAAAGTAAATCCTATACATGTTAAAACAAACTTTCCAAGGGATATACTGCCCAGTCGAAGCAGGAATCAAGCTTGCATGCAGGTAGTCATCAAGACAAACCTGGAGAGGCCCTTGTCAATCGAAGCAAACATGCAGGTAACCATTACATTGTGAATCAAGCAAGCATGTAAAGCCAATGGTGCAGTCGAAGGACGTATGCAGAAGGCCATTGCTTTGCACCTGCTGGCATGAAGGAAGTTTATGCCTTGTGAATTGAAGACAAGTGTAGAGAAGACACTTGTCTTATGAATCGAAGGAAAGATGCAAAAGGCCATTGCCAACACCTTCTGAATAGAAAGAAACAGTAATAATCCAACACACTCTGAATTGAAAGAAGCAAGTAGGAAGCTACTAACTTTTGAATCGAAAGAAGCCAGTAGGAAACTACTAACTTCTTAATCGAAGGAGCACCAACAGGGGGCCCTTCCCTTTTATATCGAAGGAGGTTGTTTCAAAGTAAACACATGCCTAGTCGAAGCTTGTATACAGCAAACAAGCAAAAGGCTAAGGCTTCAAACGAAGCTTGGAAATTCGAAACAAGCTTGAAGGAGGTTTAGGTGCTCAATCAAAGCCTGTCAAGATGCCAATCGAAAGACACCTTGTTCATCTACAAATTTTTCATATTTCTTTAATCAAGTGCTTGTGACCACCCATATAAGAGAAAAAACCTTGGGAAACATGAGAGGGAAAATTTTGGGGTACAACAGCTACCCCTGTTCAATCTTCTTAAACCTGAGGATTTAGATTGGCTTGTCTGCCTTTCGTGATCTGAAGGTGGAAGATGATTGAACACTAGAGCGCCCAGAAATTTGCACTCGCATGAAGTAATACTAGTGGTTGATAATGTCGGGAATGGGCTTACAGATGCCATTTGGAGAAGATGACAGAGAGTCATCGAAGATGGGCTGAAAGATGCCAACCAAAGTAGATGCTAATTTCACACATGGTCCCTTTAGAGGTTCCTGTTCTTGCTGTATGAAGAGGAGTCTGCTGGGGAATATGGTTTTCTGTTATTCTCATGCTTGAAGAAACTCTATGGGGGAATAATGTTTAGGAAATTCAGTTGTCCAAGGCTCTACTGAGGAGTTATATCTATACTGGAGAGATGAAAGTTTGTTGTTTTCTGATTGAAATCCAAGTTTCACGGTAACTTGCTGGGGATAATGGAATTAACCGTTACTTGAAAATGCATTAGAAAGAGCCTGTGTAGGGCTGTTTCAGGATGAGTCCATGTTAGTCTGCATTCGGAGATATATGAGAAGGAGCCTGTGTGGGGCTATTTCAGGATGAGTCTGTGTTAGACTACATATAGATGAGGAGAAGGAACCGTGTAACATTGCTTCAGGATGAGTCCGTGTTAGACTGCATCTAGAAAGTTTGAGAAGGAATCCATGTAAGATTGCTTCAGTATGAGTCTGTGTTAGACTGCATCTGGAAAGTTTGAGAAGGAATCCGTGTAAGATTGCTTCAGGATGAGTCTGTGTTAGACTGCATCTGGATGATGAGAAGGAACCCATGTAAGATTTCTTCGTCTGGTCATGTAGATAGTTTTCCTGTCTGGTTTCAGGTGTTAATCTATAGTCGGTCATCCACAGATAGTTGTCCTGGCTTGTTAATGGTATTAATCTTGAACTTAATTTTGTTGGACATTGATATACTTGTCATGTCTAGTTTCAGGTATTAGTCTCTGACCTGAGAAAGAAAGATAGTTTTCCTGGCTTGTTACGGGTATTAATCTTCAATCTCCTCATGTGGATAGTTATCTTGGCTTGTTACAAGTATTAATCCACAGTCGGTCCTCCACAGTTAGTTCTCCTAGCTTGTTACAGGTATTAATCTGGAACTTGCTTTTGTTGGTCGTTGAGATAGTTGTCCCGTCTAGTTTCAGGTATTAGTCTCTGACCTGAGAAAGAAAGATAGTTTTCTTGGCTTGTTATAGGTATTAATCTTAAATCTCCTCATGTGGATAGTTCTCCTGGCTTGTTAGATGTATTAATCCATAGTCGTTCGTCCACAGATAGTTCTCCAAGCTTGTTACAGGTATTAATCTGGAACTTGCTTTTGTTGGTCATTGAGATAGTTGTTCTGTCTAGTTTCAAGTATTATTCTCTGACCTGAGAAAGAAATATAGTTTTCCTGGTTTATTACAGGTATTAATCTTTAATCTCCTCATGTGGATAGTTCTCCTGGCTTGTTACAGGTATTAATCCGCATTCGGTCATCCACATATAGTTCTTCTGGCTTGTTACAAGTGTTAATCTGGAACTTGTTTTGCTGGTCACATAGATAGTTTCCTTGTCTGGTTTCGGGCATTAATTTGTGGCCTGTTATATTTGTTGGTAAACCCTTCTTGGTTCGGGAGTTCATACCACTTGGTCATGCAGATAGTTTCCCTGTCTGGTTCCAGGCATTAATCTTTGACCTGCTATAAAGGTTGATAGTGTTTGTCTGTCTATTAATTTTAACCTAAAAAGGTAAAATTAGTTTCATGCGATGTCATGATGTATGATTGCATGATGCTCCCAAAATAAATGAGATTGTGATATATGTATTTGTATGCACATGCCATGATGTATGAACATGTAATGATGTTGCGCAGTATCTTAGTCTGGGAAAATAAATCCGTAACTGCTACTGAAGAGTACTGGGAAGCTGAATCCTGGACTGCTGTTGGTGAGTGAAGAAAGTGATTCTTAAATTTCCTCTATGGATAATGAATGGAGATAGTTTTGTTGGCAATTCCCTTTCTCTGTCGGGGATCTTTGACTTCTATTTGGGAATAATTTTGCCGAGGGGAAGAGTTCTGTTGGAAGACTTCACAAATTTGGAGAAATAAACTCCGTCGGGGGATGAACTTCCGTAGCTATAGAAATAAAATCTACTGGGGATAAGACTTTATAAACTAATTGAGATTTATAAGACTCTCTTGCGAAAGGTTTTAATTTCAGCTCTCTAAGGGAACTTTGCTAGATAGAGGGATTTGCTAGTGATTTGTGGTAGAAACACACTCAAGTTGGGGAGTGTCGTAATAAATCCCTACCTTGATTGTATCCGAAGATGTATCAAATGGGTATCAGAATGTGATCCGTCTCTGGATCATATCTGCACTGTTTCTATGAGAGAATCTGGAGTAGGTGTCAGGATGACATCCGTTTCTGGCTCGTATCTGAACCGTTTCTAGATGATAGTATGGAATAAGTGTCAGAATGACATCGTTCTCTGGATTGTATCTGCACTGTTTCTAGGAGAGAATCTGGATAGGTGTCAGGATGACATCCGTTTCTAGATCGTACCTGAACTGTTTCTAGATGATAGTCTGGAATAAGTGTCAGAATGACATCCGTCTCTGGATCATATCTACATCATTTCTAGGAGATAATCTGGAGTAGGTGTCAGGGTGACATCCGTTTCTGGATCGTACCTGAACCTCTTCTAGATGATAGTCTGGAATAAGTGTCAGAATGACATTCATCTCTGGATCGTATCTGCACTATTTCTAGGAGAGAATCTGGAGTAAGTGTCGGGATGACATCCGTATTTGGATCGTACCTAAACCGTTTTCCAGAGTAGTCTGCTTTAGAATGTTTCTGTTGGGGATTCCTGTTTTGTTGTTTCGAGAAGAAATCCATTGGGGAATCCTGAGAAGCTTGGTGACTTCACTGGGGAATTTTTCTTAGATGTCAGAGCAGTGATTGGAGATTCTTGCTCTGCCGAGGATACAAGTACGATTGACATCACTTGGTTGTAAGCTGAGGATATGGCAGTGAATTTTTAGTAGGATGCCCCTGCCTCTATACCCGCTGAAAAAAGTATCTGCGGAGATTTTTTGGATGGTTTGAGTGTCATCCCAACTCCTGGGGTTTTGAGTAGATGTTGATCAGGGAGTATTCTACTGATAGACAAATGACAAGATGACGGGACATGATTGTGCGCTTTAATCCCTAACTTTTTCCTGGACTGCCCTTCCAAGTTTTCAGTCCACCGGGATACCCTTTTTTTCCCAAGCCACCTTTTCAGTTTTTCGACTTGCCGGGTGTACAAAATTTTCATATGTATATCCCTAATTTTTGCATGAACCTTTGGTTCACCGGGATGCCCTTATTTTTTCCTAGGCCAATCGACCTAGCGGGTCTTTGTTCATGCGTAGTATTTTTCGACTATGTCTGTGTTCACCGGGTGTGGAGAATTATCATTGTCCATAGTAGTAAGTGTTTCCATACTGCTAGAAGATGTTTGCTTGATCGCACATGATTCGTTGCTGGAATTCATGTCTAATGCCCCAAGTGATTCAGACGGAAGTCTGCCCCTGGATAGTTGGCATTTTTGAGAGATTCCTCGAATCTTGACTTGACTTCCCCAGATCAGCTAGATACCGTGCCATGCCCCTTGACTATGAAGGGCCTATCACTGGAATGTATTTCCATCTAAGGTGATTATGTCCATTGAGAGGATTTTCGTTCATTGAATATTCGTCTGCAAATTTCTCTGCTGTTGAATAGATAGTCATATGCATACAATGGTATTTTTAAGAATGCAAAGCTTATGACTCTCTTGAAGTTTGAAAATTCCTTTTTTTGTATAACAAGAAAATGTTGTAAGAATGTGATATCAGCTCAGGATTTATAGTGAACCTTACAGGAGTCAGGATACCTTTTGTAGCAGTATGCTTTCGAACTAACCCATGCTTCAGCTAGGATTTTTAAGGGTTGTAACGTGGCCTGGTTCATGGTTTAAGAAACAACGGATAAAGGCTTAAAATTTATTTGTACCCACCCGTTATTCGTGATGTTCTTCAGTCCTATGCTCAATCAATTATGAATTTTGAATCCCGATCGGGTCCGACATCTTGTCCTTGATGTTCCAGTGATGGTTCGGATACTGAAAGTTTATTTTGAAGAGGCAGTCATTTTTGTAATCTTCTTTTTGTCGAGGATTTGTAGTAACCTCTTTTTTGTTTTCGTTATCCCTACTTTTGCCTGAACTATTTCTTTTGTGTTTACAGTTAGCGGGATGCCCCGGTTTTTCTTAAGTCCCCTTCATAGGTTTTGACTTAGCGGGTTTTATTTTGATAGATAATGATTGTCGGTTTTAATGATTATGCGGAACTATCACCATCTTCTGATTTGGAAGGACATTTTTTATGCCATTCATTATGTATGAAGTGCAAGCTTGCGACTAACTGTGCATCTGAATTAACTAAGAAAATTACCCTGGTCCAGGTTATGATTAAGGGTTTTAAGTTGTGTGAAAAGAAAAACTCTCACTTCTTAGGCTCAAAGGGGTTGACTAGGGATTATCTTCCATATAACTCCACTGTTTGGGATTTGAAACAACGCATGTACATCGTCAGCAAGGTCAGTTCAAAAGCATACTGTAGAGATTATGGTATCATTTTCGTCATCCTCCCTCTAAACGCTTAGAAATTTTAATTAAGAGTTAAATATTACAAACATGAAGTAAAAGCACAGTTTAAGTATAGTGAAAACTAATGAAATAATTCAAGACAAATATATGCAATGCATTGATGAAATAACAAGGTTTGACTTAAATAAATGTTCGAACAATCAAAAGAAAATTACAAATTGAAAATTCTAATGAACAAAAGCCTATTTGTCTTGGCTTGTCACTTCAGATGGTGTGTCTTTGAGGAATGACATAAAAATTCCAGTTGACCATCTTGTGCAAATTCCAATGCTCCTTCATCAATCAGGTCTTGAATCTTATTTCTCAACCCCCAACAGCTATTAGTGACATGTCCGGGACTGTTGGAGTGGTACGGACACCTTGTACTTGGATTGTGCATTGGGGAAGCAGTGTTGGGATTCGGGGGAGGATCCCTCAACGTAACCAGCTTGACCTCCAACACGTGTTGCAATGCTTGAGCCAATGACACATTGATTTTGGTAAAGCGTCTTTTAGTTATATTCCACTTACACTGATTACCCTGTCTTTGTTGGCGAGGTTGTGACGTAGCAGCATTTTGGAAATGTCTACTCTCCTCCCAGCCAACTTCTTGTCTCATCAGGGGCTAATTAATGACTTGATCCCCAACCTTGACTATTTGCTTCATATGGTTACATCTGTCTTGATGAAGTTTTCTGACAAGGGATCTCATTTATTCTTGTCCCCGGGCTAGACTTTGGATAAGAGCCACCTGCCCTAACATCTGGATTCTCATTGCTTCCATCTCAGCTTGAAGATGTTCAACCTGGTCATCCTTGTTGTTGTCAGGATGTTTCTTGGTCAGATTCCCAGTGAGGAGTGCTTTCAATTCTTCCTGTCCCTTGGATAGGCTTAGGAACATTTCCATGAACTGAGCCTCTTGAGTTTGGAGATCTCTGTTTTCTTGTTTGAGAGCTATTTTCTTTGCTGAAATAAACAACGAGAAAATGAGAGACCTATACTGGAAGACTTGTTATGATATGACATGTATGATATGCTAATGCAATGTTTTCAAGGATCTCGCGGGGTAAAAACAAAAAGATGTTAGCAACTGAATCTGACTGCAGCTTCGATTGAAGAACTTCGTATCATTGAAGGTCCTTCTATGAGATTCAAGCTCACCATGTCAAGTGGTTCATAGCCTCTGACTCAAGTTATCGTGTTTTGATTTGTATTGGCTAGAGGAAAGTAAATCCCCTTGCCCCTTTCTAGACGTCTGGTTCATCATAACCTGCACCACAAGCCTTGATATCCTTGAAATAGTTAAGGAAATTCTATGGTATGATGCTTATGATGTGTATGTTATGCGTCAAGCAAAAATGCAGGTTGATGAAGACAAGTATATCTTGCAAGAAAACCAATTTATTGGATAATGACTGTAAACAAATCCTGCAAGAAAATCATGTTGTTAGATAATAAAACCCTGCAAGTAATTCAAGTTGAAAGCAAACAAGTCACACAAGCAGTCTTAGGTTTGGGCTTGCATGGGGTTCATAGGTAAGCACCCTCTTGAAATTTAGTTGGTTCAACCTATCTTAGAAAAGTATCCGGGTTCTAAGGAGTCTTAATATCACTGATCTTTCTTTATCGAGCGTTATTTCAGCTTAGCAATCTTTTCTTGCGGCCGAAACATCTCGAAAGTCCAATCTCAATGAGTGTAGCATCGAGTATCAACAATCCCCAGCTTTACAATGAGGCCAACTATCTCACTACTTTATAATGGCCAAGTTTGTTAAACTAAGGTTCTAAGGTCTGTTAGTGCTTCCCGAAACCATGCGGCGGCCCCGTATTCTCCTCGATTCAACACAAGGGATACCAGTACCAACCAAAGTGTCACACCAACATAATTATCGCTTTAACCATATCGGTCTACGACGTACAGTCTCCATGACCTATTGTTGTTTATCTAAAAAGATGCCCCCAGATCCGGGTGTAGGATCTATAGTAACAACCCAAACAACCCTCCAAGGATAAAGCATACAAAGCAAGCAATTAAAATAATTTTTAAAATGAACTAACTCTTAAGGTAACCCCACTTTTTAAATTTCCCAACAGATTCGCCAATTCTGTGATACGGTGGAAGAACCGACTGTTAATACTGGTTTTGCATTTGTGTTTGCAAATGTTGCGGTAAGTAAGAGTCGCCACCGACTTTTCTTTTATCCAAATTAAGGAAAGGGTGAAAAGAACAGAAAAAGACATTTTCGATATTATTCTGAGTAAGGGGGTAGATTATGGAAAGGGAAGGTGTTAGCACCCTTTCCATCTGTAATTTTCTATGGGCTCTTAGTTGCTTGCTAGTTCACTTTGATTTTGTTTGAAAATGTGCTTGTGGTGTGGGTTTGAAAATATTTTGAAAACGTCATTGTAATGATTCTTTTTTCTATAAGAATGCGTACAAAGTGTTGGTTTTGAAAATAGTTTAAAGAAGTGTTTGTGGAAGATGTTTTTTGAAAGTGATTTTGAAAAGTGCCTTTGTAATAATTCTCGTCTCTATAAGAATGCGTACAAAGGGTTTTTACTTTTGAAAATGTTTCAATTGAAAGATGGTGTGTAAATGTTTTTTTGTTGTTGTGAGCAAGCGACCAACTATGAGCATCCTACCTACTCAAAAAGGTCTAATATTCTTTTCCTCCTCCTTTGGATGTTGCTACCTTACCATTGATTGATAAGAAGCCCCATCGTTGGATGTATGAGGGACATTCGAAGGGACGTATAGTCATAAAGGTAACAATGAAGAGACACTTTAGCAATTTCTATATAGGGATTAGATCATTTACCAAAAGGCTACTGTAGGATCATCAAGGGACTATGATCTTTTGATTTATGGGTCTTTGCTAAAGTGTCCCTGTCTCGAGGGACATGACTGTTTTATTTCCGAAGGCAACCAAAGTGGGGTACCCTAGAGGTGTATAAGTGCAAGTGTATTATGTTTCAGTTATTTTTGTCTTTTTGTTAAGTTTGCTAGCGTTTTTTATTAGTCTTGTCATGCAATCCTAGTTACTAGCAGTTAACATATATACATAAATTTAAAGTGCATAAATGTAAAGTGCGGGAATGTAAATCCTATGTTATTACATGGCTTTGTGAGAGGTACATTTGAGAAATGCAGAACGTAAAGTCTTAGTTACTATTACAAACCATGAGCAAGTACATTAAAAATAAAAATGTGAAATTAAATAAATGCGTAAACAAATTAACAGGGACGTCTAAACCCTAAGGAAGAGAAATCTTTTTGCTTGTTTTGTTTTATTTTAAGAAAATACAAACCTAAGTCTATTTAATTTTAAATCAAGAAAAAAGGTTAAAATAATTTATTTATTTATTTACAAAATTAATTTGATTAATAAAACACTAACCTAATATTTTTTGTGATTTTTGATTCAAGGGGGGGAATCCTTCGATCCAGGCAGAGTCATGGCCTTTCGATTCAGGGAAGAATGATGATATTTTTTGATCCAGGGGAGAATGGTCTGTTTGACCGAAGAAGATGCTTCCTTTCGATCTAAGAGAGGTTGGCTATCCTTCAATCCAGTGAAAGTAGTTGCCCTTCGATCCAAAGAAAGGTGTTACCCTTCGATCCAATGAGGGATGTGGCTTTCATCCTAGAGGACATTGTCGAAACTGCCCGATAGATCACTTGTGAGGGCACTCAATCTGCAAAGATATGTTAGCAAAATTAAAGCATGACCTGGGTGCCAAACCCAGGTCCTTCGATTCTGTGCGCACTAGCCTTATTTATGCTGGATCTGCAACATAAACGTTAGAGACAAAAAGAAACAAATACAGACATGAGTATCACACCCATGCCCTTCGATCATGGATGAAAATCGAATTACTATGACATGCAAAGAAAATATAGAATTTGATTCCTTGCACTTTTCTTACCAACAGTGGTGTATGAATCTGTGGTGATGGGTGTGGGTACCCTTGTTTAAGGATTGCTTCGATTTGGCACTTCTAGATATGGGGATACTTGCTTAAGGGCTGGGGATGATTGGAAAAGCCTCAGGAAACCTCCAAGAATGTATTTTTAATTTCATGTGACTCTCTCTCCGGTTGTGTCCAATCTCCTTTGATCTGGCTAGTGTGTTCTTTATAT
Organism: Vicia faba; assembly: GCA_948472305.1. Lineage (NCBI taxonomy): Eukaryota > Viridiplantae > Streptophyta > Magnoliopsida > Fabales > Fabaceae > Vicia > Vicia faba. The sequence continues at coordinate 1,208,752,029 of OX451739.1, forward strand.
ATAGGGGATGGAGGGGACAAGAGAACAAAGGTTTAAATAGCCATAAACAAGTGTTTTCAAAGCTATAAATGATGTTTTGTAACTTTTCCAAAGTCATGGAAACTTGTCTATTTTTTGAATTTGAGTGAATCTGGACAATTTTGGCTTTCGAATACCTTCAGTCTCTGCCCTTCGATTAGACCTCTTGTATATCCTTCGAATGGGTTATTGGTTGCCTCTTTCGAAGGGGTCTTTTGAATGAGCCATCTGTGTACTCTTCGAATGGGCCTTTGGTTGCCTCCTTCGGATGGAATTTTTTAGTGTCTTTCATATGTATGCTTTGTGCCCTCTTCGAATGGGCCACCAAGGTGTGTCCTTCGAATGGCTCAAATCTCATCATTGGGGCCTCTTTGATTGAGCCCCTACTCAGCTAGCCCCAACCAAATACTCTTTCCAGGCTAATCAAAGCTTCCTTCAGAATGCTTTGTGCAGGGAACTTGAGTATGGAAATATGTGGTATTTTGGGCCAACCAGTATCTTTGCATACCTCTCTTTTATTTTGGCTAGCAATATGTGTATCCTTCATTTTGAACCAATGTGTGTGCTCTTTTGAAGGGACCGCATGCATCACTTGTATGCATCCATTGCCATTCCTTCGAATGGACCAACAAAGTAAATCCTATGCATGTTGAAACCAACTTTTCAAGGGAGATATTTCCCAGTCGAAGCAGGAATCAAGCTTGCATGCAGGTAGTCATCAAGACAAACCTGGAGAGGCCCTTGCTCAATAGAAGCAAGCATGCAGGTAACCATTACATTATGAATCAAGCAAGCATGTAAAGCCAATGGTGCAGTCGAAGGACGTATACATGAGGCCATTTCTTTGTGCCTGCTATCATGAAGGAAGTCCTTGCCTTGTGTATTGAAGGCAAGCGTAGAGAAGGCACTTGTCTTCTGAATCGAAGGAAAGCTGCATGAGGCCATTGCCAACACCTTCTGAATCGAAAGAAACCAGTAAGAAGCCAACACCCTCTGAATCGAAAGAAGCCAGCAGGAAGCTACTAACTTCTGAATCGAAGGAGCACCAACAAGAGGCTCTTCCCTTTTGGATCGAAAGAGGCTCTTTCAAAGGAAACACATGCTCAGTCGAAGCTTGTATACAACAAAAAAGAAAAAGGCTAAGGCTTCAATCGAAGCTTGGAAATTTGAAGCAAGCTTGAAGGAGGTTTAGGTGCTCAATCGAAGCCTGTCAAGATGCCAATCGAAAGACACCTTGTTCATCTTCAAAGTTTTCATTTTTCTTTAATCAAGTGCTTGTGACCACCCATATAAGAGGAAAAAAACCTTGGGAAACATGAGAGGAAAAATTTTGGGGTACAACACATATACATTAAAATGGACCATTACGTCATACAAAATTCAAACATGCATACGAAGCATAAGGCCGATTTGGTATCTTGCATGAACGCCAGAATCAATCCTCAATTAAGACAATAATATATCTTCGAAGAGAATGTTATCCCTATAAATCTCCGGTTGATATTCCCAATAAATTTCTACAACACCTCACCTCAAAATACCTGCTCTGTCTCACCCGTCCATGTCATACATGATAACAAATTACCCCTCCCCCCAAAAAAAATACTCGTCCGTGTTAATCTTTTCTTAATACTCGACCATATCTTTTTTCGATTACGCCATCAATTTTTTTAACAATATATAATTTAAAAAAAATATTTGATTGAAGAAATCATATAATCAAATAAATACGAGAGAAAGATGAAAGTTTGTAATATCATAAATTACTTTTGAATCTTATTACATCTTTAAGTTGACTAAATATAAAATCCTCAATCATATAGTTTCACAATAGATATGATATTTAGAAAAAAAAGATAAAAATGAATGTCACATTTAATGTAATATTTATTTTAGCTTAAATTGTATGTTCTAATTTATATTTCATGTATTACTCTAAAATTATTATTATCTGCTTTTATATTTTAAGTTATTTTGTAAAACATATTTGTTTTAAATTCTAAGTTATTATACAATTTCAATAAAATATTAATATTTATTTTCTCAATAACACCCCTTACTATTTCATTGATTCGAGAAAGACCTTAGAGTATTTAAATAAATTTTATAAAAAATCTTAAAAAATAAAGAAATTAAGATGATATATATTTAAGTTATTTAAGTTGTGTATAAGATATCGACTAGTACGTAGACACATAATAGAGAGATAAACGATTTTTTCAATAACAATATAATTGCACAAATGTCTAAGTCTAAGCCTTAGTTTTTTACTTTAATATCACGGAGCACATTCAAGAACTAACATCAAGATGTATATTTTTGGATGATATTTTATTATTTAGAAAGTTGAAAGAGATTTAAATGTTACGTTGATGGCGAGTCTTAGAAACACAAGGAAAATGATAAGAAGTGTATGGAATGTAAGTTTATAAAAATAAAAAATAACGTTTCTAACCTAAAGATGGAAGTTGAAGACTATATTATACCACAAGCCACACAATTTAAATATTTGAAGCCCATAATACAAAACAATAAAGAAATAGAACAAAATATAAACCATGAAATTGAAGGAGGGTGATTGAAATCAAGGATGACCTCGGGAGTTTTATATGATACAAAAGTATCCATCACGTTGAAGGGGAAAATGTTGAACCTTTAAGAGTCCACACGAAAATAAAATAAGTGTATTAAAGATGAGTATATTGTGTTAGGCGTATGATTAGATTAAACAAGATAGAAATAAAAATAAAAATATTAAAAAAAAGTTAGGGTAACACTTGAGAACGAAGGAGCTAAACGACTAGATATAAATGAAGATTTAAAAAAATTATAAGAAAAATTATTATAGAAGATTTTGAGATTAACTAATTGAAATAAAAAAAAAAGATTTTTAATATAATATTATATATAATTTGATTTATGTACAGAATCCCACTTAGTTAATAAAACTTAATTTATTATGAATAATAATAAATATAGGTGGATGTTCATTTATCCCACTTAACTCCTAAATTTTGTGTATTTCTAATATCCTATAAATAAGATCCACATTATAATGTAAATGAAACTTGAAGAATATAATATCATATTTTTTCCTTTCTTCTCTTTCTCTCCTTCATCTTTATATTGTTCTTCATCTCTCATTCATCTCTATATTATTTAGGAGAATTTCATAACACGTTATCTACACGAAATTCTACTGTGCGAGCGATTTTATGATCAATTTGCATAATTTTATTTCTTCTATTTCGAGTAAGTTTTTAATATTTTTTTCTTCATCTTGTAGATTAAATTTTACCGTGTTATTCTATTATATTTTTGTAAAAAATTCTGTTGAAAATTTTATTTAGTTTACACAATTAAATTTTCTATCATTGATGAATTCTTGAAGATCCTTGAAAGATTGTTCAAAGAATTTGGTCAATTTTTATGAAAATATCAATTGTAATTTTCATGCATCCCTGAAGAATTGCATGAATAGAGTGCATCCCAGAAGAATTACATGAATAATATTAATAAATCTCAGAAGGATTGCATCTGTTATGATAAAAAATTAGAAAAAATATTACATAAATATTACTATCGAATTCTAGATGAATTGGTTCAATAATAGTGAAGTATCTCGAAAGGATTTCACAAAGATTTTTGTGTTTCGATGTAAAAATTTGAGATATACTCATAAAATGATTGTCATTCTAGAAGAATGACATGTGTGACTCTAACACATCCCAAAATGATAACTAAAAATTCATCTTAATTTACTGTTTCGATCTAAAAATTTATTATTTGTAATTATCATTTCAGAAGAATGACACAAATAATTTCAATGCATCCCAAAAGGATGATTATATTTTTTAGATAATTGTTTATAACAAATTATTTATATAATTCCTAAAGAACTTATCAAACATCACTGAAGGATAGCAAAACAAATTATTTATATAGTTCTTGAAGAACTTATCTATCCTAGAAGGATAGTAAAACAAATTAATTCTATGACGATATAATTTTAGTGATATAATTTTAAATGATTAAATATGTTTAATTTTATAAAGAATACCATGTCAGCGTCACAATTAGCGGCATACGATAGTTTTTGAAAGAGTCATCAATGAAGATTATTGTTTGATAATTATATGATAATATGTTCATATGCATGGGTGTGATTAAAGTGTTTAATCATGATATACTATTATATTGGTTTTGAATATATTGTCAACTATTACATAAATTAGATATAGTTCTTGATGCTCCAAAATTAGGATGATCAGTGTTTAATTTGTGTCCTCAATTGTAATACCTCATATTAAATAAATATTTTTATAGTAAAAATATGTTGCAACCTATTAAAGAAAATATCAATAGTCTAAAGTTGGTACATATTTTAAACTTGTTCTAACGGTGCTTAGATTTCTCATATGAATCTTGATTATGCTATTCTTTTCTTTTAACAAGAATAATGTATGAATGACATTTGTTAGTCCATCTTAAAGGCACACGAAAGTAAGCTCATATTTTACTAGAGCTGAGATTCAATGAGTTTTAATCCTTTATATTTTCTTTTTGTGTGTTCTCTTTATGTCTCATTGTCATGCACATGATGTTGAAACTAGTTCTAGATTAATTAATTGAGGATAAACTTTATCATTATACATGTATTTCCCCACATAGTTTCTACTTGTTAATGTGTTATTTGAAATAGTGAATTATATGGGAGGTATTGGATATCTTTGTATTACACAATAAAATTTGGACTGAAAATGTGTAATAGAAAAGCTACTGTATTTTTTCGCGAGTTTCTACTACACTTATATTAGTACAATTGAAGCACATGCCCTGGTAAACCAAAAGTTTACAAATTACATTTAAATATGTTGTTAGTAAAATTGATTGGGTCATTTCAGATATAATATAATGCGAATAATTAATATTGAAGAACCATAAGTTTCTTCAAGCTAGTAAATTTTTGTGTGTTTCTAAAGGAAATTAAAAACAAGAGAAATTGAGTTTTTCATGACATTAATTGTTGTATCGACTAAAATATCATACAAAATATTTATGATCTACTCACAAAGAGAAGTTTGTGAAATTGTTTTTGTTGGAAAAGTGTCAATTTAAGTTAATAGAGATAGAGAAAAATAAGGATTCAAAAAGAGAGAAAAGAAGAGAGAAACTCATTCCCGTTTTTTCTGCAACAGTATCACTAAAATGATGATCTCTGATTCGTTCACCGTCGGGTCAAGCTGAAATTTTATGGGCTTGTTCGAAATATATATATCTAAATTTTGACAGTTGGGATCTTTAAAAAAAGATCCGAGTTGAGAGATATCGACTTTGCATAGAAGCTGTAGATTTGAGAAAATTTTCAGTTTTTTTATTCTTATTTGTAAGTTAGTTTGCTTTGTGATTTATGGTTGTTATCATTATTTTATGAATCACTTTAAGATTCTCTTGTAACCTCAATTGATTATAGTGGATCTATTTTCTTTGGTTTGGATGACTCGAGGCTTTTACTATCATATTGAGGAGTTTTCTATGTTAAAAATATCGGTGTTCTTTTTGTGCCTTTATTGTTAGATTGTTGTGTTATATTTGTTGTTGATCCTCAAGGTTTCTACAAGTTTGGAAATGATATATCCGCTGCATATTATTCTTTTATTTTGTCTTAATTTCCCATCAGAGTGGCATCAGAGCTCTTGATTAAGGGCTATTTTACTTGTTTGAATGATGGAGTCAAATACAAAGATGAAGATGATATTGTTGAATGATTTTAATTACCATTTATGGAAGGGCAAGATGACAGACTTACTATTTATGAAGAAATTACATTTAGCAGTTTTTAGTTTCATAAAGTCGGATTTTGTGTCTGATGAAGAATGGGAGTTTGAACATCAACATGTATGTGATTTTATTCGACAATAGTATAAGACAATGTTAATAATAATATTGCTAATGAGACATATGTAAAAACTTTGTAGGAGAAGATAGAGTCCTTGTATGCCTCTAAATCATAGAATAATCAATTGTTCTTGTTGAATAGCTTCATAAGTTTGAAGTATAAGGAGGGGACTTCTATTTCAGATCACTTGAGTGAATTTCAAGGGCTCCTTGATCGGATGTCAGGAACGAGTATCAAATTTGATGATGAACTTTTGAGATTATTCCTATTTCTATCTTTATCAAAGTCTTGGGAGACGTTTCAGGTTTCTATTATAAGTTCTGCTTCTAGAGGTGTTGTTTATTTGGAAACATATAAGGGTGGTATTCTTAATAAGGAGATAAGAAGGAAGACAAAAGGTTCTTCATCTCAATTTGAGGTGCTTGTCACTGAAAATAGAGGGAGAAGTCATAAAAAGGAACCGAAGGGTGGTAGAGATAATAGCAGAAACAAGTCCAAACTACGATGCAAGAATCTGGAGTATCATTATTGTCACAAAATAAGACACGTACATAAGTATTGCTATCAGTGGAAAATGGATAACAAAGCCAAGAAAGGTAAGTCTAAACAAAGAGATCATGATGATGATCATGTTACTACTGCTACTTGTAATGATCTTGTTATTTTGCGTGATCATGAGTTTGTTAATCTCGTATCAGACGAGAGCATGTGAATAATTGATAGTGGTGATATATTGCATGTTACACCAAGGAAGAATTTCATTACATCTTATACTTCTGGTGATTTTGGAGTGTTGAAGATGGGCAATGATGGTGTATCTAAGGTACGTAATTGGTGTTGGTGATGTTTGCTTGCAAACCAACATGAGAATGCAATTGTTGCTTAAAGGTGTCAAATATGCTCCGGATGTCTGCTTTAATTTGATCTATGTGCATATGCTTGATGAATGTGGTTATGACAATCACTTTGGTTCTGGAAATTAGAAACTCAACAAAGGTAACTTAGTTGTGGCTAAAGGAGAAAAGCTTTCTAAATTGTATTAGACAAAAGATTTGGTTGCTAGGGACAATGTGAATGTTATCAATATGGAAGCATCTTTATGGCACCAAAGGCTTAGCCATATTAGTGAAAAGGGGAAGGATTTTTTAGCCAAAAAGGATTTTCTTCCTGGTTTAAAGAATGCATATTTGAAGAAGTGTTCTCGTTGCATGACTGGTAAAAAGACTAGAGTATCTTTCAAGAGACATCCTCCCTCAAGGAAGTCAAAGTTTCTTCAATTGGTAAATTATGATGTTTGTGGGCCATTAAAGGTAAAGTCTTTTAGTGGTGTACTTTATTTTCTTACCTTTATTGATGATTGTTCCAGGAAACTATGGGTTTATGTCTTGAAGACAAAAGACTAAGTGTTGGAGAAGTTCAAAGAATTCCATGGTTCGGTAGAGAGGCAAACATGTGAGAAGCTGAAATGTGTTCGTTCTGATAATGGTGGTGAGTATTGTGGACCATTTGATTCCTATTGCAAGCAACATAGTATTGCACATGAAAAGACTCTTCCTAAAACTTCCCAATTGAATGGTTTAGCAGAGAGGATGAATCAAAATCTAATTGAGAGAGTAAGGTGTATGCTCTTTGAAGCTAAATTTCCAAATAATTATTGGGATGAGGCACTTTACACGGCGGTGCATGTTCTTAATCTCACTAATATTGTTTCTTTGAACAGTGAAGTTTCAGACAAGATTTGGTTTGGAAATAATGTCAAGTATGATCATTTGAGAGTCTTTAATTGTAAGTCTTTTGTGCATATTCTAAAGGATGAAAGATCCAAGTTGGATGTAAAGTCAAAATAATGTATATTCATCGGCTATGGGCAAGATGAGTTTGGTTATAGGTTGTATGATCCTGTAGGAAAGAAGCTTATTCAAAGCCGCAATGTAGTATTCATGGAAGACCAAAATATTGAAAACATTGATAAGGTAGAGAAGACTACACCCAAGAAAGCTATTAGTTTGTTTAATGTTGATCCAATTTGCTTACCCCATCATAATCTAGATGCTATTGGTGGTGATGATCATAATGGTGATCCATATGATTATGTTGATGATCAATAACTTGGAGATGAGGTAAATATTCCGACTAATGATGATGATGAAAAGGAAAATGATATGACTCAGAATGAGAATCTTGGTGAAGCTCCATAATCATCTCAAGTTCAACTTAGGAGGTCTATCAGGAACAGACAACCTTCTACAAGGTATAATTTTGATGAGTATGTGACCTTAACTAATGAGGGTGAACCTGAGTGTTTTCAAGAGGCCATGGAAAGTGATGAAAGTTAAAAGTGGTTGAATGCAATGCATGACAAAATAAAATCATTGCATGATAATCACACTTATGATTTAGTGAAGTTGCCTAAAGGCAAAAGGGCTTGGATAACAAGTGGATTTATAAAGCTAAACATGACAGCAACTCTAAGTCTCCAAGATATAAAGCTAGATTAGTGGTGAAAGGTTTCCGTCAAAGAAAGGGTGTTAATTTTAATGAGATTTTCTCACCCGTTGTGAAGATGTCATCAATCAGAACTGTGTTGAGTTTAGCTACTACTCTTGATTTAGAGGTTGAGAAAATGGATGTGAAAATGACTTTCCTTCATGGTGATTTGGAGGAAGAGATCTACATGAAACAATCCGGTGGTTTTCAAGTTAAAGGTAAAGAAGATCATGTTTGTAGATTGAGAAAGAGTCTATATGGATTGAAGCAAGCTCCAAGGCAACGGTACAAGAAGTTTGAGTCTATTATGTGTGATCAAGGATACAATAAGACTACTTCATATCATTGCATATTTGTTAGAATATTGTAGGAAAAAATACTTCTAACATTAACAGGTTAAAGAAGCAGTTGGGAGAGTCATTTGCCATGAAATACATGGGAGAAGCTAAGCAGATTCTTGACATTAGACTCATGCGTGACATAAACGAGAATAAACTTTGGATGTCACAAGAACATTATATCAAAAAATTGTAGCAAAGATTCAAAATGGAAAACTTTAAGATGGTAAGCACTCCTCTTGCTACTCATTTTAAATTGAGTTCTAGTCAAAGTCCTTCAAGTGAAGGTGAAGCGTTTGATATGAAACGTGTTCCTTATGCTTCTGTTGTGGATAGTTTGATGTATCAGATGGTATGTACAATACCAAATATAGCACATGTTATTGGTACAATCGCTAGATTTTTGTCAAATCCAGGTAGAGAGCATTGAAATGCTGTAAAGTGGATTTTAAGATATCTTCATGGTACTACTTCTATGAGGATTTTCTTTGGAGGAGATAAGCCTACTCTACTAGGATACTTGACTCTGATATGGCTGGAGACGTTGATTCTATAAGTCCACTTCAGGCTGCATGATTAAATTTGCAGGGGGAGTTGTGGCTTGGCAGTACAGATTACAAAAGTGTGTAGCATTGTCTACTACAAAAGTTGAGTTTGTTACCATTATCGAAGCATGCAAAGAGTTACTATGGTTGAATAAATTTTTGTAGGAGCTTGATTTTGTTCAAGACAAATATGTGTTATTTGTTGATAGTCAAAATGTTATTCATCTTGGTAAGAATCTGAATTTTCATAATAGGTCCAAATACATTGATGTGAGATATCATTGAATACATGATTTTTTGGATGCTAAGTTGTTGGAGTTAGCTAAGGTTCGTACAAATGATAATGGATCTGATATGATAACTCCAACATTACCAAGAGGAAAATTTGAAGCATATTGTGATATCGCTGGTTTGGCGATTTCCTCCAAATAGTTGTGAGGGGGAGATTTGTTGGGCTTGGGTTCTCTTCATATGTAGAGAAAGACCCAAATATGAATAGCCTATTTATCTGACTTATATAAGTGGAGAGTGTCAATTTAGAGTTAAGAGAGATAGATAAAAATAAGGATTCAAAAATAGAGAAAAAAGGAGAGAAACTCATTCTCGTTTTTCTGCATCAGTCTCACTAAAACGACGATCCTCGATTCGTTCACAGTCAGATCACGCTGAAATTTTATAGGCTTACTCGCAACACATATATCTAACTTTGGACCGTTAAGATCTTCAAAAAAATGTCTGAGTTGAGAGATATCGACTTAGCACTGAAGCTGCAGATTTGGGAAATTTTTTCATCTTTTTGATCTTATTTGTAAGTTAGTTTGCTTTGTGATTTGCGATTGTTATTGTTATTTTGTGAATCACTTTAAGACTCTATTGTAACCTCAATTGATTATAGTAGAGCTATTTTCTTTGATATGGATGAATCGTGGTTTTTACTCGTATATTGAAAGGTTTTCTACGTTAAAAATAACAGTGTTCTTTTTGTGCCTTTATTGTTTGGTTGTCATCTTATATTTGTTGTTGATCCTCAAGGTTCCTACAAGTTTTGGAAATATTATATCCGCTGCATATTGTTATGTTATTTTGTCTTAATTTCCCATCAATTTTCTCAGACAACGATCTCATTCTCTGAACTTTTGTCTTTCCAGAACTTTCTTGATAAGTATCACATATATTATTAAAAATTGATACTGAACATCTTGTAGCATATGTTCATATGATAAAAAAATGGGCTTGAATATACATTCTTTAGACATCTAAAGTTAGTTGTATGATTGATACTTATGATATTATAACTTCTAAATTATGCTTTGGGAACATGCAATCAAGTACATTAGTATATTTATTCGCATCAAATCAACAAGATACTATATCTTAATCCTTCCTTAACTTACAATTTATTTTAATACTTATCATCTAAGTGAATCTTTAGATGTGTTGTGTATATTCCAATTGCTCCAATATAATACATTAAGATGAGTCATGAAAGAATATTGAAAAAATATAATTGATATGAATCCTAATTTTGAAGATATATTTTGAGCAAATATTAAAATACTTAATTACGACCCAGTAGGCTGATTATCACTTAATAAATTAATTTTTTCAATATTAGAGGGAGGGAATAAGCAGTTGAAAATATGAACAAGAAGTTCAATGATCAATTTTATATCTTGATCCTCGTACAAACCAATATGAACCAGAAGTTTGAAAGATTATTCATTTGCAATTTTTATATAACCAATTACAGCTGCTAATACTACAATTGAAGTGGATTCTCCTGTTGGTTAATCTAACATTGAGAATGAATTGAAACTGTGTATGAAGTATGGTAGGAAAGTTGGTTCCAATATTAATAATCCTCTACCAAGCAAAAAAGCTAAAATTAAAGATGTCCCAAGTGAAGATATGCAAATTCTAAGAGTATTTTGACATAATTTATTTTGAGTTTCAGAAGAACTAATCAGGTACCTGGAATATACGAAAATAAAATAAAGAGATCTCGATATAAACATGTCATAAATGGAATTTGATGGAACCAAAATAAACTCAATATTGACAAATATGTTTGGATAAAATATAACGCAAAAGATGACAAAATATAATGAGGATCATGCTATCAAAAAAAGATAATGAGGATCATGAATCAAAGTCAATCAAAGATTGTAGACAAAGTGAGAATTGACCAAAATAGACAGATCTAATTGAAGAAGAATTAAACTCACTTTACAAGCGACTCGCTTTTGGACCTGTAGTCAAAACACCTCAATGTGTGAAACCAATTGGATATAAATGAGTTTTTATGAAAAAGCAAAATAATAATGGTATAAAGCTCGATTTATTGCTCAATGATTTTCACAAAGACCTAAGATTCATTTTGATAAAACATATCCACCTGTAGTGAATTCAATTGATTTTTGATATTTAATTAGCCTTGTAGCACATGAAGGGCTTAATTTGATCATGATGGATATTATGAAATCTTACTTATATGGTTTACTTAATAGTGACATTTATATGAAACTCCATGAAGGGTTCAATATACCATAGGCACGTAATTTTGGATCTCGAGAAAACTACTCCATCAAATTGAACAAGTCTCTCTATGAGCTGAAGCAATCTGGACGCATGTGGTATAATCGCCTCAATGAATATTTACTAAAGGATGGATATACACATAACTCAATTTGTCTTGTATTTTCATAAAAGGATGTGGAAAATAATTTGCAATAATAATTATCTATGTGGATGACATGAATATTATTGGAACTCTTGAAGAGCTTCCAGAAGATATAAATTACTTAAAGAAAGAGTTTGAGATGAAGGACCTAGAAAAAACAAAGTTATGTCTAGGCTTACAAATTGAGAATCTAAACAATGGAATATTTGTACATCAGGAATGTTATATAGAAAAATGTTGAAACGCTTCTATATGGACAAATCTCATCAGTTGTCTACTCCAATGGTTGTTAGATTATTAGATATAGAGAAATATCCTTCCAGGCCTCAAGAAAAGGATGAAAAAATTACTTGGTTCTGAAGTACCATATCTCAGTTCAATTGGAGCACTAATGCACCTTGCTAGTTATACATGTAACACTCCATTTCTACCCAACGGATTATATAAAATCAAAGTTACAAAATTTCCAACAAACAATGGAATGCTACAATTTCAACTTAAAATAATGACATTTAACACATATACATGACACTTTAAAATCGGATGCACCAACAACAACATAAATTAATCTTTTAAAACCAATAACTTTCATAACTACGCAGCGGAATCATAAAATTCGACTTAAAAGAATGTAACATCTTTATCCAACTGAAATAGCTCAAAATAACAAGTACTTAACGAAAACCAAGTTGAAATTCAAAAAACAAAGTAATAAAAACGATAAAGCAACAAGCGTTCATCCCTCCGAGTGTTACGTATCGGAGCAAAGACACTGACTCGAACTACTGAAGGTAAACCGCCTTCACTATGGATTAGATGAATGTTACCAACATATGGGTAACATTCAAACAGAAGGGGTGGGATATCAAACAATATAATAGAATGTATGATAAATAATATATTAGAAATAGTTCATACAAAATCACCACTTGGCAACTCTTTAACAACATTAACATCATCAATCCATCCACACAACAACTCAGAATACAACATGGAATATGACTTGTTTTTATGCACGTGCATGTGGTATCAATGGAGCAAAACTCCCAACTTAATAATCTGTCAATTAATAGGGGCATCAACAAGGCATAAGCCTTCAACTTTATATTTTTGCCAATCCAGACTAACTTACCAAGCATGAGCTCCAACTTGATATGCTATGTATGCGACAACAGTATGAATGTAGTAACAATAACAACAATAATTCAACAACCACTCAACATGATTCAATTTTGGACATAAGCCTACAACTTAATACTACCCAATAATTAGAGGCATCTCAACAAAATTCATCAGCACCTTTTAATTCTCAATTTATAACAAGCATACAATACAACGTATCAACCAAAATATACCACGACGTCCTACGTAATTATACAAGTAATTCGACTATATCCGGCTAAGTAGTTTTCTACTAAAATACTAATTTGCTCTCCTACAGTTACTAAGAACCCTACTAAATTACCGGGACTGCTAAACTAAAGTAATTAACCAACTCAACATGCATGGGCGTTAAGGAATAAGGGAGAACTATACGCCCCTAGACATGCACAGGAACCAAGAAAAATTAACAAATGGCATGTGCCTATCGGCACCACCTGCCACTTCGTGCAGCTCAACACAAATATCGTGCTCCTCGCCACGCCTTGCAGCCTAATACCGCTCGACACCCAACACCCGTGTTCCCTGACACACCTTGCAGCCTAATGTCGCTCGGCACCTAGCACTTGTGTCCCTCGACACCGTGTGTCTTTAAAACTTTTGCACAGACGCCATCGGTTCTGTGACGAACATTAACCCAACCCTTCAGTGTCCTCCTAGACCACTAATTTCTGGCAAACAATATGGAATAACACAACGACTTAACAACCACATCAACACGATCCCTATATTCCAGCCAACCGTTTGGAACGACACAACGAATTAACAACCACATCAACACGATCCCTATATTCCAGCAAACCGTTCAGAATGACACAACGACTTAACAACCACATAAATAGGTGATAGTCTACACTAACCTATTCATCAATTATTCGGGCAGTACACAGAAAATTCATAAACGCCCACAACATGAAAAACAACCAAGTTCAAGAAACAGATCCAGAATCATATGCACGACAGACATATATACGGCCAATCCCCACATAACATTCATCATAAGCCCAATTATATAGTCATAACCTCACCCTTATCTAGATCGAAGGTCGCTCTACAAATCTCCAGCTGTAATTCTTGTCTTGCCTTGCTCGACAATCGTGCAACCTTGCTCCTCTTATGTGCAGCTTTTCACGGTTAACATACCAAGACTTTCTATTCTCCAACTAACCAAATTTATTATGTCAGATTAACCTTATACCATTAATCCTATTAGACTTAACTTACACACCCCCACTTTACTACTTCCAACCAAAAAAATAGGCCCACACAATTATTCTATTATTCTACTAATTCTAACATTACTATTATTATTTATCAACTAATTAATTAACTAATAAAAATCTAGCAACTTATGCCAACAATTCACAACATCTCACAACCTCAATGAATAATTTGAAAATAATTAATTAAATAATTAATTAAATAACAGGCGTTACAACTCTCCTCCACTTAGAATATTTTCGTCCTCTAAAATTTACCTTGTTTGAACAACTCGGGATAGGAGTTCTGCATCTTTATTTCCAACTCCCAAGTCATGCTTTCTCTGCAGCAACTAGCCAGACTACTTTCACCAAAGGAATCTATTTGCCTCTTAGAGTCTTCCTTTCATGATCCGCGATTCGTACAGGCATTGTCTCCATAGTGAGATTATCCCTTACTTGCACATCATCCATATGAATCACATGACATCGATCTGAAATATATTTCCAAAGTTGTGACACATGAAATATATCATGCAAATTCAAAAGATTAGGTGGTAAAGCCACTCTATAAGCAACATTCCCAACTCTGTCCAAAATTTGATACGGACCAATAAAAGAAGGAGTGAGCTTCTTAGACTCCAATGCTCTCCCAACACCAGTCACTAGTGTAACTCTTAGAAACACATGGTCACCTGCTTGAAATTCTAAATCTTTCCTTCGTTTATCGTGATAACTCTTCTGTCTACTTTGGGAAGTTTTCATCTTTTCTCGAATCAACTTCACCTTCTCAGTAGTATCTCGAAAAATTTCAGGTCCAAGCACTACACTTTCTCCAGATTCATGGCAACATAAAGGAGTTCTACATCTTCGACCATACAACACTTCAAAAGGTGCCATTCCAATGCTAGAATGATAACTGTTGTTGTACCCCAAAATTTACCCTCTTCATTTCGACCTTTTTAGCTAATATTTCATTATTACATACACGCATATCATTGGTTCTATGGTCATGGTATCAAGGTATCTTTATCAAGCCTCGTCAGGTTACAAGTGACGTTTATTTCACCAATGGATGTTCTCAGAGTATTTTCTGTGCTGAAGATCGGTTCGCCGTTTCGCAATGATTCGGGGGTCAAAGATTCACAAGTCCAACCCAACGCATCATAATCAGGTGTTCTTTCACCAAGATATCCCTGGTAACATATTCTCAAATTCAAGTTCGGATCGAGAGCCAATTCTTTAAAGAAGGTCTCCAAATGTGCGAGTTTTCTCGAAGAAATATGGTGAAAAAGTGTGCTGAAAGTGCAGTTTTTACGCACTAAAAAATTCGTAACTTGAAGCCCGTGGCTCATTCTGAACCCGTTCTGGTGACCAAAATTTCATCTTGACATCATCTACATTTTCATGTCTCACAGCTGGAAGCCAATTTCGATCAGAAGGTCTTCAAAAATGCAGATTTATCAAGTATTTTCATACAGAAAATTTGTGATAGAAGTTTATCTGCGTCATGTTCAAAAAATCATAACTTGGTCGATTTTCATTATATCAAGTTGGTTCCGACGCCAAAATTTCATAAATTGAGTGGGCTACATTTTCCCAGGAGGTTCCAAGTTCCAACAATATCTAAAAGGTATTTGTTTTTCGCCCACAGTAAGCGTGACGCGCCGAAAATCCTGAATGCTGAATATTATTTCATTCGGGTCGAAACATCAAAAATTCATAACTCGATCAATTTTTATTGAATCGGGCCCATCTTTTTACACAAGGTCACTGACTTAGAGATCTACAAATTTTCTTATAATGTCGAGGCTGTATTCTTCTCCAATTAGTACCAGTTTTTTATTAAAGAACGGTCAGAGTTGACACTGGAGCCCAAAATAAGTTTGTCTGAGGCGAAACTTCAAAAATTCATAACTAATTCACCATTTATCCGATTGAGCCTATTTTCGGACAAGAGTTTTTTCTTGATGTCGGCTACATTTTGTTTTCACAATTCAACTTCAAAAATTACACTTACTCCCATGCGAGTTAGCCTGGAACGTATTAGACACAAGTGAATAAAAATCTACACTATTACTTGTGGTTATTGGAGGCCCAATTGCACATCCAAAGCCCATATCTATGCTCTAATTTCCATTATATAATCTCAAACTCTTTGCAAAACCTTGTCAAAATATCAAGTTCTTTCAAGAACCCTAGAAATCTTGAGATCCTTATTACAAATCCCCATCTCACTACAAACACGCCATCTCATTCACTTCCAGGAACTCAGTAGGGTAAGGCTGGTTCGATCTCCATGATCAAAAGGGTTTAGAAGCATTCATACATGCCCTATCAATTTTAACATTAAAAAAATTTCATATTGTTGTACCCCAAAATTTTCCCTCCCATATTTGTCAAAACATTTAAAGAAAGATCCTCAAGTTGCTCAAGGAAGTCCAAGGGTTGACCAAACAAGCCCTCTCCTAAGGCAGTCTACCTCAAATTAGGGTTTCATGTTGCATCAAGATACTTGAGTACAATGGATCCCAAATTCTCACCATTGTCCTAATATGTTCTCAAGATCATCCATGTCAAGTTTCAAGCCTTGCAGAGGAAGTTTGCTCAGTCAATTGCTCAAAGGTCTGAAAATCGACTATGCTAGGGCAAAAGTCAACTGTGGCCCACATACAGTCAAACTTCAAGATTTTTGGTTAACATCCTAATTTTGAAGTATATTTCATCATTTTATCAAGGTTTGATCATGATTCATCAAGGATTGCTCATAATTCATCAAGAACCAAAAGTTGTTAAATTAGGGTTTTGTAGGAAAAGTCAACTCAACTTTGACCAAGCATAACTTTCTCATACTTTATGAGAATTGACCCATCCAAAGCTCATTTTGAATAGGATGCCATTATATACAATCCATATTTATCTCCCAAGTTAAAAATATGAACTCAAAAGAAGTTATGAATTTGGACATTATAGGTCATTTTGAAAAGTCAACAAAAACACATTTTTTGTCAAAGCTTCATACCTGAACATGGAATACCAAATTGAGATGATACCAAAAGGGTTGCTTAGAGGACATCTCAAGCTTTCTAAAAAGTCCAAGAACACCTTCAAAGAGTCAAAATTGAGGAAGTTATGAATTGGTGAAGTTGACCCTTTTTGCAAAACTACCAAAGGTCGACTATGCCTCAAATTGCAATTTTTGCTAAATGGGCCTAACTTTTTGCACTTGTTTTGAGTTGGTAGCATGGTCCACGAGCCATAGATCTTCCCATTTGTCATTATCTTATTTTTATTATTTATTTTGATTTTAATTTGAATTGAATCAATTTAAATCAAAACAAATCATAGAAAAATCCAAAACATTGAAAACTCAAGATTTTGTACATGTTTCAGGTCCTACATCCAGCTAGCATAAGATTGAATTTGTGCCAAGCCTTGGTGTGCACAAAAAGATTGGTTTAGGCTATTTTTGGAAAGATATTCAAAGGAATCAAATCAAGATCAAAAGCAATGATGGAGGAAGATTGAGATCAGGTTTTCAACCCTAATCCAATCCTTGATATATATTGAGCATTTGCAGACCTAAAAGAAAGCTGGAGAGAGGCGTAAGAACCAGAACCAAACTTGAAAAAAACACAAAAAAGTGCAGACACGAATTCATAGTTCCAGGAAACTACAAGACTCTTTGACCATCCCAATCACTTCCTGGGAGTGTAAGCAAGCGAAACCAATCAAGAACAAGGAGTTTCCAGCCTTGTAACTCGCTGTATGTCAGCCACGACATTGCCTTTTTCTTGAATTCGAATTGCATCATTCTGACACTTATAGCATGAAATAATTATATATTCTTGATCCTTGGAACATTTGCAAGCTATTCATATCATTCAATTGTATTTTTATGGACTGAATCAAGAATTGCCATTGTTAGGGTTTGTGTTTTCGTTTTAGGGTTTTTATGTGCAAGCAAAATTAGTCCCCATGAAAGGTATCATGATGTTCAGCAGGTCCAGACGAATGGATCCATGGCATTAGATGTCATTTATCATACCCATGGAAGATTTTGGAATGAGCCAAGGTTATAGCTACGGATGTTGTCCGTAGGTAAAAGTGTTTCACTTTTAGCAACAGAGCAAGGACAGGGATGACCAGCGTGTCATCATCCTGTTGGTCCATTCAAAATTCTGGCGTGCATTTTTATTATTCTCCACTAACTCTTTTTTTTGTATATTATCATTATTGTTTATTTTATGTACAAATGAAACAGCTAGCCCAGTTAGTAGTGGAACGCTTGGAAAGTGCCTTGGGGCCTGGGTTCGAATCCCAAGTCCCCCTAATTATTCCATGTTATTTTGCTTCAGGTAATCTAGCATGCACACAAGGCCAAGGTCCACCATGTGACCTCATCATCCAACCTGCCAAGAGGCCAGATGGCCAGATCCAAAGGCCATCAATGAAGGAGCATCATAGGCTTTAGTCAACGCGTAGCACTGGATCCAGTAAGTCAAAATGGATCAATTTCCGTTGGGCCCAAGACTTGCTATCAACACCCTCCAAATTCGCTTTCAGGCCCAGTTTTCTTCTTTCTTTTCTTTTTTATATTTTTGTTTTATTTAATTTATTTATTTGTTTTTACTAACAAATTAATTATGCTTTTTATAAAAAAATCACAAAATAATGTTTTTCACCCAATTAAATTTAGTTTTATTTTTTATCAAAAATTAATTAAATTAATTAGGTTATTTAATTCTTAGATAACTTTAATTATTTTTGTAAATAAATTAAAATTAATTAAGAACAATTAGGGTTTTAATTTAACTTAATTATATTTTCTTTTTCTTAAAATAACCGAAAAAACACAAAAATAGGCCATTTATTTATTTTCTATAATTAATTTAATTACTAATTATTTTTGTATTTAATTTAAAAACCTAATTCTTTTCTTAAAAACAAACAAAAACAATTTTTTCTTTTAATTAGGTTAGAAGGGGTCAAAACCCTAGTTCTCTCCCGATCCTAATTTCCTCGCGTGCGCTTTATCATTTACTTTTAGCCTATTAATGTAATTGCTCACAAGTTTGTAATAGATTAATTAGGGTTTTTACTTTCATTTATCGCTTTATTTTTAAGGGTTTGTTTTTGGCTATGTAAATACCTGAAGCCTTGTAATAGCTTAGCTTATTTTCCGCACTTTAAATTCCGTAAAATATTAATTGTTAGATGTATGAATAATTAGGGTTGCATGACAAGAATGTATGATTAATTTTAAAACGGTTAGCAAACCCTAAATGTGCAAAGATAATAAACTTGAAATTGAATCACTCGCACATGCACACTCCTAGGGTACACTCCCACTTCGGTTGCCTTCGATAAATGGTCATTAAGTATAAGATGCTTCAGTGGTTGCTCTCTTGTCTAAACAAAGATTAAAGTCCCGTTCGAAAAAGTTGCCTCGGAATGGTTGCCTCGGATATTGTTGCCTCAAATAATTGATCTAAGACATTAGGGTTATTACTAAGGAGTCCTAACATTGCTTTATTGACCGTACGTCCCTTTCAAATTGAGCCTTAAACTCCAACGACGGTGCTACCTACTCACTAATAGTGGGATAGCGCTGTCTAAAGGAAACAAACATAGAACAATTCTTTTTTCGAGTAGGTAGATTAGTTCTTAAGTACTTGCTCAATCCAAACAAACTTTTTCACACTTACACTCCTCTTTTAAACAAAGCTTTCAAAAACACTTCGTAACACTCTTGAAGACAGAAGCAAGAGTTAAATCGAAGTCAAAAAAATTTTCAAATCAAACACACAAGCAATTTTGAAAATGATGAGCAAGTACCTAAGAGCCCATGGAAAACCACGGAGAGAAAGGGTGCTAATACCTTCCCTTTCTATAATCTATCCCATGTACTCAAAAAATCTCGAAAAAAAGAATTTTTCTGTGCTTTTTTCCTTTCCTTGTTGGATAAAATAAAAGTCGGTGGCGACTCTTGCTTATCGCGACATTTTGCAAACACAAACGCAAAACGCAAACCAGCAATTCCTAAAAACAGTCCCGGTTCTGGCCACCGTATCACAGAACTGGCGACTCTGCTGGGGAGTTAATAAGTGGGGTATACCTTAGGATTAGTTCATCATATTGCTTTTATTGTTTGATTTGATTGCTTTATTTTTGTGGGCTTTGTATCGGAGTTACTATAGATCCTAACCCAGATCTGGGGAACACCTTTTAGGTTAGTAGCAATAAACTGTGAGGGAACTGTACGGCGTAGGCCGATATGGTTGAAGCAGTAGCTACATTGATGTGGCACATTAGTTGGTACCGATATCCCTTGTGGAGAAACAAGGAGAATATGGGGCTTCTATATGGGTCGTTAAGCATCAACTGACCTTAGAACCTATAATTGACCAACTTAGCCATAGGAAGTAGTGAGATAGCCGGTCTCAGCATAAAGCTGAGAACTGGTTGATACTCGATACTACATTCATTGAGACCATACTCTCGAGATAGTTCCGGCCGCAAGAAAAGATTGCGTGAGCTGAAACCATGACCGATGGAGGATGGTCAGTGATATTGAGAACCTCTAGAACTCGGTTACTATTATTAGGACATGTTGAACCAACTGAACTTCAAGAGGGTAGTACCTAAGCTCCATGCAAGCCTGAAACTTAAGGGCTATTGTGTGACTTATTTGCCTTTACCATGTTTTCCATCTGTGATACCTTTTGTGTTTTTTATCATGACATCATGCATCATGACATAGCATGCATATTTCATTAGACTAACCATTTCAAAGACCGAGGGGATTTATCTTTGTTCTGTTTTGCAGATCATGACTTCTATGCGCAGAAATACCATTCGAGTCAACTTCGTGCAAATCCCTGCTCAGCTCAGAGAGTTAGTCTCAAAGGTTCCTGATACTTCTTCATTTGTTAGAAGACATGGTCATCTCCTTAGCTTGGTCACTTCAAAGTTGGATGAACAAATGATGAGCATCCTTTTCCAGTTCTTTGATCCATTGCATCATTGTTTCACCTTCCCGGATTATCATCTAGTCCCTACTTTGAAGGAGTTCTCTGATTTATTAGGCATATCTATCCTCAAGCAGACACCCTTCACAGGTTTGGAGGAGGTTCCTAGACCTGAGGATATTGCTTCAGCCTTACACTTGACAAAGGCTGATGTAGTGTCTAACTGGGAGACACAAAGTGGGGTTAAATGTTTCTTGGCTAAGTTTTTGATGGATCAAGCTCAACAATTCTGGGATAACTTAGATTTTCAAGCTTTTGAAGACATCTTGGCTCTCCTCATCTACGGCTTGGTTCTTTTCCCAAATCCAGATTCCTTCATAAATGTGAATGCGGTCAAGATCTTCTTGTCTCGTAATCCAGTGCCTACTCTCTTAGGTGATATTCTACATGCTCTCTATACTCGTACCATGCGAAGAAGGGGGACCCTCACGTGTTGCACGCCGCTGCTGGCAAGGTGGTTTATTTCACACCTACCCAAATCTGTATTGAAGAATGAGGAATGTGTAGGTTGGGCTTACAGAATCATGTCCCTTACCCATACGGACATCCTTTGGAGTTCTAAGGATATGGAAAGAGTAGCTGTCATTGATCGATGTGGGGAATACCCTAATGTCCCATTGTTGGAATTAGAGGGGGTATAATTACAATCCCTGTTTGGCTTTACGACAGTTTGGACACGCTCGGAGAGACGGTCCCCATGAGTTGCTTCTTCCAGACATTATCTTTGACTTCAAGGGGGATGTGAATGAGCATCGCCGAAGGTTTATATGAGCCTGGGGCATGGTGAACAAGTCTGACCCTCAAGAGCTAGGACTGAAGACTTCTCTTCCTATGCAACCATATCTCCAATGGGTTCGAGCCCGTGCTCAAAAGCTAGGGATGCCTTATGAAGCAGTTTTGCCTGTGATTGTGGAGCATACTAGTGAAGAAGGGGTTCCTTACACAGTCCTTCATCCATACATGCCTACTGATCTTGGGGCATTGAAGAGATCTTGGATCTAGTTAAAGGAAGAAAGGGATACCTACAGGGAGAAGTATCATGAGCAGGAACGGAAGATCTTGAGGCTTACAAGGAAACTTGAGAACGAAAGGACGATCAACGACTATGTCAGCACGAAGGGAAAGAGACCATGGGATTTCTGATGTTTTTTATTGTTTCTAGTTTAGATTTATTTTCAGTTATTTCTTTTGTAACGCCTTAAAGGAATTGTTAAACATTTTACAAGTTTGAATCTAATAAAGTTTGTTTATTTCTTGTTTTACAAATTTGAATCTCCCAAAGTCTTTGAAATCATTCCATACGCATTCCATTACCATGCACCTCATCACAGGTACCATTACAGGTTTCTTATTTTCTTCGCTGTTTATTTCAGCACAAAATGTCTTCTGAAACACCTATCTATCAAGCCATCAAGGCTCTGCAAGCACAAAATGCTCAATTCGAGGAGCTGTTCCTGAACTTGGCTAAAGGACAACAGGATTTGAAGACTCTCATCCTAAAAGAGAAGAAGAAGAAGAAGAAGAAGAAGAAGAAGAAGAAGAAGGTGGTCCTCCTGAAAATGGGTCACAGATTTGGGAATAGGTTGCGACAAGAGACTGATCTGTCTCATTCATCTGGAGGAGGAGAGAATCAAGAGGAAATAAAGGGGCCTAGTCCTGTGGTCTCTGATAATGACACTGATTTTGATGAAGACCAGTATCCTCCTGCTGAGGATAGGTATAAGCAACTTGAAGACCGACTGAGTGCAATGGAGATTCAGAAGATACCTGGGTTGGACTTCGGAGATCTGGGATTGGCATCTGGGGTGGTGATCCCTCACAAGTTTAAAGCTCCTGTCTTTACTAAGTACGATGGGGTATTATGACCGAAGCTACACCTCCGCTCGTACGTCAGAAAGATTCAACCCTACACTGCTGATAGGAACCTGTGGGTTCATTTGTTTCAAGATAGTTTGTCAGGGACTCAACTTGAATGGTTTTATCAATTGGAAGGAGCTAACGTCCGCAACTGGGAGGACCTTGCTGCTGCTTTTTACAAGCAATACCAATATAACACCGACCTTGCTTCCACACATACCCAACTCCAGGGTATGTCTATGGGTACAGGCGAAGGCTTTAAGGACTATACTCAGAAGTGGAGAGATCTTGCTGGAAGAGTCCAACCCCCTCTGTCTGATAGGGAGTTGGTGGATATGTTTCTTGGGACTTTGCCTGGTCCATTTTTCAACCATTTGATCGGAAGTTCGTTCTCTGGATTTACTGAATTGATTTCGAATGGAGAGAGAGTGGAAGCTGGTATCAAAAGTGGCAAAATACAGAAAGGTGCTTCATCGAGTACAGAAAAGAAGCCTTTCAGAAAAGAAGCTAGTGCAGTTTACAGCTCGAGGAGCCAAAACTGGCCTGAACGCCGCCAAACAGTTAATGTGGTAGTAATATCAAGACCAACTGTTGCCCCGCAACGCAACAATCAGCAAAGAGTAGAGAGACCGCAAAGACAGTATACTCGGCTCAATATGACCTTATCTCAAATTCTGCTGCAATTGTTGAAGACCAACTTGATAACTCTGAGGGAAGCCCTGAAGAATCCCAGTACTACATCATCGTTGTATAATCCAAACGCCCGCTGTGCTTATCACTCTGATAGCCCATGGCACGATACAAATAATTGTCGGGCCTTGAGGAATAAGGTGCAAGATTTAATTGAAGCTAAAGAGATTGAGTTTGACGCGCCAGAAGAGCCTAATGTCATGACTGCTCCTATGCCCAAGCATGGAGTAAATGCTGTGGACGATGATTCATTTGTGACCTTTGTGGAAGATATTGCTACTCCGTTGATGATAGTAAAGAAGAACCTATTATTGGCCGTTTATTTCCGGGTTGTGGCAAAGGTTGCCACCTATGTTCAATCCTGCCTGCTGGTTGTCATTGGTTGAAATTAGGTGTTCAGCACCTGATGGATAACAAAGAAATCTTGTTCAAGAAAACATTAATTCCGTTGATTCCTGTTGAAGATATTTCCATCATAACCATTTCCGCCAATCCTTCCAAGGCTTCCTCGAGAAATCCTGTTAGGATTACACCCGTTACAAGAGTTGCTCCATTGATCATTACTATTCCTGGTCCTATCCCTTACACTTCAGATAAGGCTGTACCGTGGCACTATGGGGCCGATGTGTATTATCATGGGATCAAACAAGACTTGAAGGTTGAAGAGGCTGATACTTATGTCAGCAATATTGTCGGGTCTAGCAAGGTCACCCGAAGCAGAAGACTTTTCTCTCCTGAAATTTCCCCTCCGATTGTTCGAAAGCCTGATGCAATTCCATCTGCCAGTACATCTGCTACTGCCCCAGTTCATATTCCAATTATCACCCCTGTCGCCAAGTCATCTGACGCTCAGGGCAAAGAGATCACAGGTGAGCCTTCCTGGACGGAGGCACCTAAGAATATTGTTGTAGAAACCTCTAGACAGTAGATAGAGGAAATTCTTAAGATTATTAAAAAGAGCGACTATAACATAGTCGAACAGCTGGGGAAAACCCCTTCGAAGATCTCCATGCTATCTTTATTGTTATGCTCAGAAGCCCATGCAAAGGCTTTAATTGCTTTCCTTAAAACTGCGCATGTGCCACAGGAAACATCTACTGATCAATTCAAAGACTGTGTGGCTAGTTTGACCGCTGACAACGGGTTGGGTTTCTCCGACGCAGATCTGACTGCCAAAGGAAGGAATCACAATGATGCTCTTGAAGGAAAATTGCGATCAAAACGCAGCGGAATATAAAATTTTCCTTTAGAGATCCTTACGAATGAGCATGGTCAGTGATAGAAAGTTTTACCTCTTGTGGCGATTCAGACTTTTGATGTCGTGATCACGAGCGTTGATGAAGAACAACGCCTCTACTCAGTCCACACGAACAGATCGCTTCCGGTCACAGTGCTAGCTGATCACGAACGGAAACCTTGAGTGAGAGAGAGAGAGTCAAAAACGAAAATGCATCAAGTGAAAAAACTTCATCACAAGGGATCTATTTATAGAATCACTCGTGTGGGCTACAAGCTAAAAGCCCAATTAAGGCTATAAGCTAAAAGCCCAATTAAGCTTATGGACATCATACCTTATGATGTACCATATATCACTTATCCACGTGGTACCTTACCACTTTCCGTATTACACTTAAGTGCACCGTACCTTACGGTGTTCCTTATTTATTCTATCTCTCATTAACCTGTCCTTATGTGTGTGACCCTGTAGGTTTTCGCGACGTTGGCAATTATATTAAATTGCACATTTAATATAATAAACAGTGAGCGGTATCTAGCAACACATCACTGTTACCCAAGTCACGAAAATGTCATGTGATCTGACCAAACCTTTTCCGTGATAATATTTGTGTTGTACAATTACCCTTTTGCCCTCATGTCTATATTGAACACAAGGCATACACTGTGTCACCCTTGTCCAGTTCAATATTGGGCCCTTAGACATTTATCCTGTTATGCAGGATGAGCAAATTCCATCTAGGTCACTCATGTCCCTTAGCATGCTTTGTGAAGTACCCATCAACCATCTTTATAGTCATCCAGTTACGGATGACGTTTGATCAGCAATAAAGTACTTGACTCTACATCTAGGGTCCATAGTGGTTTCAGGTCGAAGGGTGGTATACACCATTATCATCATGAGCATAACTTATGACACTTTGCATAACATTCTATGTAGTATTCTCATAATGGGTCAATCCAGTATAAATATTACTCCTAATATTCATACCTATGTCAAGACTTGATAACTCCTTATCTATGATCCATGAGATGTGATCATCAATCTATCTTCATAATAATCTTAATGCTTTAATGTTATCCCACTTCACATTAAAGCTTGACTACAGATACTTTAAGAATAGTTTCTTATGTTTAATGGGATCTCATGATTAAGTCACACTTAACATTTCATTAAACCAATAAACCATTCTAGGGACTTTATTATTTTGGAAAACATAATAAAGAAATGCCTTTTATTATTAATAAATAATTCGATACAAGTACCAAAAGTATTGGCCTCTAGGGCTTACACCAACAGCTCTGCATGTTTCGATCGAGTGCAGGGGCACTACTCTGGCCCACTTACTGGTGGATATTGGGTCCTCATTAAATGTTTTACCCAAGAAAGCGTTAGACCGGTTGGATTATGAAGGGTTGGTTCTGAAGCCGAGTAATATTGTGGTTAGGGCCTTTGACGGATCCAAAAGTATGGTGCACGGGGAGGTGGATGTCCCTGTTAAAGTTGGATCCCAGACTTTTGCATCTACATTCTATGTGATGGACATTCAACCATCTTATTATTGCTTGCTAGGTTGCCCGTGGATTCATAAGGCTGGGGCAGTGACTTCTACGCTCCATCAGATGTTGAAATACCCAGTGAAGGGGAAGATTGTTACAGTACGAGGAGAGGAGGAGTACACGGTGAGCCACCTTAACTCTTTTCGGTATGTGGAGATAGATGGGGAGTTCATTGAGACCCCATGTAAGAACTTTGAAGAAGTCCCCCAGACTCTGGCGTCGACTAAAACTGTTATTGAAGAACTTCCAATGAAGATGGCTTCCCTCAAGGATGCCTGGGCTATTATTGAAAAAGGTGGGTGTGCAAATTGGGGTCAACTCCATGACTTTGCACACAAGACTGACAAGTTTGGTTTGGGTTTTACTGCAGAAGCTCAAAGGGCTGTTCGGCGTACGCGGATTGGAAGACCTCCCCTGTGTATCAGTAATCCGGAAGTGAATGTAATTGAAGATGATGAAGAAGAGTCAGAGTTTGATAGCTGGATTTACCCGACTACTGACGGTGTTTTGAACAATTGGACGGCAAAGGACTTCGTGCCCATTTCTTTTATTACACAGTAATAGACTTTTGTTTTGATATTTGTAACAGAAAATTTAAAACTTTACAGCCCGGTGCCTTACCCGAGACGCCATGGCTTTGTTTGGGAGGGCTTAATGTTTGTCATTTCCATATATCACCAATAAAGCATTGGACGTTTTCTTGCATTACAAATTTTGTGCTCCTTGTTTTTCTTTTCTATTTTGCACTTATCGAAACAACTATTTGTCTTACACACACTCACATATCATAATGCAGATCCACATCCACTCTAGATCCCACTGATAACGACTCTGCTACTGCCAGTTATGACTTCGAAAGTCCGATGAACCAAGCCGAGGACAAAGGTGAGGATGATTGCAAAGCTCCTGGAGAACTTGATAGACTGTTACTACAAGAAGAGAGGGCCATACATCCCCATGAAGAGCCAGTGGAATCAGTGAATCTGGGTATAGAGGAAGACAAGAAAGAGGTTAAGATTAGTGCAAATCTGGAGTCTAGCGTCAAGCAACGGTTGATACAGATGCTGCGTGACTATGTTGAGATCTTCGATTGGTCTTATAAAGATATGTCTGGGTTGGATACTGGTATTGTGGTTCACCGCTTACCAACCAAAGAAGACTGTCCTCCATTGAAGCAGAAAGTTTGCCGAATGCGTCCCGAGATGTCTGAGAAAATCAAAGCTGAGGTTATGAAACAGTTTGATGCCGGTTTTCTAGCAGTTACTTCTTACCCGCAATGGGTCTCCAACGTGGTTCCGGTGCCGAAGAAAGATGGTAAGGTGCGGATGTGTGTCGACTATAGGGATCTGAATAGGGCAAGCCCCAAGGATGATTTCCCTCTACCTCACATCGATGTTTTGGTCGACAACACCGCACAGCATAAGGTCTTCTCTTTTATGGATGGTTTTTCTGGATACAATCAGATTAAGATGGATCCCGAAGACATGGAGAAGACAACCTTTGTTACGCAGTGGGGTACCTTTTGCTATAAAGTCATGCCGTTTGAGTTGAAGAATGTTGGGGCAACGTTTCAGTGCGCCATGGTCGCTTTATTCCACGACATGATTCACCATGAGATTGAGGTATACGTTGACGACATGATTGCAAGATCCCAGACTGAAGAGGAACATCTTGACCATCTCCAGAAGCTATTTGACTGGTTGAAGATGTACAAGATGAGGTTAAACCCGAACAAGTGCACCTTCGGGGTAAGGTGTGGCAAGCTGCTGGGTTTCGTCGTTAGTGATAAGGGTATTCAAGTGGATCCTGCAAAGGTGAAGGCTATACAGGAAATGCCAGCTCCACGAACAGAAAAATAAGTCAGAGGTTGTGATACGGTAGGAGAACTGACTTGAGGTTTTGCGTTTGTGTTCACAAATGTTTCGGTTTAGCAAGAGTCTCCACCGACTTTTTATTTTATCCTAAGGAAAGGTCACAAAGCACATGAAAGACCTTCGAGGTGTTTTCTTGGGTTCGGGGAGTAGATTATGAAAAGGGAAGGTGCAAGCACCCTTTTCATCCATGGTTATCCATGGGCTCTTAGTTACTTATTTAGATCACTTGCTTTTGATTTTCAATTGTTTGAAATGGTGCTTTGTATGTGGTTTTTGAAAATGCTTTTGAAAAAGAGGCCATCATTGTGGCAACCTTTGTAATTATTCTTGTTTTGAATATATACAAAGGTGTTTGTATTTTGAAAAGATATTTCAATGTTTGAAAGTTTGATTTGGGAAATATTTTGAAATTGTGTTGTGAGGTGTGTTTTGAAAATAGCAAGGATGTTTTGCAAGTTTTTGATCAAGTAACTAAGAGTTATCTACCCTATTTTACTCAAAGATCTTTCCTATATGTTTTTAACCCTTTTGATAGTGTTGTTTTACCATTGCATTTGGTAAACAACCTTGTATTAGGATGTTAAACGGGACAGGCGCGGGTCGTCGTATTGACCATGATAGCAATTGTTCTAAGTATCTTTAGCAAATTTTCCGAGGGACTTGAACATTTTGTTTAGGCAACCAAGATAGCGTCATCGAGGAACTATGATCTTTTGTTTTGTTTTTGTTTTGCCAAAGTACTCAACATGCATAACATGGCTCCTTTTTTAAGGCAACAAGTGGGTGTAACCCTAGGGGTGCAAGTGTGCATTATGTATTGATTTTCATGCATTTTTGTCTTTGTATTAGGTCAAGCTACTTGTAACTTTGGATTTTTTTGCATACAAACCCTAATCTCTAATCATGGTATAATTGAAAGCGTAAATGCGTAAAATAAATCTACCACTATTACAACATGATTATGGGGATGGGGATACAATTTTTTAATGGGGATTATTTGATAAGAAATTAAAATCCTAATTTTACTATTACATCCAAATTGAATCAATGGCATAAATAATAAATGAATAATATTTAAATAAACAAATTAAATAAATATACAAAATAATATGCAAAAATGTTTATGTTTATTTTTTATGTATGTAAAAAATATTTAATGCAAAAAGAGAGAAATAAATAAAAAAAGATTATTATTTTTTTATTAAGGGTAAAACCCTAATTTTTAAGAATGTAAATATATTGACTATACCATTTATATATAATAAAATAAAATAATGTATATACAAAAATTAAAATATATTTAGAAAAAATTATTTTTTAAATATACATAATAATAAAAATAAAAGTATAATATTTTTATGTTTTTATTCTCAAATATATATAAAAGTATGTATATGTATATTAATTATATTAATTATGTATAATAAAAATAAAATATATACAAGACAAAAATATATTTAGAACAAAGTATTATTTAAGTATAAATAATAATAATAAAAAAAATAAAAGTATAATTTTTAATGTTTTATTTCTCAATAAAATAAATATATATGTTCATTATATTACTTTTATGTTTAGAAAAATTAAAATAAAATACAAAAATAAATGTGAGAATTTATAAAAAAAATATTTCAGTATTTTTTATGTTTGGAAATAATAAAATAGAATCAGAAATGAAAATAAAATATCAAAACATAAAAATATGAAGAAATGGGCCAGGGGGTGTATTAAGCAAAAGAGGGGTGTTAGAATCAAAAGGACCAAAGCCCAGCCCAAGCCAGACTTCATCTTCAACCTCTCTTCAAAATTTCGCGCGCCCTGTACCAAACATGTACAACTTGCATACGAGCTCTAATGCAAAAACACATAACATCAAAGTTGTAGGGTTTTCCAAGACGAATTCAAACATATAAAAAACTTGTCCTAACTCTCAAAGACCAGAGAAAATTTCTCTGGCCCTAAATCTTAACCTATTTTTTTCAGGATGTTCATGGACCAAATCTTAACCTATTTCTCTGGCCCTCTTAGCATGCTTAACTAAAATGAAAACTGAGCATATGTACAGCCTCATGGCTATGAATACTACATTTCTTATTCACAAACCTAAGCCTAATTGTTCCTAAATAGAGAGATAGGAAGTTGACAAAAACCTGTTTCAGTTGAGATCATGTCTGACAATGTGGAGCTTTTTAATGAGGCCTGAGATGTTTGGGAGCTTGCTTGAACTTCCCCTGACCTTCTCCAATGCCTAGCTTGCCTTGAATGTGCTTGAACAAGCCTACATAACTCAACCTGCACAAGCTGAAATCAAAAATGGCAAACCTTGTAAATTGAGTTACAGTTAGTATTTAAGGGTTGGGATAGCTTAGATATGTTTTATGGAAGGTGTTTGAACCAATTTGAGACAAAACGCACGGGGGATTTGAGTTGTGGAAATCAAACTGCAGGGAGTGCCCTGCTTTGCAAAATGAAGATGATTTTGTGCTATGGGAGGTTTGAAGTCTCAAAGGGTCGAGTTTCTGGCTCAAAGGGATGTGAGAAAGTTGTTTCAAATGCTTGCAAAGATTGGTTTTCACAGATGTGTCTGTTCTCATGTATTTGGTATCTTTCTTGTATATGAAGCAAATATGAGCAATGATGTAATACAAGCCTGTACAGGCTATCTATCAGCCTGCCCCTCGTGATCTTGGCCCCTCAAGTTGGTGGATATGATTTGCTGCACAAGATATTATTCATGGACCAAGAGATGTGGTTTTGACATAAAGCATACGTTGGCAAAAATGGTAATGTACCTTTTACCATTTAGGGATTAATCTTGTGTGTAATGCTCTAATAACCAAAACAAAATCTTAGACCAATGGATTTGCATTTAATTATTTAGTATGGAATGGTTTTGAGGCCTGTAATCTAGTGCAAAGCAATCTGATTTGAATTTGCAACTTGTATCAATATGAACATTCCATGGATAAAAAGTGAGTTTTTGCTAACTTCAAGCCTTCGATTCTCCCTAACCACAAATGAGTTTGGAGAGTTCTTTGACATTTTGGAAATCTTGAAACATGATCTACATTCCATATTTGAAATGAAATTTGAGATTCCAAGTGGAACTATGTGAAAAATGGCCATGAAGATAGGTCAAAATCCTGCCTAAACTAGGGCAAAATTTCACTAAGTTAAAAGTTTCATGGACCCTTGTTCCAAAAATCATAACTTGAGATCCAAGCTTCTTTTGAGAAAACATTTTGATTCAAAGTTATATACTTTTTGGAGGACTACAACTTTCATGTTGGAATTTTTGTTTGAATCCAATTGCATCATGGTGAAAATGTTGGGCAAAGTTAGGACAAATTAAGAAAATTTCATAACTTAGAAAAATTCTAAGTTATGAAAATTTTCAACTTTAAACCCTAATTTGCAAAATTGGGTTTCTTGACGAACAAGTTTCATGTTTTGACACATCTTGATGAAAAATGACCCTTGGCACTTGATTTTGACCAAAAAGTCAAAGTTTGACTTTTTAGTGTACAGTCAAATTTTATCAGTTGACTGAAAAATTCATTTGTCAATCCAATGCAATTGGGATTCTTTGAACCTTTTGAATAGGTCAAGATGATGCCATTGAGTCCTTGAGTCTATGATTGAACCCAATTTTCCATTGGCTAGGTGAAAAATCAGAAATTGCCCTTGTGCAGTCAAAACCCTAAAAATGACCATTTTGCCCTTTTGATGATCTGATCAAATTTCTTGAGGAGTTGTGGTCCAAACTTGATCAAATGGTTCATATGAGTCTATAATGTTGATGTGGATCAAAAATTGTGAGGTTTGACTATAAATTGGCCACAATTGACTTTTTCCCCAATACAGCTGATTTCTAGGTCAACTGTCCAATTGACTGGGCAAAAATTTGATTCAAAGCTTGAAACTTGGTAGAGGCAATCTTGCAGGTCCAACATGAAGTATGAAAGTCACTTTTAGCATTGGAAGTCCAAAAATCCCTGTGCAAACTCAAACCTTAATTTAGGTCATCAGTGCAAGGAGATGTCTTGAGCAAAGCAAAACTCTAATCCTGTCTGGAGTTCAAGGAACCTTGTGAGAGGAAATCTTGATAAAATGAGAGGGAAAATTTTATGGTTCAACAGCTGCCTCTGTTCAATCTTATTGAACCTGAAGAGTTAAATTGGCGAGTTTGCCTTTCGTGACTCGAAGGTAAAAGAGGATTGGACACTAGAGTGCCCGTAAATTTGCACTCGTCAAAATGTAGCTGAGGGAATGGGCTTAAAGATGCCATTTGGAGATGGTAGAATCTTGTTAGAGATGGGCTTAAATATGCCATCTAAGATTTGTTTATTGAAAATCAGGAGAATGAATGTCAGAATGGTATCCGTGTATCTGAGTTGTATCTGGAGATTGGATTTGTATGAGCAAGGGAATGGCGTCCGTGTCTGGAGTGTATCCAAGCTGTAACTGTATTTGATTCTTGAATGAATATCAGAATGACTGCCGTGTCTGGAGTGTATCTGTATTGTATCCGAAATCTGAAATCCGAATAAGCGACAGAAAGACATCCGTGTCTGGAGTATCTCTGGGCTGGGGAATAGGTTTGAATGAGTGACATAGTGGCAACCGTGTCTGGAGCGTATCTGGACTGTATCTGAAGTTGAGATCTGTATGAGTAGCAGAATGACTTCTGTGTTGGGAGTGTATCCGTACTATAACTGGGATCTGGAAAAGTGACAGAATGACTTTCGTGTTTGGAGTGTATCTGAACCTGAGGTTGATAGTTGAATCTGAATGAGAAATAGAATGGTTTCCGTGTCTGGAGCGTATCTGGACTGTATCTTGACTTGAAATTCTGAATAATAGAATGACCTCCGTGTCTGGGGTGTATCCATACTGTATCTGAGACCTTTGAATATTTGTTAAAGCTAGCTTTTAATCTTATCCTGAAAAGGGTAAAATGTTAGCTGAAAACACAAAGTTATGTTGCATGACATGTATGATGCAATAAAAATGTGTTCTATCAATGTTTATGATATATGGATGTAATGGATGCGCATGTAAGCTGATTAGCTGTCTTGCTGAGGAAAATAAATCCTTGATAGCTAGAGATAATGAAATCTTTGATTGCTGCCGGGGAAAATAAACCCTTGACTGCTGCTGGGGATTGAGAATCCTTAGTGACTTGTGGGGAATAAGGAAAACTCTAACGATCTCTACTGGGGAATTAAAACCTGGGAGGCTTCAACTGGAGAAGTGAGAACAAAAATCTTTGTTCTGTTGGGAAATAACTCTGTGGGGAGAATGTTTATCCTGTTGGAGAATTTTCAAAAGCTTGGGTTGTATGCCAATCTATTGAGGAAGCAAGAATGAGAATCTTCATTCAGGCGTTTGGGCCAGGAGGTTGGGTGTATGCCAATCTTCTGGGGTTTTAAGAATGAGAATCTTCATTCTGTTAAGGGTGTCAGGAGCTCGGGAGTATGCCAATCTTCAGGGGTTTTATCCTTGGTTGGGGATAAAAGTTAACTGTTATCTGGTTGATTTCCAGGTTTTAAGATAACTTGCTAGGGGATTTGGAGAAACCGGATGATTTCCACTGTGGTTTAAAGGTTGAAGTTTTGGACCACGTTGGGGAAGAAAGTTTCATCTTCGCTGGGGATTTGTAGTTCAAAGTCTTCTGGCTCCGTTGGGGATTGGGAGTTTAGAAACGTAGCTCTGATGGGAATTTTGAAACTTAACTCCGCCGGGGATGTGTATTTCAAGGTTTTAGCTCTGTTGAGAATCTGGATGACATACTGCAGGGGATTTCTTCTGGAAGAGCTTAAAAACATTCTCCCATACTTTCAACCTATCAGTAATTATCCTTTCTCATTCCGTTTTATTTGTCGACAGTGATTATATTCAAATGCATATGCTCATTTAATAAATCATTGGACGTTTTCAATTAAAATACAAGTGTAAAAATAAAGAAAAGGCAAGCAAATTCCTGCACTTTGAAGTATCTTTCTATTAACTTTGTGTAAGTATTTTGTACAAAGGAGACAGACATCCTAGTAAGAGAATGTTGTCATAAAAAAATGAGAAAAATTTATACAAAGAAAGATGGCTATGTGTAACAATTCTATGGGGTTCCCATTCTGCTATAGCCTTCACAACTCTGAGTATCTTGTCCATTTGTTGCTTCATCTGTAGATGATTGGATTGATCAGAAGCTTGGAGTTTGTTCGTGAAGAGATTGTCCTTAAAGTGATCCGACGAGACATAGTCATACGCTTTAATTCCCTAACTTTTGCCTGGATCGCCCTTTCGGGTTTTCGATCCACCGGGAAACCCTTTTTTGCCCAAGTCGCCCTTTCGGGTTTTCAACTTTCCGGGTGTACATATTTTTTTTATTTATCCCTAATTTTTGCCTGAACCGCCCTTTCGGGTTTTCGATTCACCTGGATGCCCATTTTTGTCCAAGTCGCCCTTTCGGGTTTTCAACTTGTCGGGTCGTTTATGCGTAGTATCTTTTGACTATGTATGTGTTCGCAGGGTGCGGTTGATCATCACCGTCCATGGTGGTTAGGATCATTGCCCCACCAGAAAAGATGTTTTTGATTACAAACGGTACTTCGTAAGTAGGAGTCCATTTTCCCCTGGGATCGCTTTGCGGCAAGATGATCTGCTTGATTACAAGGTCCCCGACTTGATATACCTGTCTCTTGACTTTCTTGTTGAAGGCCTTAATCATACGTTTCTGATACGCCTGACCATGGAAGACAACAGTAAGTCGCTTCTCGTTAATCAAGTTAAGTTGATCGAGCCGGGTCTGGATCCAATCGTCTTCACTCAAACCAGCATCCTTCATGATCCTCAAGGAAGGGATCTGAACTTCCACAGGTAAAACAACTTCCATGCCATATACCAAAGAAAAGGGGGTTGCCCCAGTTGAAGTGCGTGTCGTGGTACGGTACCCGTGCAAAGCAAACGGTAACATCTCATGCCAGTCCTTGTAGTTGACTATCATCTTTTGTATGATCTTTTTGATATTTTTGTTCGCAGCTTCGACAATACCGTTCATCTTAGGTCGATAGGGAGATGAATTGTGATGTTGAATTTTGAACTGCTCACTCAGAGCGGTGATCATAGTGTTGTTCAAATTGGTACCATTGTCAGTGATGATCTTGTCGGGGATACCATACCGGTATATGAGGTTCTGCTTGATGAAGCGGGCAACCACATTCTTTGTAACGGAGGCGAAGGAAGATGCTTCGACCCACTTAGTAAAATAATCAATGGCCACCAGGATGAAACAATGTCCATTGGATGATGTAGGCTTGATCTCTCCAATCATGTCGATTCCCCACATCGCGAACGGCCAAGCAGCTGTTAAGACATTGAGAGGAACTGGGGGAATATGTACCTTGTCAGCATAGATTTGGAATTTGTGACAAGTACGGGAGTGTTGATGGCAATCATCTTCCATGGTAGACCAGTAGTAGCTTGCCCGTAGAATCTTCTTAGCCATCGTATGATCGCTCGAGTGGGTGCCAAAGGTGCCATTATGTAGTTCAGCCATGATCAGCTTAGCTTCAATCTTGTCCACACAACGGAGTAGGACACAATCAAGATTGCGCTTGTATAGGATACCATTGCTCAGAAAGAACTTGGCCGCGAACCTCCTTAAGAACTTTTTGTCGTTGACTGAAGCTCCTTCAGGGTATTCTTGTGCTTTGAGATACCTTTTGACGTCATGAAACCAAGGTCGGTCCACCACTTCTTCGGTATTAATCTCGTGACAATGTGCAGGCTCGTCCATTCGTTCAATGGTGATTTGAGGTGCCTCATTATCCCAATTAAGTTTAAACATGGATGACATTGTAGCTAGCACATCTGCTAGCTGATTCTCTTCTCACGGGAAGTGCTCGAAGGTAATCTGCTCGAAATGTGGTAACAATGTCAGGACATGTTCTTTGTAAGGGATGAGGTTAGGGTGTTTAGTATCCCACTCTCCTTTGATTTGACTGATAACCAAAGCTGAGTCCCCAAATACAACTAGAGATTTGATTCCCAAGTCAATAGCAGCCTTGAGACCAAAGATACAAGCTTCATTCTCGGCCATGTTGTTGGTGCCGCTGAAGCAGATTCTAGCAGTGAAAGGTGTATTGCAACCTTCTGGAGAGATAAGTACCGCACCGATACCGTTCCCAAGTGCGTTGGAGGCACCATCAAAGTACAGAGTCCATCGGGATCCTTGTTCAGGTCCGTCATACTGTCTGTTACCTTTAAGTTGTCCAATGTCATAATATCCTCGTCAGGGAAATAGAACCTCATAGATTGGTAATCTTCGACGGCTTGATGAGCTAGATGGTCAGGTAGTACACTCCCCTTTATAGCTTTTTGGGTTGTGTACTGGATATCATACTCAGTCAAGATCATCTTCCATCTAGCGATTCTTCCGGATAAAGCAGGCTTCTCGAAGATGTACTTGATCGGATCCATTTTGGAAATCAGCAAAGTGGTATGTGTCAACATATACTGCCTCAGTCGGCGAGCAGCCCATACCAAAGCGCAACAAGTTTTCTCGAGCAGTGAGTAGCGAGTCTCACAGTCGGTAAGCTTTTTGCTAAGGTAATAAATGGCATGCTCTTTTCGGCCAGACTTGTCATGTTGGCCCAGTACGCACCCCATTGAATTATCCAACACAGTCAGATACATGATTAACGGCCTTCCTTCGACGGGTGGCATCAAGATAGGAGGTTCTAGCAAATACTCCTTGATTTTATCGAAAGCGACTTGACAATCATTGTTCTATTCAACCACCCGATATTTCTTCAACAGCTTGAAGATTGGTTCGCAGGTAGATGTTAGGTGAGAGATGAACCTTGTGATGTAGTTTAGGCGTCCCAAGAAACCTCTGACCTCCTTCTCAGTACGAGGGGCAGGCATTTCTTGTATAGATTTGACTTTGGCAGGATCAACCTTGATGCCTTTGTTACTGACGATGAATCCCAAAAGTTTACTAGACCTGACTCCGAAAGTGCACTTGCTAGGGTTCAGTCTGAGCTTGTATTCATTTAACATGACAAACAGCTTTTGCAGATGGTCGAGGTGTTCTTCTTCTGTTTGTGAACGGGCTATCATGTTGTCTACGTAGACTTCAATCTCATGATGTATCATGTCATGAAACAAAGCTACCATGGCTCGCTGATAGGTTGCCCCGACATTCTTCAGTCTGAATGGCATCACTTTATAGCAGAAGGTACCCCACTGCGTAACAAATGTAGTCTTCTCCATGTCTTCGGGGGCCATTTTGATCTGGTTGTACCCTGAAAATCCGTCCATGAAAGAGAATACCTTGTGTTGAGTTGTGTTGTCAACCAAGATGTCAATATGTGGTAGTGGAAAATCATCTTTAGGGCTAGCCCTGTTTAAGTCTCTGTAGTCAACACACATTCTAACTTTGTCGTCCTTCTTAGGCACGGGCACAATGTTAGCAACCCATTATGGATAGGAAGTAACAGCCAGAAAGCCAACATTGAACTGCATCATCACTTCAGCTTTGATCTTTTCGGACATGTCGGGCCTCATTCGGCGGACTTTCTGTTTGATCAGTGGGCAATCTTCTCATGTAGGGAGACGGTGAACCACGATATCTGTATCCAGTCCCGGCATGTCTTCATAGGACCAGGCGAAGATCTCAACATATTCATTCAACAGCTGAACTAAGCGCTCTTTGACACTTGGCTCCAGGTTAGCACCCACTTTAACCTCTTTTCTGTCTTCGGCAGTACCCAAATTGATAGTCCCTAACAACTCTTTATGGGGAAGAATAGCCCTTTCTTCTTGTTGCAAAAGTCTAGCCAGCTCTCCAGGCACTTCACAGTCTTCATCACATTCGTATTCGGCATGATTGACCAGATCTTCAGAGTCACTGAAGGCCATAGAAGAATTGTTACCCATGGAATCCGGAGTGGATGGGTACCTGCATTTTATGAGTGTGGGTGTGTGTAAGGGATAGCCACCTTTAAACAAAATTAAATGTAAAAAGAAAGAAAATAAACACAAAAGTTTATATATGAAAACGTCCATGATTCATTAAAAATGGCATATGAAAATGAAGAATCAAAACCCTTACAAATGGACCTATATGCCCCGGGTAAGGCATAAGGAGAAAAGAGTGTACGAATTGTTTAATAATTATTACAGACCAAACAGGAAATGTTCAAAAGATAAATTAATGATTGATGAAAGTAATGGGAACGAAGTCTTTCGCCTCCCAGTTATTCAGTCCTCCTTCAATAGTTGGAAAGATCCAGTCTTCAAAATTGCTTCCTTCTTCACCATCTTCTAAAGCATGAACTCCATGATGAGTGATTTTCAGTGGCGGTCCTCCAGCCCGGGAGCGACACACAGCTTTCTGACTAGCAGAAGTGAAACCCAATCCATACTTATCTGTCTTGTAAGAAAAATCTGGAAGTTGACCCCACATTGTACTTCCTCCTTCCTTGATTACAGCCTCCGCATATTTAAGGGATGACATCTGGGATACAGGCTTGGTAATGGTGGGCACATCAGTAATTGTCTTGGCTACCGCAACTTCAGGAGAAATCTCTTCAAAGTGTTGGAAAGGTGTTTCTATGAATTCACCATCTAACTCCACGTAGCGGAAAGAGTTAAGGTGGCTTATCATATACTCCTCCTCACCATGAACTGATATGATTTTACCCTGGACTGGGTATTTGAGCATCTGATGTAGAGAAGAAGTGACTGCCCCAGCGTTGTGGATCCATGGCCTTCCCAACAAGCATGAATATGAAGTACGGATGTCCATCACATAAAATGTAGAGTTGAAAATTTCCGTTCCCACCTTAATTGGGATGTCCACTTCTCCTTGAACCATCCGCTTATAACCGTCGAAGGCTCGAACAATGATATTACTGGGCTTTAGGTTCAAACCTTCACAGTCTAGCCTTTCCAATGCTTTCTTTGGTAGAACATTTAAAGATGAACCGGTATCAACCAGAACATGAGCAAGTGTGGTCCCTCTGCACTCTACCGAGACATGCAGCGCATCATTATGCTTTCTTCCCTTAGACGTCAGATCGGCATCAGAGAAACCAAGACCATTGTCGGCTGTAAGGCTAGCCACGCACTCTTGAAACTGATCCGCAGAAGTTTCTTGAGGCACGTGTGCCGTCTTCAGAAATTTGATCAAGGCTTTGGCATGAGCCTCTGAGCATAGCAATAGAGCCAACATAGAGATTTTTGAAGGGGTTTACCCCAGATGCTCTACGACATCATAGTCGCTCTTCTTAGTTATCTTTAAAATCTCCTCCATCTCCTTTTGGGTGGTCTCGGGGATAACCAAAGTCTGAGCCCTCGTCCTGACGGGCGCTTCTTGGATCCCCTTACCTTTATCAGCAGTAACAGCAGATGGTACAACTTCGGGAGTAACGATTTCTTCAATCACTGGACTTTACACAGATATCTTGACAGACATAGGAGCACTTGAGGGTCTGAAGACTGCCCGTGGAGGAGCAATCTCTGGAGAGAAGATTCTTCCGCTATGAGTGATCTTACTTGTCCCCGCAATATTCCCTATGTCAGCAGTTTCTTCATCGAAACTTTCTTCGACTGATTCGATCTGCTTAACACCGTGATAGAAGATCTCTCCTCCATAATTCCATGGTATTGTCTTATTGAACTTATATGGGATAGGCCCCGGCATGGTAATCTTCAGCGGTACAAACTTTGGATCGGGTGTAATCTTAACAGGCCTTTTGCAGGTCTTGGAAAGATTGTCAGAAATGGTGATTATAGCAACATCATTGATTGGAGTAACAAGAGTAACAGGAGTAACATGAGTAATGGGAGTAACAGGAGTTTTCTGAAAGAGGATATCTTGAGTATCCATCAAGCGTTGGATGCTTGACTTCAACAGCGGACAGTCGGATTGCAAGGTCGAACAATGGTAACAATCTTTTTCACAGCCTGGGAAAATCCCGGCTTTCAACAGATTCATCTTGATCATTGGCAACAGAGTCACTAAGTCATCAACAACGGTAACATGGAGATCTTCTACAATAGCATAGACATTATGACCATGTTTTGGCATAGGAGCGGATATCACATTAGGTTTTTTGGGGGCATCAAACTCCACCTCCTTGGCATCTATCAAATCTTGGATCTTGTTTTTAAGGGCCCAACAATTGTTGGTGTCGTGCCCCACACTGTCCGAATGATATGCACATTTTACATTTGAATGATAATAGGGAGAAGAGGTATTTGAGTTTTTCGGCGCTTCTTTCAAGTTGGTAAGGTTTAACTTTAACAGATGAGGGAGGACCTGATCCGGTGTCATATTGATCCGGGTGAATTGTCGTTGTGGCCTTTCTACCCTTTGCTGGTTAGCTCTGGGTTGACTGCTTAGAGGTTGATCGGCTGAGGAGTTCTGGATCATCACAGCCCCCACCGCTGGTCGACGCTCCATTCTCCCTTGATTTCTCTGGGTGTGAACAGCATAAACTTCCTTCTTGGCTGGGAAGGTATTCTTGATAGCAGTGGAAGCGGAGGCATCCTTCTGAATTTTACCACTCTTAATGCCAGCTTCGACCCTTTCACCGGTCAGAATTAATTCGGTGAACCCTGCAGATGAGCTCCCGATCAAGTGATTGAAGAATGGACCTGACAGGGTCCCGAAAAACATGTCAACATGCTCTCTATCCGACAATGGTGGCTGCACCCTTCCAGCCAAATCCCGCCACTTCTGGGCATACTCCTTAAATCCCTCATTAGAGGCCATACCCATACTCTATAGTTGAGTACGAGTAGGCGCTAAATCTGCGTTATATTGGTATTGTCGGTAGAAAGCAGCAGCCAAATCCTCCCAGTTATGAACATCAGATCTCTCAAGTTGATAGAACCAGTCCAATTGCGTACCCGACAAACTATCTTGAAAAAAGTGGACCCATAGATCCTTATCAAAAGAGTGAGGATGGATCTTTCTGATGTAGGACCGCAGATGCATATTTGGAAAGGACAAACCGTCGTATTTAGCAAATGTAGGCACTTTGAACTTGGGAGGAATGACGATCCCAACAACCAACCCTAGTTCTTCGAAATCCAGCCCAGGTACCCTTTGTACCTCCATGGCTGCCAACCGATCCTCAAGATTTTTATACTTATCGTCCGCCGGAGGGTACTGCTATTCGGAGTAATCTTCATCCTCTTCCTCTTCTTCTTCTTCTTCAGCTTCAGACTCGGAGGGCAATGCAACTCCCTTTCCTTTACCAACCCCTTCGTCAGACATCGAGGGGAAATCCAGAACTCTCCTAGCCTGATTCTCAAATCTTCTTCCCATAGTGGCCACACCAATTATTTTATTTTTTTTTCTTTTCCCTTTCCTTCTCTTTCTCTAACAGTGCTTTAAGATCCTCTTGACCTTTTACCAAGGTTATGAGGAGTTGTTGGAATTGCGAATTATGTGCTTGCAGATCTTTGACCGTCTGCTCTATATCCATCTTGTTGAAATAAACAGCAGAAAGATAAGGAAACCTGGTGTGAAGACCTGTTTATGCATATGATGAATGATATGTTATTCATGTAATGCATTCAAGGATTCAGAAATTCAAATTTGTTGCAAACAAAAAGAACACACGTCATATTAATAAGAAGAAATTTGTTAGTACATAAATGCCCCATGGGCAAAATATTACAAAATTCTTAATGTAAAAAGACATTGCGCATCCCTTTTGGTGCGATGTAAGTGTTGAGATTCTGCTCTTCATGGAGTTGACGGGTGAGTTCCAAAACCTTCTTCTCACTGGCATAGAAGCTAGCTTCAAAAGTGTTTCGTTCTTCCTTGAGCTGTATCCAACTCTTTTGCAAATCTTCCAATGATGTTGGCATGTCTGGATGTAGGAGGGTGTATGGAACCTCTCCTTCCATAACAGGCTCTTTGATCACGGGGAGAATGTGAGGGTAAGGCATTATAATACTCTGGGCGCGGGTTCGTACCCACTTGAGATAAGGCTCAAGGGGGATGGAATTCTTGTGCCCTAGTGAATTACTATCCACTTTGTTGGGCATCCTCCAAGCTCGGATAAACCTTTGTCGAAGTCCTTGAGCATCGTTGTTGAAGTCAAAAACCAAGTCAGGAATCAGCATATCATGAGGGCCATCCCTTCGGGCATACCCAAATTGCCTTAGAGCTAAACAGGGATTGTAGGTAATGCCTCCCCTAATTCCAAGTAGTGGGACATTATGGAATTCTCTGCAATGATCAATGATGATGACATTTTCTCTAGACCAAGAACACCAATGAATATCAGAATGTGTGAGGGTCATCAACCGTTGTGACCACCTTAAACCCTGCTCATTCTTCAAAACTGACTGGGGAAGGTGAGAAATAAACCACCTTGTTATAAGAGGAGTACAACATATGAGAACACCTCTTTTCCTCATTGTTCGTGTGTGAAATGAGTGTAGGATGTCCCCAAGCAATATAGGAACAAGATTCCGAGATATGAAAATCTTGACAGCATTCACATCTAAAAGCTGATCAGGGTTTGGGAACAAGACCAACCCATAGATGAGAAGTGCTACAATCTCCTCAAAGGCTTGCAGATCTAGAGAGTTCCAGCAGTCTTGTGCCTTCTCGAATAGAAACTTTGCCAAGAAACCCTTGACACCACTTCTGATTTCCCAATGACCTTTGATATCATATGGTTGCAAGTGTAAGGCTTGAGCAACATCTTCAGGCTTTGGTTCTCTTTCCGTACCGTTGTAGGGTAGTTGATGAAGAATAGGAATCCTCAGGAGTTGAGAAAATTCCTCCAAAGTAGGTACTAGTTGGTAATCAGGAAATGTAAATCAATGGTGTAGGGGGTCAAAGAAATGGAAGAGAACTTTCACCATGTCTTCTTAAATGTTGGAGTTGACCAAGTTGAGAAGTCTACCATGTCTTTCACTAAAGAGAGAGTTCTCTGGAATCTTGGAAGTAAGCTCCTTGAGTTGAGGAGGGATTCTCACAAGGTTGACTTGAATTGTTTTTTTGTGGAGTGACCATAACCTACAAAACAAGAACAAAGATAAAGATCCAAACCCTTGAAATGGTTAGTGGATGCATATGATGCTTTATGATGTTCATGATGTATGCACAAGTATATGTACAAGCAAGTCACACAAGTTCCTAGTTTCAGGCTTGCACGGGGTTTCATAGGTAAGTACCCTCTTGAAGTTAGTTGGCTCAACCTGTCCTATAAATAGTAACCGGGTTCTAATGAGCTCAATATCACTGGATTATTTTCTGTGTTCATTGTTTCAGTTTAGCCACTTAACAGGCGACCAAAATATTCCAAGAAAACACCCTCAATGAGTGTAGTATCGAGTATCTACCAACTTCGGACTGCACCAAAGTCGGTCATCTCACTACCCCTAATAAGGCCAAGATGGTCAAGTAAAGGTTCTAAGAGTTCATTAGTGGTTCATGACATCACTCAGCGGCCCCGTATTCTCTTTGATTGACTTAAAGGCTACCGGTACCCACAAATATGTCGCACTAATATAGCTATTGCTTCAACCATGTCGGTATACCCCGCACAGTTTCCAGAACGTATTGCTATTTACCTATGAATGTTTCCCAAAAATCTGGGTGGAGGATTCAAACCCAAACAAGAGAACCGAATGTAAAGAAATCAAAGCAAACAAGATAAGCATGTAAAGGTGATTTAAACCCTAAGGTTACTCCACTTTTAGAATATTCCCCAGCAGAGTCGCCAGTTCTGTGATACGGTGGGAGAACTGACTTGAGGTTTTACGTTTGTGTTTGCAAATGTTTCGGTTTAGCAAGAGTCGCCACCGACTTTTTATTTTATCCTAAGGAAAGGTCAAAAAGCACAGGAAAGACCTTCGAGGTATTTTCTTGGGTTCGAGGAGTAGATTATGAAAAGGGAAGGTGCAAGCACCCTTTTCATCCATGGTTATCCATGGGCTCTTAGTTACTTGTTTAGATCACTTGCTTTTGCTTTTCAATTGTTTGAAATGGTGCTTTGTGTGTGGTTTTTGAAAATGCTTTTGAAAAAGAGGCCATCGTTGTGGCAACCTTTGTAATGATTCTTGTTTTGAATATAAACAAAGGTGTTTGTCTTTTGAAAATATATTTCAATGTTTGAAAGTTTTATTTGGGAAATATTTTGAAATTGTGTTGTGAGGTGTGTTTTGAAAATAGCAAGGATGTTTTGCAAGTTTTTGATTAAGTAACTAAGAGTTATCTACCCTATTTTACTCAAAGATCTTTCCTATATGTTTTTAACCCTTTTGACAGTGTTGTTTTACCATTGCATTTGG
Organism: Vicia faba; assembly: GCA_948472305.1. Classification (NCBI taxonomy): domain Eukaryota; kingdom Viridiplantae; phylum Streptophyta; class Magnoliopsida; order Fabales; family Fabaceae; genus Vicia; species Vicia faba. The sequence continues at coordinate 1,208,796,933 of OX451739.1, forward strand.
TAAACAACCTTGTATTAGGATGTTAAACGGGACAGTCGCGGGTCGTCGTATTGACCATGATAGCAATTGTGCTAAGTATCTTTAGCAAATTTTCCGAGGGACTTGATTATTTTGTTTAGGCAACCAAGATAGCGTCATCGAGGGACTATGATCTTTTGTTTTATTTTTGTTTTTCCAAAGTACTCAACATGCATAACATGGCCCTTTTTTTAAGGCAACAAGTGGATGTAACCCTAGGGGTGCAAGTGTGCATTATGTATTGATTTTCATGCATTTTTGTCTTTATATTAGGTCAAGCTACTTGTTAATTTTGGATTTTTTTGCATACAAACCCTAATCTCTAATCATGGTATAATTGAAAGCGTAAATGCGTAAAATAAATCTACCATTATTACAACATGATTATGGGGATGGGGATACAATTTTTGAATGAGGATTATTTGACAAGAAATTAAAACCCTAATTTTACTATTACATCCAAATTGAATCAATGGCATAAATAATAAATGAATAATATTTAAATAAACAAATTAAATAAATATACAAAATAATATGCAAAAATGTTTATGTTTATTTTTTATGTATGTAAAAAATATTTAATGCAAAAAGAGAGAAATAAATAAAAAAAGATTATTATTTTTTTATTAAGGGTAAAACCCTAATTTTTAAGAATGTAAATATATTGATTATACCATTTATATATAATAAAATAAAATAATGTATATACAAAAAATAAAATATATTTAGAAAAAAGTATTTTTTAAATATGAATAATAATAAAAATAAAAGTATAATATTTTTATGTTTTTATTCTCAAATATTTATAAAAGTATGTATATGTATATTAATTATATTAATTATGTATAATAAAAATAAAATATATACAAGACAAAAATATATTTAGAACAAAGTATTATTTAAGTATAAATAATAATAAAAAAATAAAAGTATAATTTTTAATGTTTTATTTCTCAATAAAATAAAGATATATGTTCATTAAATTACTTTTATGTTTAGAAAAATTAAAATAAAATAGAAAAATAAATGTGAGAATTTATAAAAAAAATATTTTAGTATTTTTTATGTTTGGAAATAATAAAATAGAATCAGAAATAAAAATAAAGTATCAAAACATAAAAATATGAAGAAATGGGCCAGGGGGTGTATTAAGCAAAAGAGGGGTGTTAGAATCAAAAGGACCAAAGCCCAACCCAAGCCAGACTTCATCTTCAACCTCTCTTCAAAATTTCGCGCGCCCTGTACCAAACATGTACAACCTGCATACGAGCTTTAATGCAAAAACACATAACATCAAAGTTGTAGGATTTTCCAAGACGAATTCAAACATATAAAAAACTTGTCCTAACTCTCAAAGACCAGAGAGAATTTCTCTGGCCCTAAATCTTAACCTATTTTTTCAGGATGTTCATGGACCAAATTATCTTAGCATGCTTAACTAAAATGAAAACTGAGCATATGTACAGCTTCATGGCTATGAATACTACATTTCTTATTCACAAACCTAAGCCTAATTGTTCCTAAATAGAGAGATAGGAAGTTGACAAAAACTTGTTTCAGTTGAGATCGTGTCTGACAATGTGGAGCTTTTTAATGAGGCCTGAGATGTTTGGGAGCTTGCTTGAACTTCCCCTGACTTTCTCCAATGCCTAGATTGCCTTGAATGTGCTTGAACAAGCCTACAGAACTCAACCTGCACAAGCTGAAATAAAAAATGGCAAACCTTGTAAATGGAGTTACAATTAGTGTTTAAGGGCTGGGATAGCTTGGATATGTTTTATGGAAGGTGTTTGAACCAATTTGAGACAAAACGCACGAGGGATTTGAGTTGTGGAAATCAAACTGCAGGGAGTGCCCTATTTTTCCAAATGAATATGATTTTGTGCTATGGGAGGTTTGAAGTCTCAAAGGGTCGTGTTTCTGGCTCAAAGGGATGTGAGAAAGTTGTTTCAAATGCTTGCAAAGATTGGTTTTCATAGATGTGTATGTTCTCATGTATTTGGTATCTTTCTTATATATGAAGCAAAAATGAGGAATGATGTAATACAAGCCTGTACAGGCTATTTATCAGCCTGCCCCTCGTGATCTTGGCCCCTCAAGTTGGTGGATATGATTTGCTGCACAAGATATTGTTCATGGACCAAGAGATGTGGTTTTGACATAAAGCATACTTTGGCAAAAATGTTAATGTACCTTTTACCATTTAGGGATTAATCTTGTGTGTAATGCTCTAATGACCAAAACAAAACCTTAAACCAATGGATTTGCATTTAATTATTGAGTATGGAATGGTTTTGAGGCCTGTAATCTAGTGCAAAGCAAGCTGATTTGAATTTGCAACTTGTATCAATATGAACATGCCATGGATAAAAAGTGAGTTTTTGCCAACTTCAAGCCTTCGATTCTCCCTAATCATAAATGAGTTTGGAGAGTTCTTGGACATTTTGGAAAGCTTGCAACATACTCTACATTCCATATTTGAAATGCAATTTGAAAAATTCTAAGTTATGAAAATTTTCAACTTTAAACCCTAATTTGCAAAATTGGGTTTCTTGATGAACAAGTTTCATGTTTTGACACATCTTGATGAAAAATGACCCTTGGCACATGATTTTGACCAAAAAGTCAAAGTTTGACTTTTTAGTGTACAGTCAAATTTGATCAGTTGACTGAAAAATTCATTTGTCAATCCAATGCAATTGGGATTCTTTGAACCTTTTGAATAGGTCAAGATGATGCCATTGAGTCCTTGAGTCTATGATTGAACCCAATTTGCCATTGGCTAGGTGAAAAATCAGAAATTGCCCTTGTGCAGTCAAAACCCTAAAAATGACCATTTTGCCCTTTTGATGATCTGATCAAATTTCTTGAGGAGTTGTGGTCCAAACTTGATCAAATGGTTCATATGAGTCTATAATGTTGATGTGGATCAAAAATTGTGAGGTTTGACTGTAAATTGGCCACAGTTGACTTTTTCCCAAATACAGCTGATTTCTAGGTCAACTGTCCAATTGACTGGGCAAAAATTTGATTCAAAGCTTGAAACTTGGTAGAGGCAATCTTGTAGGTCCAACATGAAGTATGAAAGTCACTTTTAGCATTGGAAGTCCAAAAATCCCTGTGCAAACTCAAACCCTAATTTAAGTCATCAATGCAAGGAGATGTCTTGAGCAAAGCAAAACTCTAATCCTGTTTGGAGTTCAAGGAACCTTGTGAGGGGAAATCTTGATAAACTGAGAGGGAAAATTTTGGGGTACAACAGAGGTTTTCTGGGACGTCTGAACTACATTTCCCGATTCATTTCACACCTGACTGCTACTTGTGAACCGATCTTCAAACTGACGAAGAAAGATCAAGTGGTAAGATGGAATGATGAATGTCAGGCCGCTTTCGAAAGGATCAAGGAATATCTCCAAGAGACACCTATTCTGATGCCTCCAGTCGAAGGAAGACCTCTGATCTTATACTTGACAGTAGTCGACAATTCGATGGGGTGTGTGCTGGGGCAGCATGACGAGTCTGGCCGAAAAGAGTATGCTATTTACTACCTTAGCAAAAAGTTTACCGACTATGAGACCCGATACTCACTGCTTAAGAAAACTTGTTGCGCTTTGGCATGGGCTGCTCTCCGGCTAAGACAGTATATGCTGACTCACACAACCCTATTGATATCAAAGATGGATCCAATCAAGTATATCTTCGAAAAGCCTGCCTTGTCCGAAAGAATAACAAGATGGCAGATGATCTTGACTGAGTACGACATCCAATACACAACCAAAATGGAAATCAAGGGGAGTGTATTGGCAAATAATTTAGCGCATCAGGCCGTGGATGATTACCAGTCTATGAATTTCGATTTTCCGGATGAGAGCATCATGTTGGTAACCGACTATGAAATACCTGGACCAAATGAAGGACCTGAGGAGGGATCCCGATGGTCTATGTATTTTGATGGAGCTTCAAACGCGTTGGGTAATGGAATTAGCGCCATGATCATATCTCCTGAAGGCTGTCATACTCTGTTCACCGCCCGATTATGTTTTAACTGCACCAACAACATGGCGGAGTATGAAGCATGCATCATGGGCCTTCGAGCAGCTATTGACCTAAGGATTAAGTTCTTGAGTGTGTTCGGAGATTCCGCTCTCGTGATCAGTCAGATCAAAGGCGAGTAGGATACGAAGCACCCAAATCTTATTCCTTACAAAGAGTATGTATTGACGTTGCTTCCACATTTTGAGGAGATAACCTTTGAACACTTCCCAAGAGAGGAGAATCAGTTAGCGGACGCGCTAGCTACTATGTCTTCTATGTTCAAAGTCAGATGGGACAATGAAGCTCCCCAGATTACCATTGAGAGGTTGGACAAACCCGCACATTGCCGTGACATCGAGACTGAAGAGGTAGCAGATAAACCCTGGTTTCACGAGGTAAAAAGGTATCTTGAGGCTCAGGAGTACCCCGAGGGTGCATCTGTTAATGATAATAAGTTTCTGAGGAGGTTCGCGGCAAAGTTCTTCATCAACAATGGTATCCTTTACAAGCGTAACCATGATGAAACCTTACTGCGATGTGTGGACAAGAACGAGGCAGAAAGGATTATGGCAGAGTTACATGAAGGTACTTTCGGAACTCATTCCAGTGGACACACCATGGAAAAGAAGATCCTACGGGCAGGATATTATTGGTCCACCATGGAAGCTGACTGTTATCAGCATTCTCGGACCTGTCATAAGTGCCAAGTCTATGCTGATAAGGTGCACATACCTCCAGTTTCTCTGAACATTTTGACAGCTCCTTGGCCTTTTGCAATGTGGGGCATCGATATGATTGGTAAGATCAGATCTACTGCGTCCAACAGACATCGTTTCATCCTGGTAGCAATTGACTATTTTACGAAGTGGGTTGAGGCAGCTTATTTTGCTACAGTGACCAAGAACGTCGTGGCACGGTTTATTCGGCATAATTTGATCTGTCGATGTGGTGTACCCGAGAGGATCATTACGAACAATGGTACAAATCTCAACAATACGATGATCACCGAGCTCTGCAAGCAGTTCAAAATACAGCATCACAACTCTTCTCCTTACCGACCGAAGATGAATGGGGTTGTTGAAGCGGCTAATAAGAATATCAAGAAGATTGTGCAGAAGATGACGGTGACATATAAAGATTGGCACGAGATGTTACCATTTGCTCTTCATGGGTATCGAACCTCAGCGCTGAATTCAACAGGGGAAACACCTTACTCTTTGGTATACGGCATGGAAGCAGTCTTACCCATTGAAGTCCAGGTACCCTCTCTTCGGGTTATATAGGATGCAGGTTTGAGCGAGGACGACTGGATCCAGACTCGGCTTGATCAGCTGAACTTAATCGATGAAAAGAGACTTACTGCTATTTGTCATGGTCAGGCGTATCAAAAGCGAATGATCAAGGCATTTAACAAGAAAGTTAGACGACAAGAGTATCAAGTTGGGAATTTTGTGATCAAGCGCATCATACTACCGCAAGGTCATCCCAGGGGCAAATGGACCCCTACGTACGAAGGGCCATTTGTGGTTAAGAATATTTTCTCAGGAGGAGCCATGATTCTAACCACCATGGATGGTGACGACCTTCCTCACCCCGTCAATGCAGACATAGTGAAAAGATACTACGCATGATCAAAGACCCACTAGGTCGACTGGCCTAGGCAAAAGTAAGGGCTTCCCGGCGAACCAAAAGGGTTCGGGAAAAAATAAGGGATGAAAATGAAAAAAAACTTTACACCCGACAAGTGGAAAACCTGAAAAGGCGGCTTGGGCAAAAAAGGGTATCCCAGTGGACTGAAAACCCGAAAGGGTGGTCCAGGTAAAAATTAGGGATCAAAGCGTAACACTATGTCTCATTGGATCATCTTGCAACCAGACTTCGGTATCGACTATCAAGCTCGGACGACACTAATCAATCAGATCTACCTTCAACCAAGTAGCAAAGTGATGAGATGCTCGAGGATATAAAGGCGATAGCAGAGTTGGAACTCAGTGGGATTATTCACATAGCTGTTTTTATTTCTTTTGCACAAAGTGTATAAATATTCTATCTTTCGGCGGCGTTCTCTTACTAGGACGTCAATCTCTTGTACAAAAACGCCTATTTACAGGCCAACTTCAAAATCAATACAATTCATTTTCACAAAGAAATTTTAAATTGTTTTCCTTTTTCTATTTTGTTTTGCAAGAACGTCCAATGTTTATTTTTGATATATGCATTTGACAATAATTGCTGCTCATAAATATTTACATGCGAAACAAAAGACAATTACTCGTAATATCAAAAATAGGGGCAAACGAGAAATGTCCAAACCTTACAGTTGCTCTGTCCACCAGGTATAGGGATAGACCTAGCTGGAGAATACGATTGAAGGTACATTCACTCCCTGCAAAGTAAGAAAAAGACAGTGATATTAGCGGTCCCGAACAGGACACCACTCTCCCCAGCTGAGGCTCGCAACCGCGAATGAGTCAGTAAGATTCTCCCCAAGCAGAGTTTACCTATCACCAGCGCTGGAAGATTATCCCCAATGGAGTCTGGAAGATTATCCCCAGTGAAGTCGCCACTAAAATATTATCCCCAATGGAGTTCATTTCTTTCACAAACATAAACTCAATCCCCAACGGAGTTCATTATCTCCAACAACGGTAATTCATCCCCAGCCGAGGTTGTTCCTCCAAATCAACAGTTCCTCTAATAGAGCATCTCTTTCCCACAGAATCATTTTCTCGCCGGTTTATTCTCTAGCAGGATTATTCTCACAATCATCTTCGTTCACTATCCCCAGCAAGAATGAAGAATTCAACTTTTGTTTTCTCCAGCAGCAATCCGGGATTTATTTTCCCCAGCTAGAGAATGTCATGAAAACATTACATATCCATACATCATGACATATGCATACGCACCATACAACATAATCTCATTTATTTTGAGAACATCATCGATTGATACATGTCATGCATTACATACGACTAACCTTTACCTTTCAGGAAAGATACATCCAAATTCTCACCAAGTTCAAGCTATGAAGCCTGGGTCCGACCGGATAGTACCTTGATTTCTACAAGCATATTGTGAAGCCCGGATTCGACTGAATAGCAGTATCGAACACCGCGAAGCCTGGATTCAACCAGATAGTGGTTTATCATTAAGTTATGAAGCTCGGAGAACGACCAAATAATAGTTTAATCCCCAGCAAGCCGTGAAGCCCCGATTACGACCAGATAACAGCTCAACAAGTTATTGTGAAGCCTGGATTACAAACAGATAACAATACAAGTTTCTGTGAAGCCTGGATTACGACCAGATAGCAGCCAAAGACACCGCGAAGCCTGGATTACGACCAGATAGTGGTATATCTTTAACACAAGTTATGAAGCCCGAATTACAACCGGATAGTATCTTGATTTCCTCCGAACACCATGAAGCCTGGATTTCGACCAGATAGTGGTATGAGACATCGTGAAGCCTGGATTACGACCAGATAGCGGTAAAAGACACTGTGAAGCTTGGGTTACGACCAGATAACAGTGAGGGACACTATGAAGCTTGGATTACGACCAAATAGCACTTTACCCGGCCAAATACTATGAAGCCCGGATTACGACCGGATATTAGTAGGCCCAAAACCAAAGGGAAGCCCGGATTACGACCGAATAACCATTTAATCTCTTCTGAAGCCTGGATTATGACCAGATAAGAAGTAGGGTATTGTGAAGCCTGGGTTTCGACCAGATAGTAGTACAGAACACCATGAAGCCTGGATTCGACCAGATAATGGTACAAAGCATCGTGAAGCCTGGATTACGACCAGATAGCGATAAAAGCACTAAAGCCTGGATTCGACCAGATAACAGTACAAGACATTGTGAAGCTTGGATTTCGACCAAATAGCATTTTACCTGGACAGTTACTAAGAAGCCCGGAGTCAACCGGATATTAGTGTGCCCAAAATTCGAGTTAAAGCCCGGATGCGACCGAATAATAACTTATTTCCTTCTGAAGCCTGGATTACGACCAGATAAGAATCGAGAAATTGTGAAGCCTGGATTACGACCGAATAGCAAATTTAATCTCATCTCCCAAGTAAGTCACTATAAAGCCTGGATTACGACCAAATAGCAGTCGATCTTATCACTATGAAGCCTGTATCACGACCTGATAGTAGTTCATTTTTATCTCTTCGACAAAGAGACGAATCCTTAACAAGAATAACGGACGACCGAAGTTCCTAAAAATCAACTTTTCTAAAAAAAAATAGATGATTCCCCAGTAGAATAACGGACGACCGAAGCTCCTAAAATTTTATTTCTCTTAAGACAGAGATCAACACTCCCTAGCGGAATCTTCCTCAACAACAAGTATACAAGCTCTCACTAAGGGATCTCTTAGGCGATTGACACTCCTTCAGATGGCATCTTTAAGCCCATCTTCCGTCATCAATTTCCAAATGGCATCTGTAAGCCCATTCCTGACATCACAAGACAAGTACCACATCATGTGAGTGCAAATTTCTGGGCACTCTAGTGTTCAATCTTCTTCCACCTTCGGATCCCGAAAGGCCAGCAAGCCAATCAACATCCTCAGGTTTAAGAAGATTGAACAGGGGCAGATTTTGTACCCCAAAATTTGCACTCCCATATTTCTCAAAAAATTTCAAGAAAGATCCTCAAGTTGCTCAAGGAAGTCCAAGGGTTGACCAGTCAAGCCCTCTCCTAAGGCAGTCTACCTCGAATTAGGGTTTCATGTTGCATCAATATACTTGAGTACAAGGGATCCCAAATGCTTACCATTGTCCTAATATGTTTTCAAGATCATCCATGTCAAGTTTCAAGCCTTGCAGAGGAAGTTTTCTCAGTCAATTGCTCAAAGGTCTGAAAATCGACTATGCTAGGGCAAAAGTCAACTGTGGCCCACATACAATCAAACTTCAAGATTTTTGGTCAACATCCTAATTTTGAAGTATATTTCATAATTTTATCAAGGGTTGATCATGATTCATCAAGGATTTCTCATAATTCATCAAGAACCAAAAGTTGCTAAATTAGGGTTTTGCAGGAAAAGTCAACTCAATTTGACCAAGCATACCTTTCTCATACTTTATGAGAAATGACCCATCAAAATCTCATTTTGAAGAGGATGCCATGCTCTACAATCCATATTCATCCCCCAAGTTCAAAATATGCACTCACAAGAAGTTATGAATTTGGACATTATAGGTCATTTTGAAAAGTCAACAAAAACACCTTTTTGTCAAAGCTTCATACATGAACATGGAATACCAAATTGAGATGAGACCAAAATATTTGCCTATAGGACATCTCAATCTTTCTAAAAAGTCCAAGAACACCTTAAAAGAGTCAAAATTGATGAAGTTATGCATTGGTGAAGTTGACCCTTTTTGCAAAACTACCAAAAGTCAACTATGCCTCAAATTGCAATTTTTGCTAAATGGGCCTAACTTTTTGCACTTGTTTTGATTTGGTAGCATGGTCCATGAGCTCTAGCTCTTTCCATTTGTCATTATCTTATTTTTTTATTTATTTTGATTTTTATTTGAATTAAATCAATTTAAATTAAAACAAATCATAGAAAAATCCAAAACATTGAAAACTCAAGATTTTGTACATGTTTCAGGTCCTACATCCAGCTAGCATAAGATTGAATTCGTGCCAAGCCTTGGTGTGCACGAAAAGATTGGTTTTGGATATTTTTGGAAAGATATTCAAAGGAATCAAATCAAGATCAAAAGCAATGATGGAGGAAGATTGAGATCGGGTTTTCAACCCTAATCCAATCCTTGATATATATATTGAGCATTTGCAGACCTAAAAGAAGGCTGGAGAGAGGCGCAAGAACCAGAACCAAACTTGAAAAAAACACAAAAAAGTGCAGACACGAATTCATAGTTCCAAGCAACTACAAGACTCTTTGACCATCCCAATCACTTCCTGGGAGTGTAAGCAAGCGAAACCAATCAAGAACAAGGAGTATCCAGCCCTGTAACTTGCTGTAAGTTAGCCACGACATTTCCTTTTTCTTGAATTCGAATTGCATCATTCTGACACTCATAGCATGAAATAATTATATATTCTTTATCCTTGGAACATTTGCAAGCTATTCATATCATTCAATTGTATTTTTGTGGACTGAATCAAGAATTGCCATTGTTAGGGTTTATGTTTTCGTTTTAGGGTTTTTATGTGCAGGAAAAATTAGTCCCCATGAAGGGTATCATGATGTTCAGCAGGTCCAGACGAATGGATCTACGACATTAGATGTCATTTATCATACCCATGGAAGATTTTGGAATGAGCCAAGGTTATAGCTATAGATGTTGTTCGTAGGTAAAAGTGTTTCACTTTTAGCAACGGAGCAAGGACAGGGATGACCACCGTGTCATCATCCTGTTGGCCCATTAAAAATTCTGGCGCGCGTTTTTATTATTCTCCACTAACTAATTTTTTTTGTATATTATCATTATTGTTTATTTTGTGTACAAATGAAACAGCTAGCCCAGTTGGTAGTGGAACGCTTGGAAAGTGCCTTGGGGCCTGGGTTCGAATCCCAGGTCCCCCCAATTATTCCATGTTATTTTGCTTCAGGTAATCCAACGTGCACACAAGGCCAAGGTCCACCATGTGACCTCATCATCCAACCTGCCAAGTGGCCAGATGGCCAGATCCAAAGGCCATCAACGAAGGAGCATCATAGGCTTCAGTCAACGCGTAGCACTGGATCCAGTAAGTCAATATGGATCAATTTTCGTTGGGCCCAAGACTTGCTATCAAGACCCTGCAAATTTGCTTTCAGGCCCAGTTTTCTTCTTTCTTTTCTTTTTTATATTTTTGTTTTATTTAATTTATTTATTTGTTTTTACTAACAAATTAATTTTGCTTTTTATCAAAAAATCACAAAATAATGTTTTTCACCCAATTAAATTTAGTTTTATTTTTTATCAAAAATTAATTAAATTAATTAGGTTATTTAATTCTTAGATAACTTTAATTATTTTGTAAATAAATTAAAATTAATTAAGAACAATGAGGGTTTTAATTTTAATTAATTATATTTTCTTTTTCTTAAAATAACCGAAAAAACACAAAAATAGGCCATTTATTTATTTTTCTTTAATTAATTTAATTACTAATTATTTTTGTATTTAATTTAAAAACCTAATTCTTTTCTTAAAAACAAACAAAAACAATTTTTTCTTTTAATTAGGTTAGAAGGGGTCAAAACTCTAGTTCTCTCCCGATCCTAATTTCCTCGCGCGCGCTTTATTATTTATTTTTACCCTATTAATGTAATTGCTCATAAGTTTGTAATAAATTAATTAGGGTTTTTACTTTCATTTATCGCTTTATTTTTAAGGGTTTGTTTTTGGATATGTAAATACCCGAAGCCTTGTAATAGCTTAGCTTATTTTCCGCACTTTAAATTCCGCAAAATATTAACTGTTAGATGTATGAATAATTAGGGTTGCGTGACAAGAATGTATGATTAACTTTAAAACGGTTAGAAAACCCTAAATGTGCAAAGATAATAAACTTGAAATTGAATCACTCACACATGCGCACTCTTAGGGTACACTCCCACTTCGGTTGCCTTCGGTAAACGGTCATTAAGTATAGGATGCTTTAGTGGCTGCTCTCTTGTCTAAACAAAGATCAAAGTTCCGTTCAGAAAATTTGCCTCAGAATGGTTGCCTCGGATATTGTTGCCTCAAATAATTGATCTAAGACATTAAGGTTATTACTAAGGCGTCCTAACATTACTTTAGTGACCGTACGTCTCTTTCGAATTGACCCTTAAAACTCCGACGACGATGCTACCTACTCACTGATAGTGGGATAGCGCTGTTTAAAGGAAACAAACATAGAACAATTCTTTTTTCGAGTAGGTAGATTAGTTCTTAAGTACTTGCTCAATCCAAACAAACGTTTTCACACTTACACTCCTCTTTTAAACAAAGCTTTCAAAAACACTTCGTAACACTCTTGAAGACAGAAGCAAGAGTTAAATCGAAGTCAATTTTTTTTTCAAATCAAACACACAAGCAATTTTGAAAATAATGAGCAAGTACCTAAGAGCCCGTGGAAAACCACGGATAGAAAGGGTGTTAATACCTTCCCTTTCTATAATCTACCCCCCCGTACTCAGAAAATCTCAAAAAAAGGAATTTTTCTGTGCTTTTTTCCTTTCCTTGTTGGATAAAATAAAAGTCGGTAGCGACTCTTACTTACCGCGACATTTTGCAAACACAAACGCAAAATGCAAACCAGCAATTCCTAAAAATAGTCCCGGTTCTGGACACCGTATCACACATATATTTGTTGTCTTTTTATTTCATGGTATATTAATTTGTTTAATGTGTTCTTGAGATTCAATATTACAGGTTTGGACCATCGTAATGGTCCCATGCAGGTTAATTACAAAACGTGTTAAGGCCATATCCTAACACCAAGGCACGCTTGGCCTGGTGGTGAGTATGTTGCTGGAAAGTCCTGAGACTATTTTGGGTTATTTCTTGTTTCAATTCTATGGTTCTCACTATTTTCCTCATTTTTCCCTATTGTCACACATAACCAAAACCTTTTTCATAAAACCTAACATTTTTCACAAACCTTTGATTTTTCATAATAAGCTCAAATAATTAATTTTAGGTTTTAATTTAATTTTATGTTTTAATTTAATTTTAGGTTTTAATTTAATTTTAAGTCTTCATTTAATTTTGGATTCAACACCCACCCCTGACATTTTTATAGTTTCTAGTTTGTAACCATATTCTCATTGGTTTTTCTTCCCCTGTCTATTTTTTGACAAACTTAATTCTTTTTTCATTTATCATTAAACATAAACATTTTTTATAATTAAAATTAATTAGGTTTTAGGTTTTTTAATTAACCTTTTTTTCAAAATTAACCTTTTTTAATTCAAATTAATTAGGTTTTAGGTTTTTAATTAATTTTTTTTTCAAAATTAACCTTTTTTTTATTAATTAAGATTAATTAGGGTTTTTTTAGGTTTATTTAATTAATTATCATAAATCATTTTTTCATAAAAAATCATCAAAATATTTTCTTTGCTATTTTTATCTAATTTTTGTTTTCCTAGATAAAATGTGTGATACGGTGCGAGAACTGACTTGAAGATTTTGCGTTTGATCGCAAATATCGCGGTTAGCAAGAGTCGCCACCGACTTTTCTTTTATCCAAAAGGAAATGTGAAAAAGCACAGGAAAGACCTTTGAGATTGATTCTTGAGTTCGGGGGGTAGATTATGAAAAGGGAAGGTATTAGCACCCTCTTCATCCATGGTTTTCCATGTGCTCTTAGTTACTTGCTAGATCACTTGCTTTTTGTTTGAAATTATGCTTTATGTGGTTTTTGAAAGTATTTTGTAAAGAGGCCATTGTTTAGGCAATCTTTGTAATGATTCTTGTTTGTAAGAATGTATACAAAGATGTTTGATCTTTTGAAAATGTTTTCAATCTTGTAAGATGTTTGAAAGTGTAGGTGTTTGTTTTGAAAATATCAAGGATGTTTTTTTTGAAATGGAGCAAGTAATTAGGAGAAATCTACCTACTCAAATGTCTTTCTTGTTCATTTTCTTTTCCTTTGACATTGTTGTCTTACTATTGATTTGGTAAGCAACCCCATCTTTGGATGTAAACGAGACGGGCGTGGGTCATCGTATAACCATGATTAGCAATGTTGCAAGGTATCTTAGCATTCTTTTTGAGGGACTAAGATCATTTGTAAGGAAACTTAGATAGCGTCATCGAGGGACCATGATCTTGTATTTTTGCTTGTTTTTGCTAAGATACATCACATGCGTAATATGGCTATTTTATATAAAGGCAACCAAGTGAAATAACCCTAGAGGTGCTTGTGTGCAAGTGTATCATTTTAATGCTTGTTTTTGTCTTGAATTAGGGTTTTCTAATCATTGGTTTTAGTCTTTCCATACAAACCCTAATTACTAGCATGTTATATAAAAGCGATAAATTGCGAAATTTAAAGTTACTACGCTATTACAACATTTGTGGGGAGGGGGTGTACAAGTTGAATGGGGATTGCAAGAATTTAAACCCTAATTAATCTATTACAACCATATTGAATTGGTATGAATATACAAGGAAATAAATAAATACAAAGTATAAAAATGAATAAATTACAAGGATGCAAAATGTAAAGAAAGGAATTTTGTTTGGTTTTCATGAAAAACTGATTTTTGTCTTAACCTAATTAAATAAATAAAATAGTTAATTAAGTTTGAATTTATTAAGGAAAAGATTTTAAAAGAAAACCCTAATTCTATTAATTAATCAAAAGAAAATAAGTTTAAGAAAAGTATATATTCTTTGGTATTATTTTTATCTAGAAAATATTTGTAGTATTATGAAATATTTTTAGTTTTTCTTCTTCTTTTATATAAAAAATAATGTATTTAAATTAGTAAGAAAGAAATTAATTAATAACTTAATTTTATTTATATTTACAAGATAATAAGTAAAACATAAATAAAGCATGATTAATAAAAATATATTTTTTGTGAGAAAAATAAAATAAACTAAGTCAAAATATAAATATATCATTTTTTTTTGTATTTTATGATTTTTAGTATTTAAAAAAAAATATTTAAGAAAGTAAAATGAAAATAAAATGGAAAATAAAATAAATGGGCCAGGGGTGTCAAAAACTGCAGGGCGTTAGTAAGCAAAAAAAATAAAACAAAAGCTAAGCCCAAAAGGCCCAGCGCCTATTTGCTGAAGCAAAAAGAAAGGAAAAATGACAAAAAAATGTAAAACAAATGCAAAAAGGCAGCGCTGAGGTTCGAACCCATGACCTCTACCAATAACGCGCGCTGCCTTACCACTAGGGTGGCTGTACATCTGTTAACTTATGTGAAAGGATAAATACATAACACAAAACGCGCCCTGATTACACTTCATCTTCAACCTCCAGCCAAAGGACCTGTATCTTCTTCATCTCTCAACAAAAATGAAAAGTTCAAACATGAAAGTTGTGGCATTTCTTCCCACGAATCCAACCATGTAAATAATTTAAGCTAATAGTCAAAGATGAATGAGAATTTTTCCAGCCCTAATTCAAAACCTAAAAATTTCAGAAAACTTCAACCCTAAAATTCTCTAAGATCAGGCCATATAAATGTAAACTATGGATATGTACAGCTTCGTGGAAATGGTATCTACATTTTATCTTAACAAACCAAACTCAAATTATGCCTGTATGAAGAGAAAGAAGTTTGAAAACTTACCTCTTACAGCTGGAGTCGTGTATGGAGTTTGAGCAACCTTTGGGATGGCCTGATGATTTCTGTAGCTTTCCTGGACCTCCTTGAATGTATTCCAACTCCTACCTTACTTTGCGGATGGCTGAAACTCCCAACTCAAGTCAAGTTGCAAGCTTCAGTTTTGAAAATGGTGGATGATGATGGAAGAGTTACAGTTAGGAAATGAGGGCCCGGATCACTTTGATATGATGTATGGAAGATGTTTGGATGGTTAGTTTTCAAAACGCACGAGTGGAAATGAAGATGGTGAGTTTTTGCTCAAAACTGTCAAGTTTGGGCATTTCTGTGCAGCAAGGTGCTTGGGAGGTTTTTTAGAGTGCTAGCATTTGTGTCTTATGTTGCAATTGAATTTTTAATATGTATGGAAAAGATTAGAGCCCAAAATCACTCAAGGTTTCTGAGTTATAGGGTTATGGCTCTATAACTTGCTTTTGAAGAAAAGTGACGTGATTAAAGAACAAGTTAGAAGCTTAAGACAAGTTGACTCTGTGATTAAAGCAACTTTTCAAGAATGGAATTGTATCTTTCTTCCTAAAATGGCAAATTGGCTTGGACAATGCTTGGAACACTTGGATAAAAGCTTAAAAGCAAGTGTAATCTTCTGAATATGGATAGATCTTGAGGTTTAGAGGCTTGCAAAACAATATTGAGCAGCATAGGTTTGAAATTGACTTCTTGTTCATCATAAAATGGCTTGTAAATTAAGTGACAAAACCCTAACTTCATAAATTAAGTGAAAAAGTGTTATGAAGTTATGTCAAAATCCTGGCTAAATTAGGGCAAAATTTCACCATGTGTTTAGTTTCATGACCCTATGTTCATAAAATCATAACTTGAGATCCAAGCATTTTTAGAAGGAGTTGTGTAAAGCAAAGTTTTAGGTTTCTTGTAGATCTACAACTTTCATTTGGATGTTTTTCTTGAATCATCTTTCATCATGGTGAAAATTTGGCTCAAAGTTATGAAAAAACATGAAATTTCCAACAATTAGAAAAATTTATAAGTTTAGAAATTTTGACTTTTCAAAATGAAATCTTGACTTTTTAATTTCTTGATGAATAAGTTTCATATTTTGACATGTTTTGATGAATTATGATCTTTGGCAATTGAATTTGACCAAAAAGTCAAAGTTTGACTTTTCAGTATACAATTGACTTTTGATCACTTGACTACAAAATTCATCTGTCAATCCAATGGACTTGCAATGTTTTGAACCATGTCATTAGGTAAAAATGATTCAATTGGACTCTTGAGATTATGCATTAGACTAATTGACCATTTTCTAGGTCAAAAATCAGAAATTGCCCTTTCCCAGTCAAAATCCCAATTTTGACCATTTTGCCCTTTTGGAGATTTGATCAAATTTCTTGAGGAGTTGTGGTCCAAACTTGATCAAATGATACACATGATTTTAAAATATTGACGTGGACCAAAAATTAAGAAGTTTGACTGTGAATTGGCCATAGTTGACTTTTTCCCCAATACAGTTGATTTTTAGGTCAATTGCTCAATTGACCGATCAAAAGTGTGATTTAAAGCTTGAACTTGACATGAGTAATCTTGAGGGTCCATAATGATCCATGAAAGTCATATGGGGCATTGGAAGCTCAAATATCCTTGTGCAAACTCAAACCCTAATTTTGGTCATCCGTGCCTAAAGAGGTGTCTTGAGCTGATCAAACCCTAGTGCAGTCTTGGGTCAAGGGAGATCTTGTGAGCAAATTATTGATAAATGAGAGGGCAAATTTTGGGGTAGATCAGCTGCCCCTGTTCAATCTTCTTAAGCCTGGAGAGTTAGATTGGCATGTTTTTCCATTCGTGACTCAAAGGTGGAATATGATTGGACACTAGAGTGCCCAGAAATTTACACTCGGCGATGTGATGGTAGAGGTAATGGGCTTAAATATGCCATTTGGAGGAGTGATAGAAAGTTGTTGGAGATGAGCTTGTAGATTCCATCCAAAAGTGATTGCTGAATGGTAATTTGTAAGCTGAAAGAATGAGTATCAGAATGGCGTCCGTGTCTGGGGCGTATCTGAATTGTATCTGAGAGATGAACCT
Organism: Vicia faba; assembly: GCA_948472305.1. Classification (NCBI taxonomy): domain Eukaryota; kingdom Viridiplantae; phylum Streptophyta; class Magnoliopsida; order Fabales; family Fabaceae; genus Vicia; species Vicia faba. The sequence continues at coordinate 1,208,814,366 of OX451739.1, forward strand.
TGAATGAGTCATCAGAATGGCATCCGCGTATGGAGCATATTTGTACTGCGTCTGAAAGTTGACTTTAAATGAGTATCAGAATGGCGTCCGTGTCTGGAGCGTATCTGTATTGTATCTGAAAGTTGAATTTGAATGAGTATCCGAATGGCGTCCGTGTCTGGAGCGTATATGTACTGTATCTGAAAGTTGAATTTAAATGAGTATCAAAATGGCATCCGTGTCTGGAGAGTATCTGAATTGTATCTGAAAACTGAACCTTGAATGAGTCATCAGAATGGCATCCGCGTCTGGAGCGTATCTGTACTGCATCTGAAAGTTGACTCTGAATGAGTATCAGAATGGCGTCCGTGTCTTGAGCGTATCTGTATTGTATCTGAAAGTTGAATTTGAATGAGTATCAGAATGGTTTCCATGTCTGGAGCGTATCTGTACTGTATCTGAAAGTTGAATTTGAATGAGTATCAGAATGGCGTTTGTGTTTGGAGCTTATCTGAACTGTATCTGAAAACTTTGATCATTGTTAATGGTAGATGTTAATCTTAACCTGAAAAGGGTAAAATGTTAGCTAAAATGTAAAGTCATGTTGTATGAAATGCATGGTATGGTGCATTTGTGTAACCAATGTTTATGATATATGGGTGCGATGTATGCGCATGTGAGCTAATTCTGTTGTACTGCTATTAGAATGGGGAAAATAAATCATTGTCCGCTGTTAACGATTATAAGTCTTCATGTTGTGAAGTTTGAAGTGTTGATGAATTTCCCTTAGAGAAATAAACTCTGTTGTAAGGGAAATGCCATGTACTGTTTGAAAATTTCTGGTTGGGGAATTCTGAAAAATTTGGATGACTTCTACTGGGAATTAATAATTGGAAGCTTTGTTCTGTTGGGGATTAAACTGCTCACTTTGGGGAATTTTATGGAGATAAACTTAGAGAGATTTCCCTATCCCTTCTAGCCATCAACGGTTGTCTTTCATTTTGTTTATTTGTAAACAGTAATTATGTTCAAATGCATATGTTCAACAATGAATCATTGGACGTTTTTGTAAACAAAACACAAGCGAAAAGAAAAAAATAGATAGTTTTTGTACTTTCAAAGGGACATCTTTGCATTGACTTTGAGTAAGTATTTTTGTACAATGAGACCAACATTCTAGTAAGAGAATGCCGTTGTAAAAAATGAAAATTTTAATACAAAGAAAAGATAGCTATGTGCAATAATCCAATGGGGTTCCCGTTCTACTATAGCCTTTGTATCTCTGAGCATCTTGTCCATTTGTTGCCTTGTCCAAAGATGATTGAATTGGTCAGAAATGTCGAATTTGCAAGTTGTCCGTAAGGTGATCCAACGGGACATAGTCATACGCTTTAATTCCCTAACTTTTTCCTGGACCTCCCTTTCGGGTTTTCAGTCCACCGGGATACCCTTTTTTGCCCAAGTCGCCCTTTCGGGTTTTCAACTTGTTGGGTGTACAGATTTTTTTGTTTTTATCCCTAATTTTTGCCTGAACCTTTTTTTTGGTTCGCCGGGATGCCCTTGTTTTGCCTAGGTGTGTCAACCTAGCGGGTCTCTTATGTATAATATCTTTTGACTATGTCTGCATTCGCAGGGTGTGGCAGGTCGTCGCCATCCATGGTGGTCAAGATCATTGCTCCACCAAAGAATGTGTTTTTGATTATAAATGGTCCTTCGTATGTAGGAGTCCATTTCCCCTAGGATCACCTTACGACAGTATGATACGTTTGATCACCAGAACTCCAACGTGATACACTTGGCGTCTGACCTTTTTGTTGAAAGCTTTGATCATCCATTTTTGATACATTTGACCATGGCAAACAGCAGTAAGCCTTTTCTCATCAATCAAGTTTAGTTGATCAAGTCGCGTCTGGATCCAATCTTTTTCATTCAGCCCTACATCCTTCATAATTCTTAGAGAGGGGATTTGGACCTTAATAGGCAAGACAACCTCCATGCCGTATACCAGAGAGTAGGGTGTTTCCCCAGTTGATGTGCGTGCCGTGGTACGATATTTGTGGAGAGCGAATGGTAGCATCTCATGCCAGTCTTTGTATGTGACTGTCATTTTCTGTATGATCTTTTTAATGTTCTTATTCGCGGCTTCGACAACACCATTCATCTTTGGCCGGTAAGGGGAAGAATTGTGATGCTGAATCTTGAATTTATCGCACAAGGTGGTGATCATAGTATTGTTCAAGTTTGTACCATTATCAGTAATGATCCTCTCCGGGATACTGTACCGGCAAATGAGATTCTGCTTGATGAACTGGGCGACAACATTCTTGGTAACGGAAGCGAAAGAAGCTGCCTCCACTCACTTGGTAAAATAGTCAATGGCCACTAAAATGAAGCGGTGTCCATTGGATGTTGTTGGCTTGATTTCTCCAATCATATCAATCCCCCACGTAGCAAAGGGCCAAGGAGCCGTCAAGACATTCAGAGGAACTGGAGGTACGTGCACCTTATCGGCATAAATATGACATTTATGGAAAGTTCGAGAGTGTTAATAGCAATCTGCTTCCATGGTAGACCAGTAATAGCCTGCCCGTATGATTTTCTTTGCCATCGTATTCCCACTGGAATGGGTGCCAAAAGTGCCTTCATGTAATTCAGCTATGATCCTTTCAGCTTCAACCTTGTCTACGCACCGAAGTAATACGGAGTTATGGTTGCGTTTGTAAAGAATGCCATTACTAAGGAAGAATTTAGCAGAGAATCTTCTTAAGAACTTCTTATCATTGACTGAAGCTCCTTCTGGGTATTCTTGAGCCTCAAGATACCTCTTGACCTCATAAAACCAAGGCTGGTCCACTACTTCTTCAGTATTAATCTCATGACAGTGTGCTAGTTCATCCCTTCGTTCAATGGTGATCTGGGGAGCCTCATTATCCCATTTAAGTTTAAACATATATGAGATTGTGGCTAGTGCGTCTGCTAGCTGATTTTCTTCTCGTGGGAAATGCTCGAAGGTAATCTTCTCAAAATGTGGGAGCAATGTCAAAACATGTTCTTTGTAAGGGATAAGGTTAGGGTGTTTGGTGTCCCATTCCCCTTTGATCTGGCTAATAACCAAAGCTGAATCCCCGAATACATTCAATGATTTGATCCCCAAGTCTATGGCAGCTTTGAGACCGAAGATGCATGCTTCGTATTCCGCCATGTTATTTGTACAATTGAAGCAGAGTCTTGTCGTAAAAGGAGTATGACATCCTTTAGGAGATATGAGTACAACACCAATACCATTTCCAAGTGCGTTAGATGCCCCATCAAAAACCAGGGTCCATCGGGATCCTTGTTCAGGTTCGTCATATGGCCCGAATTCTTCATAGTTGTTTACCATCATGATGTCTTCATCTGGAAATTAGAACTTCATGGACTGGTAGTCTTCTACACCTTATTGAGCAAGGTGATAAGCTAGTACACTGCCCTTTATTGCTTTCTGTGTAGTATAATGTATGTCATATTCTATTAGGATCATCTGCCATCTCGCTATTCTCCCAGAGAGTGCAGGTTTCTCGAAGATGTACTTTATTGGATCCATTTTAGATACCATTAGGGTAGTATGAGTCAGCATATACTGTCTTAGCCGGCGAGCAGCCCATGCCAAAGCGCAGCAATTTTTCTCGAGTAGTGAATATCTTGTTTCATAGTCGGTAAACTTTTTGCTCAGGTAATAAATAGCGTGCTATTTTCGGCCAGACTCGTCATGCTGCCCCAGCACGCACCCCGTTGAATTTTCCAACACTGTCAGATACATAATCAACGGTCTTCCCTCGACTGGTGGTATCAAAATAGGAGGCTCTTGCAGGTACTCTTTGAACTTGTCAAAAGCAGTTTGGCATTCATCATTTCATTTGACTACTTGATCTTTCTTCAATAGCTTGAAGATTGGTTCACAGGTAGCTGTCAGATGAGTAATGAATCTGGCAATGTAGTTCAAACGTCCCAAGAACCCTCTGACTTCTTTTTCAGTACGAGGAGGAGACATCTATTATATTGCCTTCACCTTAGCAGGATCTACTTCAATAACCTTATTGCTGACGACAAAGCCTAGGATCTTACCAGACCTTACTCCAAATGTGCATTTATTTGGGTTCAACCTCAGCTTATACTTCTTTAGTCTCCCAAAGAGTTTTTGTAGACGGTTAAGATGCTCTTCTTCTATTTAAGATCTAGCTATCATGTCGTCCATATAGACTTTTATTTCGTGATGTATCATATCGTGAAATAGAACTACCATGGCACGCTGATAGGTTGCCCCAGTATTCTTCAGTCCGAATGGCATCACCTTGTAGCAGAAAGTGCCATATTATGTGACAAGTGTTGTTTTCTCCATGTCATCAGGCGCCATTTTGATTTGGTTGTAACCTGAGAAACCGCCCGTGAAGGAAAACACTTTGTGTTATGCAGTATTGTCAACTAGGATGTCAATGTGGGGAAGTGAGAAATCATCCTTAGGGCCTGCCCTATTTAAATCTATGTAGTCCATGCACATTCGTACCTTGTCGTCCTTCTTGGGCACGGGAACAACATTGGCAATCCATTGCGGATAGGAGGTGACGGCCAAGAATCCAGCATTGAATTGTTTCATGATTTCAGCTTTAATCTTCTCTGACATATCTGGTCGCATTCGACGGACCTTTTGTTTTACTAGTGGGAAATCCTCTTTTGTAGGTAGACGATGCACCACAATATCTGCATCAAGTCCTGGCATGTCTTCATACGACCAGGAAAAGACCACAACAAACTCGTGTAGCAACGGAATCATATGTTCCTTGACACTTGGTTCCAGATTGGCACCCACCTTGACCTCTCTTTTGTCTTCTTCGGTACCCAGGTTGATTGTGTCCACGGGTTCCTCGTGAGGCTGAATGGTTCTCTCTTCTTGTAGTAGTAATCTGGAAAGTTCCCCTGGTACTTCACAATCTTCCTCACCTTCATCTTTAGCTTGGTAGATTAGATTTTCAGAGTCACAAAAAGCCATAGCAGAACCGTTATCCATGGGACCCTGAATGGATGTAAACCTACATTGTGAGTATGAGTGTGTGTAAGGGTATAACTATCTTTAAAAGAAAAAAATGTAAAAAGAAAAACAATGAGTGCAAAGTTTGTATGCAAAACGTCCATGATTGATTGATGTCATATGTAAATGAGATGATAACCCTTACAAATGGACCATTGTGCCTCGGGTAAGACACAAGGTTTTAAGAATTTGAATTGTTTTAATATTATAGATCCACAAAATGTAAAGACAAATTACTGTGGGATAAAAGTGATCGGGACGAAATCTCTAGCCTCCCAATTACTGAGCCCTCCATTGACAGTTGGGAAGATCCAATCTTCTAGATTTCAAACATCTTTATCATCCTCTACCGCGTTGACTTCACGGTTTCTGATCTTCAGGGGTGGTCCTCCAGCACGAGCGCGGCGTACAGCCTTCTGAGCATTTGAATGAAACCCAGGCCAAATTTGTCATACTTGTATGGGGTATATGGGAGTTGCCCCCAGATAATGCACCCACCTTCTTCTATCACTACCTTTGCATCCTTTAACGATGACATTATGAGTGGAGGCCTTGTGAATCTGGGAACAGCCCTGGTTACTGCCACATGTTGCGAGACTTCCTCAAACTGTTGGATTGGAGTTTCAATAAATTCACCATCTAACTCCACATACCTGAAGGAATTGAGATGGTTGTTCATATACTCTTCTTCTCCATGAACGGTGATAATCTTCCCTTGGATTGGATACTTCAGAATTTGGTGCAACATAGAAGTGACAGCGCCAACATTGTGAATCCACGGTCTTCCTAGCAAACAGGAATATGAGGGGCAGATATCCATTACATAAAAAGTTGAATCAAATGTTTGGGTTCCAACTTTTATGGGGATATCCACTTCCCCATGCACCATCCTTTTTGAGCCGTCAAAGACCCTCACTACTATATTACTCGACTTTAATATCAATCCCTCACAATCAAGCCTATAAAGAGCTTTTTTAGGCAATACATTTAGAGATGAGCCAGTGTCCACCAAAACATGAGCCAAGGTTGTGCCCCTACATTCAACTGAGACGTGCAATGCCTCATTATGCTTCCTTCCTCTTGGCGTTAAATAAGCATCTGAAAAACCTAGATCATTATCTACAGTCAAGCTGGCTATGCAGTCTTGGAACTGATCGGCGGATGTTTCTTGGGGTACATGGGCAGTTTTCAGGAATTTTACCAAGGCTTTTGCATGCGCCTCGGAACATAGTAGTAAAGCCAGCATGGAAATTTTGGATGGAGTTTTCCCCAGTTGTTCAACTATATCGTAGTCGCTTCTTTTTATGATCTTTAGAATTTCCTCTATCTCTTTCCGGGAGGTCTCAGAGATAGCCATTGATTGTGCCTTCATCTGGACAGGCTCAATCAAAATACTTTTACCTCGAGTCTTGGTTAAATCGGCAGCAGGAATGTCAGTAGGAGTATTGGTGGAGATGATTGTGGGACTGGGAATAGCCTTCGGAGGAGAAACAACAGCATGAATGATTACGGGTCCAGAAACTACTTTTGGGGGATCAATTTCTGGAGAGAATATCCTTCCGCTTCGAGTAATCTTGCTAGTCCCTACAATATTACTGATATAGGGGTCAACTTTTTTAGAACTTGAATCTTCGGCAGTTGGCCAGTCTTGCTTGATACCGTGGTAGTAGACATCCCCTCCATAATTCTATGGTATGGTTTTGTCTGACGAACACGGGACTGGTCCAGGCATTGTAATTATCAAAGGAGCTACTTTTAGAACTGATGTAATTCTAACGGGTCTTTTAGTGGAGACCCTGGAAGAATTGGCGGAAATGGTAATGATAGACACATCATTACGAGGAACAGGTGGAACAAAATTCTTTTCAAACAAAATTTCCTTATTATCTATTAGGCACTGAATGCCTGCTTTCGACAAAGGATAGTTGGTTGGTGAGGACAAACAGAAATGACATCCTTTATCGCATCCTGGGAATACACCGGCAATCAACAAATTCTTTTTGATAATCAGGAGTGGGGTCACAAGTTCATCAATTGAAGTAACAAACATATCTTCTTCAATGGCGTTGGTAGTATGGCCGTGTTTGGGCATAGGGGCATAAATGACATTTGGTTTTTTGGGCGCATCTAATTCAATCTCTTTGGCTTCAATGAGGTCTTATACTTTGTTCTTTAGAGCCCAACAGTTGTTAGTGTCATGGTCGAGACTCTCAGAGTGGTATGCACAGCGGGCATTAGGATGGTAGTGAGGAGATGTTGTGTTAGGGTTCTTTGGAGCTTCTTTCAAGGTTACTAAGTTGGATCTTAACAGATGTGGCAATACTTGAGATAAGGTCATGTTAATTCTGGTGAATTGTCCTACTGATCTTTTCATCCTTGGTTGGTTGTTTCTTTGCTGATTAGGCGCAGGTTTAGGAATCATAACAGCCCCTACCATTGGACGGCGTTCGACCCTATCTTGATTTCTATGAGGATAAACAGCAACCATTTCTTTCTTTCCGATAAATGGCTTCCTTATAGCAGTAGAGGATGTATCTTTTTGAATCTTTCCACTCTTTATCCCGGCTTCTACCCTCTCTCCGGTAAATATCAGTTCAGTAAAACCTGCCGATGAACTCCCAATTAGGTGATTGAAGAAGGGACCGGACAAGGTGCCCAGAAACATGTCTACTAATTCTCTTTCAGATAGAGGAGGGTGAACTCTCCCAGCCAAGTCTCTCCATTTTTGCGCATAGTCTTTGAAACCTTCATTGGAAATCATGGTCATACTTTGGAGTTGAGTACGGGTAGGCGCAAGATCAGCATTGTATTGGTATTATTTGTAAAAGGCTGCAGCAAGATCTTCCCAGTTATGAACATAGGCTCTTTCTAACTGATAAAACCAATCAAATTGAGTTCCAGACAGACTGTCTTGGAAGAAGTGTACCCATAAGTCTTTGTCAGCGGTATGGGGCAGGATTTTCCTCACATAGGACCGGAGATGCATTTTAGGGCATGAAACTCCGTCATATTTGGAGAACACAAGTGCTTTGAATTTTGGAGGAATGACAATCCCCGATACTAGACCTAATTCCTCAAAGTCCAATCCAGGCACTTTTTGGATTTCCATTGCGCTCAATCGTTCTTCGAGATGTTTATACTTGTCATCAGCAGGAGGGTATTGTTCTTTAGAATAGTCTTCTTCTTCCTCTTCCTCTTCTGATTCTGATTGTACAACTGTTTCCTTGCCCTTCCCATCTTGGTTGTATTTCTCACTGGATGTTGTTGTAAAGTCTAGGGCTCTTCTTGTCTGTCCTTGGAACCTTCTTCCCATGTTTAGAACTCTGACTATCTTCTTTGTCTTCTTTTTCTTCTCCTCAGCCAGCAAAGTATTCAACTCTTCTTGTCCTTTGGCTAGGGTCAAGAACAACTGTTAAAACTGTGCATTCTGAGCTTGGAGGTCCTTCACCGTTTGCTCGAGATCCATATTATTGAAATAAACAGTAGAGAGATGAGGAGACTTGTTACAAGAAACCTTCTTATGTTATGATGAATGATAAATGCATATGCAAATGTTTTCAAGGATTTTAAGATTCAAATTTGTTTTAGAGAAAAAGGAAACACACATCATATTAATAGATTAAAGCCTAAGTACATCAATGCCTTCTTGGGAAAAATAATACAAAAACTCTAAGATAAAAAGGTAGTACGCATCCTCTTTGGTGCAATGTAGGCATTCAAAGTCTGTTCCTCATGAAGTAGCCTAGTGAGTTCCAAAACCTTCTTCTCGCTTGTGTAGAATTGGGCTTCGAAGGTATCTCGCTCCCCCTTGAGTTGTATCCAATCCCTTTGTAGGTCTTCAAGAGAGGTAGGCATGCCAGGATGTAGGATAGTATATGGAACATCTCCCTCCATGACAGGCTCAATGATTACCGGGAGAATGGAGGGGTAAGGCATTATAAGACTCTGAGCACGAGCTCATACCCATTTGAGGTAAGGCTCAAGAGGGATGGAATTTTTGTTCCCAAAAGTCTTTCTATCTACCTTGTTTAACATCCTCAAAGCTCGGATAAATCTCTGGCGAAGACCTTGATCGTTGTTGTCGTAGTCAAATACCAAACCTTGAATCAACATCTCGTGTGGGCCATCCCTTCGAGCGTAACCAAACTGTCTTAAGGCTAAGCAAGGGTTGTAGGTGATACATCCCCTAATACCGAGTAAAGGGACATTAGGAAATTCTCCATAACGGTCAATAATAATAACATTCTCTATGGATCGGGAGCACCAATGAATGTCTGAATGTTTGAGTGTCATCAACCTTTGTGACCACCTTGAACCTTGCTCGTTCCTTAATACAGATTGGGGAAGATGCAAAACAAACCATCTTTCCAAGAGAGGATGGCAACATATAAGGACACCTCTTTTCCTCATTGTGTGAGTGTGAAAAGAGTGTAGGATATCCCCTAGAAATGTAGGCACCAGGTTGCGAGATATGAAGATTTTGACGGCGTTCACATCTATGAGTTAGTCAGGATTTGGAAACAAAACCATACCATAGATGAGGAGAGCCACAATTTCCTCAAAGGCTTGAAAATCCAAGGAATTCCAACATTTCTGGGCTTTCTCAAACATGAACTTTGCTAGGAAACCTTTAACACCACTCCTTGTTTCCCAATGAGTTGTGACATCATATGAGTGGAAGTGTAGAGCTTGAGCAATCTATTCTGGCTTTGGGTCTCTTTCCATACCGTTGAAAGGTAGTTAATTGAAAATGGGAATTCTCAAGAGTCGGGAGAATTCTTCCAAAGTAGGCACAAGTTGATAGTTAGGAAAAGTGAAGCAATGGTGTAGAGGATCAAAGAACTGGAAGACCACCTTCATCATGTCTTCATCAGTGTTGGAGGTGACCAAGTTGAGTAGGTGGCCATGTCTCTCGGTGAATGGAGAGTTTTCAGGAATCCTTGAAGCTAGCTCCTTAAGTTATGGAGGGATCCTCACAAGTTTGACTTGAATAGTTTTCCTGCGAAGTGAATCCATATCCTACAAAACAAGACAAAGATGAATCCAAAAAATCCTTGAAATGGTTAGTGAATGTGAATGATGTTATGATGTTCATGATTTTATGTACAAGTATGTATATACAAACAAAGCAAACAATTCCCTAGGTTTAGGCTTGCATGGAGTTTTATAGGTAAGTGCCCTCTTGAAGTTTAGTTGGCTCAACCTGTCCTAGTAATAGTAACCGGGTTCTAAGGAGCTCAATATTACCGGTTTTTTCTTTGGTCATTGTTTCAGCACAAGCCTCTTTAATAGCGACCGAAATATCCCAAGAAACCAAACCTCAATGAGTGTAGTATAGAGTATCTACCAACTTCGGACTGCACCAAAGCCGGTTATCTCACTACATCCTAAATGGCCAAGTTGGTCAAGTAAAGGTTCTAAAAGTTCATTAGTGCTTCATGACATCACTCAGTGGCCCCGTATTCTCTTTGATTAACTCAAAGGCTACCGGTACCCACAAATATGTCGCACTAACGTAGCTATTGCTTAGACCATGTCGGTATACCCCGCACGATTTCCATAATGTATTGCTACTTACCTATAATGTATCCCAAATCCGGGTAGAGGATTCAAACCCAAACAAAGAACCATAATGTAAAGCAAACAAATCAAACAATATAAGAAAGTAAATGTGATCTAACCCTAAGGTAACCCACTTTTAAAATTTTCCCCGGCAGAGTCGCCAGTTCTGTGATACAGTAGGAGAATTGACTTGAAGGTTTTGCGTTTGATTGCAAATGTTGCGGTTAGCAAGAGTCGCCACCGACTTTTCTTTTATCTAAAAGGAAAGGTGAAAAAGCATAGGAAAGACCATTGAGATTATTTCTTGAGTTCGGGGGGTAGATTATGAAAAGGGAAGGTATTAGCACCCTCTTCATCCATGGTTTTCCATGGGATCTTAGTTACTTGCTAGATCACTTGCTTTTTGTTTGAAATTGTGCTTGATGTGGTTTTTGAAAGTATTTTGTAAAGAGGCCATTGTTTAGGCAATCTTTGTAATGATTCTTGTTTGTAAGAATGTATAAAAAGATGTTTGATCTTTTGAAAATGTTTTCAATCTTGTAAGATGTTTGAAAGTGTAGGTGTTTGTTTTGAAAATAGCAAGGATATTTGTTTTGAAATGGAGAAAGTAATTAGGAGAAATCTACCTACTCAAATGTCTTTCTTGTTCATTTTCTTTTCCTTTGACATTGTTGTCTAACTATTGATTTGGTAAGCAACCCTATCTTTGGATGTAAACGGGACGGACGTAGGTCATCGTATAACCATGATTAGCAACGTTGCAAGGTATCTTAGCATTCTTTTGGAGGGACTAAGATCATTTGTAAGGCAACTTAGATAGCGTCATCGAGGGACCATGATCTTGTATTTTTGCTTGTTTTTGCTAAGATACTTCACATGTGTAATATGGCCATTTTGTATAAGGAAACCAAGTGGAATAACCCTAGAGGTGCTTGTGTGCAAGTGTATCATTTTCATGCTTGTTTTTATCTTTAATTAGGGTTTTCTAATCATTAGTTTTAGTCTTTCCATACAAACCCTAATTACTAGCATGTTATATAAAAGCGATAAATTGCGAAATTTAAAGTTACTACGTTATTACAATATTTGTGGGGAGGGGGTGTACAAGTTGAATGGGGATTGCAAGAATTTAAACCCTAATTAATCTATTACAGCCATATTGAATTGGTATGAATATACAAGGAAATAAATAAATACAAAGTATAAAAATGAATAAATGTACAAGGATGCAAAATGTAAAGAAAGGAATTTTGTTTGGTTTTCATGAAAAAAAGATTTTTGTCTTAACCTAATTAAATAAAGAAAATAGTTAATTAAGTTTGAATTTATTAGGGAAAATATTTTAAAAGAAACCCCTAATTCTATTAATTAATCAAAAGAAAATAAGTTTAAGAAAAGTATATATTCTTTGGTATTTTTTTTTATCTTGAAAATATTTGTAGTATTATGAAATAATTTTAGTTTTTTTTCTTTTATATCAAAAATAATGTATTTAAATTAGTAAGAAAGAAATTAATTAATAAATTAATTTTGTTTATATTTACAAGATAATAAGTAAAACATAAATAAATTATGATTAATAAAAATATTTTTTTGTGAGAAAAATAAAATAAACTAAGTCAAAATATAAATATATCATTTTTTTGTATTTTATGATTTTTAGTATTTAAAATTATATATATTTAAGAAAATAAAATGAAAATAAAATGGAAAATAAAATAAATGGGCCAGGGGTGTCAAAAACTGCTGGGGGTTAGTAAGCAAAAAAAAAAAAACAAAAGTTAAGCCCAAAAGGCCCAACGCCTATTTGGTGAAGCAAAAAGAAAGGAAAAATGACAAAAAATGTAAAACAAATGCAAAAAGGCAGCGTTGAGGTTCGAACCCATGACCTTTACCAATAACGCGCGCTGCCTTACCACTAGGGTGACTGTACATCCATTAACTTATGTGAAAGAATAAATACATAACACAAAACGCGCCCTGATTACACTTCATCTTCAACCTCCAGCCAAAGGACCTGTATCTTCTTCATCTCTCAACAAAAATGAAAAGTTCAAACATGAAAGTTGTGGCATTTCTTCCCATGAATCCAACCATGTAAATAATTTAAGCTAAAAGTCAAATATGAATGAGAATTTTCCTAGCCCTAATTCAAAACCTAAAAATTTCAGAAAACTTCAACCCAAAAATTCTCTAAGCTCATGCCATATAAATGTAAACTATGGATATGTACAACTTCGTGGCAATGGTATCTACATTTTATCTTCACAAACCAAACTCAAATGATGCCTGTATGAAGAGATAGAAGTTTGAAAGCTTACCTCTTGCAGCTGGAGTCGTGTATGGAATTTGAGCAACCTTTGGGATGGCCTGATGATTTATGTAGCTTGCCTAGACCTCCTTGAATGTGTTCCAACTCCTACCTTGCTTTGAGGATGGCTGAAACACCCAACTCAAGTCAAGTTGCAAGCTTCAGTTTTGAAAATGGTGGATGATGATGGAAGAGTTACAGTTAGGAAATGAGGGCCTGGATCACTTTGATATGATGTATGGAAGATGTTTGGATGGTTAGTTTTCAAAATGCACGAGTGGAAATGAAGATGGTAAGTTTTTGCTCAAAAATGTCAAGTTTGGGAAGTTCTATGCAGCAAGGTGCTTGGAAGGTTTTTCAGGGTGCTAGCATTTGTGTCTTGTGTTGCAATTGACTTGTTAATATGTATGGAAAATATTAGAGCCCAAAATCACTCAAGGTTTCTGAGTTATAGGGTTATGGCTCTATAACTTGCTTTTGAAGAAAAGTAAAGTGACAAATCTCAAGTATTGTACAAGCATGTTCTGAGCTTCTTCAGACCTTAGACACATTTCTTTTGGTTTATAGGGGTTGTGTGTGCAGAAAGAACAAGTTAGAAGCTCAAGACAAGTTGACTTTGTGATTAAAGCAACTTTTCAAGAATGGAATGGTAGTTGTCTTCCTAAAATGGAAAATTGGCTTGGACAATGCTTGGAACACTTGGATAAAAGCTCAAAATCAAGTGTAATCTTATGATTATGGATATATCTTGAGGTTTAGAGGCCTGCAAAACAAGATTGTGCAGCATAGGTTTGAAATTGACTTCTTGTTCATCACAAAATGGCTTGTAAATTAAGTGACAAAACCCTAACTTCATCTCTTCGATTCTCCATATTAAAGAATGATCTCAAGGAGTTATTGGACATTTTGGAAAACTTGTAACATGCTCTAAAACCCATATTTGAATTTCTTTTGAAGATTCCCCTTGGAACTATGTGAAAAAGTGTCATGAAGTTAGGTCAAAATCCTGGCTAAGTGAGGGCAAAATTTCACTAAGTGTTTAGTTTCATGACCCTATGTTCATAAAATCATAACTTGAGATCCAAGCATTTTTATAAGGAGTTGTGTAAATAAAAGTAGTATATTTCATGAAGATCTACAACTTTCATGTTGGAAGTTTTTCTTCAATCATCTTGCATCATGGTGAAAATTTAGCTCAAAGTTATGAAAAAACATGAAATTTCCAACACTTAGAAAAATTTCTAAGTTTAGAAAATTTGACTTTTCAAAATGAAATCTTAACTTTTTGATTTCTTGATGAATAAGTTTCATATTTTGACATGTTTTGATGAATTATGATCTTTGGCACTTGAATTTGACCAAAAAGACAAAGTTTGACTTTTCAGTATACAATTGACTTTTGATCAGTTGACTACAAAATTCATCCGTCAATCCAATGGACTTGCAATGTTTTGAACCATGTCATTAGGTCAAATTATGTAATTGGGAATTTTTTTTATTAATAACCAAGTATTAAAATAATATTTCGCAAATAACCGGGTTTCGGAAAAAAAACGCAAATAACCATGTTTCAGATGACTCCCCAAAGGAGGAGCCATCTGAAATGGCGCATGCACCTCTTTTTTTAAGGGAGGCGCCATCTCACTTGGCGCCTATGTGCTTAGGGCATGCCCTAAGCCAAGTGAGATGGCGCCTAAGTGTATTTTTAGGGCAAAAAAAATTTTTTTTATTTTTTTTCCTGTGCATTGCCTGTTGGACAGAGATCAACAAAATGGACTTTTTATTAAAAAAAAAATAATTACATCCAACTGTATTACATTAAAATAACAGTAAAAAAATGGATACAAAAATATTGGGAAAAAAAAAGATACATCAGTGATCACCCGGAACCCGGTAATGACCCCCGGTTCCGCATCCCCGTCCTCGCCTTTCTCTTGCTGGGTGCCGTCGCGTTTCCTGCTGCGGCAAGGTCGATGGCCCAGTGAAGTTAATGCGGTCCAAATCCATAAAATCAGTCAGATCTCCATATCTAGAAGATCCGCTCTGGTACAGTCGGTTACCCATACCCTCAAAGTTTGGTCGTGTTGGCGGTGGGTGGGGTTCCATGGTTGGTCTATAGCATTGGTCGTCTGAGTACGGGGGGTAGAAAGGAAATGGATCTTGGGGTGTTTGGTATTGAGGATGTTGGGTGGTTTGGTGATATGGTGGGTGATGGTAGGTTTGGTCGGCTTGGTCATAATCTTCCGACATTCCCATATCAGGGCTAAGGCTGGATGTTGAGGGCACCATATTGGGATATGTGGAAGACTGAAATTGTGTGTGGGGTATGTGGGTGTGCTGGTATTGTGGTTGGTATTGTGGTTGGGTTTGAGGCATATCGGGGTATTGGTAGTTTGGTGGTGATTGTGGTTGGTTGTACGGCATTTGATTGTAGTTGTATTATGGTGGGGAATGTGGTTGGGTGTTTGTGGGTCTGTTTCTTCTTGGGGGTTGGTGGGAGGTTGATGGGTTTTGGGTTTGTTGATGGGGAATCGAGGGTTATGCCCATTGTGTGCGTGGGTCAACCAAGTACCTTGGATGAGACACGTGCATTTCTGGGTTACTAACCGACCTGTACCACGACAAATATTGATCTGTGTGTCGCATGTTACCTTGAGTAAGGAAAACTGGGAATTGTAAGACGTAGCGGTGACGCCTCTGCCACATCTTACACCATTCCGGAGCGAAGTCTTTCCAGTTGGTAAGACCCCACTGGGCTTCGACCCTTTTAAGATGCCATGGGGACAAATCTGTTGGATCACTTGGTATCTATTGATGCATTCCGAACTGCATCTTCACACGGTCGCTGTGGTGCATCTCCATAATGTTGAACCGAATGATTGCAGTCTTTGCAGTCCAAGTTGCTGCATCCTCTGGGTTTGGATCATGGCCCAAACCCAAATATGGTCTCCAGACGAACTGCGATAAAATTTAAATCAGGTTAGCGCAAAAGTAATGTATAAATAATTTAAATGAACAAAAGTTAAAAGCTACGACGTACGTCATCTGGGCCTAAGTGATCCAACAGATTGCGGTAGAGTGCGACATTGAATCTTGGATTCTTGCTGTAATCCATACCCCTCATGCAGTACCTAAAGGAAATGAGAAACATGTTATTCTTAGCATATATTTTGGGAAGAGCAGAATAGTTATAAATGCTATAACTTGATGACTTACTTTGTTGCGTACGGGAAACCGAAAGTGTTGTTGTTGACGGGGTTTAAGGACTCCATCCTCCACCAACCCCAGGCTTGTAGTAAAAATGCGCACCCATAAAATGTACATTTTTCCTTGACTGTGTTTTTGCACAAGGAACTGTATAGGTGGGCTAATACTGCAGAACCCCAACTATATTTTCTTGTTTTTTCAAAATTTGTTAGTAAATGTAAGTACATAAAATTTACACTATTTCCCGTACTTTCGGGAAATAAAAATGTACCAAAAAGTATCATAAGATACGTTCTGGCTTTTACTACTCTGTCATTCTCTGAGGAATTTTCATTTAATTCCAAACTTGCATAATGACGTTTCAGGTCAGTGAGTAGTATTCCCTGCCCTCTTGCTCCAGCACCTTCTACCATATCCCTACCCAACAGTTCTTCACACTGTGAGTTAGGTTGTTGAACCGACCCGTTCACGGCCTTACCGTCTATAGGGAGACCCAGTAGCATGTACACATCCTCTAGCGTGATGGTACATTCACCTATTGGTAGGTGAAATGTATGGGTCTCCGGTCTCCACCTTTCCAACATTGCAAGAATGAACTTCGAGTCAATGGTGCAGTTGGAGATCTTTATCACATGTCCAAAACCTGTGTATTCTAGATAAGGGACGATAAATGGGTCGGGAGCCAGGTAGTTGTGGGAACGGATTCTGAATCTTTTTGTGTCCTGAGTTCATAATTTAACAGGTGTAAGATTAATTAAGATGAACAACGCGTTATTTGAAGTATGAAAAATGTATAACAAAAGAAGAAACTTACAAATGCAGCAATGTTTTCCCTTGTGCCTTTGTGAGTATCGCCCATTGTTAGAAGAGCCATTGTTTAAAATGCTTGAGAGTATGAAAGACTTAGTAAGAGATAGAGAGTATGATAGACTTCTGAAATATTTCATAGTAGAGAGTGAGACTTGTGTGGGTGTGAGAGATGTATGATATGGTATGTATTTATAGGCAAATAAGTTTGATGTAGTGGTTGCTTGTGCTTGCATGCCTGCGAAGTGTCACATTTGCATGCTTAGGGGGTTACACATATGCATGCATGCGTGTACAAAAAATGAAAGGTGTCACTCTTGCAGGCTAGGTGGCAGCCCATGCATGTATCACGATTGGACAGTAAGGGAGGTGCCATTGGACTTGGCGAAAGAGTACAAAAATGAATGGTGTCGCCACCCCAATTGGCGAATAAGAGGTGTCATTTGTTACAGCATAGGCTCAGGCTACGTGACAGCCTTTGGGATTCCTTTCATTATTGCATGCAAGCCCATTGGAGTTGATGGGTGGAGTCTTACAAAATAAATGTATATGTGCAGAATAGGGCCAGGCTAGGTGGCAGCCTATGGGGTTTCATAAGCCCATGCATGTATCACGATTGGACAGTAAGGGAGGCGCCATTGGACTTGGCGAAAGAGTACAAAAATGAATGGTGTCGCCACCCCAATTGGCGAATAAGAGGTGTCATTTGTTACAGCATAGGCTCAGGCTACGTGACAGCCTTTGGGATTCCTTTCATTATTGCATGCAATCCCATTGGAGTTGATGGGTGGAGTCTTACAAAAAACATGTATATGTGCATAATAGGGCCAGGCTAGGTGGCAGCCTATGGGGTTTCATTATTGCATGTAATATTATTGGCAGCCTTGGGGGGTTGCATCCTTACTTAATTGAAATTTTTAGCCTTACGTTTAACATAACATTGATTCACATAATCTGTCAAATCTTCCAACCTTCGAATCAGTCATCAAATTCATACATTCCAACCTTCAAACATTACAGCATTCATACCTTCATACAATCAATAAACCTCAAACATTCCAACCTTCAAACCTTAAAACAATTCTACGCAATGGCCTCTTCACCATAATTTGTCGTCAAAGCACATTTCAACGGTGAGACATACATTTGTCCCACAGCTGGGTTTTTGTTTAGAAACACAGACAACATTCAATTTCTCTTAAACGGGAAAGCCAATTTCTCGTACTTCAAGAAAAGATTGGAGGCCAAACTTGAACGAGGCCCGGTGTCCCAGATATTTTATCAAAATCTAGTTTTTTTTGGAAACAACCAAGTAATTTTTTATAAGGTTGAACTTCAAGATGACGAGGATCTCCAGAATATGATTTCCAGCCATGTCTATTCTGGATACGACTCTATTGAGTTGTAAGTTTTGCTTCAAGAGCCTCCGGTGACACAGGAGGTTGAGCCTCCGGTGACATAGGAGGTTGATCCTTTGGAGAATGAACAAGATGAGGTAGATGCAGTTGATGATGAAGAAGAAGATAACGAGTTAGAGTTTGATGAAATGGTGAACGATGATTCTGACGATGATGGCATCCCTAGTATTCCTACAGACAAAATCTACACACCACCTTCGCACATGACAAACTTCAACATGGGCGGAGATGAACCTTCTACTGACTTATTTTTCAAACTGTATATGCAGTCGGATGAAAATTTAAAAGAGAAGGACAAGTTTCGTAACAGAGAGGAATGCATCAGGGCCATTAAAAAATTTCACATGCTCAACTCGGTTGATTTTAAGGTGGATCGTGTCAACCCGGAAAGGTACAAGATCAAGTGTGTCCACCCTGACTGTATGTTCAAGCTGACCGCATCATACAGATTAAGGGGTGACTGCTGGGTCATAGGTTCCATGACTACCCACACTTGTGTAAGTTCCACTCAATCACAGGACCCCCGAAAACTCAACTATGATCTAATCTGTCAAGAAATCCTACCCCTTGTCAGCAACGACCCATCTTTGAAGGTGAAAACAATTATCTCCCACATCACCACGGTTTTTAACTACACTCCGTCTTACCATAAGGCGTGGTTAGCAAAGACTAAGGCGATTGAAAGGGTGTACGGAAACTGGGAGGAGTCATACCGAGAACTTCCCCGCTACCTGATGTAGCGATAAAAATGTAGCGGGGTAAATCGGAGATCGAATTATTGATTAATTCGTCTCACAAAAGCAAGAGTCGCCACCGCGCTTTATTGTTTCCAAAAGGAAAAGGGAAAAGAGCGAAATAAAACCCTAAATATGCAATGTAAATAAGATACAAATACAAAGTGTTTTTGAAAAAGAGATCTTATGGTTCGGGGGTTGGTTATACAATGGGAAGGTATTAGCACCCAATGCATCTATAGTACTCTATAGGAACCTTTTGAAATATCTGTTTTATTTAAAATTGATTTGTTTAATCGAAAATAAATTGTTTTGGCCGAAAAGGGATACGGACGGGTTTTTGAAGATACGACAACCTGACGTTGAAGTTTTGACTTAAAAGGTGTGAGTTTTGGAGAAATCGGATATTTGGAAAAATTATCCTAAGTTTTAATGAAATGAGGGTACTCGCTCGATCGTTTTTGAGGACATGAAGTCAACAAAAAATTAGACTATTTCCTTTGGATTGGTGCAAATAGAATAAACAAGTGCAATGGAATAATTGACAGAAAATGATACACAACAATTAAATATGAACATGCATTTTATATGATTTTTGTTTAATAGGCGAAAAGAAAAAGTTTAATTGATTTCACTTTTTTACGCATTTTTAATGATAAAAGGTAATGAGAATTAATAGAAATATTTTTTAAGGTTTTATACGTTTCTATTTTTTATGTTTCTATTATATTGGTATTTAATCAAAAAGAGGGGAATAAAATAAAATGTCTTTTAGTTTTCTCATTTTTTACATGTTTTTTAGAGATATTAAATATTTTCTTTGAATTAAATCAAACCATGAATTTAAAATGAATTAGAAACAAGGAAGGTTAAGGTTATTAAATAAAACTTAAATTTAAACTAAATGAGATTTGGGTAAATAATATTAAAATTGTCTATTTAAAACCATATGTGTATTCCTAAAACTAGTTAATCTAAATTAAATAAGTTAAGAAATGAAATGAATTAACTAAAGAGTGTATAAAGAAAAAAGGGGTGGGAGCAGTAATTAGAAATGGGCTGGATGGCTGGGATAAAGCCCAAGCGTGAAGAAGACAGGGGGGGTGTACAAATTCGTGGGCTTAAGGGTCCAAGGGATTAAATGTTGATTAGGGTTGTGTTTGTTTGTACAAAGGGATTTAGGGTTTGGTTTAAGGCAGAACGGCGCCTCTCTTCACGATCTTCATCTCTCTCGCGCAGCTTCTTCGTTTTCTTTGACTCCACCGTTGATGTTTCCTTGTTCCGGCCACCCACACCAAGTCTCTCTTCCCTCCATTGTTGACGCGGCGGCTTTAAGCGGAGACGGTAATGGCAAAACGTTTTCGTTAATGTTTGATTTAATTCGCGTATAAACTTTACAGTTTCGTTGTTGATTTACAATTTCTTAGTTGACTCTGAGGTTTCTTGGTTGATTCTGACTAGTTTTCCATTTTTACTGTCCATGTCGATTTGAATGGCGTTTTAAGGAATAAGAATGGAAGAAAGCGTTACCTAGGTGGAGAAGGAGGAGGGTTTGGGGTGATGGAGGCCGGACAGCAGGGAGACCGCAGGCGCACACGGTGGTGAACGGTATTTGCGATTTCCTTCCTTTTGCTTGAATGTTACTGTGTTTGCTATTGTTGGAACCCGTTGAACTGCACTTTGGCTCTTTCTTCTTCTTCTTTTCTGATTTTGTACGATTCTAGAGTTTTGTCTATGATGGACTCTGAGGTTTGGGTATTTGATCTTTAGTTTTGGTTTTATGAGGGGTGATATTGGCTTTTGTGGCTCAATCAGATTCTTTGAGGTTTAGGCCATGTTTACTGGTTTGACAGCAGCAGGTTAACGGTTTTAGCAGTATGTTTTCACTGGTTTTTTTTGAAAATGGGTTAGGCCATGTAGATAGGCATGGTGTTTATGCTGTAAGCTCTATAGTTTTTTTTTTGGTTTAGGTGGATTGTGTTTTGAAGAATGGCTATAAGGCTTTAGGTTTGTGCAGGTTATTTTGATATGGTGAACTGGTTTTCGGTTAGGTTGGACAGGGCCAAGGTTTTACTGATGTGAGGCCATTGCAGGTTTTTGTTGGTTTGGTGATGGCTATCAGGTTTTTGAATGATGGTTCTACAGGTTTTGAAAATGGTTTGAGGGTTGTTTTTGTGTTTTGGTGATAGACAGGTTTATGGTTGTGTATGCAGGATGTTTGAAAAATGGTTGGTATATTTTTTTGTTGACAGCAGTTTTTCTAAGTTTTTTCAAGGCTTGGAGATTGACTTTTTTTTGTGTTCTGAAGTGATCCTAACGTTATATCCACTGCCTCCTTTGTTACAGGCTGAAGATTGAAATATATTTTTTTACCCTCCTCTTGGCCTTCTGCGTCAAACTGTTACATTTAGTTTGTCTCTATTCCTCTTTTATGTTTTACTCCCTACTGGCCATATTACTGCAGTTTGTCTTGTATCTCTTCCTGCCTAAACCAAACCTGCAAAACCAATTCTCTATCTCTCTTCTCTCTCTTCAATGCAAATTTGACATAAAATGATGTTTGCATTTGTTCTGAAAAAGCACCCCTGCTGGAAAATGATGAAAATAGGAAACAAACATTGCTTGCATATTGGTTAAACTGCATATTCTCTTTTGCATGGTACAGTGGGTTTACGTTGGCATTTGCTTTATTCTTGATGCTGCTGCTACTTTTTGTATGCTGTATGCTCTTTTGAAATAGGCATTTGGATTTTTGAAAATGCAATTACTTTCAAATATGCAGTTTTAAAAAATAAAAAAAATGAGTTTGTGCATGTTTTAAATTGCATTCATTTATGAAATAAAATTCCTCCCTTTTTTGTGAACCGGGAGAAATCCCGTGATTTGCAAAAAAAAGGTAAACTGATTCCGGCCAGTGCTTTTAATGATGAGCATTAAATAATTTTGCTTTTAATCGTTTATTCAATTCTGACTTTCTTTTAATTGTTTTCGCAGGTAACATTAAATGAGCAGACAAGAGCGAGCATTGGATTGGAAGCTTTAGAATTAAAATAGATTAGTTTTTTATTTCATTTTAATTTTGTCAATTTATTATTGTAATTTACTGTAATATATATACAATATTTACATAATAACTTGTACAATAAGAAAATGAATAAAGAAAACTATTTGTCCATTAAATTCTTCTTCTTTATTTATGTATCGTTTATTATTTCTCCGAACGAATAATAATTGAAAACAAATTTCCAATTACCTACATTCAAAATAATAAGCAGATAAATAATAATTATCATTGATCAACTAATATCTTCGGTTATTTAATTCATCATTCCCAACTAAATTATAATAATTAAAACAGGGTTTCAATTATTTAACTTAGAACGACGAGTGATTAAACAATCGTTATTGACCAATGAATTCTTCGAATGCTTATTATATTATTCATAACTTTTAAATTATGTAATAACTAAAAAATAAATTCTAGTTACTTAAATTTAAAATAATGAGTAATAAATAAATACTATCCACACAATTAATGCGCTTCTTCTCTGATGTTCATTTTATTATCCATACATCTTTAAACTAAATAATAATCAAAATGAATTTCAATTATTTAAGTTTTAGATAATAGATAATTAATAAACATCATTTTTCGCACGAATCGGTTAAATGATTTAATGTTCAGCATAAATAGCTCTTGGCCTGAAAAAGTCATGAAATTTAAAATCGATGGATCAAAACAAATGTAATGTAAAGATGCAGATAGGAGACGACGTCTTAGGTCAAAATTTGGGGTACAACAGCTGCCCCTATTTAAGTTTCTTCTATCCGGAGATATGAAGATTAAAATCTTCGTGTCGACGAGATTGAAGGTACTTAAATACATAACTACGCAAATTTTGTCCTAAGATGCCGTCGTCACGTTTGGTATGAATGCAGCGATCTACCTCACAGAGAAAGACATTGTGAAAACGAGACAATGTTGAGGGAATCGAACGTCAACAAAACACAAAGACATGAATTGTACGCTACTGGGAGAACGAGCTATCGACTTCAAACGACAGACTCCTGACAGCGAATAAAACCGAGGGAACACGACCTCTAACCCTAACAAAGAGAGTATCTTGCATAGGCCATAACAAATCATTGATCCAACACAGTGAATTCGCAACTCGAGGTCGACGATAGACAGAGAGTATCAAATTGCGGATAACTGATTACCGACTTCTGGAGGTATAGATTCGTACCAGACTTCTCTGCGAGATTTCAGAGGTATACTCATTAATGCTGAGGTGATAAGACGGTAGATACGAAAGTTGTTCAAATAAAGAAAATTGCCAGCTGTTGGCGTCCAAAGAAAATACCGATAACAAACAAGTTGCTCAAATAAAGAAGCCGCCGCTTGCTGTCGTCCAAAGAAAATACCGATAACGAACAAGTTGCTCAAATAAAGAAGCTACCACTTGCTGTCGTCCAAAGAAAATACCGATAACGAACAAGTTGCTCAAATAAAGAAGCTGCCGCTTGCTGTCGTCCAAAGAAAATACCGATAACGAACAAGTTGCTCAAATAAAGGAGCTGCCGCTTGCTGTCGTCCAAAGAAAATACCGATAACGAACAAGTTGCTCAAATAAAGAAGCCGCCGCTTGCTGTCGTCCAAAGAAAATAACGTACTGGCAACTCATGAAGAGTTTGCTGCTTATCGCTTTCAAAAAGAGTAAATGACGCACTAGTAGTTCATGAAGAACTGCTGCTCGGCGCTTCCCAAAAAGGGTAAAATGACGATGACGCACTAGTAGCTCATGAAGAACTGCTGCTCGGCGCTTTCACAAAGTCATAACTGACACACTAGTAGCTCATGAAGAACTGCTGCTCGGTGCTTTCCAACGGAATAAAATGACGCACTAGTAGCTCGTGAAGAACTGCTGCTTGGCGCTTTCCGAAAGATAAAATAACGCACTAGTAGCTCATGAAGAACTGCTGCTCGGCGCTTGTCGAAGATAGTAACGTACAAGTTGCTCGTGAAGAGCTACCGCTTGTCGTTTTCCAACATAATTCAGAGGGAAACTGCGATGATATTGGCAGAGAATAAAATCTTCATCAAAGAGAACCCTGAATCAATCCTTCCCGAGGAGATCACATATTTAAACGTGCGAAATAAATGCACCAACCGTCTAGGTCGCAATTTCACTGGGGAAAAACACTGAGGTAGCCTATGCAAGAGGCAACAACTTCATCCAGGAATAACCAGAGAGAAAACAGTCAAACAAGACTCCTCCCAATGAGAAAGTAACTCGATTGGGGAATTTATCCTATCCAGAAATGGACAAGGTAAGCTGAATCAAAAAAATCATCCACGAGGATTAGCTCAGTTGGGGAATTAGAAAGGAGGCGCACTTTATGCTTAAGTTGACACCCTATTTGGAAAGATCAAATACGTTATTTGAAAAAGACACAACTAAGGTGTACGAATTTAATGACATTAACAAATACAACTGTGTGTGCATGATGCGAGTGTGGATGAATAAATGAATGTCATGTATATGCTGACAAAACAGACAGATGGGATATCTTGGAGATAATAAGGTGTCACAGCAATGTAAATGCTCGGCCACTCTTGAAAAGATGGAAGATAAACGGAATACAAAGCAACGTCGGAAGATGTCACGCTACAAGGCCCAAGTCTTCTGAAGAGACGAACAATCAAATCCAATCTTCTAGCACCAATAAACCACTGGCATGAGACGAAGTGTACCGCACTTCAAAAATCTCCCAAACAAAGGTAGCTAAAACCACACTTAACTGGAACAACTGGGGAGTCACCAAGTTTAGCACCACCATAACCAAGCATGTACACAGCCAACACTTAATGACGATTTTGAAAGAAAACAAACTCATCATGCAAGTATAAATTACTGTACTGTTTTGCATTTCATGGCTTGACTATTTTCGGAACGACTGTTAATATTCCTTTCGTTATTCACGACACGTTTTAGAAATAAGAATATTTTAAGTAAATTTGTTTCAAGTATTTCCATAAAATATTAAAATTTTGCCCACAAAAGGTAAATGCTCAAATTTCATTAATAAGATGGTAGTTCGCTAACAATGCGACTCCAATGGTCTACAAAAGTTTGGGGAAATAGTATGTGAAGTAAAAGGTCATACAAAAACAATGATCACTATTCTCCCTAACAACTTTGAATTCCAGAATATGCTCAGATGCCAAGACTGATTTGACCAGAAATTTGCCTAAGCGAAATACTTCTTGACTGCATCGGCGTTCAAGGGACGCGGGAGATCTTCGCCATCCATATTGGCGAGAATCATGGCACCTCCGGAGAAAACCTTCTTAACAACAAACGGTCCTTCATAGTTAAGAGCCCATTTGCCCCTAGAATCGGGTTGGAAAGATAATATCTTCTTGAGCACGAGGTCACCTTCTCTAAACTCGCGCGGCCGAACCTTCTTATCAAAAGCCTTCTTCATTCTTTGCTGATACAACTGACCGTGACACAAAGCCGTTAATCTCTTCTCTTCGATTAAATTCAACTGATCGTACCTACTTTGACACCATTCGGCCTCGGAAAGCTTGGCTTCCATCAACACTCTCAGAGACGGAATCTCAACCTCCACGGGGAGTACTGCTTCCATACCATAAACTAGGGAGAAAGGGGTCACGCCTGTTGAAGTTCGAACCGAAGTACGATACCCGTGTAAAGCAAACGGAAGCATTTCATGCCAGTCCTTATAAGTTACCACCATCTTCTGGACGATCTTCTTGATATTCTTGTTAGCAGCTTCAACAGCCCCATTCATCTTCGGCCTGTAAGGAGAGGAATTATGATGCTCGATTTTGAACTCTTCACAAAGCTCCTTCATCATCTTGTTATTCAAATTCGACCCATTGTCAGTGATGATCTTACTCGGGATACCATACCGACAAATAATCTGATTCTTGATAAATCTGACTACCACCTGTCTGGTTACATTAGCATAAGATGCGGCTTCCACCCACTTAGTAAAATAATCGATCGCTACCAAGATGAAACGATGACCATTTGAAGCTTTGGGTTCAATCATCCCAATCATATCAATGCCCCACATAGAGAAAGGCCAAGGTGAAGATATGACATTGAGGAGAGTCGGCGGCACGTGCATCTTATCCGCATAAATCTGGCATTTATGACACTTCTTCACATACTTGCAGCAATCAGATTCCATGGTCATCCAGTAGTAACCAGCTCTCAACATCTTTCTAGCCATTGCATGTCCATTGGCATGAGTGCCAAAGGATCCTTCGTGCACCTCTTGCATCAGCATGTCTGCTTCACGTCTGTCTACACATCTGAGCAAGACCATGTCGTAATTCCTCTTATACAACACTTCTTCATTGAGAAAGAAACTGCTTGCTAATCTTCTCAACGTCTTCTTATCCCTATTGGATGCCCCAGGCGGGTACTCTTGAGTTTGAAGGACACGTTTGATGTCGTAGAACCAAGGTTTGTCGTCGGTGACCTCTTCTACTGCGAACACATGAGCAGGTCGGTCGAGGCGCATAACCCGGATTGTAGGCACATCGTTCCAATCATTCACTTGAAACATTGAAGACAAAGTAGCCAAAGCATCAGCCATTTGATTCTCATCCCTAGGGATATGATGTAATTCCACCTTGTTGAAGAAGGTTAACAACCTTCTGGCATAGTCTCTGTAAGGGATCAAACCAGGATGACGAGTCTCCCATTCTCCTTTGATTTGATTAATCACCAGTGCCGAATCTCCGTAAATATCCAGAATCTTAATCCTTAGATCCACCGCTTCTTCGAGACCCATAATACACGCTTCATACTCCGCCATGTTGTTCGTACAGTCAAACCTCAGTCTTGCCGTGAACGGGATGTGAGTACCTCGGGGGGTAACGATGATTGCCCCAATTCCATTTCCATAGGAATTCACAGCTCCGTCAAAAATTAAACCCCAACGGGATTCAGGATCAGGTCCTTCTTCAGGTAACGGCTCTTCACAGTCTTTAGCTTTCAAGTACATAACATCTTCATCCGGGAAATCAAACTTGACGGATTGATAGTCGTCAATTGGTTGGTGAGCCAAATGATCGGCCAAAACACTCCCTTTGATCGCTTTCTGAGTGTGATACTCAATGTCATATTCAGACAACAACATCTGCCAACGGGCTATTCTTCCAGATAAGGCGGGCTTCTCAAAGATATACTTGATTGGGTCCATTTTGGAGATCAACCAAGTGGTGTGGTTAATCATATACTGGCGCAGACGGCGAGCAGCCCAGGCTAAAGCACAACAGGTTTTCTCAAGCAATGAATAACGAGACTCACAGTCTGTGAATTTCTTACTCAGATAATATACAGCGTGCTCCTTTCTTCCAGTCTCGTCCTGCTGACCAAGCACACATCCCATGGAATCCTCTAATATGGTCAAATACATAATCAAGGGCCTTCCTTCCACCGGAGGAATCAAAATGGGAGGCTCGAGCAAATATTCTTTGATACTATTGAAAGCTTTCTGACAATCCTCTGTCCACACACATCCTTGGTTCTTGCGGAGAAGCTTGAAAATTGGCCCACAAGTAGCAGTCATGTGAGATATGAACCTAGAAATGTAATTCAATCTCCCAAGGAATCCTCTTACTTGTTTTTCCGTCTTGGGTGCGGGCATTTCCCGAATAGCTTTGACTTTATCGGGATCTACTTCAATACCTTTTTGACTGACAATGAACCCTAAAAGTCTTCCTGAACGAACGCCAAAAGTGCACTTATTGGGATTCAGACGGAGTTTGTACTTCCTCAAACGCTGGAATAGCTTTAACAAATGCTCTAGGTGATCTTCTTCAGTCTGTGATTTGGCAATCATATCATCCACATACACTTCGATCTCCTTATGCATCATGTCGTGGAACAAAGCAGTCATGGCCCTTTGGTACGTTGCACCAGCGTTCCTCAACCCAAACGGCATAACTCGATAACAGGAAGTTCCCCACGGTGTAATGAAAGCGGTCTTTTCCATATCTTCCGGTGCCATCTTGATTTGGTTGTAACCAGAGAAACCATCCATGAAAGAAAAGACTTTGAACTTGGCAGTACTGTCGACCAATACATCAATATGAGGTAATGGGAAATCATCTTTCGGACTAGCTCTGTTCAGATCTCTGTAGTCTACACACATCCGAACCTTACCATCCTTCTTAGCAACAGGCACGATGTTGGCTAACCACTGAGGATAGACCGACGTCACAAGAAAACCTGCGTTGATCTGCTTCTGAACTTCCTCTTTAATCTTGTCGGCCATGTCAGGACGAGTCCTTCTCAACCTCTGCTTGACCGGTGGACACTCAGGTTTCAACGGTAAACGATGCTCCACAATGTCGTTGTCCAACCCTGGCATATCTTGGTAAGACCACGCAAACACATCAACATACTCTCTGAGAAGCTCCAACATCTTCTCCTTAACTTCCGGGATAAGCAAAGCTCCGACTTTGACTTCCTTTCTAACTTCTTCATCACCCAAATTGACCAACTCTACAGGTTCTTCAAATGGTTGAATGACCTTCTCATCTCGCTCGATCAAACGGGAAATCTCAACAGGAACCTCTTCATCATCCTTTCCTTCGGCTCTGAACACAGGGAATTCAAAGTTGGGAGAGGGCATAGGATCATTGTTTTCGATGGTTAAGTCATGAAGTAATCTGCACACATGATTATGCTTTATTTTAGAAATCGATTTGTGCAAATAAAACAAAATGCTCTTAATCAATTTTCATTATTATTTCCCGAAAAATGAAAAATAAAACAGCAGCGGACAAAATAACATTTTTTATTCATTAAAGAGGAAATACTTGAAACAACAAGCCCAGACATTTCTCTTTTGCCTTGGGCAGAGCAAAAGGAGTTATTTTTTCATAGCCCGACACAAAATACGTTTCGCCTTGGGCAGAGCGATTTTTTTAAAGAAAAATGAACAAAACATTACTCGGAAACGTGCATAACCACAGGAATATCAACAGCTATCCAGTTTTGGCAAGCCAATCCAGGCGTCACAAACACGGGCAAATCCTCCTCGGAATCATCATCTATGACAGCATCAACCTCAGGATGCACAAACCCTGCACTCCGAAAGACCTCTTGAATTGGACGAACAACCACCTCTTCCTTGACCCTTGCAGCTATTGGATGAAAACCCAAACCTTCCCCAGACTTGTTCTCGGGTAACGTCAACACCTGGCCCCATCCTTCGGCCGAACCACTCTCCACTACTCGCCGTGCATCCTCAAAAGAAGAGATGGATGCCCCCTGCTTCTTCACGGTATCCTTAGCAACAGATAGGCCCTGAAACTGGGTCCCGACGTCCTCGTCAGCATCAATAAAAGAAAACGATGATAAATGACTTACTACCATGGCCTGCTCTCCCCCAATCATCACTAGTTTCCCATGCCTCACAAATTTTAATCTCTGATGGAGCGTGGAGGTGACTGCCCCGGCATCATGGATCCAGGGACGGCCCAATAAACAACTATAAGCAGCACGGATGTCCATCACTTGGAAAGTGATTTGAAAAGTGTGGGGGCCAATCACTATGGGAAGATCCACTTCACCAATAACTGTCTTCCTGGAACCATCAAAGGCTTTAACAATTACTCCGCTAGGCCTCATAGGAGCACCTGGATATGAAAGTCGAGACAACGTGGTCTTGGGCATCACATTCAATGACGAGCCGGTATCCACTAACACGCTTGATAAGGTATCGTTCCCACAACTTACTGAAATGTGCAGAGCCATATTATGGTTTCTCCCCTCCTCCGGGAGTTCTTCATCACTGAAACCCAAGTTGTTACACGAGGTTATATTCCCCACAATCCCGTCAAACTGATCAACTGTCACATCGTGGTCTACGAACGCCTGATCCAACACTTTCATCAAGGCTTCTCTGTGTGCCCCAGAATCTCTCAATAAGGCAAGCAAGGAAATCTTGGAAGGTGTTTGCAGAAGCTGGTCCACAATTTTATACTCGCTTCTTTTGATAAGCTTTAAGATTTCATCTTCTTCAGGGTGAGGGATAGGTCCACTAGATCGACCTATCTCAACCCTCGGTTCATTTCTTACAGGAATCTCCGCCGGCATGGGCCTCCTTACTTGAACTTCTGGTCTTCTAGTCGGTACCCGCGGCAAAAACACGCCCACTTCTTGTCACTCTACTTACATCGGCAATATTAACGAAAGACGGTCTAGTTGGTATGGGGACCTCTACCCCGTTCTCGATCATGGTGGCGTTATACTTGTACGGCACGGCTTGGTCTGAGCTATAAGGCACAGGGCCAGGTGGATAAATAATCAAAGGATCAGCAGACGCAGTCTGGCTGTTGTAAGCAATCTCTACTGATTCTGGCAAATTAAACTGTGGGGTTATCACATTCACTTCATCTTCAGGATTTCGGTCATAGGTAATAGTAATAATTCTCTGATCTAACAACTTCTGAATGTCCTCCTTCACAATAGGACAATCCTCTTCTCTTGAACAAAACTGGCAAACGTCATAGTCATGTTGGTGCCTAACAAAGGCAAGTCTTCTCAAACTTTGGTGTAACCTGATCAATGATTCTCTGATGTGCTCGACTTGGAAAACTCGGAACTTCCCCGGGCAACCCTCCACCATATTCACAGAAGCTGCCCCATGTCGGGGCAAAGGGTTATCTCTGACATTTGGATTCACATCCTTAAAAGACAAGATGCCATGCTTAATTAATCTCTGCACATCCGCCTTCAACGCAAAGCAATTCTCAAGGTTGTGTCCCGGTGACCCTTGATGATATTCACAGAATTGATCCGCCTTGTACCACGGAGAAGCACTGTTCGGTGCGACAGGAGGTGGTTTTGTTGTGATGAGATTCTTTCTAATGAGAGCGGGAAACAATTCAGTATACGTCATAGGAATGGCATCAAACTGCGGCTTTCTGGGCGAGCGATTCTGATTGTTGAGCGGATAGGCCTGTTGTCGAGGCTGCTGTTGAAAAGGTCGTTGTTGAGGTGGCGGAATCTGATGAGATGGGGCTACCAAAGCTGGGCGGACAGCCGGAGTGACTGCCGCGACGTGAGAGTAGCCTCTCCTAGGCCTACCTGGAAACAAAGCACTAACATCCTGTTCTTTCCTCTTCGGGAAAACACCTCCGAACTTCTTCACACTGCTGGACGTACTCCCTTCTTTAATCAAACGTCCTTCACGAATTCCTTCCTCTAATCGCATACCCATGCTCACCATCTCGGTAAAGTCACTGGGCGCGCTGGCTATCATCCTCTCATAGTAAAAGGATCCCAAAGTCTTCAAAAATATCTTAGTCATCTCTTTCTCCTCCAGAGGTGGATGGATCTGAGCAGCAATTTCACGCCACCTCTGGGCGTACTCCTTAAAAGATTCTCGGTCTCTCTGCGACATTGCCCGGAGTTGATCCCTGTCCGGCGCCATGTCAACATTATACTTGTACTGATGGACAAAGGCTTCACTGAGATCGTTAAAATTGCGGATTCGAATGCTGTCCAATCCCATATACCACTTCAAGGCAGCACCCGTCAAACTATCTTGAAAATAATGAATCAATAAATCATGATTATCAGAATACGTGGACATCTTCCTCACGTACATTGTCAAATGGCTTCTAGGACACGAATCCCCCTTGTATCTTTCAAAGTCTGGTGTTTTGAACTTCGCCGGAATCTTGACATTCGGAACCAAACAAAGATCATGTGTGCTCTTCCCAAACAGATCCTTCCCCTTCAAGGCTCTAAGCTCTTTCTGCATTTCCTGGAACTGATCCTGAAATTCCTCCATTCTATCAAAAAGGCCCATACTTTCAGCAGGTTCGGCAGGATAAACTGGTTCGTTCAAGTATGGCACTGAGTGGACCACAGGAGCAACGGTCGTCATGACTGGTTGCGGAAAGGGTGTTACAGATGGAATTACTGGCGGCAGTGTAGTCGTCTCTGGTTGAGGAAGAGACAATGCAGGCTGAAATATAGGTTGGGCGGTAGGCTGACACCCTTCTGGCATAAAGTTGTAAGGCATTCCCCAAGGAAAACCTTTCGGCATCTGATGTTGGATCGGAGAGTTGATTTGAGTTGCGGAGGCAGGAGCGATAACAATCTCGGAAACCACTGGAGTTGAAGTCTGAATCTCGGCAGCCGTAGTCGATGGCTGATTCTGAACAGCCACCAAACTTTCCACCAACGCTGTTAAATTTTCCATCTCGGCACGAAGCGTAGCAACTTCCCCACGAAGCTCGTGATTTTCCTGTTCCAAATCTTCCATCCTTTTCTGACGACTGGCCCGAGTGTCGTGTTGGTGAGACAGCTTGGCAACCTTCGGTGGAAAAAAGAACAAGAATGAGACTCTAGAAAACATGCGATGTGGAATGTGAAATGATGCATGATGGTGATGCAAATGATGACTCATTTTAAAAGTTTTTCAAGGAACTTTTAGTAACTTTGCATACATCAATAGTAAAGGAATTTGGAACAACAAAAACTCGATCCGTCAATCGAAAGCGATAAATTACAACTTACAATTTGGAATAGTAAATTACAACCTTGGAATAACAAGTCCAACTAATAAAAGCAATAAATTACAACTTGCAACCTGAAAACCATAATAAAGTGATAAATTACATTTTTAAAACATGAAGCAGTAAATTACAACTTGGAGCATGAAGCCCGAAATAAGACCATAAGTTACAACTTCGGAGCATGAAGCCCTTAAGAAAACAATAAATTACAACTTCGGAGCATGAAGCCCTTTTACATAGTTTTACAAAATGACATCAATAAAATAAACTAAAGCTAAAGCTCACTCAAAAACCTCAGATGACGGTCCAAACACTAGCTGTAGTCGGAGCTTCTTGATCTTTTCTTCATAAAAGTCTTCCAAATCTTTCTTTTCCGCTATCAGTCGATCGATGATTTCTTCTTGTGGATTAGGAACGAGAGCCACGTTTACTGAACATTCCCTTTTCCTCTTCCTTTCACTCGTGTATTTCTTCAACAAGGCATCCTTCTGGCGAAGCTTCTCATCGTGGTCAACGAACCGGCCGTCTTGAATAAGCAACAACTCCTTCTTTTCTTTCAGTTGTCGAGTCAGGACTCGATTCTCGTATTCGGACATATGGTACTTTTCCTTCCAAGCATCCCTCTCGGACTTCATCCTAGCCAGGTTCCCTTGATATTCTCCTACATCTGCGATTGGGATAGCAACTGATGATGGTGCGATGGCAGGGAACAAAGGTTTCTCAAGTTTATATGGCATCTTGAGAGCACAAGCCCTAGCACGGACCCACTGTAGGTAAGGTTCCAAAGAGACGGCACCTCTATGTCCCAGCATATCTCTCCCTTTCTTGTGGATATGGCGCCAAGCTCCTTCAATCTCTCTCCTAGAAGTTTGATGATCTTGTCCTTCCTGAAGAAAGAAACCACTCACATGGATACTGTTCGGCTTATCTCTCATCGGGTACCCGAACTGACGACGCGCTAGAACAGGGTTGTAGTTGATTCCACCCCTTGTACCAAGAAGAGGTACATTGGGAAAAGCACCACAGCTGTCAATGATCTCCACGTCATGGTAAACTCGATTGTACCAGTCAATATCGAAATGAGTGAGAGCCATAATCTTTGGCGCCCACCGCGGTTCCTTCTCAAGATCCCAGAAAGCATCGGACCCAGGTAAATGCGAGACGTACCACTGATACAGCAACGGTACGCAACAACTAATCATTCCTCCTTGACGAGAGTTTCGAAGATGGATAGAGTAATACGTGTCCCCTAGCAGCGTAGGGACCGGATTTCCAATCAGGAAAACTCTGATGGCGTTGACATCCACAAATTTATCAATGTTAGGGAATAAGAAAAGACCATACGCGAGTAAAGCAAACACGTCCTCGAAGGCAACGGTATCCTTTGTATCAGCAAAATGACGAGCTTTCTTCAACAGAAACTGAGCCGGCAAACCCCGGATTCCTCTTTTCGTAGTCATATTCTCTTCTATCTCTGACTTCTTCAGATGGGTGATGACTGCTATCTCATGAGATTTAGGCTCCTCTTCTAATCCAGAAAAAGGAACACGGTCGACGATCGGCAAACCAAGGATATAAGAGTACTCCTCTAAAGTAGGCATCAACTGATAATCCGGGAAGGTGAAACATCGATACAAGGGATCATAGAACTGAACCAAAGTGTTGAGGATGCCTTTCTTCATCTTGCGCTTCATGAGCGGTACGATGGACCCATATTTCTTCTGAAAATCTGTCGGACTCTCTATCTTCGGAATCAAACTCTTCAATTCTTCAATCTCGGGCTCCTTGAAGCTAAAGCTTCGAGTATTTCTCCTTCCAAGTTCCATAATACCCTGAGACGTTTGCAAAAATCATTCCAAAGTTCCTTGAAAAACGAGTTTTTACAAAGATGTTGATGAATGCATGAATGAATGATAATGCGACAGTCACACACAAGTTTGCAAACATGGGGTTTAAAGGTTCAAAGTTCAGCATGGAGTCGAGGGTAAAGCCCACCCAAAGGTATGTACTAATGTTTCGATCACACCTGTAAGACAAGGTTCTAAGAGTTCCCAGAGTCTGCATCCCTCTTTCGGATATTACCAACGTCTTGATTACTCAATAATTAGCAATATTCTCAAGAGAAACTCGTCCGAGCGTAGCATCGCGTAACAACTACTTCCGAATTACTCCGTGATAGTCTCCGCGCTACACCTAAAAAGGCCAAGATGAGTCAGGGTTCTACGGTCCTCAACTTCTCGGGCTCCTAGGTCGAAAATAATAATGTCTTCCCGATTACTCGGTAAACAAATATTAAGTCCAAGAGGGCCTTCCATTGAGTGGGGAATCTCATGCCTCCTTCTTCGGGATTACTCCCTCAAAGTTAACATGACTATACCGCCCGTCCTATTCCTTAAGTGTTACTTAATCCGGGTATAGGATTTGTCCTTCAAAAAACCCAAACACCCCAATTTAAACACATAATCAAACATATCAAATAATAATAAAACAGATAAGACAAATTAGGCTTAACCCACTTAGGGATGGACCAGCAAGAGGTCAATCATTCCCCAGCAGAGTCGCCAATTCTGTAGCGATAAAAATGTAGCGGGGTAAATCGGAGATCGAATTATTGATTAATTCGTCTCACAAAAGCAAGAGTCGCCACCGCGCTTTATTGTTTCCAAAAGGAAAAGGGAAAAGAGCGAAATAAAACCCTAAATATGCAATGTAAATAAGATACAAATACAAAGTGTTTTTGAAAAAGAGATCTTATGGTTCGGGGGTTGGTTATACAATGGGAAGGTATTAGCACCCAATGCATCTATAGTACTCTATAGGAACCTTTTGAAATATCTGTTTTATTTAAAATTGATTTGTTTAATCGAAAATAAATTGTTTTGGCCGAAAAGGGATACGGACGGGTTTTTGAAGATACGACAACCTGACGTTGAAGTTTTGACTTAAAAGGTGTGAGTTTTGGAGAAATCGGATATTTGGAAAAATTATCCTAAGTTTTAATGAAATGAGGGTACTCGCTCGATCGTTTTTGAGGACATGAAGTCAACAAAAAATTAGACTATTTCCTTTGGATTGGTGCAAATAGAATAAACAAGTGCAATGGAATAATTGACAGAAAATGATACACAACAATTAAATATGAACATGCATTTTATATGATTTTTGTTTAATAGGCGAAAAGAAAAAGTTTAATTGATTTCACTTTTTTACGCATTTTTAATGATAAAAGGTAATGAGAATTAATAGAAATATTTTTTAAGGTTTTATACGTTTCTATTTTTTATGTTTCTATTATATTGGTATTTAATCAAAAAGAGGGGAATAAAATAAAATGTCTTTTAGTTTTCTCATTTTTTACATGTTTTTTAGAGATATTAAATATTTTCTTTGAATTAAATCAAACCATGAATTTAAAATGAATTAGAAACAAGGAAGGTTAAGGTTATTAAATAAAACTTAAATTTAAACTAAATGAGATTTGGGTAAATAATATTAAAATTGTCTATTTAAAACCATATGTGTATTCCTAAAACTAGTTAATCTAAATTAAATAAGTTAAGAAATGAAATGAATTAACTAAAGAGTGTATAAAGAAAAAAGGGGTGGGAGCAGTAATTAGAAATGGGCTGGATGGCTGGGATAAAGCCCAAGCGTGAAGAAGACAGGGGGGGTGTACAAATTCGTGGGCTTAAGGGTCCAAGGGATTAAATGTTGATTAGGGTTGTGTTTGTTTGTACAAAGGGATTTAGGGTTTGGTTTAAGGCAGAACGGCGCCTCTCTTCACGATCTTCATCTCTCTCGCGCAGCTTCTTCGTTTTCTTTGCCTCCATCGTTGATGTTTCCTTGTTCCGGCCACCCACACCAAGTCTCTCTTCCCTCCATTGTTGACGCGGCGGCTTTAAGCGGAGACGGTAATGGCAAAACGTTTTCGTTAATGTTTGATTTAATTCGCATATAAACTTTACAGTTTCGTTGTTGATTTACAATTTCTTAGTTGACTCTGAGGTTTCTTGGTTGATTCTGACTAGTTTTCCATTTTTACTGTCCATGTCGATTTGAATGGCGTTTTAAGGAATAAGAATGGAAGAAAGCGTTACCTAGGTGGAGAAGGAGGAGGGTTTGGGGTGATGGAGGCCGGACAGCAGGGAGACCGCAGGCGCACACGGTGGTGAACGGTATTTGCGATTTCCTTCCTTTTGCTTGAATGTTACTGTGTTTGCTATTGTTGGAACCCGTTGAACTGCACTTTGGCTCTTTCTTCTTCTTCTTTTCTGATTTTGTACGATTCTAGAGTTTTGTCTATGATGGACTCTGAGGTTTGGGTATTTGATCTTTAGTTTTGGTTTTATGAGGGGTGATATTGGCTTTTGTGGCTCAATCAGATTCTTTGAGGTTTAGGCCATGTTTACTGGTTTGACAGCAGCAGGTTAACGGTTTTAGCAGTATGTTTTCACTGGTTTTTTTTGAAAATGGGTTAGGCCATGTAGATAGGCATGGTGTTTATGCTGTAAG
Organism: Vicia faba; assembly: GCA_948472305.1. Classification (NCBI taxonomy): domain Eukaryota; kingdom Viridiplantae; phylum Streptophyta; class Magnoliopsida; order Fabales; family Fabaceae; genus Vicia; species Vicia faba. Next base: position 1,208,851,543 of record OX451739.1, read on the forward strand.
CTCTATAGTTTTTTTTTTTGGTTTAGGTGGATTGTGTTTTGAAGAATGGCTATAAGGCTTTAGGTTTGTGCAGGTTATTTTGATATGGTGAACTGGTTTTCGGTTAGGTTGGACAGGGCCAAGGTTTTACTGATGTGAGGCCATTGCAGGTTTTTGTTGGTTTGGTGATGGCTATCAGGTTTTTGAATGATGGTTCTACAGGTTTTGAAAATGGTTTGAGGGTTGTTTTTGTGTTTTGGTGATAGACAGGTTTATGGTTGTGTATGCAGGATGTTTGAAAAATGGTTGGTATATTTTTTTGTTGACAGCAGTTTTTCTAAGTTTTTTCAAGGCTTGGAGATTGACTTTTTTTTGTGTTCTGAAGTGATCCTAACGTTATATCCACTGCCTCCTTTGTTACAGGCTGAAGATTGAAATATATTTTTTTACCCTCCTCTTGGCCTTCTGCGTCAAACTGTTACATTTAGTTTGTCTCTATTCCTCTTTTATGTTTTACTCCCTACTGGCCATATTACTGCAGTTTGTCTTGTATCTCTTCCTGCCTAAACCAAACCTGCAAAACCAATTCTCTATCTCTCTTCTCTCTCTTCAATGCAAATTTGACATAAAATGATGTTTGCATTTGTTCTGAAAAAGCACCCCTGCTGGAAAATGATGAAAATAGGAAACAAACATTGCTTGCATATTGGTTAAACTGCATATTCTCTTTTGCATGGTACAGTGGGTTTACGTTGGCATTTGCTTTATTCTTGATGCTGCTGCTACTTTTTGTATGCTGTATGCTCTTTTGAAATAGGCATTTGGATTTTTGAAAATGCAATTACTTTCAAATATGCAGTTTTAAAAAATAAAAAAAATGAGTTTGTGCATGTTTTAAATTGCATTCATTTATGAAATAAAATTCCTCCCTTTTTTGTGAACCGGGAGAAATCCCGTGATTTGCAAAAAAAAGGTAAACTGATTCCGGCCAGTGCTTTTAATGATGAGCATTAAATAATTTTGCTTTTAATCGTTTATTCAATTCTGACTTTCTTTTAATTGTTTTCGCAGGTAACATTAAATGAGCAGACAAGAGCGAGCATTGGATTGGAAGCTTTAGAATTAAAATAGATTAGTTTTTTATTTCATTTTAATTTTGTCAATTTATTATTGTAATTTACTGTAATATATATACAATATTTACATAATAACTTGTACAATAAGAAAATGAATAAAGAAAACTATTTGTCCATTAAATTCTTCTTCTTTATTTATGTATCGTTTATTATTTCTCCGAACGAATAATAATTGAAAACAAATTTCCAATTACCTACATTCAAAATAATAAGCAGATAAATAATAATTATCATTGATCAACTAATATCTTCGGTTATTTAATTCATCATTCCCAACTAAATTATAATAATTAAAACAGGGTTTCAATTATTTAACTTAGAACGACGAGTGATTAAACAATCGTTATTGACCAATGAATTCTTCGAATGCTTATTATATTATTCATAACTTTTAAATTATGTAATAACTAAAAAATAAATTCTAGTTACTTAAATTTAAAATAATGAGTAATAAATAAATACTATCCACACAATTAATGCGCTTCTTCTCTGATGTTCATTTTATTATCCATACATCTTTAAACTAAATAATAATCAAAATGAATTTCAATTATTTAAGTTTTAGATAATAGATAATTAATAAACATCATTTTTCGCACGAATCGGTTAAATGATTTAATGTTCAGCATAAATAGCTCTTGGCCTGAAAAAGTCATGAAATTTAAAATCGATGGATCAAAACAAATGTAATGTAAAGATGCAGATAGGAGACGACGTCTTAGGTCAAAATTTGGGGTACAACACCTGAATGCACTCAAGACGTATTCTCCAGGTAGTGTTTACATTCTGGAAACATTGCCAGCGTACGCCCAAGATGGTAGTCTACTGCATGGCAACAGAATATTCAGTCCCGTGTTTTGGGCATTTCAACCATGCATCACAGGGTTTGCATCATGCAAACCAATTCTACAAATTGATGGGACTTGGTTGTATGGGAAGTACAAAGGCATGCTATTGATGACAGTTGCACAAGATGGCAACAATAACATTTTCCCCGTTGCGTTTGCCCTTGTCGAGGGGGAGACCGGTGGTGCTTGGAGCTTTTTCCAGAAAAATCTTCAGACACACGTGGCTCCTCAACCAGATCTCTGTTTGATCTCGGACAGACATGCCTCCATTGAAAGTGCCTACAATAATCCAGCAAATGGTTGGCATGACCCTCCTTCTACGCATGTCTATTGCGTCAGACATATCGTCCAGAATTTCTCGAGGGAGGTCAAGGACAAAACATTGAGGAAAGCGGTTATGAATGCGGGATATGCATTGACACAACCCACATTCAAATATTACCGCAACGAGATCCGTTTGTCTAATCCAGAAGCCGGTAGGTGGATCGACAATATTCTGGTGGAAAAGTGGACTAGGTCATACGACAATGGCCAAAGATGGGGGCATATGACAACGAATCTTATTGAATCAATGAATGGGTTATTCAAGGGCATACGAAACCTCCCAATCACGGCCTTGGTAAAATCTACGTATTTTAGAATGGTTGCGTTATTTGCCAAAAGAGGTGAAATGTGGAATGCGGTGTTGCAATCTGGACAACTATGGAGTGAAAGCTATATGAAATACATTAAGGCTGAAAGTGCTAAAGCCAACACTCACATGGTTATACGGTTTGACCGACACAGCCACAACTTCATTGTGAAAGAGACAATCGACCACAATGAAGGCCTGCCAAGACAAGAATACAGGGTCATTTTACCTTCTCAATGGTGCGATTGTGGCAAGTTTCAAGCATTTCGTATGCCTTGCTCTCATGTCATTGCCGCTTGTGCTCATACCCATCAAGACGCGCTTCAACTGCTGTCAAACATTTACAAATATGAAACGTTGCTCACTGTTTACAACAACAACTTTCCTTTGGTGGCAAAACCGGATTATTGGCCTGAATACAACGGCGATATAGTTTGGCACAATGACCAAATGTGAAGGAACAAGAAGGGTCGTCCCAAAAGTAGGCGCATCACAACAGAAATGGACGATCTTGACAGGTTGGAAAGAAAGTGTGGTTTATGCCGTCAGGTCGGACACAATCGCAAAAACTGTCCGAATCGGGCGTCTGGCTCGACCACATAAATATTGTAATACATAAAATCTTTTCAATATTTGTGTTGTAAACATTTGGGTTTTCCGTTAACAGATTTTGCTACAGTTAATAAAACGCATACAACAATAATTAACGATATTCAATCTAGGAAATTACAACTGTTAACACAATTTCATCTGACCCATGCATCATCAGCATTACATCACTGTCTGTTTTGACTTCCTCCAACCACACATTAGGTCTTCCTGTCACATGTGAGGTTGTTGTTCGTTTTCGCTGGATCCTTCGAATTTTTCCCCCTCCGCAATGTCTCCATCTAGCCACCGCATCAACTCCCGCTTCAGACGCTCCATGGAGTGAATGTGCCAGAATTTCATTTTCATCGCAGGTTTTGTGGCGAAGAATATAACGTAACCATCTCTGCTAAAAATCATAGCCGACGTCATGACGCAAATAACGGAGTACAAAATAAAAATACAGTGCGAGAAAGTGTGAGAAATTTCGGAGAAACTGACTAATTATTTATAAAACAGCATTTTGCCCTAGTTTTGCCCTAGGAGCCAAGTGAGATGGCGCCTAGGGAAAAACCCTAGGTAGAGGCGCCAAGTGAGATGGCTCCTCCTTTGTGGAGTCATCTGAAACATGGTTATTTGCGTAATTTTTTCCGAAACCCGGTTATTTGCGAAATATTATTTTAATACATGGTTATTAATAAAAAAAATTCATGTAATTGGACTCTTGAGATCATGCCTTAAACCAATTGACCATTTGCTAGGTCAAAAATCAGAAATTTCCCTTTCCCAGTCAAAACCCTAATTTTAACCAATTTTCCCTTTTGGAGATTTGATCAAATTTCTTGAGGAGTTGTGGTCCAAACTTGATCAAATGATACACATGAGTTTAAAATGTTGATGTGGACCAGAAATTATGAAGTTTGACTGTGAATTGGCCATAGTTGACTTTTTCCCCAATATAGTTGATTTTTAGGTCAACTGCTCAATTGACTGATCAAAAGTGTGATTCAAAGCTTGAAACTTGACATGAGTAATCATGAGGGTCCATAATGATCCATGAAAGTCATATGGGGCATTGGAAGCTCAAATATCCTTGTGAAAACTCAAACCCTAATTTTGGTCATCAATGCCTAAAGAGGTGTCTTCAGCTGATCAAACCCTAGTGCAGTCTTGGGTCAAGGGAGATTTTGTGAGCAAATTCTTGATAAATGAGAGGGAAAATTTCGGGGTACAACAAAGTGTATAGCGCGCATTCTACTGTAATAAAGTAGCTTCAGTTTTCCGCATTTTTCTATTATGTAACTGCTCCTAGTATGTAATAGTTGTAGGTTTTTATTTTCCGCACTTCACTATTATGTAACTGCCCCAAAGCTCTGTAATAGCCTAGGTTACATTTCCGCCTTTACCTTCAGCTACTATATTTTATGCAATTGTTAGTAATTAGGGTGTGTATGGAAAGATAAAAATGAACGATAGAAAACCCTAATTGCAAGATAAATAAATTGAATCAAGCACACTTTGCACACTTCACCAACAATGATCATGTCCCTCGAACGTAGGGATACCATTAGCAAAGACCCTCAGTTATAAATCATCATAAAGATCATGGTCCCTTGAAGTTGTCTACGGTATATGATCTTGTCCCTCGATGTTTCCAACGAATATATATGATGACAGTCCCTTCAAATTGTTAAATGTATCCATACATGTTGCCTTCAATGACCATAACAACGACCCTACGCCTGCCCCTCGAACATCCAAAGATAGGGCTTCCTGCTAACTAATGGTATAAATAGCACTATCTAAAGGAGGATGAAAAATATAATAAAGACCTTGAGTGGGTAGTGTTGTACCTCCAAATTTTCCCTCCCATATTCTTCAAGGTTTGACAAGAATCATCCTCAAATGGTTCAAGATTTCTCAAGGGTTGCACAGTCCAACTGCCTCCTAAGCCAGTCAAAATTAGGGTTTTGTTTCCTTCAATGAATTTGAGATTTTCAAGGGCTCAATCAAGTCATATAGGCCTATATACATTGTCAAGCATCTACATGTTAAGTTTCAAGACTCACAATGTCAAAATTGCACAGTCAAAAAGCCCATTTGCTTCACAGTCAACTGTAGGGGTAAAATGGTCATTTTGCAGTCAAAAGTCAAAAAATTTGGTCAACATCTTATTTTGAGCACATAATCATCATTTGATCAAATCTTGATCATGATTCCACAAGCATGGCTCAAAAATCATCAAAGATGCAAAAGTTACTATTTTTGGACAGTAGAAAAGTCAACTGTATCTTGACCAGGGCATAACTTTTTCATGGTTCATCAGAAAAATCTCATCCAATGCTAATTTTGAAAGGGATGACATTTCCTACAACTCATCCTCACATTCCAAGTCCAAGAAATGCTCTCACAAAAAGTTATCAATTTCTACATTATAGGTCAATTTCAAAAGTCAACAAAAAGGCATCTTAAGTCAAAGACCATAACTTGAGATTGGTAAATCCAAATGACATGGGGCCAAAGGCATTGGTTAGAGGACTTCAAGACCTTTTCAAAATGTCCAAGAACATGTTCATATGATCAAAATTGAGCAAGATATGCATTGGAGAAGTTGGGAAATTTTTGTGAATTTGCAAAAGTCAACTTTGCTCAAAACACATCATTTTTGCTAATGGGCCTCAAATTTATTCTTGAAACATTGTCCAAGGCCTATGCACGACCCATTGAGCTTAAATTGAATTATTTTCTTATATTTTTATTAATTAATTGAATTTTTAATCAATATTAATTCATTTAATTGTAGGAAAATATCAAGATATGGTTTTTCAATCTTTTCATGAAGCAAATATGACCTACATGTGCTGGAGATTTTGTGTACACATCAAGGGGTCAAGGATCTCTCAATTTGGCAAGATTTTTCAATCAAAAAGATGCAAAAAGATATGATTGAAAATCAAATATTCCAACCATTATTCCATGGATTTCTTGGCCAAGATTTTACCTAAATCTATTCCATTATATATACAGAACCTAACCCTAATGCATTACACGTGAGAATTGCTGCAGAAAGCCATAGCCAATATTGAAAAAAAGTCAAGAAAACTCAAAACTATTTTCCCACTCCCAGGCCCTTTCAAAGCAATTTAAGGATTCAAACACATTGCTGGAACTCTCAGAAACCTTTTGGAATCAAAACCACGTGCTAAAGCTCCAGGAATCACCTCAAACAGACTCACAGTTTGACACTTTTGTTCATAATCATAATTCATATTACATGCACGTTTAACATGATTTATTGACTGTTTTGCATTGCTTGAACCTTTACAAAGCTTTTGGCATGGGTTAATTGCATTATAACACGCATAATCATAAATTACCATTGGAGGATTTTAGGGTTCTTGAGGTCTCGAATTGGGGCTTTACAGCCCAGGAAAAATTAAGCTTCATAAGACCTATGGTTGAGATCGTTGCGTCCAGACGAACATAAAGCTACCCTCGCGAACAATTTATATTTAGCGTACGCCTAATCGCTATTATTCATGGATGCAGGTTGTGGGGGTTAAAAAACCCCGCTATTTAACTTTGTTTTACAGGGAATCTAGGGAAGACGAAGGACGTGTTGGTTCATGATTGGTTCATTCAAAACACGCGCGTTATTTTTTATCTTTCCAAGCATATGGATTGTTTTCAAATATTATATTTGTTGTTTATTCTATTAACAAATACGTTCAGATGGCCTAGTGGAAGACGTGCTGGCATGCAACCATTGGGACCTGGGTTCGATTCCCAGGTCCACCCAATATTTGTTCATATTTTTCATAACCTGATTATATGCAGATTTCCAACAGCGTCCTACCATGCACTCCCAGCAACATCATGCCATGTGTCTCACAATACCAATCCAATGGTCAAAAAGTGGATGATCACCATACTCCCAGTCAAAGCAACGTGCAGACAATCCCAGAAGTCACACAGGCCTGGAAGCTTAATGGGCTGGAATTGCTAACATAACTCCGTTATTGGGTCAACACCCCCCTCTGGTTAATTGCTTTTATTTTTATTTTCTTTTAACTAATTATTTTTATTATTAATATTATTATTATTTAATTAACTTAATTAATTTTCATAATAAATTCAGACCATTAAAATGTAAATGTTATTTATTTTTATTATTTATTATTTTCACTTTTAATTATTGTTTTGTAAATAAATGTAAATTAATTAATTTAGTCTTTTTATTAATTAGGTTAACTTTGACTTTTTTTTTCACAAATATAAAATAAATTTAGAATTAGGGTTTCTTGACTTTTAATTCCTTTTATTTTATTTTCATTAAAACATAAAAAACTAAAAAAATACTTTTTTCTTTTAATTAATTAATTAATTAGTAAATTAGGTTTAATTTGAATTAATTGCAAAAAAGACCAAATTTCTTTCTTTTCTCAAAAAGGGTCAAAACCCTAAGGACGTCCCGATTCAATTCTTTCGCGCATTATTATTATTTTTGATCATATTTATGTATCTGCTCCGAGGATGTAATAGATAATTAGGACCTTTTATCGCTTTCTTTATTTTCCCGCATTTACTTTTCAAGGGTTGCTTTTGGCGATGTAAATACCCGACGCCTTGTAATAGCGTAGATTTACTTTCCGCAATTTACTTTCCGCAAATTATTAATTGTTAATTATGCATGACAAGACTTGTATGAAAAATAAAATCAACTCGTAGCTCGCCATGATACATGTGCAAAGATAAACATAAACTGAATCCTGACACACGTGCACATGCCACTCTTAGGGTACACCTCACTTGGTTGCCTCGAGGTGGTCATCAAGTATAGGGTGTTTTAGAGGTCGCCCTCCTATCTAAAGATCCAGTTGCCTCGAAACGGTTGCCTCGGATAAAAAAAGGATCTAGGATATTAGGGTTACCGCTAAGGCGTCCTACTATTGCTTTGGTGATCACACATGTCCCTATAATCGAATTGACCCGAAAAACTCCAACGACGGTGCTACCTACTTCTCAATAGTGGGATAGTACTGTCTAAAGGACTCTTACACAGCTTAATTCCTTAGAGTAGGTAGATTTCTCCTGGGTGCTTGCTCTTTCAAAAAAAAAACAAAAACATCTTTTCGCACCTACACTTTCAAAAAGTTTTCAAACAAACACTTCATACATTCTTGAGGACTGATACAAGAGTTACCTAGAAGTTTTCAAAATGAAACTTTTTCAAAACCCACATACACAAGAAAAGCAAACAATTTTTGAAAACATAGTGAGCAAGTACCTAAGAGCCCGTGGATAACCACGGATAGAAAGGGTGCTAACACCTTCCCTTTCTATAATCTACCTCCCGAACCGAGAAACATCTCGAAAAGGAATTTTGTTGTGCTTTTGTCCTTTCCTTGTTGGAGAACATAAAAGACGGTGGCGACTCTTGCTTACCGCGACATTTCGCGAACCAGCTTTAAAACAGTCAGTTCTATTTCCACCGATCACAGAACTGGCGACTCTGCTGGGGACACTTAATAAGTGAGGTGTACCTTAGGATTAGACCACTCTTGTTTTCAATTGCTTGCTTTGTTTGCTTTAATATTGTGGGTCTGTTTTGGAGTTCTATAGATCCTAACCCGGATCTGGGGGATACCTTTTAGAAGTAGCAACAAACTTTGAGGGAACTGTGCAGGGTATACCGACACGGTTGAAGCAGTTGCTACGTTGATGTGGCACTTTGGTGAGTACCGGTAACCATTGAGTCAAGTCAAAGAGAGTACGGGGCTGCCGCGTGGTGTCGTGAAGCATCAACTGACCTTAGGAACCTTACTTGACCATCCTGGCCTCTTTAGGGGTAGTGAGATGACCGACTTTGGTGCAGTCCGAAGTTGGTAGATACTCGATACTACACTCATTGAGGGTTGTTTACTTGGAATATTTTGATCGCCGGTTCAGTGGCTAAATCAAAACAATGAACATAGAAAATAATCCAATGATATTGAGCTCCTTAGAACCCGGTTACTTTTGATAGGACAGGTTTTGATCCCGCCAACTTCAAGAGGGTAGTACCTAAACTTCATGCTGGCCTAAACTCTAAGGGTTGTCTTGTGTGCCTTCAAACTTGACTACTTGCATATTCTTGTTATCTGACAACATGAGTTCCTTGCAGGTTTTGTCCTTAATCTGGACTTATTACAGGGCTTACTTACACCTCACACCTTTGCATCCACGTACATAACATCATACGCATCATAACATCATACCATAGCATTTCCTTAACCCATTTCAAGGATCTCAAGGGTTTGTGATGCAGGTCATGATGAACCAACTGTCTAGCGAGGGGCAAAGGGGATTTATTTTCCTCTAGCCAAGGTCATTCGGAGATCAAAGCACGATAACCTGAGTCAGGGGCTATGACCCACTCGATATGGTGAGCCTTGACTCTTGAAGAAGGACTCTCAACAACATGAAGTTCCTTCAACCAAGCTACCAGATTCAATTTCTAACAAATTTCCTTGGTTACCCCGCGAGATCCTTGAAAACATTGCATACATTTCTCATGCATATCATTGCATTACAGGTACCCTTTTGACATGTCACTTATCTTTTTCGCTGTTTATTTCAGCAATCATCATGTCTACCGAACCTTCCGCTGAACAAGCTATCAAGGCTCTCCAGGCCCAGAATGCCCAGTTCCAGGAGTTGGTTATGAGCCTAGCCCAGGGTCAACAGGACTTGAAAACTCTGATTCTGAAAGAGAGGAAGAAGAAGAAGAGGACTGTTTTATTCAACACTAGACGCAGATCTGGGAATGGACTACAGAATGAGGCTGAGCTGACTACCTCATCTGTAGGCAAAGACAGCCCACAAGAGAGAAGGGTTCCTAGTCCCGTGGTCTCCGACAATGAGACAGATTATAATGATGAACAGTATCCTCCTGCCGAGGATAGGTACAAACAGATGGAGGACCTCTTAAGCGCTATGGAGATACAGAAAGTGCCCGGCTTGGACTTCGAAGATCTAGATCTATCCTCTGGGGTGGTGATCCCACATAAGTTCAAGGCACCTGCTTTTGCAAAGTACGACGGAGCTTCTTGTCCTAAGTTGCATCTCAGATCGTATGTAAGGAAAATCCAACCTTACACTGCTGACAAGAACTTGTGGATCCATTTCTTCCAGGATAGTCTTTCAGGGACTCAACTCGAGTGGTTCTATCAGCTGGATGGAGCCAGTATCCGTAACTGGGAGGACTTGGCTACTGCATTCTATAAGCAGTATCAATATAATTCCGATCTCGCTCCTACGCGTACCCAACTCTAGGGTATGTCATTAGGGACGGGTGAAGGATTTAAGGAATATGCACAAAAGTGGAGAGACCTGGCCGGAAGGGTGCAGCCACCTCTAACTGACTGTGAACTTGTGGATATGTTCTTGGGGACCCTGTCTGGTCCATTCTTCAACCATCTGATTGGAAATTCTTCTGCTGGGTTTACAGATCTGATCTTGACTGGGGAAAGAATTGAAACTGGCATCAAAAGTGGGAAGATTCCAGAAACTGCATCTTCCGATGGTTAGAAAAAGCCCTACAGTGGGAAGAAAGAGTCCAATGCTGCATACAGTCAAAAGAGTCGTTGTGACCAACACGTAGGGGCAGTCCCGATCTCTGGTTCTGTAGCGCGCCGACAACAGCAAAAGGGAAATCAACAAAGGTCGGACGAGCCTAAAAGACAGTTCACCAACATCAACATGCCTTTGTCACAAGAATTGCAGCACATGTTGAAGATGAGTCTGATTACGGTGATAAAACCTCCTGCGAACCCCAAGACTTCTTCTCCAAACTACAATCCAGATGCAAGGTGAGCTTATCATTCTGGTAGCTCGGGGCACGATACTGACGATTGTTGGGCGCTGAAATACAAGATCCAGAATATGATTGATGCTAAGGAGATCGAATTTGAGCCGTCTGAGACTCCCAATGTGATCACTGCTCCCTTGCCAAAACATGGCTAGGATTGAAAAAAACTTTTGTTCATTCGAATGTTCAAGTTGTATTTTTCTTTGATTGTTCAAACATTTATTCATGTCAAACATTGTTATTTCATTAATGCATTACATGTGTCTGTTTTGAAGTAATTATGTTCACTATGCTTAAAACTGCTTTCATTTTTTGATGTTTAACTCTCGATAAAAAAATTCTAAGCCTTTTGAGGGAGGATGACGAAAACGATACCACGATCTTTACAGTATGCTTTTGAACAGACCCCGCTGATGAAGTATAGGCATTGTTTCAAATCCTAAACACTGGAGTTATAAGGAAGATAATCCCTCGTCAACCCCTTCGAGCCAAAGAAGTAGGAGTTTTTTTCTTTTCACAAAAAAATTAAAACCCTTAATTATAACCTGGGGCAGGGTAGTTTCCTCAGTTTAATCCAGGTGCACAATGGATGACATCAAGGAAGTCCTTCTGAAACAAAAGACAGTGATGGTTCCGAATAATCATAAGGACAGGCAGTCATTATTTCTCAAAATAAAAGCCCATTAAGTTAAAACCTATGAAGGGGACTTACAAAACTGGGGCATCCCGCTGACTGTAAATACAAAAAGAAACAGTTCAGGCAAAAGACAGGGATAATAAAATCAAAAAGAAAGAGGTCCTACAAACCCTCAATAAAAAAAATGGAAATGACTGCCTATTCAAAATAAATTGTCAACATCCGAACCATCACTGGTATATCAAAGCGAAGACTCAAACAAGATCGAATGCACGATTAGCTGAGTTTAGGATCGAAGAACATCACGAAGAACGGATGGGTACAAATAAAATTTGAGCCTTTATCCTTTGTTTCTTAAACCGGGAACCAGGCCACGTTATAACCCTTAAAAGTCCTAGCTGAAGCATGGGTTAGTTCAAAAGCATATTATTACCAAAGGTATCCTGACTCCTTAAGGCTTGCTGTAAAATCCTGAGTTGACATCACGTTCATTTGTTTTATTAAAAATTGCATTTTCAAAAACTTCGAGACAGACATAATCTTTGCATTCTTGAAATAACATTGTGTGCATATGATTATTTGTTCGAACAGCAGAGAAATCCGCACGATGAATATCTTATGAACAAAAACCTTCTCAGCAAAAGGATCACATCAAATGGAAAAACACTTCCAATCAAGGGGCAGACATGAGCATTGTCCATCACTTGGGGCAGTCAAGTCAAGATTCAGAGAATCTCTCAAAGGCCAAACAGCCAGGGGCAGATCTCCGCCTAAGTCACTTGAGGCATTGGACACAAATTCCAGCGACAAATCTTGCACGATCAAATATCTTCTGGTAGTATGGTAACGCAACACTACTGGGGATATAATTATAAGTGAGGTGTATCTTAGGATTAGATCATTATGTTTTCAATTGTATGCTTTGTATGCTTTAATTTTGTGGGCTTGTATCAGAGTTTCTATAGATCCTAACTCGGATCTGGGGGCACCCTTTAGGTAAGTAGCAATAAACTGTGAGGGATCTGTACGGCGTAGACCGATACAGATGAAGCAGTAGCTACATTGGTGTGGCACTTTAGTCTGTACCGATATCCCTTGTGTTGGAACGAGGAGAATATGGGTCTTCTAAGGGGTCATTAAGCACCAACTGACCTTAGAACCTTAAATTGACCAACTTGGCCATAGAACAGTAGCAGTATGCTACACTCATTGAGACTAAACTCTCGCGATGATTTCGGCCGCAAGAAAAGGTTGCTAAACTGGAATTATGACCGATTGAGGGTAGTCAGTGATATTGAGATCCTCTAGAACCCGGTTACTATTTTTAGGACAGGTTTTAACCAACTGAACTGAAAGAGGGTAGTACCTAAGCTCCATGCCAGCCTGAAATCTAAGGGCTCTCAGTGTGACTTGTGTGACTTTACCATGTTTTCTTTTTATGGATACTTGTGGTGTGCTTACTATCATGACATCATGACATCATAACATTGCATACATCTTGCATAAGGACTAACCTATTTCAAAGACAGGAGGGATTCATCTTTGCTCTGTTTTGTAGGTCATCATGATGCCCATGCGTAAGAATACCATCCGGATCAACTTTGTTCAAGTACCTACGTTGCTTAAAGAGTTGGTTGCCAAGATGCCTGACACTACTTCCTTCATCAGGAGGCATGGTTCTCTCCTCAGTTTGGGCACCTCCAAATTGGACGAGCAAATGATGAGTGTCCTGGTCCAATTCTATGATCCGATGTACCACTGTTTTACTTTCTAAGACTTCCAGCTGGTTCCCACCCTAGAAGAGTTCTCTGAGCTGCTCGGCATCTCTGTTTTGGAGAAGACTCCATTTACTGGTTGGGAGAAGACTCTTAGGCCCGAAGAAATTGCTGCAGCCCTTCATTTGACCAAAGAGGAGGTAATGGCTAATTGGGAGACTAGGAGTGGAGCAAAAGGATTTCTGACTAAGTTCTTGGTTGGCAAGGCTAACTACTTCTGGGATAGCCTAGACTTTAAGGCGTTCGAGGATATTCTGGCTCTTTTGATTTATGGCTTGATACTATTTCTGAATCCTGACACTTTTGTTGATGTGAATGCTATAAAGATCTTCATCTCTCAGAACCCTATACCCACTCTCTTGGGTGACATTCTTCATCAGCTCTATGCTCGTACTGCCCGAAAGCGGGGAACCTTGATGTGATGTGCTCCTTTATTGTCGAGGTGGTTTATTTCGCACCTCCCCAAGTCAGTGCTAAAGAACAAAGAAGGAATGGGCTGGGCTTATAGGGTGATGTCTCTTTCTCATAATGACATTATCTGGACTCTCAATGGTATGGATGAGGTGGCTATCATTGATCGCTGTGGAGAGTATCCCAATGTTCCCCTGCTAGGAACCCATGGAGGAATTTCTTACAACCCATGCTTAGCTCTCCTTCAGTTTGGAAGAGCCAGAAGAGAAGGACCTCATGAAATGTTAATGCCTCATATCATCTTTGATTTTCAAGGGGATAGCGACGAGCAACGTCGTAGATTCATAAGGGCTTAGGACAGAGTTCACCAATCTGATCCATATGAGTTGGGTCCAAAGACTTCTCTGCCAATAGAGCCATATCTCAGATGGGTCCGCATCCGTGCCCAGAAGCTAGGTATGCCATATGAAGTTGTCCGGCCTGTCACTCTTGAAGTTTCTAATGAAGAAGGGGTTCTTCCAACCATTCTCCATCCTTATATGCCCACTGACATTGGGGCACTGAAGAGATCTTGGATGCAACTGCGGGAAGAACGGGATTCTTATCGGGAGAAGTTCAACGAGCAAGAGCAAAAGATCCAGAGGTTGACCAGTCATTTAGAGAACGAGCGGATTCTCAACGATTATGTCTGCACTGATAAGAAGAGACCATGGGAGCATTGATGGACCTTTGATGTTTTCTTTTACAGTTTTTTGTTTACTTTTCAGTATTTCCATTCTTGTAACGCCTTAAGGGAAATTTGTTTAACAATTTAAATTTTGAAGTTTAAATCTAATGAAGTGTGTTTCCTTTCTTGTTTACAAATTTGAATCCCGATTGTCTTTGAAATCATAAATCATAAGCATTTCATCCCATGCACTTCATAAACAGGTACCTTTTACAGGTCTCTTATCTTCTTTGTTGTTTATTTCAGCGATCATCATGTCTACTGAACCTTCAACTGAGCAAGCTATCAAGGCCCTCCAGGCCCAGAATGCCCAATTTCAAGAGTTGTTCATGAATCTAGCTAAGGGTCAGCAGGACCTGAAGACCTTGATTCTGAAAGAGAAGAAGAAGAAGAAGAAGAAGAAGAAGAGGACAGTCCTGTTCAGCACAGGACACAGGTTTGGGAACAGGTTACATAATGAAGTTGATCTGACCACCTCATCTGGAAGGAAAGATAGTTCACAAGAAAGGAGGGCTCCTAGCCCTGTGGTCTCCGACAACGAGACGGACTACGATGAAGAACAGTATCCTCCTGCTGAGGATAAGTACAAACAGCTGGAAGACTGTTTGAGCGCTATGGAAATTCAGAAGGTGCCCGGTCTGGACTTCGGAGATCTAGGTCTATCATCTGGGATGGTAATTCCCCATAAATTCAAGGCACCAGCCTTTGCCAAGTATGACAGAGTTTCCTGTCCGAAGCTGCACCTCCGGTCATATGTGAGGAAGATCCAGCCTTACACTGCCGATAAGAACTTATGGATCCATTTCTTTCAAGATAGTCTCTCAGGGACTCAGC
This sequence comes from Vicia faba, assembly GCA_948472305.1. Lineage (NCBI taxonomy): Eukaryota > Viridiplantae > Streptophyta > Magnoliopsida > Fabales > Fabaceae > Vicia > Vicia faba. The sequence goes on from OX451739.1 coordinate 1,208,866,958, forward strand.
TTGAGTGGTTCTATCAGTTAGACGGAGCCAGTATCCGCAGCTGGGAAGATTTGGCTACTGCATTCTACAGGCAGTATCAGTACAACTCTGACCTCGATCCTACGCGTACCCAACTCCAGGGTATGTCAATGGCAACGAGAGAAGGATTTAAAGTTATGCCCATAAATGGAGGGACCTCGCCGGAAGGGTACAACCACCCTTAGCTGATCAGGAACTTGTTGATATGTTTCTGGGGACCCTGTCTGGTCCATTCTTCAACCATCTGATTGGAAGCTCTTCATCTGGTTTTATAGATCTTATTTTGACTGGTGAGAGGATTGAAGCTGGTATTAAGGCTGGGAAGATACAGAAGGGTGCTTCATCAAGCATCGAGAAGAAGCCGTTTAAGAAAGAGTCCAGTGATGTCTATAGTGCAAGAAGACAGAATAGACCTGAACACCGCCAAGCTGTCAATGCGGTTGTTATTTCAAAACCTGCTGGTGCTCCTCTGTACAACAATCAACAAAAGGACGAGAGACCTAAGAGGCAATTCACTTGTCTCAGCATGACCTTATCTCAGATTCTGCCACAGTTGCTAAAGACTAATCTGGTGACTCTAAGGGAACCCCCAAAGAATTCAAATACAACGTCACCAAGGTATAACCCTAACGCCCGTTGCGCTTATCACTCTGATAGCCCGGGGCATAATACAGATGATTGTTGGGCTTTGAAGAACAAGATACAAGACTTAATTGATGCAAAGGAGATTGAGTTCGAGGCGCCCGAGAGGCCTAATGTTGTGACTGCCCCCATGCCCAAACATGGAGTAAATGTTGTGGAGGAGGACTTGTTTGTAGTTTCTGTGGATGACATTGTTACCCCTCTGATGACTGTCAAGAAGAACCTGTTGCTAGCTGGTTTATTTCCGGGCTGTGACGAAGGTTGCCATATGTGTTCTGTTTTACCTACTGGTTGCCCATTCCTGAAGTCAGGTATCCAAAACCTGATGGATAGTAAGGAGATCCTGTTTGAGAAGACTGTTGTTCCTTCCATTCCTACTGAAGAAGTCGCCATCATTACCATTTTCGAAAATTCTTCCAAGGCTCCCTCAAGGAAGCCTGTTAGAATTACATCTGTTCCGAAAATCGCACCTGTAATCATCACTGTTCCGGGGCCTATCCCATATACCTCTGATAAAGCTGTCCCTTGGCACTATGGGGTTGATGTTTATGTCCATGGAGTTAAGCAAGATTTGGATGCTGATACTGGCGTCAGCAACATTACTGGACCTGCCAAAGTCACCCGCAACGGTAGACTTTTCTCACCTGATATTGTTCCACCAACTGTCCGAAGACCTGTTGTCATTACGCCTGCAAGTGCACCTGCCACTATTCCTGATCAAGTCCCTATTCTTACCCTTGTCACCGAGTCATCTGATGCTCGGGGAAAAAGGATCACCACCGATGTGCCTGCCCAGACGGAGGCACCAAAGACAATTACAATTAAAGCTTCCAAACAGGAGATGGAAGAGATTCTGAAGATTATTAAGAAGAGTGATTACAATGTAGTTGAGCAACTGGGGCAAACCCCATCCAAGATTTCTATGTTGTCACTATTGTTGTGCTCAGAGGCCCATGCCAAGGCTCTGATTACCTTCCTGAAGACTGCCCACGTGCCACAAGAGACATCAGCTGATCAGTTTACCGATTGTGTGGCCAATTTAACTGTTGATAATGGTTTGGGGTTCTCCGACGCTGATTTGACTGCCAAGGGGAAAAATCATAACGATGCCCTGCATGTCTCCATTGAATGCAGGGGAACTACTCTTGCACATGTATTGGTTGATAATGGTTCCTCATTGAACGTCTTGCCCAAAAAAAGCTCTAGACCGGTTGGGTTGTGAAGAGTTGGAGCTAAAGCCAAGTAACATCGTTGTCAGGGCCTTTGATGGGTCTAAAAGGATGGTGCACGGTGAAGTTGATATTCCAATTAAAGTTGGTTCTCAGGTATTCAATTCTATGTTCTATGTGATCGACATTCGGTCATCCTACTCTTGTTTGTTGGGTCATCCATGGATCCATAAAGTTGGGGCCGTAACCTCAACGCTTCACCAGAAGTTGAAGTACCCGGTCAAAGGGAAGATTGTGACAGTACAAGGGGAGGAAGAGTACATGGTCAGCCACCTCAACTCGTTCAGATACGTAGAGATGGATGGGGAGTTCATTGAGACTCCATTCCAGAACTTTGAAGAGGTTCCCTAGACACTGGCATTAGCTGAGACTGTGGTTGAGGATTCTCCTATGAAAATGGCTTCCTTAAAAGATGCCCGGGCTGTTATTGAGAAGGGTGAGTGTGCAAATTGGGGCCGACTCCCTGATTTTACACAGAAGACTAACAAGTTTGGTTTGGGTTTCACTGCAGAAGCTCAAAGGGCTGTCCGAAGTGTAAGGATCGGAAGACCTCCCGTGTTCATCAGTAACTCGGAAGTAAATGCCATTGAAGATGATGTAGAAGAGTCTGAATTCGACAGCTGGATCTATCCTACGAACGACGGTGGACCAAGCAACTGGACAGCAAAGGACTTCATCCCTATTACTTTTGTTACCCAATAATGAAACTTTTTGTTTTGAATTTGTAATAGACAATTTTTTGACACTTTATGGCCCGGTGTCTTACCCGGGGCATCGTGGCTTCATTTGTGAGGGATTTTGTGTGTCATTTTCATATATCATTAATAAAAGCATTAGACATTCTTTCATTTCAAATCTTGCGCTCCTTGTCTTTCTTTATTATATATTGTGAAACATTTATTTACACACACTCACATATACAGGTCCACATCCACTCTGGATCCTACTGGTAACGACTCTGCTACTGCCAGTTATGACTTCGAAAATCTGATCAACTTAGCCAAAGACGAAGGTGAAGATGAATGCAAAGTGCCTGGTGAACTTGCAAGACTGCTACTCCAGGAAGAGAGGGTTATTCAGCCACATGAAGAGCCGGTGGAATCAGTGAATCTGGGTACTGAGACAGACAAGAAGGAGGTCAAGATCGGTGCAAATCTGGAAGCTAATGTGAAACAACGGTTGATTCAGATGCTACATGACTATGTTGAGATCTTTGCTTGGTCTTACAAAGATATGCCTGGTTTGGATACCGACATTGTGGTTCATCGCCTGCCTACCAAGGAAGACTGTCCTCCCGTAAAACAGAAGGTTCACCGAATGCGCCCAGAAATGTCGGAGAAAATCAAGGCTAAAGTTATGAAACAGTTTGACACCGGTTTTCTAGCAGTGACTTCTTATCCTCAGTGGGTCGCCAATGTGGTTCCTGTGCCGAAGAAGGATGGGAAGGTTCGAATGTGTGTTGACTACAGGGACTTGAACAGGGCAAGCCCCAAGGATGATTTCCCTCTACCTCATATTGATGTTCTGGTTGACAACACTGCTCAGCATAAGGTATTCTCCTTTATGGATGGCTTCTTCGGTTATAATCAAATCAAAATGGCTCCCGAAGACATGGAGAAGACAACCTTTGTTACTCAGTGGGGTACCTTTTGCTACAAGGTCGTGCCTTTTGGGTTGAAAAATGTTGGGGCAACGTATCAACGTGCCATGGTTGCTTTGTTTCATGATATGATCCATCATGAGATTGAAGTATACGTCGACGATATGATTGCAAGGTCCCAGATTGAGGAAGAACACCTTGACCATCTACAGAAGCTGTTTGACAGGTTGAAGTTGTCCAAGTTGAGGTTGAACCCGAACAAGTGCACCTTCGGGGTGAGATCTGGTAAGCTATTGGTTTTCATCGTGAGCGACAAAGGTATTCAAGTGGATCCGGCAAAAGTGAAAGCCATACAAGAGATTCCAGCTCCCAAGGCAGAGAAAGAAGTCAGAGGCTTTCTGGGATGACTGAACTACATTGCCCGATTCATCTCACACCTGACTGCTACTTGTGAACCAATCTTCAAGCTGCTGAAGAAAGATCAAGTGGTACGTTGGAACGATGAATGCCAGGCCGCTTTCGAAAGGATCAAAGAGTATCTCCAAAAGCCACCTATTCGGATGCCACCAGTTGAAGGGAGACCTTTGATCTTATACTTGACAGTGCTGGATAACTCAATGGGGTGTGTGCTGGGTCAGCATGACGAGTCTGGCCGAAAAGAGCATGTTATTTATTACCTTAGCAAAAAGTTTACCGACTGTGAGACCCGATACTCACTGCTCGAGAAAACTTGTTGCACTTTGGCATGGGCTGCTCGTCGGCTGAGACAATATATGTTGACTCACACCACTTTGTTGATATCAAAGATGGATCCAATCAAGTATATCTTCGAAAAACCTGCCTTGTCCGAAAGAATAGCAAGATGGCAGATGATCTTGACTGAGTATGACATCCAGTGCACGACTCAAAAGGCAATCAAGGGAAGTGTATTGGAAGACCATTTGGCACATCAGGCAGTGGATGATTACCAGTCTATAAACTTTGAATTCCCGGACGAGAATATCATGTTGATAACTGATTGTGAGACACTTGGACCGGATGAAGGACCTGAGGAGGGATCCCAATGGTCTATGTACTTTGATGGAGCTTCGAATGCTTTGGGTAATGGCATTGGCGCCGTGATCATATCTCTTAAAGGCTCTTATACTCCATTTACCGCCCGACTATGTTTCAACTGCACCAACAACATGGCGGAGTATGAAGCGTGCATCATGGGTCTTCGAGCTACAATCGACCTAAGGATTAAATTTCTAAGTGTCTTCGGAGATTCCGCTCTCGTGATCAGTCAGATCAAAGGCGAGTGGGATACGAAACACCCGAATCTTATTCCTTATAAGGAGTATGTGTTGACATTGCTTCCCCATTTCGAGGAGATAACCTTTGAACACTTCCCTAGAGAGGAGAATCAGTTGGCGGATGCGCTAGCTACGATGTCTTCTATGTTCAAAGTCAAGTGGGACAATGAGGCTCCCCGGATCATTATTGAAAGATTAGACGAACCTGCACATTGCTGTGATCTTGAGACTGAAGAGGTGCCAGGAAAGCCCTGGTTTCACGAAGTAAAAAGGTACCTTGAGGCTCAAGAATACCCCGAGGGTGCATCTGTTAATGATAAGAAGTTTCTAAGGAGGTTCGCGGCGAAGTTCTTCATCAGCAATGGCATTCTTTACAAGCGTAACCATGATTCGACCTTACTGTGTTGTGTGGATAAGATTGAAGCAGAAAGGATCATGGCAGAGCTACATGAAGGTACTTTCGGGACTCATTCCAGTGGACACACCATGGCAAAGAAGATCCTTCGGGAAGGATATTACTGGTCCACAATGGAAGCCGACTGTTACCAGCACTCTCGGACATGTCACAAGTGCCAGGTCTATGCTGATAAGGTGCACATACCTCCAGTACCTATGAACGTTTTAACGGCACCTTGGCCTTTTGCAATGTGGGGTATTAATATGATCGGCGAGATCAGACCTACGGCGTCCAACGGGCATCGTTTCATCCTAGTAGCAATTGATTACTTTACGAAGTGGGTTGAAGCAGCTTCCTTTGCTACTGTAACCAAGAACGTCGTGGCACGGTTCATTCGGCACAATCTGATCTGTCGATACGGTGTACCGGAGAGGATCATTACGGACAATGGTACAAATCTCAACAACAAGATGATCACTGAGCTCTGCGAGCAGTTCAAAATACAGCATCATAACTCTTCTCTCTACTGGCCGAAGATGAATGGGGTTGTCGAGGCGGCGAATAAGAACATTGAGAAGATTGTACAGAAGATGACAATGACATACAAAGACTGGCACGAGATGTTACCATTCGCTCTTCATGGGTACCGTACCTCAGCACAGACATCAACAGGGGATACACCCTTTTCCTTGGTTTATGGCATGAAGGCAGTCTTGCCTATTGAAGTTCAGATACCCTCTCTCCGAATCATGAAGGATGCAGGTTTGAGTGAAGATGACTGGATTCAAACCCGGCTTGATCAGTTAAACCTAATCGACGAAAAGAGACTCACTGCTATTTGTCATGGTCAAACGTGCCAAAAACGAATGATCAAGGAATTTAACAAGAAAGTCAGACGACAAGAGTATCAAGTTAGGGATCTGGTAATCAAGCGTATTATCTTACCTCAAGGTGATCCCAGGGGCAAATGGACCCCTACATACGAAGGGCCATTTGTGGTTAAGAACATTTTCTCATGCGGAGCTATGATTCTAACCACCATGGATGATGACGACCTTCCTCACCCCGTCAATGCAGACATAGTAAAAAGATACTACGCATAATCAAAGACCCGCTAGGTCGACTGGCCTAGGCAAAAATAAGGGCTTCCCGGCGAACCAAAAGGGTTCGGGCAAAAATAAGGGATGAAAATGGAAAAAATCTGTACACCCGGCAAGTCGAAAACCTAAAAAGGCGGCTTGGGCAAAAATGGGTATCCCGGTGGACTGAAAACCCGAAAGGGCGGTCCAGGAAAAAGTTAGGGATTAAAGCGTAACACTATGTCTCATTGGATCACCTCGCATCCAGACTTGGGTATCGACTATCAAGCTCGGACGGCACTAATCAATCAGATTCACCTTCAACTAAGAAGCAAAGTGATGAGATGCTTGAAGACATAAAGGCAATAGCAGAGTTGGAACCCAGTGGGATTATTCACATAGCTGTTTTGTTTCCTTTTCACAAATTGTATAAACTCTATTTGTTCAGCGGCGTTCACTTACTAGGACGTCAGCCTCTTGTATAAAAACGCCTATTTATAGGCCAAACTTCAAAATCAATACAAATTCATTTCCAGACAAATTTCTTTTTCATTTATCTGTTTTGTTTTGCAAAGAACGTCCAAAGTTCATTTTTGATATCTGCATTTGACATTAATTGCTGATCATAAATATGTACATACGAAACAAAGGACAAATTACTGGTAATATCAGAAACAGGGGCAATAAGAATTGTCCGAACTGTACAAGTTTCTCTGTCCACCAGGTACCAAGGTACATCCAGCTGAAGAATATGGCTAAGATACCTTCATTCCCCGCAGAATAAGGCAGTAATGGTAGCTCTCCCAGCTGAGACTTGCAGCTATGTACGAATCAACAATACTCTCCTCAAGCAGAGTTAATCCACCATCAAGCGCTAAAAAGGTTTGGTATCCCCAGAAGGTCTTAATATTCCTCAGCGGAGTATAAAGATATTCCCCAGCAAGCATAAGATCATCCCCAGCGGAGTTTATCATTGAAATCCCCAATAGAGCTTATCAACGGAATCCCTAGCGGAGTTTATCGTTAAAATCTTCAGCAGAACATCCCTTCCCCACAGAGTAATCTCCCTCAGAGTAATCTTTTCCTTAGTTATTCCCCAACGGAGTTCTTTTATCCTACAAGTTTATCCTCACAATCATCTTCGTTCACCATCCCTGGCGGAAGCGAGGCATTCAACTTTATTCTCCAGCAGCTCCGGGATTTATTTTCCCCAGCTAAAACATTACATGTCCATACATCATGATACATGCATATATGCATCGTACCATACAATCTCATTTATTTTGGGAACATCATTGCCTGATACATATCATGCATTACATACAGCTAACCTTTACCTTTCAGGAAAGATACAATCAAAATTCAAGTTATGAAGCCCGGGTACGACCAGGATAATATCTTGATTTCTACAGCATATTGTGAATCCCGGATTACGACCGGACAACAATATCAGGCTACCGCGAAGCCTGGATTACGACCAGATAGTGATATCTCTCAAAAGTAAGCTATGAAGCCCGGAGAACGACCGGATAATAGTTTATTCCCCAGTGAGTCATGAAGCCCGGATTACGACCGGATAGCAGCTCAGTAAGCACCATGAAGCCTGGATTCGATCAGATAGTGGTATATCATAGACACAAGCCGTGAAGCCCGGATCACAACCGGATAACAGCTCAGCAAGTTATTGTGAAGCCTAGATTACGACCAGAAAGCAATACAAGACCATGAAGCCTGGACTATGACCAGATAATGGTAGAAGATGTTGTGAAGATTGGATTACGACCAGATAGCAACCAAGAGTACTACGAAGCCTGGATTTCGACCAGATAGTGGTATGATGAATCATGAAGCCTGGATTACGACCAGATAGCATTAAGGGACACTGTGAAAGCTTAGATTATGACCAAATAACAGTTTACCCAACCAGTTACTATGAAGCCCGAATTCGACCGGATACTAGTAAACCCAACAGTCAAAGGGAAGCCCGGATAACCACTTGATTTGTTCTGAAGTCTGGATTTCGACCAGATAAGAAGTGAGGTATTGTGAAGATTGGATTCGACCAAATAGCAGTTTACATGGACAGTTACTAAGAAACCTGGTGTCGGACGAATATTAGTGTGCCCTAAATTCAAGTTGAAGCCCGGATGCGACCGGATAACCACTTGATTTGTTCTGAAGCCTGGATTTCAACCAGATAAGAAGTGAGGTATTGTGAAGATTGGATTCGACCAGATAGCAGTACGTGACACCATGAAACCTGGATTCGACCAGATAATGATATAACATATTGCAAAGCCTGGATTACGACCAGATAGCGGTACAAGACACTGTGAATCCTAGATTCCGACCAAATAGCAGTTTACATGGACAGTTGCTAAGAAGCCCGGAGTTGGCCGGATATTAGTGTGCCTTAAATTCAAGATTGAAGCCCGGATGCGACCGGATAACCACTTGATTCGTTCTAAAGCCTGGATTTCGACCAGATTAGAAGCAAGGTATTGCAAAGCCTGGGTTACGACCGGATAGCAAGTTTAATCTCATCTCCCCAGTAAGTCACTGTAAAGCCTGGATTACGACCAGATAGCAGTCGGTCCTATCACTATGAAGCCTGGGTTGCAACCAGATAGTAGTTCACTCTCACCTCTTCAACAGAGATGATTCCTCAATAGAATAACGGATGACCGAAGCTCCTAAAGTTCTATTTCTCCTAAGACAAAGAACAACATTCCCCAGCGGAATCTCCCTCAACAACAGGTATACAAGCTCTCGCTAAGTAATCTCTTACGCGATCGACACTCCTTCAGATGGCATATTTAAGCCCATCTCCCATCATCAATCTCCAAATGGAATCTGTAAGCCTATTCCCGACATCACAAGACAAATACTACTTCATGCGAGTGCAAATTTCTGGGCACTCTAGTGTTCAATCATCTTCCACCTTCGGATCACGAAAGGCCCGAACGCCAATCTATATCCTCAGGTTTAAGAAGATTGAACAGGGGAAACTATTGTACCCCAAAATTTTCCCTCCCATATTCCTCAAGACATGTCAAGAATCATCTCCAAGTTGTTCAAGATGGCTCAAGAGTTGGACAGTCAAATCACCTCCTAAGGCAGTCAAGTCAAAATTAGGGTTTTGTGTTGCATCAAGGTCCTTACATACAAATGACCTCAAATTATCCCCAATGTCCTAACATGTTATCAAGTTCATCCATGTCAAATTTCAAGCCTTGAAGAGAAAGTTTGGTCAGTCAATTGCTCAAGAAGTCCAAAAATCGACTGTGCTAGGGCAAAAGTCAACTGTGACCTATGGACAGTCAAACCTCAAGATTTTTTGTCAACATTCTCATTTTGAAGGATAATTCATCATGTGATCAAGGGTTGATCATGATTCATCAAGGATTGCTCAAGATTCATCAAGATTCAAAAGTTGCTAAATTAGGGTTTTGTAGGAAAAGTCAACTCAACTTTGACCAAGCATAACTTTCTCATACGTTATGAGAAATGATCCATCCAAAGCTCATTTTGAAGAGGATGCAATTTCCTATAATCCATCTTCACACCCCAAGATCAAGAAATGCACTCACAAAAAGTTACAAATTTGGACATTATAGATCATTTTTTAAAGTCAACAAAAACACCTTTTTTGCCAAAGCTTATAACTTGAGAATGGAATATCAAAATGATATGAGACTAAAAGGGTTGATTAAAGGACATCTTAAGGTTTCTAAAAACTCCAAGAACACCTCCAAAAGTTCAAAATTGAAGAAGTTATGCATTGTTGAAGTTAGGCATTTTTCCAAAATTGCCAAAAGTCAGCTATCCTCAAAACTCCAATTTTTGACAAAAGGGCCCACTTTTTTCAACTTGATTTGGTCTTATCACACCACACACGTGTCCCATCTTTAATTTCATGACCAATCATTTATTTTTCTATTTTATTTGATTTTTATTGATTTAATTCATTTTAAATCAATATTAATTCAAATAAAATCCAAAAATTAATGGAATGAGATTTTTTGATCATTGCAGGTCTTCATTATCAAGATACACCTAATCAAATTCGTATCAAGCCTTATTATGCACAAAAAATCAGATTTGAGGCATTTTTGGAAACTTTATCAATGGTGATCAAATCAAATTTCCATTCTTTAATTCCCATGAATTCAAGCCCAACTCTTGACCTAATTCACTCCAATATACATGTACAAGCCAAGCATAACAAGAACACGATCAAAAACACTACAAAAACGGCCAGACAAACTTTGAAAAAAGGGTGAAAAAGTGGGAGATCGAATTCTTGTTTGGAGGCGTTTTCAAAGCAAGATCTCAACGCTACTCCCTTGCCTGACATCCAGTGGAGCTATAGCAACCAGAATCAATTCCTAAAACCTCCCAAATCACGCTGTAAGTATTCAAGAACGTGGCCCTGAACATGAAATCCAACCCTCTGATTCTTGCATCTTTTTGCCCAAATAATTTCATATTCATGCTTTGCGTTGCATTCTGAAACTTTTGGCATCATTGAATTGCATTTTTATAGCATGTACAGCCATGCCCGAAGCTAGGGTTTTGGTTCTTCGTTTTTAGGCGTTTTGTTTTCAGGGAAAATTAGAACAAATCAAGGGCATAAATGGAATCAGTAAGAGAAGACGAGCACGTTGATGTTCTTAGATCTCGTTTCCATGGCCTAAGGTGAATTTTGGAAGCAAGCCATGAATCTTCCTGCGGATAAAAATCCGCAGGTAAGAAAACCAGGGATTTATGAAGAAGACGACTACGCGTCCTCTTCCTATTGGCTGGTTTAAACCAGCGCGCCATTTTTTCCCAGGAATAATGCTTTGTTTTCAATATAATATTTGTTATGTAATTCATTAACAATTAAGCAATGCAGCTGGGTTGCTAAGCGCGCTATTGGAAAACCCCTTGGGACCTGGGTTCGAATCCCAGGTCCCCCCAATATTTGTTACAATTTTTCTCCAGGTAATTGTATGCAGCATCATAGGCGTGGACCATCATGTTCTTCCAGATATCAAACGCCAAGTGGCCCACAAATCAAATCCAATGGTCAAGAATGAAGGCTCACCATACATCCAAGTCAACAAGCGCGTGGGCAAGATGGAAAAGTCAAGCCGGCTGAACGTTAATGGGCCAAATAATTGTTGATTCCACACTCAATTTGGGCCCAGTACCCACTGGGTTTATTTCTTTTTTCTCTTTTATATTTTTATTTAATTGTTTTTATTAATTATCATTCTTAATTAATTACTAACCAAATAATTAATATTTTGCCTAATAAAATCAGAAAACATAAAAAACATTATTTTTATTTATTAAATTTAATTTCATTATTTTATTTTTTTTGTAAATAAACAATAATTAATATATTTAGTTTTAAATAGGTTTAACATTAATATTTTTGCAATAAAATAAAATCAATTTAGAATTAGGGTTTTTAATAACTTTTAACCATTTTTATTTTTATTTCCTCAAATATTAAAAAATCCAAAAATATCCTTTTTTATTAATTAATTAATAATTAGTTTAGATTTAATTTCATTTAATTCAGTAATAACAAAAAAATCCTTTCTTTAATAAAAAAGGGTCAAAACCCTAAAAATGCGCCGATTTAATTTTTGCACGCGTCTTATTTTTATCCAATATTGTAATTGCTTCCAATATGTAATAGTATTAATTAGGACTTTATTTATTTATCATTTTATTTTTACTTTCCGCAATTTAAATTAAAGGGTTTGTGTTTGGCGATGTAAATACTCGACGCCTTGTAATAGCTTAGATTTAATTTCCGCACAATATTAACTGTTAGATGTTTGATAAATAGGAAATGCATGACAAGATCAATCTTTAACTTAAAATCAACAATAGCTCACCCATGACATGTACAGATAAAATTAACCGAACTGACACACTCGCACATGCGCACTCTTAGGGTACACCTCACTTGGTTGACTCGAACGTGGTCATTGAGTATAGGAAGTTTTAGAGGTCGCCCTCTTGTCCAAAGATCATAGTTTCCTCGAAACGGTTGCCTCGGAAAAATGATCTAGGATATTAGGGTTACCGCTAAGGCGTCCTAACATTGCTTTAGTGACCACACGTCCCTTAATCGAATTGACCCGAAAACTCCAATGACGATGCTACCTACTTCTCAATAGTGGGATAGCATTGTCTAAAGGACACTTGTACAGATTAATTCCTTTTTGAGTAGGTAGATGGTTCTTAAGTACTTGCTCCTTTTAAAACAAAACAAAACTTTTCGCACTTACACTCTCTTCAAAACAAAAACTCTTTTCGAACCCACAAACACAGAGAAAAACAAAATTTTGAAAACACAATGAGCAAGTACCTAAGAGCCCGTGGATAACCACGGATAGAAAGGGTGCTAGCACCTTCCCTTTCTATAATCTACCTCCCGAACCCGAGAAACATCTCAAAAAGGAATTTTTCTGTGCTTTTGTCCTTTCCTTGTTAGATAAAATAAAAGACGGTGTCGACTCTTGCGTACCGCGACATTTTGCGAAAACAAACGCAAAACGCGATCCAGCATTCCAAAACAGTCAGTTCTCATTCCCACTGATCACAGGCACCTATAAGCCCATTCCCAATACTATATACACAATCAAGTATCATCTCAGATGAGTGAAAATTTCTGGGCACTCTAGTATTCAATCATCTTCCACCTTCATATCACGAAAGGCAGACAAGCCAATCTACATCTTTAGGTTTAAGAAGATTGAACAGGGGAAGCTGTTGTACCCCAAATTTTCCCTCTCATTTTTACAAGATCGCCTCTTACATGGTTGGTTACAAACACTCGCTTGAAGAAAAATAACAATTTTTGAAGCTGGTCAAGATGTCCTTCGATGAGGTGCCTTTCGATTAGCATCCTAACAATGACTTTCAATTGGCCTCTGGAAAAAGGCATCTTCGATTGGAATTTTGACATCACTTCGATTGGTCCCAACTGAAGGAAATCAAAGAGAGCAGAACAAAGTTTTCGATTGGCCTCATGGCCAAGCCCTTCGATTGGCACATCAAAATATACTTCGATGGCATGACAACAAAGTGTCCTTGGATGGGCATATCAACAAGATGACATTTAGATTGTTTCAAATTGAAGGAAATCGAAGAGTACAAGAACTGAGTTTGATTAGGTTTAATTGGATATGAGAATTTCCCAGATCAAGCAATCAACGCAGAGTTTGACTTAATCTAAGAAGTTCTGATAGGGAAGTTCTGAGCATTTCGAATTAGGACTCAGAGTCATCGAAGAGAACATACTTGGAAGCTAGCAAAGAGGCCCATTCAAAGGATGCATTTAGAAGTCCATTCAAAGATGCATTCAGAAGTCCATTCGAAGGATGCATTCAGAGGCCCATTCGAAGGATGCATTCAAAAGTTCATTCGAAGGATGCATTTAGAAGTCCATTTGAAGATGCACAAAGAGGCCAATTCGAAGGATGCATTTAGAAGTCCATTCGAAGGATGCATTCAGAAGTCCATTCGAGGATGCATTCAGAAGTTCATTAGAATGATACATTCAGAGGCCCATTCGAATGATGCATTCATAAGTCCATTCGAATATGCATTCAGAAGTCTATTCGAAGGATGCATTCATAGGCCCATTCAAAGCATGCATAAAGAGTCCATTCAAAGATGCATTCAGAAAGTCAATCGAAGAGAAGTGCTAGAGGGTATTCGAATGGGTCAAGTGTCCAGGTTCATCCAGAATTTCAAAAGAGGCATGGATATTTTAAAAAAGGAAATCTTTAAATTGGTCTGATTTTTTGTCTTGAAAACTATGGCTGGCTTTTAAAGATATGATTAAGGTTGTTTCTTTCGATGCTAAGACTCTCTCCTCATCTCCTATAAATATCCAGTATATCTACAAGAAGAGTGGACATACATACTGCACATGAAGAGACTATGCACACGCTTCCCCCCCCCCCCCCCCCCCTAAACCACCCAAAAGATTATCAAAATCCTCATAGGTGGCCCCAATCGAAGGAATCATCAGCAACACTCCAATTCACGCCCTAGAGTGCCAGATCGAAGCATCCCCTTTATTGGTAAACTTTCAAATTCACATTTATAATTTTATAATGTCTTAGTGTTCGCTCAGTGCTTGATTCATGCCTAGCATATAATGTGGCTTTGTTCGATTTGGTTTCAAAAATGAGGGCCTAGTTTCGACACCAGGTCCCCTTTAGTTTTATTTTGTCTCTAACACTGCAGATCTGGCCCAAATAAACCAATGTATTCAGGATCGAAGGTCCTGGGTTAGACACCCAGGTCATGTTTGTTGCTAATGTTTGTCTTGCATGTTTAGATCAAAAAACCATTCCTCCCCCAGATCGAAAGGAATAACTCCCTTCCCTAGATCAAAGAGGACTTTCTCTACCGCGGGATCGAAAGAGCCATGCCTAGCCCAGGATCGAAAGTGCCACATCTTGCCCATGATCGGAAGAGCCATGTCTGGCCCAAGATCGAAAGTGTCACGTCTTGCCCAGGATAGAAAGATACATGTCTGGCCCAGGATCGAAAAACCGTTCCTCCCCTGGATTGAAAAAGCTTCTATCCATTTCCTTATTTTTGGTTTTTGCTTGTTCGTTTTATTTTCTGGTCTTCTTATTAACATTGAAACAAAAATCACAAAAACTTAGGTTTAGTTTGTTTTTTCTTTAATTAAAATTATTTTTGTTAAACTAATTAATTTAATTATTTTAACATCTTTCAAAAATTAAAACTAAATAGACTTAGACTTTATTTTCTTAAAATAAATGAATAAAAACAAACAGAAAAAAAAAAGATTTTTATTCTTAGGATTATTAGACGTTATTTTCAAATTAGCGCACGTTTATTTTATTGTAACTGCTCACAGTTGTATTAGCTTCAGATTTAAAATTTCGCACTCTTAGTCTCTTCTATTTTTTTATGTAACTGTCCCAAAGCGCTGTAATAGTCTAGGGTTTATGCTTCTACTTTTTATTTTCCGTACTTTGCATTTCCCGTACAATATTACTGTTAGTAATTAGGATTTCATGGAAAGACTGTAAATTAAAACATTAGCTAACTTAATAAAAAGACAAAAATAACTGAATCTCAACACGTATGCATATATGCACCTCTAGGGTATCCCCGCTTCGGTTGCCTTTCGGAAAAAACAGTCACGTCCCTTGAGAAAGGGGGCGCTTTAGCAAAGACCCGCAAAAACCAAAAGGTCATAGTCCCTCGATGACCCTACGATGTTTCCCTTCGGTAAATGATCTTGCCCCTTAAACAAAATTGCTAAAGCGTCTTCGTATGTTGCCTTAATGACTGTAACGTCCCTTCGAATGTCCCTCAACATCCAACGATAGGGCTACCTACTCATTAATAGTAGGATAGCTCTGTCTAAAGGATAGGAGGAAAAGAACGATCCTTTTTTAGTAATAAAGTAGATAGCTGTTAGAAGTTTGCTCAAACTATTTTTTACACTTACACAGAAAACTACTTTTCAAAAACAATTTCAAAACATTTGCTTTGTTAACATTCTTGAGGACATATACAAGAATTAAACACAAAGCAAATTTCCGCACTAAGGCATTTTCAAAACATCTTCAAACACACAAAGCACAAAAGCATTTTAAAAATGAGAAAACCTCTAAGAGCCCATGGAAAACCACGGATAGAAAGGGTGCTAACACCTTCCCTTTCCATAATCTACCCCCCTTACTCAGAAAACATCTCGAAAAGGTCTTTTTCTGTTCTTTTTACCCTTTCCTTAATTTGGATAAAAGAAAGGACGCTAGCGACTCTTGCTTACCGCACATTTGCAAACAAAAAAAATGCAAAAACCAGTATATAACAGTCTGTTCTGCCACTGTATCACATTACCCTTTTATCCAACCTCATGATGAAGGTCAAGCTTGAAATGATTTCGCCAATGATAAAGGTCAAGCTAATAATGTTTTTGCAGATGACATGAATGATGACTAGGCATTTCGCAAATTCAGTTTGTTTTTACTATGTCTTTCTAGTCCTTATGTTTCTAGTTTCATGTTTCTAGTCTTTATGTTTCTCGTTTCATGTTTCTAAGCTTTATGTTTCTAAGTTTAATGTTTCTACGTATTATATTTCAAGATATTACGTGTCTTCTTTTATTTTCTTTCCCATCTTTTATTCTTTTTGATAATGTCAAAAGGGGGAGAAAATGCTTGTATGCTTGTGTGTATTTCCTTATTTTCAAATTTTAAGGTACAAACAAATACTCCTTCAAGAAATAAAGTTTCAAATAATCAAGTCATGAACTTCTCACATTAAAAGAGAGTTATGCAACTTAGGAGGAGACGTATTTTGGAAATTACAAAGCATCCAATGAAGAATGTTTTGTCATCATCAAAAAGGGGGAGAAAGTGAAGTCAAGCTCTTCAAATGATCTACATATGTTTTGATGACGACAAAATTCTCAATAGCTTGAAGACAAAGATATTTCAAAGCAAAAGATCTAAGTCAAGCTCATGATTTCAACTTTTACATAGGTATATGAATATCCAAACTTTTATAATCTTAGTGCTCAAAAATATTTGTAATCATGCATATAAAGATTCTGGTGAAAAAATGAGAAAAATTAAAGTGTTATATTTTTAAAAATAATATTTTTTAAATTTTTGATCTAGTGCAATCGATTGCACCTTTTCCTCAATCGATTGTACACTTAGAAAAAGATGAAGAAAATGATTTTGTAGTTAATGCAGTCGATTGCATCCATATGAAAATCGATTGTCATAGTTAAATTTTTCAAATTTTTACAATGTTAAAATGATACAATCGATTGCATCATTACTGCAATCGATTGTATACTCCAAAATTTTGAAAAATCTGTATTTTCCCGCACCTTTTGAGCAACATATATTCATGGCAACACTTGTATCTTTTCCCTTTCAATTATTCAGAATCTCTCCAACCTTTGCCATGATTTTTTGAAAAGGTATTAATTACTATAAATTGTTTCTGATTTTTCAAAATCAAACAACCTCTTTCAAATTAAGAAAAACTCTCTACAAAACTTTAACAAGAATCTTTCTATATTCAGATTTGTGAACATAATTTTCATTGCATATTGAAAGCTTTCTTGAGCATAAAAGAGAGTAATTGTTTCTGATTTTATTATATCATAGAGAAGATCAATCAAGTGATTGATTCATTATTCACCTTCATCCAAACTCTTGTAAAAATCAAATACACTTATTATATATTTTCTATCCAGGATTGTTTGAAGCAAGTTGTGCATTGAAGAGGATTGTTCTTCTTGCACTTAGTGGTTTAGATCTTAAAGGTTTTAAGAGCCTTTGATCTCCCTATAGGTTAGATAGTAAGCATAACCATTGGTGTGAATAGGCTATACAATCATTCTAGCTATAGTGAAATCTCTTACTTGTGTAAGGGGACTGGAGTACTCTCGGTCTGTAAGGGGAACCAGTATATATCGCTGTGTATTTTTACTTTCCGCACTTTACCATTTCCTAACACCATTATAACCATAAAAATACTTTATATGTTTAACAAAAACCAGTAAAACTTTTAAAGAACCTAATTCACCCCCCCCCCCCCCCCCTCTTAGGCGTTCTCTGGACTTACAAAGGCTACTGTCAAATTCAATTCAAACATCTTCTTGTGTTTACCCCGTGAGATCCTTGAAAACATTGCATGCATATAATTACATAAAAGGTATTCTCAAGACATGTTTCTCATTTTCTCGTTGTTTATTTCAGCAAGAAAATTGGCTCTCGAACAGAACGACAAAGATATCCAAACTCAAGATACTCAGTTCAAGGAAATGTTCCTGAATCTATCCAAGGGACAAGAAGAATTGAAAGCACTCCTCGTTGGGAACATGACCAAGAAAAATCCTGAAGACAACAAGGATGACCAGTTGGAACAATTGCAAACCGAGATGGAAAGGATGAGAATCCAGATGAGTAGTCAGATGAATCTTGTCCAAAGTTTAGCTTGTGGACAAGAAGAGTTGAGGATTATCATCAGCAAGCTTCATCAAGACAGATACGACCATCTGGGACAAACTGCTAGAGCTTAGGGACTAATCAATGATCAACCTCTCTTCATAGACAGGGAACTGGGTGACATGTTCATGCGGGAACATGCTAAAAATAAACTTAGGAGCAGTGAAATTCAGGGGACTGTATCTTCGAGTACTCAGAAGAGATCATACAATGAAAAGAAGGAGTCCAGTACTGTGTACGACCAGAAAGATTATAATAAGAGTGATCTCAACCAATCTGTAGGGGTAGTGAGGATCTCCAATCCAACACTGACGCAACAACAACGACAAGGCAATCAGCGTAAGCAAGACACTCCCAAAAGGAAATTCACCAAAATCAACATGTCCTCGACTCAATTATTGCAACACATGTTAAAGATGTAGTTGATAACATTGAAGGGTCCTCCTCAGAATCCCAACATCGCCTCACCTCGGTACAATCCTAATGTGAGATGCGCTTATCATTCCAATAGTCCGGGGCATGACACTAATAGCCGTTGGGCATTGAAAAATAAGATTCAGGACTTGATCGACAAAGGAGTGTTGGAGTTCATACAAGATGGCCCGATTGAATTCTTTTGCCATCCCTCAAAGGCACACCATCTGAAGTGACAAGTTTAGACAAAGAGACTTTTTGTTCATTAGAGTTTTCAAATTGTAATTTATTTTGATTACTTCGAACACTTATTTTATGTCAAACTTTGCTATTCCATTAATGTATTTCATATGTTTGTCTTGAATTAATCCATTCATTTTCACTATACTAAAACCCTGCTTTTACTTCCTTTTTGTGATATTCAACTCTCAATAAAAAGCTATAAGCCTTTGGAGGGAGGATGACAAAAACAATACCATAATCTCAAATAGTATGATTTTGAACAGACCTTGCTGGCGATGTACATGCTTTGTTTCAAATCCTAAACATTGGAGTTATAAGGAAGATAATACCTAGTCAACCCATTTGAGCCTAAGGAGTAGGAGATTTCTTTTTCACACAAATTGAAACCTTTTACCCTAACCCGGGGCAGGGTAGTTTCTCAGTTAATTTAAATGCGCAATCAGTTGTAATCTTTCACGTCGTACATATCGAATGGTATCGAAGACGTCCTTCCAAATCAAAAGACAGTGATAGGTTACACGTAATCATTAAAAAAGACAGTCATTATATCTCAAAAGAAAAGCCCGCTAAGTCAAAACCTATGAAGGAGACTTAATAAAAAAACTGGGGCATCCCGCTGATTGTAATCATAAAAGAAACTGTTCAGGCAAAAGGTAGGGATAATAAAAAATAGGTCGCCACAAATCCTCAACAAAACAAAAATATTACAAAAAATGACTGCCTCCTCAAAATAAACTTTCAGTATCTTAACCGTCACCTAAATATTAGGGGAAAAGATTCCAGACTCAATTGGGATCTAAACGCATAATTAACAGAGCATATGACTAAAGAACATCACGAAGAACGGGTTGTGTACAACTAAATTTCGAGCCTTTATCCTTTGTTTCTGAAATTGTGAACCAGGCCACGCTACAACCCTTAAAGTCCTATCTGAAGCATGGATTAGTTCGAAAGCATACTGTTACAAAAAGGTATCCTGACTCCTGTAAGGTTTGCTATAAATCCTGAGTTGATATCACATTCTTGCAAATTTTGTTTTACTAAAAAATGCACGTTTAAAAACTTCAAGACAGACATAAGCTTTGTATTTTTAAATGCCATTGTTTGCATATGATTAATTGTTCGACAACAGAGAGATTTGCACGATGGATACTCAGTGAACGAAAATTCTCTCAATGAACAGAATCACCTCAGATGGAAAGACATTTCCAATAACAGGCCTTTCATAATCAAGGGGCATGTCATGGTGTCCAACTGATCTGGGGGAAGTCGATTCAAGATTCAAGGAATTTCTCAAAAGCTCTGAATATCCAGGGGCGGACTTCTATCTGAATCACTCGGGGCATTGAAAATGAGTTCCAGCAGAGGATCACGTACGATCAAGCAAACATTTTCTGGCAGTGGACAATGAAAATTCTCCTCACCCGATGAACACGGACATAGTCGGAAAATATTACGCATGAAAAAAGACCCGCTATGTTGACTGGCATAGGAAAAACAAAGGCATCCCGACAAGCAAAAAGTTCGGGCAAGAATTAGAGATATATAAATAAAATTGTACACCCAGCAAGTCGAAAACCTGAAAAGGCGGCTTGGGCAAAAAAGGGTATCCTGGTGGACCGAAAATCTGAAAAGATATTCCAGGAAAAAGTTAGGGATTAAAGCGCACGACTATGTCCCGTCATCTCGTCACTTGTCTGTCAGTAGAAGAGTTATCATTCTGATCAGCATTTACTAAAGACTCTAGGAGTGGATATAATGTTCAAATTATCCATAAATACCCACAGAGAAACCACCTCTAGAGGACTATCTTCACAAGTTCATCCTCAGCAAAGATACATTCCCCAGTAGGTATAGAAACAGAGGAATCTTCCCACAGTTCACCATCGTATCTTCAACATATAGCCTAATGAGTTCAGCTTCTCCAACAGTTCCTAACAGATAAGGAAGTTCAATCACTTCCCTATCATCTTGAAGAATTCCCTAGCATGATCTATGGATTTCTTGGGTTCCCCAACAGAGTTTCATAAAATCCCCAAGCAGTCCATGAAGCTTCATTCCCCATTAGAGTTTATTTCTCTAGCTATGGAATTCCATCCCCCAGCGGAGTTTATTTCTCTAGCTATGGAATTCCATCCCCCAACGAAGTTTATTTCTCCAAATTGGTAAATTCTTCCAACATAACTCTTTTCTCCAACAGGATTAATCAGGATAACCATATCCAGAGGAGTAGCTACTCGCATCAAAGGAATATTCGTTCCTTCATCCCTAGTCATCATGCATATAATCCACCAGTTTAAGAAGCCACGACAGGTTATCAACTCTTCTTGAATGCTCCTATCCTCAAGAAGAAGTCAAAAGTCTCCGACGGAATATCCTCGGACAGAAAGCAGGAATCCCTAGCAAAATTAACTTCAACAAAAAGTGAGGAATTACATTCTTTATCTCCAGCAGCAGTCACAGATTTATTTTCCACAGTTCAAGGACACTACAAAGAGAAACTGACACGCTCACATATTACAGTCATACAACATTTACAATACATCATACCATATGCATAACTGAAACACATATAACACAATCTCATTTATTTTGAGAACATCATTCTGAAATGCATTTCATACATCATGACATTGCATATAGATAACTCTTTACCTTTTCAAGAAAAGATCAACCAACAGACCAACATCATTAACTATTGGTATGACCAGACAGTCTTCTCAAAGACAACATCTTCTGGATCAACTTAGATCGAGCGTAGATCTATTCTGATACTTCTCCCAGTTGAAAACGAGTGTGGATATCTTCAGGCTCAGTTTAAATCACGCCAAGATTCATTCTGATACTCCTTCCAGTTGAAGACGGTCGTAGACATTTTCTAGCTCAGATTAAATCTTGCATGGATTTAATATGATAATTCTTCCAGATTAATTTAAGCATAAATATATGCTGGCTCAGTTTAAATTAACCATAAGTTTTATGCTGCTACTTCTTCCAGTGGACATTCTTCTGGCTCAGCTTAGGTCGAGCATAGGTCTATTCTGATACTTCTTCCAATTTAAGACCCTTTTTTGGCTCAAATTAAATCAACCAAAGATTTATTCTGATACTTCTTCCAGATTAAGTCAGGCATAAATATTTGCTGGCTCAATTTAAATCAATCATAAGTTTTATTCTGATACTTCTTCCAGTAGACATTCTTTTGGCTCAGCTTAGGTCGAGCGTAGATCTACTCTGATACTTCTTCCAGTTGAAGACCCTTTTCTGGCTCAGATTAAATCAACCAAAGATCTATTCTGATACTTCTCCTAGTTGAAAACGAGCGCGGATATCTTCTGGCTCAGTTTAAATCACGCCAAGATTAATTATGATACTTCTTCCAGTTGAAGACGGTCGTAGACATTTTCTAGCTCAGATTAAATCAAGCATGGATTTATGCTGATACTTCTTCTAGATTAAGTCAAGCATAAATATCTGTTGGCTCAGTTTAAATCAACCATAAGTTTTATTCTGATACGTATTCCAGTAGACATTCTTCTGGCTCAACTTAGGTCGAGTGTAGATCTATTCTGATACTTCTTACAGTTGAAGACCCTTTTCTGACTCAAATTAAATCAACCAAAGATTTATTCTAATACTTCTTCCAGATTAAGTCAAACATAAATATCTGTTGGCTCAGTTTAAATTAACCATAAGTTTTATTCTGATACTTCTTCCAGTAGACATTCTTCTGGCTCGGCTTAGGTCAAGCATAGATCTATTCTGATACTTCTTCCAGTTGAAGACCCTTTTCTGACTCAGATTAAATTAACCAAAGATTTATTCTGATACTTCTTCCAGTCAAAGTCAAGCATAAATATCTGTTGGCTCAGTTTAGATCAAGGATAGATCTATTCTGATACTTCTTCCGATAGACTTTCTTCAGGCTCAACTTAGATCAGGTGTAGATCTATTCTGATACTTCTTCCAGTTGAAGACATTTTCTGGCTCAGGTAAAACCGAGTATAGGTTTAAGTCTGATACTTCTTCCAGATAAAAACGAGCATAAATATCTTCTGGCTCGGGGTAAATCGACCAAAGATTTATTCTTATACTTCTTCTAGCAGATCTTTTTTCTGACTCAGATTAAATCGACCAAATATTTATTATGATACTTCTTCTAGTTAAAGACAAAGAGACCTCTTTTGGCTCAGATTAAATCAACCAAAGATTTATTCTGATACTTCTTCCAGTAGAAGTCGGGTACAAACATCCCCTGACTCATATTAAATCGACCATAGACTTATTTTGATACTTCTTCCAGTTTGAAGTCAACAGTTACTTTGGAGGGCATCTATAAGCCCATCTCTGACGACTCTCCATCACCTCTCCAAATGGCATCTATAAGTCCATTCCCAGTATAATCAACCAACAACGTTACCTCTTACACAGGTGAGTGCAAATTTCTGGGCACTTAAGTGTTAAATTATCTTCTACCTTCAAGTCACGAATGGCGGACATGCCAATCTAACTCTTCAGGTTTAAGAAGATTGAACAGGGACAAATGTTCTACCCTAAAATTTACCCTCTTTATTTCGACCTTTTTGGCTTATATTTCATCACTACATACACGCATATCATTGGTTCTATGGTTATGGAATCAAAGTATCTTTAGCAAGCCTCGTGAGGTTACAAGTGACGTTTATTTTGCCAATGGATGTTCTTAGAGTATTTTCCGTGTTGAAGATCGGTTCGTCGTTTTGCAACAATTCGGGGTTCAAAGATTCACAAGTCCAACTCGGCGCGTCATATTCAGGTGTTCTTTCGCCAAGATATCCCTAGTAAAGTATTCTCAAATTCAGGTTCGGCTCGAGAGCCAATTCTTTAAAGAAGGTCTCCGAATGTGCGAGTTTTCTTGAAGAAATATGGTGAAAAAGTGTGCTAAATGTGCAGTTTTTACACACAAAAATTCATAACTTGAAGCCCGTGGGTCATTTTAAATCTGTTCTGGTGGCCAAAATTTTGTCTTGACATCACCTACATTTTCATCTCTCACGCCTGGAAGCCAATTTCAGTCAGAAAGTCTTCAAAAATGTGGATTTATCAAGTATTTTCGTACAAAAGAATTGTGACAGAAGTTTATATGCGTCATGTTCAGAAAATCATAACTTGGTTGATTTTCATCGTATCAAGCTGGTTCTGGCGCCAAAATTTCACAAATTAAGTTGGATACATTTTCATAGGAGGTTCCAAGTCTGAACCGTATCCAAAAGGTCTTCAATTTTCGCCCATAGTACGTGTGACGCGTGGAAAATCCTGAATGTTGAATATTATTCATCTGGATCGAAACTTCGAAAATTCATTACTCGGTCAATTTTTACCGGACTGGGCTAATCTATTTATACAAGGTCACTGACTCAGAGATCTACAACTTTTCTTGTAAATTCGAGACCGTATTCTGCTCTGATCAGTACCAGTTTTTTATTGAACAACGTGCCAGAATTGACACTGGAGCCCAAAATAAGTTTGTTTGAGGCGAAACTTCAAAAACTCATAATTAATTCACCGTTTATCCGATTGAGCCCATTTTCGGATAGAAGTTTGTTCTCAATGTCGGATACATTTTGTTTCCATATTTCAACTTCAAAAATTGCACTGAGGCCCCTGCTATTTATCCAAGAATGTGTCAGACTCAAGTGAATAAGAATCTGCATTATTGCTCGTGGTTATTGGAGGCTCAATTGCACATTCAAAGTCCATATCTTTGCTCCAATTTCCTTTATATAATCTCATTCTTTTCACAAAAACAAGGAAAAAATAAACCCTTGCCACAAACTTGTCAAAATATCAAGTTCTTTCAAGAACCCTAAAAATCTTGAGATCCTCGTTCACTTCCAAGAACTCAATAGGGTAAGGTTGGTTCGATCTTCATGATCAAAAGGGTGTAGAAGCATTCATACATGCCATATCGGTTTTAATATTACAAAATTTCATATATTTGTTTTCTTTGTATTTCATGGTATACTGATTTGTTTAATGTGTACTTGAGATTCAACATTACAGGTTTGGACCATCGTAATGGTCCCATGCAAGTTAATTACAAAACATGTTGAAGTCAGATCCTAACACCAAGACACGCTTGGCCTGGTGAGCATGTTGTTGGAAAGTCCTGAGATTCTTTTGGGTTATTTCTTGTTTCAATTCTATGTTTCTCACTCTTTTCCTCTTTTTTCTCTATTGTCACACATAACCAAAACCTTTTTCATAAAACCTAACATTTTTCACAAACCTTTGATTTTTCATAATAAGCTCAAATAATTAATTTTAGGTTTTAATTTAATTTTAGGTTTTCATCTAATTTTGGATTCAACACCCACCCCTGGCATTTTTATATTTTCTGGTTTATAACCCTATTCCCATTGATTTTTCTTCCCCTATCTATTTTTTTGGCAAACTTAAATCTTTTTTTATTTATCATTAAACATAAATCTTTTTTTATTAATTAAAATTAATTAGGTTTTAATTACAAAACATGATGAGGCTATATCCTAACACCAAGACACACTTGGCCTGGTGGTGAGCATGTTGCTGGAAAGTCCTGAGGTTCTATTGGGTTATTTCTTGTTTCAATTCTATGTTTCTCACTCTTTTCCTCTTTTTTCCCTATTGTCACACAACCAAAATCTTTTTCATAAAACCTAACATTTTTCACAAACCTTTGATTTTTCATAATAAGTTCAAATAATTAATTTTAGGTTTTAATTTAATTTTAGGTTTTAATTTAATTTTAGGTTTTCATTTAATTTTGGATTCAACACCCACCCCTGACATTTTTATATTTTCTGGTTTTTAACCCTTTCCCATTGGTTTTTCTTCCCCTATCTATTTTTTGACAAACTTAATTCTTTTTTTTATTTATCATTAAACATAAACTTTTTTTATTAATTAAAATTAATTAGGTTTTAGGTTTTTTTTAATTAACCTATTTTTTTTCAAAGTTAACCTTTTTTTCTAATTCAAATTAATTAGGTTTTAGGTTTTTAATTAACTTTTTTTTCAAAATTAACCTTTTTTATTAATTAAGATTAATTAGGTTTTTTGTAGGTTTATTTAATTAATTATCATAAATAATTTTTTTTCATAAAAAACCACTAAAATATTTTCTTTGCTATTTTCATCTTATTTTTATTTTCCTAGATAAAGTGTATAGCGCGCGTTCAACTGTAATATAATAGCTTTATTTTCCCGCATTTTTCTATTATGTAACTGCTCCTAGTATGTAATAATTGTAGGTTTTTATTTTCCGCACTTCACTATTATGTAACTGCCTCAAAGCTCTGTAATAACCTAGGTTTACATTTCCGCTTTTACCTTCAGCTACTATATTTTATGCAATTGTTAGTAATTAGGGTTTGTATAGAAAGATAAAAATTAACGATAGAAAACCGTAATTGCAAGATAAATGAATTGAATCAAGCAAACTTTGCACACTTCACCTATAGGGTAACCTCTCTCGTCGCCTCAAAAAATAATGGTCATGTCCCTCGAACGTAGGGATACCATTAGCATAGACCCTCAATTATAAATCATCATAAAGGCATGGTCCCTCGATGTCCCTCGAAGTTTCCTACGGTATATTATCTTGTCCCTTGATGTTACCTACAAATATATATGATGACAATCCCTTCAAATTTCTAAAGGAATCCCTACATGTTGCCTTCAATGACCATAACGACGAGCCTACGCCTGTCCCTCGAACATCCAAAGATGTGGCTTCTTGTTAACTAATGGTATGGATAACAATATCTAAAGGAAGAGGAAAAATACAAGAAAGACCTTGAGTGAGTAGTTACTGTTAATTGCTTGCTCACAACTTAAAACACTTTTTCACACCTCACACTTTCAAAAACATTTTTATAACGCTTTATCAACACTCTTGAGGACTGTGATACGGTGGGAGAACTTACTTGAGGTTTTGCGTTTGTGTTTGCAAATATTGCGGTTTAGCAAGAGTCGCCACCGACTTTTATTTTATCCAAATGGAAAGGCAAAAAAGCACAGGAAAGACCTTTGAGATTGTTTTTGGGTTCAGGGGGTAGATTATGAAAAGGGAAGGTGCTAGCACCCTTTTCATCCATGGTTTTCCATGGGCTCTTAGTTACTTGTTTTAGATCACTTGCTTTTGCTTTGAAATTGTTTGAAATGGTGCTTTGTGTGGTTTTGAAAGTATTTTGAAAAGAGGCATTTGTTTAGGCAATCTTTGTAATAATTTTCGTTCATAATAATGTATACAAAGATGTTTGTCTTTTGAAAAATGTTTCAATGTTTTGAAAGTTGTTTTGAAATGTTTTGAAATGTGTGTGTTTGTTTGAAAATAGCAAGGATTGTTTGCAAATTGATCAAGTAACTAGAATCTTATCTACCTACTCAAAAGTCTTTCCTATACATTTTTATTCCTTTGACATTGTTAACCTACCATTGTTTTGGTAGATAACCCTATCTTTGGATGTTAAACGGGACGGGCGTGGGTCATCGTATGACCATGATAACTGTGACCGGTGGATCTTGAACTGACTGTTTAACGCTGGTTCGCGAAATGTCGCGGAAGCAAGAGTCGCCACCGTCTTTTATTTTCTCCAACAAGGAAAGGACAAAAGCACAGAAAAATTTCTTTTGAGATTTTTTCTCGGTTCGGGAGGTAGATTTATAGAAAGGGAAGGTGTTAGCACCCTTTCTATCCATGGTTATCCATGGGCTCTTAGATACTTGCTCATTGTGTTTTCAAAATGTTTGTTTGCTTTTCAAGGTGAGTGGGTTTTGAAAAAAGTTTCTTTGAAAGTTTCAGATCGACTCTTGTATCAGTCCTCAAGAGTGTTTGAAAAGTTGTTTTTGAAAGCTTTTTGCAAAGTGTCGGTGTGAAAAGAAGTTTTTGATTTGTTTTTGAATAGAGCAAGTATCTACGAGTCATCTACCTACCCTAAGGAATTCTGCTGTGTAAATGTCCTTTAGGTAGTGCCATCCCACCATTGAGAGGTAGGTAGCACCACCATTGGAGGTGTTCGGGTCAATTCGAGGGTTAGGGACAGTGTGGTCACCGAGCAATAATAAGATATCTTAGAAGCTACCCTTATGCCATTGATCTTTTTATTCCGAGGCAACCGTTTCGAGGCAACTAGATCAATGGAACATAAGGACTCACTAAGACGTCCTATACTTGACGACCACGCTTTGAGGGGCAAGGAAACAGTGTGATCACCAGAGCAACAGTAGGACACCTTAGAAGCTACCCTTATGCCATGTTCATGGACATAAGGACTTACTAAAACGTCCTATACTCGACGACCACGTTTCGAGGGGCAAGGCAACAATGAGGCGTACCCTATGAGTGGTGTGTGAATTGTGTGTCATGTTCAGTTATGTTTTATCTTGTCATGCATTGGGCGAGCTACGCTTGATTTTATTTGGGCATACATTCTTTCATGTGATTAACAGTTTAAAGGGTGCGGAAATTAAAATGCGGAAAAATAAAGGTCCTACGCTATTACAAGGCGCGGGTCTACATCGCCAAATTAACAAAGACCCGATTTGAATAAAAGTGCGGAAAGTAAATGTCCTAATTATCTATTACAAGGCTTTGGGGCAATTACATAAATTTAAAACGAAAAATAAAGACAAACGCGCGAAAGGAAATTGGAATCGAAAGTGCGAGGGCGTTGGACCCTTTAAAGAAATTAATTTGAACTTAAAAATTAATTAATGATTAAATAAAGAAAAGAACTTATTTTTTGATGTTTTTATGTTTAATGGAAATAAAGAAAATTAATTGGAATTTGAAATTAAATAAAACCCTAGTTCTAAATTGTTTTTAATTATTAAAGAAAAATGTTTAAGTTTTAACCTAATTTACCCTAATTAATTAATTGCATATTTATTTACAAGATAATTAATAATTAATAATGATAATAAGAAAAATTTAATTATTGAGAAAAAGAGTAAAATGCTAAAAAAACCTAATTTTTATGTATTTTAATTATTTAAGAAAAAAACATTAAGTTAAACCTAAAATTAAACTAAATTGATTATTGGAATTTATTTACAAAAATATTAATAGACTAAATATTAAATAACATATTTTTTAGTGTTTTATGATTTTCTGGTTTTTTTGATTTTTATATTAAATTTGGTGAATTAAATAAAACAAAAGAAAAAAAACAATTAAAATAAAATGAAGAAAAGAAAATGAAAAAAAGAAAATGGTAATGCAAACCATGGGGGTGTTGACCCAATTTAGGAGATGTTATGAAGCAATTTGGCCCACTACAAGCTAGGCCTTTTGTTGACTTTTGTGGTTGCGTATGCGTCTGTTGACTAGCGTGCATGGTGGACTCCAAGTTCTGGCCTTTGGATGAGACTTACTGGGCGCGTGGCAAGCCAAGGCATTGGGTGTATGGTGAGCCCTGGAGTGTGCACTGCATGGGAACATGTGAAACAAAATAATAGAAATGATTTGAGGGGACCTGGGATTCGAACCCAGGTCCCAGCATTTACCAAGCCACCTGCCTACCAACTGATCCATTGCACGCGTTTGTGAGTAACATAGAAATGAAATAATATATAGAATAAAAACATTATATGCCAAAAACAAAAAAAGCGCGCGTGGATTTGAACCCTCCACTCAGGTCTTGCCACGCCAACCTTCTTCTCCGTTTGCCCCTGTAACAAAAGAGATAGCGGGGGTTTTAAACCCCCCCAAAACGCAACCTGCAAAAAAAATAGCGATTAGGCCATGCTTGGCCATAAATTGAGCGTGATGGGTCCGTTATGATCGTTTAGATGTCACGATTCCAACCATGGCAGTTTGATGTCCTAATTTTACAGTATGGGGAAATCCCCAATTTGAAGCTTGAGAAACCCTAAAATATTTCAATGGTGAATCATGCTATGATGCGTTAAAATGCAATTGGATCAATCTACTAGCTTTAGAAAGCCCCTAGCAACACAAAAACAACAAAGAAAATGGGTTAATTGCTTATGAAATATGATATACAATTTGAGAAAATGAAGCAAACCGGAGGAGGTCTAAGGCACGATTTCTTGAGTGATTATGCTTGTTTTTGATTGCCAAAGCTTCCTAAGGATGTCAGGAATATGTTTGGATGGGAATTGGGACTTGAGAGGCGCTGTAAGGAGGTTTACAGTTTTGCTCTTTGCTTGAAATTTTTTGAAATGTGTTTTGCAGTTTGGGAGCTTCTTAGGTCGTGTTCTTTCTTGTGTTCACTTGTATACATGTTATGTAATATGTTTTGATAAGAATTATGGCCCATAATGCCTTGCATTCATGCTTAAGATTTTGACATAAACTCCATTAACACACCTTCCATTTTTGAGCCAATTTTGAATTCTTGCTAGCTTTAGACCTTTGCACGAATTTGGGATGTGCATAATGGTGGTTCAAAGCTAATCAAAGCAAGATATGTCCCTTAATTAACCTTTTTTATTTTTATTTGATTTTAAAGGATTTAAAATGAATTAAATCCAATAAAATCAAATAAAAATGAAATAATTAATTTTAAATTTTGAAATAAAATGTGGGACACGTGGGAAGCATGGCCAAGCTGATTCAAGTGGAAAAAGTGGGCCCCTTTTGTCAAAAATGAAGTTTCAAGGATAAATGATTTTGGCCATTTCACAAAAATTTCCCAACTTCTCCAATGCATATCTTGCTCAATTTTTAAGCTTTGATCATGTTCTTGGACATTTTGGAAAGGTCTTGAAGTCCTCTAACCAATGTCTTTGGTCCCATGTCATTTTTATTTACCAATCTCAAGTTATGGTCTTTGACTTAAAGTCCCTTTTTGTTGACTTTTGAAAATGACCTATAATGTTGAAATTGATAACTTTTTGTGAGAGCATTTCTTGGACTTGGAATGTGAAGATGAGTTATAGGAAATGTCCTCCCCTTCAAGATGAGCATTGGATGGGATTTTTCTGATGAACCATGAAAAAGTTATGCCTTGGTCAAGTTACAGTTGACTTTTCAGCTGTCCAAAAATAGAAACTTTTGCATCTTGAGACTTTTTTGAGCCATACTTTGAGAATAATGATCAAGCATTGATCAAATGATGTTTGTGGCTTCAAAATAATATGTTGACCAAAAATTTTGACTTTTGACTGCCAAATGACCATTTTGCCCCTACAGTTGACTGTAGAGCAATTAGGGTTTTTGGTTGTGCAACTTGACCTTGTGAGCCTTGAAACTTGACATGTAGGTGCTTGACAATGTGTATGAGCATATGGGACTTGATTGAGCCCTTGAAAACCTCAACTTCCTTGCAAGAACCAAAACCCTAGTTTGACTGGCTTAGGAGGATGCTTGACTGTGTAGCCCTTGAGTAGACTTTGAACCATTTGAGATGATGCTTGGCAAAACTTTGAAGATTATGGGAGGGCAAATTTTGGGGTACAACAGTTGCCCCTGTTCAATCTTCTTAGACCTAAGGATGTAGATTGGCTTGTGTGCCTTTCGTGATCCGAGGGTGGAAGATGATTGAACACTAGAGTGCCCAGAAATTTGCACTCACATAGTTGAGTATCAGCAGTGTGACGGCGGGAATGGGCTTATAGATGCCATTTGGGACTGTGATGGATAATTGTGGAGATGGGCTTATAGATGCCATCGGGAGATGTCGATCGCGTAAGAGATTCCTTAGCGAGGACTTGCGTACCTGAGAAAGAAAGAAAATTACCTGGTCTGTTACAGGAGTTGACTTTCAAACTCTTTATGTAGACGTGCCCTGGCTGGATACAGGAATCGGATCTTTAAACTCTTCAGACGTGCCCTGGAAAGATACAGGAGTCGAGTATGGTATTGTAGTCGTCAACAGATACTCCCTGGCAAGATACAGGAATCGGATCTTCGAACTCTTCAGGCGTGCCTTGGCAGGATACAGGAATCGAGTCTGGTAATGTAGTCGTCAACAGATACACCCTGGCAGGATACATGAATCGGATCTTCGAACTCTTCAGACGTGCCCTGGCAGGATACAGGAATCGAGTCTGGTACTGTAGTCGTCAACAGATACTCCCTGGCAAGATACAGGAATCAGATCTTCGAACTCTTCAGACGTGCCCTGGCAGGATACAGGAATCGAGTCTGGTAATATAGTCGTCAACAGATACACCCTAGCAAGATACAGGAATCGGATCTTCGAACTCTTCAAACGTGCCCTGGCAGGATACAGGAATTGAGTCTGGTACTATAGTCGTCAACAGATACACCCTGGCAAGATACATGAATCGGATCTTCGAACTCTTCAGACGTGCCCTGGCAGGATACAAGAATCGAGTCTGGTACTGTAGTTGTCAACAGATACACCCTGGCAAGATACAGGAATCGGATCTGGAATCACGACAGTTGATAGCAATTATCTTTGTATTAACTTTTGTCTTGAAAAGACAAAACGTTAGTTGTATGTGATGTCATGATGTATGACATGCGTGATGAGATTATATGTTCATGATGCGTATATGCATGCTATAATGTATGAAGATGCGAGGTTTATGAATGCATGTTTTCGTCTTAGGAAAATAAATCCTTGACGGACGCCGGGAAGTTAAATCCTGGGCTGATATTGAGGAATAGTGCTTTGTTGTTTCCGCTGGGGATGATAGTTGCAAGAATACCGGTATGAGAAGATGACTCTGTTGGGGAATAAACTTGATGAAGAGATTACTCTGCGGGGAATAACTACTCTAGCGATCTTGCTGGGAAACAGTACTCTGTGGGGAGAGAGGTACTTTGCTGAGATGTTTGATGATAACTCCGCTGGGGGATACCATTGATATGTTATGTTGAAGGAATTGATAGACTCCACTAGGGATGGGAAGACTTCGCCGAGGACGATCTTTCCGTGGCTTTTGGCTGAGGATAACCCAGTTATATCCTGGTAGGGAAATAACCTTTGAATAAAGTCCGGGGGACGCGTCCGTGCTCTGCGGGGGGAAGCTTCCAGAATTTACTGGGGATAAGCTTCGTGCTGGGGAGATGGATTGAACTTTCCTGGGGAAACTTCTGGACTGGACTCTCCTGGGGAAATTCTTGAGGTATACTGGGGAAGTGGCTCCACTGAATGTCTAGTATACCGCCGGGGGACAATCTTAGACCAAGACTGCCGGGGATGCTTGTTAGGAATGTTCGTATATTGTTGGGGAATGTTGAGATCTGCTGGGGATACCCAACTTCCTTAAGGTTGCCTGTGGACTAATTCTGCTTGGGGCGAGTATATTGACTTGCTGGCTCACTCTCTGGGGAATTAAGATATCTTGGTTTTGTTCTTCAGCTGAACTTACCTTGGTACCTTGGTGGATATAGCAATTAGATCACTTTAGACAACTCATTATTGCCCCTATTTCTAATGTCACCTGTAATTGATCCTTCGTTTCGTATGCAAACATTTATGAGTTAGCAATTATTGTCAAATGCATATATCACAAATTGAACCTTGGACGTTCTTCGCAAAACAAAATAGAAAAGGAAAAAATAGTTGGCAATTTTAGCTGAATAGTGAATTTATATTGATTTTTGAATTGCCTGTAAAATAGGCGTTTATGTACAAGAGGCTGACGTCCTAGTAAGAGAATGCCGCCGAACAAAAGAGTTTATACAATTTGTACAAAGAAAACAAAACAGCTATGTGAAAAGAACAATCCCGCTGGGTTCCAACTCTGCTATCGTCTTTATATCTTCGAGCGTCTCATCACTTGATGACCTAGCTGAAGATGAAGCTGATTGATCGATGCCGTCTGAACTTGGTGTTGATACCAGATTCTGGATGCAAAGTGATCCAATGAGACATAGTATTACGCTTTATCCCTAACTTTTGCCTGGACCGCCCTTTCGGGTTTTCAGTCCACCGGGATACCCATTTTTGCCCAAGCCGCCTTTTCAGGTTTTCGACTTGCCGGGTGTACAGATTTTTTCATTTCATCCCTCATTTTGCCCGAACCCTTTTGGTTCGCCAGGAAGCCCTAATTTTTGCCTAGGTATGTCAACCTAGCGGGTCTTTTATCATGCGTAGTATCTTTTTACTATGTCTGCATTGGCGGGGTGAGGAAGGTCGTCACCATCCATGGTGGTGAGAATCATGGCTCCTTCTGAGAACACATGTTTAACCACAAATGACCCTTCATACGTAGGGGTCCATTTTCCCCTTGGATCACTCTGAGGAAGGATGATACGCTTGATTACCAGATCCCCAACTTAATATTCTTGTGGTATGAATTTCTTGTTAAATGCCCTGATCATCCGTTTTTGATACATCTGACCATGACAAATATCAGTAAGTCTCTTTTCGTCAATTAGATTTAGCTGATCAAGTCGTGTCTGGATCCAATCATCTTCACTCAGGTCTGCATCCTTCATTATCCAGAGAGAGGGTATCTGCACTTCGATCGGTAAGACTGCCTTCATACCGTAGACCAAGGAGAAAGGAGTTGCCCCGGTTGACGTCCTTGTTGAGGTTCGGTACCCATGAAGAGCGAACGGTAACATCTCGTGCCAATCTTTATAGGTCACTATCATCTTCTGCACAATTTTCTTGATATTCTTATTCGCTGCTTCTACAGCCCCATTCATCTTCGGCCGGTAAGGAGAAGAGTTGTGGTGCTGTATCTTGAATTGCTCGCAGAGCTCAGTGATCATCTTGTTATTGAGATTGGTACCGTTGTCTGTAATGATCCTTTCTGGGACGCTGTATCGACAGATCAGGTTATGCCGAATGAACCGTGCCACGACATTCTTGGTTACTGTAGCGTAGGAAGCTGTTTCAACCCACTTTGTAAAGTAATCAATTGCCACCAGGATGAAGCGATGCCCGTTGGATGCCGTAGGTCTGATCTCACCGATCATATCTATGCCCCACATTGCAAAAGGCCAAGGTGCAGTCAGGACGTTCAGAGGAACTGGAGGAACATGCACCTTATCTGCATAAATCTGGCATTTATGACATGTCCGAGAGTGTTGGTAGTAGTCGGCTTCCATTGTGGACCAGAAATACCCTGCCCGAAGGATCTTCTTTGCCATAGTATGTCCACTGGAATGTGTCCCGAAGGTACCCTCATGCAGCTCTGCCATGATCCTTTCTGCTTCAGTTTTATCCACACAACGCAGTAAGGTCGAATCATGGTTTCGCTTGTACAGGATGCCGTTGCTGAGGAAGAACTTTGCTGCGAACCTTCTTAGAAACTTTTTGTCGTTGACAGATGCACCTTCAGGATACTCTTGAGCTTCGAGATACCTCTTCACCTCATGATACCAGGGTTTCTCAGTTACCTCTTCAGCCTCAAGATCACAACAGTATGTCGGTTCGTCCAGTTTCCAGATAATGACCCGGGGAGCCTCATTGTCCCACTTGACTTTGAACATAGAAGACATCGTAGCTAACGCGTCCGCCAACTGATTCTCCTCTCTTGGGAAATGTTCAAAAGTTATCTCTGTGAAGTGGGGGATCAATGTCAACACACACTCTCTGTAAGGAATAAGATTCGGATGTTTCGTATCCCACTCCCCTTTGATCTGATTGATCACGAGAGCGGAATCTCCGAAGACACTCAGAAACTTGATCCTTAAGTCAATCGCAGCTTGGAGACCCATGATGCATGCCTCATACTCCGCCATGTTGTTGGTGCAGTTGAAACATAGTCGGGCAGTGAGTGGAGTATGAGTGCCTTGAGGGGATATGATCATAGCGCCGATACCGTTACCCAAAGCATTGGAGGCTCCGTCAAAGTGCATAGACCATCTGGATCCTTCCTCAGGTCCTTCATCCGGTCCAGGTACTTCACAATCAGTCACTATCATGATGCTCTCGTCTGGAAACTCGAAGTTCATTGACTGATAGTCGTCTACTGCCTGGTGTGCCAAGTGGTCTGCCAATACACTTCCCTTGATAGCTTTCTGAGTCGTGTACTGGATGTCGTATTCCGTCAAGATCATTTGCCATCTTGCTATTCTCCCAGACAGAGCAGGCTTTTCAAATATGTACTTTATTGGATCCATCTTTGAGATCAACAAGGTAGTGTGAGTTAGCATATACTGTCTCAGCCGGCGAGCAGCCCATACCAAAGCGCAGCAAGTTTTCTCGAGCAGTGAGTATCGGGTCTCACAGTCGGTAAAATTTTTGCTAAGGTAATAAATGGCATGCTCTTTTCGGCCAGACTCGTCATGCTGCCCCAGCACACACCCCATTGAGTTGTCAAGTACTGTCAGGTATAGTATCAGAGGTCTCCCTTCAACCGGTGGCATAAGAATGGGTGGTTCTTAGAGATACTCTTTGATTCTGTCAAAAGCAGCCTGACATTCATCATTCCAACGTACTACCTGATCTTTCTTCAGCAGCTTGAAGATTGGTTCACAGGTAGCAGTTAGGTGCGAGATGAATCGAGCAATGTAATTCAGGCGTCCTAGAAAGCCTCTGACCTCTTTCTCTGTCTTGGGAACTGGCATCTCTTGAATAGCTTTAACCTTGGCAGGGTCCACTTGAATACCCTTATCACTCACGACGAAGCCTAGCAACTTTTCAGATCTAACCCCGAAGGTGCACTTGTTCGGGTTCAACCTCAGCTTGTACAATTTCAGACGGTCAAACAACTTCTGCAGATGGTCAAGGTGTTCCTCCTCAGTTTGGGACCTTACAATCATGTCGTCAACATACACTTCTATCTCATGATGGATCATGTCATGAAATAAAGCAACCATGGCACGTTGGTAGGTTTCCCCAGCATTTTTCAACCCGAATGGCATGACCTTGTAGAAGAAGGTGCCCCACTGAGTAACAAAGGTAGTTTTTTCCATGTCTTCAGGAGCCATCTTGATCTGATTATACCCTGAAAAACCATCCATGAAGGAAAACACCTTATGTTGAGCAGTATTGTCAACCAGGACATCAATGTGAGGTAGGGGGAAGTCCTCTTTGGGGCTGGCCCTGTTCAGATCCCTGTAGTCGACACACATTCTGACCTTACCATCTTTATTTGGCACTGGAACTACGTTGGCTACCCACTGAGGGTAAGAAGTCACTGCAAGAAACCCGGCATCGAATTGCTTCATAACCTCAGCTTTGATCTTCTCGGACATCTCTGGACGCATACGGTGGACCTTTTGCTTAACCGGAGGGCAGTCTTCCTTGGTAGGCAGATGATGGACTACGATGTCGGTATCCAACCCAGGCATGTCTTTGTAAGACCAGGCAAAGATCTCCACATAATCATGTAGCATCTGAATCAGCCGTTGTTTCACGCTGAGCTCGAGATTGGCACCAATCTTGACTTCCTTTCTATCTGTCTCAGTACCTAGATTCACCGTTTCCACTGGCTCTTCATGTGGTTGAATGGCCCTCTCCTCCTGGAGTAACAGTCTTGCAAGCTCACCAGGCACTTCGCAATCATCTTCACCTTCGTCTTCGGCTAAGTTGATTGGATTTTCGAAGTCATAACTGGCAGTAGTAGAGTCGTTACCAGTGAGATCCAGAGTGGATTGAGACCTGTATGAGTGAGTGTGTGTAAATACAGCTGCTTTGCAATATATATAAAGAAAGAAAGGGAGCGCAAGATTTTAAATGTGAAAAACGTCCAATGCTTTTATTCATGATATATGAAGGTGACAAACAAAAGCCCTCACAAACAGAACCACGGTGCCCCGGGTAAGACACCGGGCCATAAAGTTTCAAATTACTGTTTATTACAAATACAAAACAAAGAAGTTCATTACTGGGTGACAAAAGTAATGGGTGTAAAGCCTTTTGCGGTCCAGTTGCTAGGTCCACCATTGTCCGTTGGGTAGATCCAACTGTCAAACTCTGATTCTTCCACTTCGTCTTCATCCCCAATAGCATTCACTTCTGGATTGGTGATGAGCACAGGAGGTCTTCCAATCCTTGCCTTGCGCACAGCCTTCTGAGCCTCTGCAGTGAAACCCAGCCCAAACTTGTTAGTCTTAGGAGTAAAATCAGGGAGCTTGCCCCAGTTTGCACATTCACCTTTTTCAATCACAGCCCGGGCGTCCTTTAAGGAGGCCATCTTCAAAGGAGAAACCTCTTCAACCACTGCTTCTGCTGCTGCCAATGTTTGTGGCACCTCTTCAAAATGTTGAAAGGGGGTCTCAATGAACTCCCCATCCATTTCCACGTACCTGAAGGAGTTGAGGTGGCTGACCATGTATTCCTCTTCCCCTTGCACTGTTACAATCTTCCCCCTGACCGGGTACTTGAGCTTCTGATGCAACGTGGAGGTCACAGCTCCAGCCTTGTGGATCCACGGGCGACCCAGCAAACAAGAATAGGATGGACGGATGTCCATCACATAGAATTTTGAATCAAAGACTTGTGACCCAACCCTGATTGGGATGTCAACCTCACCATATACCATTCTTTTGGACCCGTCAAAGGCCCGGACAACAATGTTACTTGGTTTGAGCTCTAGACCCTCACAGTCCAGCCTGTCCAGAGCCTTCTTGGGTAGCACGTTTAGTGAAGAACCAGTGTCAACCAGCACATGAGCAAGAGTAGTGCCCCTGCATTCAATGGAGACATGCAGGGCATCATTATGGTTCTTCCCTTTGGCTGTCAGATCGACATCAGAGAAACCCAGGCCATTATCAGCGGTTAAGTTGGCCACACAGTCGGTGAATTGATCAGCAGATGTCTCTTGGGGTACGTGTGCCGTCTTTAAGAAAGCAATCAGGGCCTTGGCATGGGCCTCTGAACACAGCAGCAGTGATAGCATGGAGATTTTGGAGGGGGTGTGCCCCAACTGTTCAACGACGTTGAAATCACTTTTCTTTATAATCTTGAGGATCTCTTCCATCTCTTGCTTGGAAGCCTCAACAATGGTCTTTGGTGCCTCCGTCTGAGCAGGCATATCAGAAGCAATCCCCTTGCCCCGAGCGTCAGATGACTCGGCAGTAGGGGTGGAAACTTGATTAGGGGAAGAGACAGGCACACTGGCAGGTGTGATGATCAAAGGCCTCTGAATTACTGGAGGAGCAATGTCTGGTGAGAACAGTCTCCACTACGAGTGACCTTAGCAGGCCCAGTGATGTTGGTGATACCAGTATCAGTATTGAACTCTTGCTTCACTCCCAGAACATAAACATCTGCCCCATAGTGCCACGGGACAGCTTTATCAGACTTGTAGGGGATGGGCCCCGGAACAGTAATGGTGATGGGAGCAATCTTGTGAACAGGAAAAATTTGGACAGGCTTCTTTGAAGGAGCCTTGGAAGGGTTGTTGAAAATGGTAACAATTGAAACTTCTTCAACAGGGGCAGCAGGAACCGCAGTCTTTTTGAACAAAATCTCTTTACTATCCATCAGGTTTTGGACGCCTGATTTCAGCAAAGAACAACCAGCAGGGGAATCAGCACATAAAGGGCAACCTTTGCTACATCCCAGAAATAAACCGGCTAGCAACAGGTTCCTCTTGACAGTCAGCAGCGGTGTAGCAACATCATCCATAGAAGCTACATACAAATCCTCCTCAACAGCATTCACTCCATGCTGGGGCATGGGAGCGGTCACAACATTTGGCCTCTCGGGCGCCTCGAACTATATCTCCTTGGCATCAATAAGGTCCTGAACCTTATTCCTCAGGGCCCAGCAATCATCAGTAGAATGTCCTGGGCTATCAGAGTGATAAGCGCAGCGGGCGTTGAGGTTGTATTTCGGAGATGCTGTGTTTACCATCTTCGGAGCCTCTTTGATAGTTACCAGGCTAGTTGATAGTAGTTGCGGCAGGATCTGAGAGAGAGTTATGCTGAACTGAGTATACTGCCGTTTGGGCCTCTCAGCTCTGGGTTGGTTGTACTGTTGTGGAGCAGCAGTAGGCTTAGAAATAACCACCGCGTTGACAGCTTGGCGGCGTTCCGGTTTGTCCTGCCTTCTTGGACCATACACAGCACTTGCCTCTTTCTTGAAGGGCTTCTTTTCAGTACTTGAGGAGGCAACCTTCTGTATCTTCCCCGATTTTATACCAGCCTCGATCCTCTCACCAGTCAGGATCAGATCAGTAAACCCAGCAGAGGAATTACCAATGAGATGATTGAAAAATGGACCAGATAGGGTCCCCAAGAACATATCCACCAACTCCCGGTCCGTCAACGGTGGCTGCACCCTGCCAGCCAGATCTCTCCATTTCTGTGCGTACTCCTTAAAACCTTCACCCGATCCTAGCGACATACCCTGGAGTTGGGTACGCGTAGGAGCGAGGTCGGAATTATATTGATACTTCTTGTAAAAAGCAGTGGCCAGATCCTCCCAGTTACGAATGTTGGTCCCATCCAGCTGATAGAACCATTCGAGGTGAGTCCCTGAAAGACTCTCCTAGAAGAAATGGATCCATAAGTTCTTGTCTGCTGTGTAAGGCTGGATCTTCCTTACATAAGAACGGAGGTGCATCTTAGGACAAGAAGACCCGTCATACTTCACAAAGGCAGGCGCCTTGAACTTGTGTGGAATTACCACCCCAGAAGATAACCCCAAGTCTCCGAAATCCAGTCCAGGCACACGCTGAATCTCCATAGCATTTAATCTGTCCTCCAGTTGTTTGTACCGGTCCTCAGCAGGAGGGTAATGTTCGTCATTGAAGTATGTCTCAGTGTCAGAGACCACAGGACTAGGGACCTCTCTCCCTTGGTGACTACCTTCCCCCACAGATGGAGTAGTCCTCTCAGCTTCATTTTGCAAAGTGTTCCCGAGCCTGCGCTCAGTGTTGAATAGCACAGTCCTCTTCTTCTTCTTATTCTTCTTCAGGAGCATAACCTTCAGCTCTTGTTGTCCCTGGGCCAAGCCCATGATCAGCTCCTGAAAATGTGCGTTCTGCGCCTGAAGGGCCTTGATAGACAGCTTGGTAGATGATTCAGGGTTCATGATGCTGAAATAAACAGCAAAGAACAGTAAGCAACCTGAAAAGAAGAGTACCTGCCATGCACATGATGAATGAT
The DNA here is from genome assembly GCA_948472305.1 of Vicia faba. Classification (NCBI taxonomy): domain Eukaryota; kingdom Viridiplantae; phylum Streptophyta; class Magnoliopsida; order Fabales; family Fabaceae; genus Vicia; species Vicia faba. The sequence continues at coordinate 1,208,907,874 of OX451739.1, forward strand.
ATGTGTTTATGCAATGCATTCAAAGGTTCGAAAATTCAAATTTGTTGTAGACAAAAAGGAACACACGTTATCATTAAGGGAATAACTGTTTGGTACATCAAAGCCTCATGGGCACAACATTACAAGGCAAATCAATCCCAAAAGACACTACGCATCCTTTTCGGGGCAATGTAAGTGTTGAGATTCCTCTCCTCGTGCAGCAGGCGGGTGAGCTCCAGGACCTTCTTTTCACTAGCATGTAGACTGATCTCAAGAGAATTCCGTTCTTCCTTAAGCTGGACCCAACTCTTCTGCATTTCTTCCCATGATGTGGGCATGTCAGGATGTTGAATGGTGTAGGACACCTCTCCTTCCAATACTGGTTCTTTGATCACAGAGAGAACATGAGGATAAGGCATCTCTAACTTCTGGGAGCGGGCGCGTACCCACTTGAGATAAGGTTCCAACGGGATGGAGTTCCTGTGCCCCAGTGTCTTGCTGTCTATCTTACTGGGCATCCTCCAAGCTCTGATAAATCTCTGACGAAGTCCTTGTGCATCATTGTCGGAGTCAAAAACTATGTCAGGAATTAACATGTCATGAGGGTCGTCCCTCCGAGCATAACTAAACTGTCTCCAAGCCAGGCACGGGTTATAAGTAATACCTCCTATGATTCCAAGTAAAGGAACATTAGGGTACTCCCCGCAACGATCAATGATAGTGACATCCTCTCTGGACCGAGAACACCAATGTATATCAGCATGTGTAAGGGTCATCAATCGTTGTGACCATCTCAAACCCCGCTCGTTCTTCAAAACTGATTGCGGAAGGTGCGAAATAAACCACCTTCCCAAGAGAGGAGTACAGCACATAAGAACACCTCTTTTTCTCATGGTTCGAGTGTAACATGAGTGAAGGATGTCCCCAAGCAATGTAGGTATAGGATTCCTGGATATGAAGATCTGGACAACACTGATATCTATAAGCTGATCTGGTTAGGGAACAACACCAAACCATAGACAAGGAGGGCCACAACTTCTTCAAAAGCTTGTAGGTCAAGGGAGTTCCAACATTCTTGGGCCTTCTCGAACAGAAACCTGGCTAAGAACCCTTTGATACCACTTCTAACTTCCCAATGTCCCTTGAGGTCAGATGGTTGTAGGTGTAAGGCTTTAGCAATCTCTTCAAGCTTGGGTTCCTTTTCCGTACCGTTGTAGGGTAGTTGATCAAGGATAGGGATCTTCAGAAGTCGGGAGAACTCTTCCAATGTAGGTACCAGTTGATAATCCAGGAAAGTGAAACAGTGGTGCAGAGGGTCAAAGAACTGGAATAATACCTTTATCATATCTTCCTCAATGTTGGTGTTGACCAAGCTGATGAGTCTTCCATGTCTCTCACTGAATGAAGAGCTCTCGGGAATTCTGGGTATAAGCTCCTTAAGCTGAGGATGGATCCTTACAAGGCTGATCTGAATTGTCTTTCTGCGAACAGTTTCCATGTCCTACAAAACAAGAACAAAGATGAAGGTTCGAACCCCTTAAATAGTTAGTCAATGCATATGATGTTGTATGATGTTATGATGCTATGATTAAACACACCACAAATATTTACAAAGGCAAACATGATAAGGCACACAAGTCACACAAGACAAGCCCTTAGAGTGTAGGCCTGCATGGGGTCTGGGTATTACCCTCTTGAAGTTGGTGGGCTCAACCTGTCCTATTAGAAGTAATCGGGTTCTAAGGGTCCCAATATCACTGGATTGCTTTCATTGTTCATTGTTTCGATTTAGCCACTGAACTGGCGACCGAAATATTCCAGGAAAGCAACCCTCAATTGAGTGTAGTATCGAGTATCAACCAACCTCGGACTGCACCAAAGTCAGTTATCTCACTACCCTAAAGAGGCCAAGATAGTTCAATTAAGGTTCCTAAGGTCAGTTGATGCTTCACGACACCACATGGAGGCCCCGTACTCTCCTTGACTGAACTCAAGGGTTACCGGTACACACTAAAGTGCCACATCAACGTAGCAGACTGCTTCAACCATGTCGGTATACCCCGCACAGTTCCCTCACAGCCTTGTTGCTACTTTCTAAGAAGGTATCCCCATATCCGGGTTAGGATCTATAGAACTCCCAAGACAGTCCCACAATTTAAAGCAAACAACTCAAAGCAATTGAAAACACAGTGATCTTAGTCCTAAGGTACACCTCACTTTAAAAGTTTTCCCCAGCAGAGTCGCCAGTTCTGTGACCGGTGGATCTGGAACTGACTGTTTAACACTGGTTCGCGAAATGTCGCGGAAGCAAGAGTCGCCACCGTCTTTTATTTTCTCCAACAAGGAAAGGACAAAAGCACAGAAAAATTCCTTTTGAGATTGTTTCTCGGTTCGGGAGGTAGATTTATAGAAAGGGAAGGTGTTAGCACCCTTTCTATCCATGGTTATCCACGGGCTCTTAGATACTTGCTCATTGTGTTTTCAAAATGTTTGTTTGCTTTTCAAGGTGAGTGGGTTTTGAAAAAAGTTTCTTTGAAAGTTTCAGATCGACTCTTGTATCAGTCCTCAAGAGTGTTTGAAAAGTTGTTTTTGAAAGCTTTTTGCAAAGTGTCGGTGTGAAAAGAAGTTTTTGATTTGTTTTTGAATAGAGCAAGTATCTACGAGTCATCTACCTACCCTAAGGAATTCTGATGTGTAAATGTCCTTTAGGTAGTGCCATCCCACCATTGAGAGGTAGGTAGCACCACCGTTGGAGGTGTTCGGGTCAATTCGAGGGTTAGGGACAGTGTGGTCACCGAGCAATGATAAGATACCTTAGAAGCTACCCTTATTCCATTGATCTTTTTATTCCGAGGCAACCGTTTCGAGGCAACTAGATCAATGGAACATAAGGACTCACTAAGACGTCCTATACTTGACGACCACGTCTCGAGGGGCAAGGCAACAGTGTGATCACCAGAGCAACAGTAGGACACCTTAGAAGCTACCCTTATGCCATGTTCATGGACATAAGGACTTACTAAAACGTCCTATACTCGACGACCACGTTTCGAGGGGCAAGGCAACAGTGAGGTGTACCCTAGGAGTGGTGTGTGAATTGTGTGTCATGTTCAGTTATGTTTTATCTTGTCATGCATTGGGCGAGCTACGCTTGATTTTATTTGGGCATACATTCTTTCATGTGATTAACAGTTTAAAGGGTGCGGAAATTAAAATGCGGAAAAATAAAGGTCCTACGCTATTACAAGACGCGGGTCTACATCGCCAAATTAACAAAGACCCGATTTGAATAAAAGTGCGGAAAGTAAATGTCCTAATTATCTATTACAAGGCTTTGGGGCAATTACATAAATTTAAAACGAAAAATAAAGACAAACGCGCGAAAGGAAATTGGAATCGAAACTGCGAGGGCGTTGGACCCTTTAAAGAAATTAATTTGAACTTAAAAATTAATTAATGATTAAATAAAGAAAAGAACTTATTTTTTGATGTTTTTATGTTTAATGGAAATAAAGAAAATTAATTGGAATTTGAAATTAAATAAAACCCTAGTTCTAAATTGTTTTTAATTATTAAAGAAAAATGTTTAAGTTTTAACCTCATTTACCCTAATTAATTAATTGCATATTTATTTACAAGATAATTAATAATTAATAATGATAATAAGAAAATTTTAATTATTGAGAAAAAGAGTAAAATGCTAAAAAAACCTAATTTTTATGTATTTTAATTATTTAAGAAAAAAACATTAAGTTAAACCTAAAATTAAACTAAATTGATTATTGGAATTTATTTACAAAAATATTAATAGACTAAATATTAAATAACATATTTTTTAGTGTTTTATGATTTTCTGGTTTTTTGGATTTTTATATTAAATTTGGTGAATTAAATAAAACAAAAGAAAAAAAACAATTAAAATAAAATGAAGAAAAGAAAATGAAAAAAAGAAAATGGTAATGCAAACCATGGGGGTGTTGACCCAATTTAGGAGATGTTATGAAGCAATTTGGCCCACTACAAGCTAGGCCTTTTGTTGACTTTTGTGGTTGCGTATGCGTCTGTTGACTAGCGTGCATGGTGGACTCCAAGTTCTGGCCTTTGGATGAGACTTACTGGGCGCGTGGCAAGCCAAGGCGTTGGGTGTATGGTGAGCCCTGGAGTGTGCACTGCATGGGAACATGTGAAACAAAATAATAGAAATGATTTGAGGGGACCTGGGATTCGAACCCAGGTCCCAGCATTTACCAAGCCACCTGCCTACCAACTGATCCATTGCACGCGTTTGTGAGTAACATAGAAATGAAATAATATATAGAATAAAAACATTATATGCCAAAAACAAAAAAAGCGCGCGTGGATTTGAACCCTCCACTCAGGTCTTGCCACGCCAACCTTCTTCTCCGTTTGCCCCTGTAACAAAAGAGATAGCGGGGGTTTTAAACCCCCCCAAAACGCAACCTGCAAAAAAAATAGCGATTAGGCCATGCTTGGCCATAAATTGAGCGCGATGGGTCCGTTATGATCGTTTAGATGTCACGACTCCAACCATGCTTGGCCATAAATTGTGAGAGCATTTCTTGGACTTGGAATGTGAAGATGAGTTGTAGGAAATGTCCTCCCCTTCAAGATGAGCATTGGATGGGATTTTTCTGATGAACCATGAAAAAGTTATGCCTTGGTCAAGTTACAGTTGACTTTTTAGCTGTCCAAAAATAGAAACTTTTGCATCTTGAGACTTTTTTGAGCCATACTTTGAGAATCATGATCAAGCATTGATCAAATGATGTTTGTGGCTTCAAAATAAGATGTTGACCAAAAATTTTGACTTTTGACTGCCAAATGACCATTTTGCCCCTACAGTTGACTGTAGAGCAATTAGGGTTTTTGGCTGTGCAACTTGACCTTGTGAGCCTTGAAACTTGACATGTAGGTGCTTGACAATGTGTATGAGCATATGGGACTTGATTTAGCCCTTGAAAACCTCAACTTCCTTGCAAGAACCAAAACCCTAGTTTGACTGGCTTAGGAGGATGCTTGACTGTGTAGCCCTTGAGTAGACTTTGAACCATTTGAGATGATGCTTGGCAAAACTTTGAAGATTATGGGAGGGCAAATTTTGGGGTACAATAATAGCAATATTGCCAAGTATCTTAGCATGTTTTGAGGGACCAAGATCATTTTTAGGCAACCTTGTCTAGCGTCATCGAGGGACTATGATCTTTTGTTTTGTATTGTTTTGCCAAGATACCTAGCATGCATACCATGGCCATGTTTTAAGGCAACCAAGTGGGTGAAACCCTAGGGGTGCTTGTGTGAGATGTGTTGTCATTTTTCATGCATTTTTGTCTTGTATTAGGTCATGCTATTTGTTTGATTTTTTTTGTCTTATCATACAAACCCTAATTTACTAAACATGTATATAATGCGATAAATTGCGTATAATAAATCTAAGATATTACAACAATATTAAGGGAGGGGGATACAAGTTTTGAATGGGGATATTTGCACAAAATAAAACCCTAATTCACTATTACAACCCAATTGAATTTATTGTACAATAAATAAATAATCAATTATTTAAATATGCAATAAAAATGTAAATATGCAAAAAAATGTTTTGTAATTGTTTTATGTATGAGAAATTAAAATTATCTAAGTCCTAAAATTAAGAAGAAATAAAATTATTATTTTTGAAAGGGGAAACCCTAGTTTTTTTTAAAAGAAAATATGTTTTCTATTATTATTTATTTGTCCATTTTTGTTCTAGAAAAATAATAACAATATTATGCACAAATATTGAAAATTAAATATGTATGAAAAATAAATATTTAATATGTATAAAATAATAAAATAAAATATTTAAGTATTTTTTATTATTTACAAGTTTATTTAAGAAAACAAATTCTACAAACCTAATAAACTATTTTTATGCCAAAAAAAAATAATAAAAAATAATAAAAAATAATAAAATAAAATGCAAAAAATTAAGAAAATATTTTTGGAATTTTTAAATGTTCAGAAAAAATAATTAAAGTCAATAATCATAAAAATAACAAGAAAATATGAAAAATAACAAAATATGAATCAGGGGGGTGCAAGAGTAAACTGGGGGGTGTGAAAAGTAGCAGCCCCAAGGCGCCAGGCCCAGGACAGCTTGCCTTGTAGATGCTTGAATCTCCCTGTAAAAGTCAACCTGCAAACCTTCAAAATGAAAATGGTGATCCTTGAAACAGGGGTTACAGTTGCAAGACAAAGGCCTGGATAGCTTAGGTAGGATATATGTAAAGTGTTTGAAGTCTTAAAATGAGAAACGCACGAGCCAATATTGATTTGGCAAGTGCTCTGCAGATGATGCCCTGTTTGGGCAGAAAAATGTGATTTTGGTGTTTCAGAGTGTTTTGGATGCTATGGATTCGTTCTTAGGCTTGTTACAAAGTTATGAAGTTGTTTCAAATGTTGCCAAGGCTTGCCTTTATCAGATGGATGAGTTCTCTTGACTTTTGCAAGTTTGCTTGCTTTTGAAGAAAGTTTGAAGTGACAATGCCAAAAGCCTGTACAGGATAGCTTATAGATTGCATAGAGTTGGTGTACTTTGCCTGATAACTGTGGATCTTGTTTGCAACAAAAGATCAGGTCCATTGCTCAAGATTTGCAAATTTGCAAAAAGCTAGCTTTATGAAAGTAGTATTGTGAACTTTATGTCATTTTTGGATTAATTCATTGTACAATGCTCCAAAGATAAAAATAAAGCCATTGTCCACTGAATTAGAATTCAATTATGGAGTTTAGAAAGGATTAGGACCTGTAATGCCAAGTACAAGCATGCTAGGGCAGATTTGCAACTTGAACCATTGTGAAAATGCCTTGAACAAAAGTGATAAATTGCCATTTTCCCTTCTTTGATTCTCCCTAACCATAAATGATCTTGGAGAGTTCTTGGACATTTTGGAAAGCTTGTAACATGCTCCACAATCCATATTTGAAATGAATTTTGAGATTCCTCTTGGAACTAGGTGAAAAGTTGCCATGAAATTAGGTAAAAAATCTGCCTAAACTAGGGCAAAATTTCACTAAGTTAAAAAGTTTATGGACCCTTGTTCACAAAATCATAACTTGAGATCCAAGCATCTTTTGGGAAAACTTTGTGAATCAAAGTTGTATATTTCATGGAGGAATACAACTTTCATGTTGGAAGTTTCCTTTGAATCCAATTGCATCATGGTGAAAAAGTTGTGGAAGGTTGGGAAAAAATAAGAAAATTTCCATACTTAGAAATTTCCTAAGTTATGAAAAATTTTGAAATTAAACCCTAACTTGAAAAATTGATTTTCTTGATCAACAAGTTTCATATTTTGACATATCTTGATGAATTATGACCCTTGGCACTTGATTTTGACCAAAAAGTCAAAGTTTGACTTTTCAGTGTACAGTTGATTTTTGATCAGTTGACTGGAAAATTCATCTATCAATCCTATGTGTGATACGGTGGGAGAACTGACTTGAGGTTTCGCGTTTGTGTTTGCAAATGTTTCGGTTTAGCAAGAGTCTCCACCGACTTTTTATTTTATCCTAAGGAAAGGTCAAAAAGCACAAGAAAGACCTTTTAGATGTTTTCTTGGGTTCGGGGGGGGGGGGGGGGGGGAGGGGGAGGGGGGGTAGATTATGAAAAGGGAAGGTGCAAGCACCCTTTTCATCCATGGTTATCCATGGACTCTTAGTTACTTGTTTAGATCACTTGCCTTTGCTTTTCAATTGTTTGAAATGGTGCTTTGTGTGTGGTTTTTGAAAATGCTTTGAAAAAGAGGCCTTGTCTAGGCAACCTTTGTAATGATTCTTGTTTGAATATAAACAAAGGTGTGTGTCTTTTTGAAAAGATATTTCAATGTTTTGAAAGTTTGTTTTGAAATTGTGTTGTGATGTGTGTTTGAAAGTGGCAAGGATGTTTTGCAAGCTTTTGATCAAGTAACTAAGAGTTGTCTACCCTATTTTACTGAAAAGATCTTTCTTATGTTTTTAACCCGTTTGACAGTGTTATTTCACCATTGCATTTGGTGAATAACCTTGTGTTAGGATGTTAAACGGGACAGGCGCGGGTCATCGCATACAATCATTGAAAGCAACTTGTGAGACGCTCTAGCAATTTTGTAAGGGACGAGATCGTTTTATCGAAGGCACATCGAGGGTCATCGAGGGACTACGATCTTTGTTTATCGAAGGGGCTTTTTCTAGAGTGTCTCATACTCGAGGGACATGATTGCATTTTCCGAGGCAACAAGCGAGGTTACCCTAGAGGTGCAAGTGTGCATTGTGTTTGTCATTTTCATGCATTTTGATTCTTGTATTAGGTCATCTAACGATTGATTTTAGATTTTCGCATACAAACCTAATTACTATACAGTATATTGAAAGCAATAAATTGCGGGAATTTAAAGTCTAAGTTATTACAAAGAAGTATCCGGGGATGGGGGTACAATTATTTACAAATGGGGATGAATCTCACAAGGATAATAAAGTTCAAATATCAAGTGTTACAACCAAATCGAATTGTTGCAATTCAATGTAAAATTATAACAAATGAATAGATCAATAATATTATGAGATGCATGTATTTATTTACAAATAAAAATCTATTCCAAAATAAAGAAAGATTAAAAAATATATTATTATTTGCATGGGTTTTATTAATTATATAAATAAAAGGGTTTAAAAAAGAAGAAAAATTTAATTAAATAAAAATTCTATTATTCTTTGTATTTTTATTAAATGTAACAAATATTAAAGAAAACTATATTGAGAAAATCAAAATAAAATTTAATATATTATTCGTTTTTTTTTATTAACAAAAACAATTTAATTAGAATGAAAATAATTAAAAGATTATTGGTTTAAAATAAAAGAAAAGAAATTGAATTAAAAAAGGGTGGGCTTAAGAAATTTTTAGGGATTAAGCCCAAATAAAAAAAGAAACAAAAAGCCTGAATGGATGAAAATGGGGGGTACGCTGGCCAAAAGTGTGGGCTTAAGGCAATTTTTTGGGGCGGCCCAAATGGAAGTTTGTACAACGTTTTGTTAGGGGTTCAGCATTTGGGGTTCTCAGAATTAGGGTTTGTTGTGACAAACAAATGGCGCTGCTTACTTCGTCTTCCTCTCCATCTCTCTCACCCACATGCGCTTTTGATTCTACCTCCTATCTCAGCCGCTGGAGTGCCCTCACTCTCCAGCTCTCTCTATCATTCAAGGGCCTGGGTTGTGTTATGGTATGATTTGTTTCTTGTTCTTTTAGGGTTTCACAGTTTTGTTCATTTGTTTGCATGTTCATGTTTTTCTTTACAGTTTAATATTTTAACCTTGGGATGTTTACATGCTTGATATGTAGTAATGGTTTGAGAAGATCATACCTTGAGTTTTCTTTAGAGAAGAGAGATGGAGGGTGAGATGGCGCCCCTGGTGGTTTAGCAGCGGAGAAGAAGATAATGGTGAATGCGCTTCTGGTACCTTTGTATTTCTCTTGATTTGTTGATTGATGATGATCTGAATCTGTTATTGTTGTTTGTTGATGATGGATTTAATTCTGAAACCCTATTTGTTGTTGATGATGAACATGATTCTGAAACTATTATTTTTGCTTCTGAACCTCTTCTTCTTTCTTGGTTTTTTGATGGGCTGATGATGAAGATAGCTTCTGAAACTATTTGTGTGCTTCTGAAATTCTTTTCCTCTTTCTTGGTTTTGATATTGATGATGAGAGTGTCTCTGAGATTGATTATTTTTTTGTTAATGATGATGAATAAAATCTGAAACTTGTTTTGCTTGATTTTCTCTCCCTCTTTCTGAATGTTGATGGTTGATGGTTGAGGATGATGTATTTGATTCTGAAACTGTTGTTTGTTTGGAAAACTATTTTTTTGTTGGTTTGCTTGGGAAGCTTGAAGATTTGTTAGCTTTACAGGTTTGTTCTGTTTGAGCTGTTTGGCTTGTTGAATTTGTTTCGGGCAAGCTTGACAAGTTTTGCAGGTTTTGAAACTGTTTGGCTTGTTGAATTTGTTTTGGGCAAGCTTGGCTGGCTTGGAGCAGTTTGTTGGTTCTGAAACTGTTTGGCAAAGCTTGTTTGCAGTTTGGTACAGGTTTGACAAGTTATGTAGTTTGGCCTGTTTGCTGTTTGGTACAGGTTTTGCAAGTTGTTTTGGTTTGGCCTGTTTGCAGGTTTGTGGTTTCTTGCTAGCAGGTTGTTTTGGTTTGGCCTGTTTGCAGGTTTGTGGTTTGACATATTTTCGAGTTTTTGGTTACAGGTTGTGTGTTTTGTTGATTGGCTTGTTGAGCTTGTAGTTTTTGGGCAAGCTTGCAGGTTTATGGTTTGAGCAGTTTTGCTAAACAGGTTTGCAGTTTGTTGTTTGCAGGTTAGCAAGTTTGCAAGTTATGCAGGCTTTTGAGTTTTTGTTCTTAAGCTTGGCTCTCATGTCCTCCTTTTTAGACTGTTATGCAGTCCTCTCTTTTATATCTTTTTTTTGTTTTTGTTCACTTATGCCAGCCTGCCTTAGCCAAACTGCAAACTTTTTCATCAAAGGTCCTCTCTTTCTCTCTCTCTCAAATAAGCACTTTTGCTTATTATATTGTATTTTCTGAAAAGTTTGTGATTTGCTTTTCTCTTTGTGAACCAAGAAGAGAAATCTTCTTGTGATTTGCAAAGATAAAAATAAAAACATGATGAAAAATATAGCATTCTGATTCCGGCCGACAAACTTTAATGATGACCTTTTCTTTCCTTTTCTGCTTGAAAAATTAACTGTACTAATTTCTTTTCTTTCTTCTTTTTTTTCAGGTAAATGAAACTTGGACGATAGAGGAAGCAAAGGACTTTGAGACCTTGAGCATGGGAGCACTGAAGCTTAGGAGATTTAAGCTTAGAATTAGATAGACTTTTTTTTCATTTATTGTAAACAATTATTATTATAAATACTATAAGTTGTAAACTTACAATATTCAAATAAATTTTGTAACAACATTTAAAATGAATAAAAGTCTTTATCCAAAAGAATTTTTCTATTGTCACATATCTTTCAATTTTTCCTTTTGCATCTTCACTTTTTTTTAAGATTTCTGATTTAAAATGACTGAAATTGCATTCCAGTATTTCCAATACAGATAACTTAAAATCCAAGTAATCCCTAAAACTCTGTAATCTCATAACTTGCGACAACATTCAAATCAACATACGCGTGGTATTCCAAACAAGCAAGCATTCCATTAACTGGCAAGCATTTTATTCCATTAACAAGAATATGTTTTAACAGGCGCACATTATCTGGTTAATCTGGATTAGACAGTTTCAGCTCCTGTCTCTTATCCCAGATAAACAAAACTTGAGGACAAACAGCAATCTTTCAGTAGGCTTAAAAAGTGTGAAAACAATGTAACATGAAACTGAATTTCTGTGGATTCAATTTTCTCTGAGAAACGTGAGAGAAAAATCCTAATTCTGGATTGATTGCTAAAGAAAAGTCTGTTTGATCGATTCTTGATCCAATCATAAAAATCAGAGAAAACCCTAGGGTTATGATTTCTTGTGAAAAAGGGAGGGAAAATTTTGGGGTACAACAGTTTCCCCTGTTCAATCTTCTTGAACCTGAAGAGTTAGATTGGCAATTTTGCCGTTCGTGACTCAAAGGTAAAAGAGGATTGGACACTAGAGTGCCCATAAATTTGCACTCGTCAAAGCATAGTTGATGGAATGGGCTTAAAGATACCATTTGGAGATGTTGACAGAAATTGTCGGAGATGGGCTTAAAGATGCCATCCAAGAATGTTTGTTGAATTTTATGTTGTAGTTGAAAGAATGAGTATCAGAAAGGTATCCATGTTTGGAACGTCTCTGAGCTGGGGGTCTAAATAAGCAATAGATTAGCATCCGTGTTTGGTGAATCGGTAAACTGTTTTCAGCGAGCTGAATCTGAACAAATGATAGATGGACATCCCTGTTTGGAAGCACCCATAAACTGTTTTCAGAAATTGAATCTGAACAAGCGATAGATTGACATCCATGTTTGGAAGCACCCGTAAACTGTTTTCAGAAATCCTTGAAGTTGAAGCTTGCTAAACTTATCCTATGAAGGGTAAAATATTAGCTGAAACACAAAGTTATGTTGCATGAAATGTATGATGCAATATATGTGTTTTATCAATGTTTATGATATATGAATGCAATGTATGCGCATGTGAGCTGATGAGCTGTCTGGCTGAGGAAGACAAATCCTAGATAGCTGGAGATAATAAAATCTTTGACCGCTGTCGGGGAAAATAAATCCTTGACTATTGTTGGGGATTCAAAACCCTTTGATCGTTTGAGAATGAGAAGTCCTGGGACCACTTTTGAAGAGTATGCGTGTCTTCAAGCTTTTTGACAACCTCTGCGGGGAGAAGTTATACTGCTGGGGAAAGTCAGGAGTTTGGGTTGTATGCCAATCTACCGGGGATTCCTGTTTTGAGGAGAACTTCGCTGGGGAACTGAGAATGAGAATCTTCATTCTGTTGGAGAAATTGAGAATGAGAAACTTCATTCCGCTAGAGGAATTTGTGCTGAGGAGCCGAGAACGAGAATCTTCGATCTGCAGGGGATTAAAAACTCTGTCAAACTTATTCTGAGAGTAAAGAAGGTTTTGGCAACTTTACTGGGGAATCAAGGATGAGAATCTTGATTTTGCTGGGGAGTAAAAAACTCTGTGGGGAATAGCTATACTGCTGGAGAGTAGCTATCCTGCTGGAGAATAAGCTCGGGATTCTGGGAAAAGCTTATTCCTGTTTGGAAGAAGTTCAGAAGTTAAGTCGTATGCCACTTTGAGAATGAGAATCTTCATTCTGTCGGGAATATCAAGAATTCAGGTTATACGCCACTTTGAGAATGAGAATCTTCATTATGTCGGGAATATCAGGTTATATGCCACTTTGAGAATGAGAATCTTCATTCTGTCGGGAATATCATAAACTTAGGTTATATGCCACTTTGAGAATGAGAATCTTCATTCTGTCGGGAATATCAGGAGGTTGGGAGTATGCCAATCTATTGGGGAAGCAAAATGAGAATCTTCATTCAGGCGTTTGGGTCAGAAGGTTAGGTGTATGCCAATCTACTGGGGTAGCAAGAATGAGAATCTTCATTCAGGCGTTTGGGTCAGAAGGTTGGGTGTATGCCAATCTACTGGGGTTTTAAGGATTAGAATCTTCATTCTGTTAACGGTATCAGGAGCTTGGGAGTATACCGATCTTCTGAGGTTTCAAGGATGAGAATCTTCATTCTGTTAACGGTATCAGGAGCTTGGGAGTATACCAATCTTCTGAGGTTTCAAGGATGAGAATCTTCATTCTGTTAACGGTATCAGGAGCTTGGGAATATACAAATCTTCTGAGGTTTCAAGGATGAGAATCTTCATTCTTGAGAGAAACAGAATTTTAGGAGCTTCATTTGTCCATTATTCTGCTGGTGGGTTGTTTCTGCTGAGATTTAGGAACTTGTCCGTAATTCAACTGAAGTAAAAGCTTTGTCGAGATTTAGGAACTTGTCCGTAATTCGACTGAAGTAAAGCTTTGTCGTTTGAATTTGATTGTACCTTTCTTGAAAGGTAAAGGTTAGTGGCATATACCAAACAATGATGTGCTCAAAATAAATGAGATTGCGTTGCATGATGTCCTGATGCACGGAGGTGTAATGTTTTTCAAGACGACCTTTCGCTGGGGAAAATAAATCCCGAACTGATGAAGGAGAAAAGAGTTGGATTCTTCATCTCTGATAGTGAAAAGATCAGAATAAATCACTGAGAGATTTATCTGAAATAGCAAAAACCCGGAATGTCTTCCACTGGAATAAGAATCAAGGAGATCTTAGTGTCGATCTGACCAAAACAGAGAGGGTCTTGGATTAACTTTGACTCAACCGGATGATGAAGAAATCTTTGACGACCGTAACTCCAGCAGGTGATGAAGGAATCTTCGATGATCGTAACTCCAACAGGTGATGAAGGAATCTTTACCTGCCGATCAATCTGCGTATGTTATGAATGTTGTTGAAATGTAATTTCGTTTTGGAGAATAAATCCTTAACAAGTGTTGGGGAAATAAACCCATGACTGCTGGTCTGCTGGAGAAGTGATGAACTTCTCGAGGATCTTGAATTTCTTTTCAGAAAGATTTTGGAGAGATTCGTCACTGCCCCTAGTACCAAATGTTTGTGGCACTGCCAGGAAATTTGGATTGTACGTAACCCTTTAATGAGATTGACGTTTTAATGCCCCAAGTGATGGTGATGGAGACTTGCCCCAGGTTAATCTGCAATTGAGAGATTTCTTGAAATCTTGGCTGGACCGCCCCAAGTTTACCGGACTTTGAGAGATTTGTTGAAATCTTGACTGGACTGCCCTAGGTTAACTGGACAATACCAAGTCCCCCTTTGTTGATAGGAGATTTTTGCAACGGGAGTGTCATCCCTCTTGAAGTGATTTTATTCACTGAGAGAGCTTTCGTTCATTCGAACATTCACTGTGTGAATTTCTTTGTTGTCAAACAAATAGCCATGTGCAAACAACGATATTCAACTAATGCAAAGTTTATGCTTGTCTCGAAGTTTTGAAAAATGCATTTTTTAACAGAAAACTTTTATAATACAAATTCAACACAAGATTTAGAGCAAAGCCTTATAGGAGTTAGGATACCTTTTGTAACAGTATGCTTTCAAACTAACCCATGCTTCAATTAGGACTTTTGAAGGGTTGTAACGTGGCTTGGTTCACGGTTTAAGAAACAAAGGATAAAGGCTCAAAGTATATTTGTACCCACCCGCTCTTCGTGATGTTCTTCAATCCTAAACTCAGTTAATCGTGCGTTTGAACTCTATTCGAGTTTGGAATGACGTTTTTTGGTGATGGTTCACACGAGTTGAATTTTGTGGGAAGGCAGTCATTTTCATTTTTTGCAACCTTTCAAGTTGTTGAGGATTTGTAGTGGCCTCGTTCTTTTGATTCATTATCCCTAATTTTTGCCTGACTGTTCTTATTTTTGAGATTTACAGTCAGTGGGATGCCCCAGCTTTCCTAAGCCTCCTTTGTAGGCTTTGACTCAGTGGGCTTTTCCTTTTTTATTTATAGATAATGACTGCCTGTGTGATAAGGAGCCATCATTGTCTTTTGATTCCAAGGGGATTTTTTTGATGTCGTTCGTTGTATTACGAACTGAGATTTTGCGACTAAACGCACATTTTGAATTAACTGAGAGACTACCATGCCCCAGGTTTGATTAAAGGTTTCAATTTGTGTTTAAAACAGAAAACTTCTACTTCTTTAGCTCGAAGGGGTTGACTAGGGATTATCTTCCTTATAACTCCGGTGTTTAGGATTTGAAGGAAACGCCTGTACATCGTCAGCAAGGTCTGTCCAAAAGCATATTGTATGAGATTATGGCATTGTTTTCGTCATCCTCCCTGTAAAGGCTTGTAACTTTTAGCAAGAGTTAAATATCATAAAGAAAGTAGGAAGCATAATTCAAGAATAGTGAAAATGAATGGATGAATTCGAGACAAACATATGCAATGCATTAATGAAACAGAGTTTGACATCAACAGATAATTGTTTGAATAACAAAAGAAATTACAACTTGAAAATTCAAGTGAAACAAAAGTCTCTTAGTTCGAACTTGTCATTTCAGGTGGAGAACCCTCAGCGGAAGATTTTCATCTGGCCATCCTCTGTGAATTTCAGCACTCCTATGTCAATCAAATCTTGGATTTTATTTTTCAAAGCCCAACAGTCGTCGGTGTCATGTCCAGGACTATAGGAGTGGTATACACAAAATGCGTTGGGGTGATATCCAGGAGTAGAGGTATTGGGATTCCGAAGAGGATCCTTTAAAGCAGTCAGATTGACCTCCAACAAGCGTTCCAGTACTAGAGATAATGGTATGTTAATCTCAGTGAAATGTCTTCCCGATGTATTTTACTTACGCCGATTACCCCGTTGACGCTGGCGAGGTTGTTGTTGGGCTTGTGACCCTGAAGCAAGCTGGGGAGCCTTTCCCTTGTCTTCTTGTCTCAAAGGAGGCTGAATGATGACTTGATCTTCAACCCTAGTTGTTTTCCCCACTTGGTTACATCCATCTTGAAGCAGTTTGTTGATGAGGACCCTTAGCTCCTCTTGTCATTGAGCCAGGTTTTGAATGAGAGCCATCTGGCCCACCAGTTGTCCCATCATCTAGATCTTCATTGTTGCCAACTCAATCTATAGCCCTTCCAATTGATCGTTCCTGATGCCGCCTGGATTTCCTAGGACCATGCCCCTTGTGAGGAGAGCTTTCACTTCTTCTTGCCCCTGGGACAGGTTCAAGAACATTTCTTGAAGTTGAGCGTTTTGAGCCTGGATATCTTCGACAGTCCTCTCTAGAGCCATCTCTACTTGAATAAACAGTAGGAGAATAAGGAGACTTGAAAGGGAAAACCTGTCATGATATGATGCATGATATGTGGATGCATGTTTTCAAGGATCCCGCGAGGTAAACACAAGAAAATGTTAGAGGTTGAACTTCGATCAACATTTTTTATTTGGAGAACTTTGTATCGGTGGATGTCTTTCCACGAGAATCAAGCTCACCATGTCAAGTGGGTCATAGCCCTCGATTCAAGTTATTGTACTTGATCTTTGATGGTGTCTGTTTAGGGGAAAAATGAATCCTCTTGCCCCTTGGTAAACGTCTGGTTCAACGTGACCTTGCATCAAAGACCCTCGAGATCCTTGAAATGGTTATTGAAAATGCTATGGTATGATGTTATGATGTTATGTACAAGTATGCAAAAGTAAGCAAGTGTATATACAGATAATCATATTCACACAAAGCAGACAAGTCCTTAGGTTTAGGCTGGCATGGGGTTTGTAGGTAAGTACCCTCTTGAAGTTAGTTGGCTCAACCTGTCCTATAAATAGTAACCGGGTTCTAAGGAGCTCAATATCACTGGATTATTTTCTGTGTTCATTGTTTCAGTTTATCCACTTTACTGGCGACCAAAATATTCCAAGAAAACAACCCTCAATGAGTGTAGTATTGAGTATCTACCAACTTCGGACTGCACCAAAGCCGATCATCTCACTACCCCTAAAAAAGGCCAAGATGGTCAAGTAAGGTTCTAAGAGTTCATTAGTGCTTAATGACATCACTCAGCGGCCCCGTATTCTCTTTGTTTGACTCAAAGTCTATCGGTACCCACAAATATGTCGCACTAACGTAGCCACTGCTTCAACCATGTCGGTATACCCCGCACAGTTCCCTCACAGTTTATTGCTACTTACCTAAAAGGTGTCCCCAAATCCGGGTGTAGGATTTAAAACAAACCCAAACAAGGAACCCAAAAAGTAAAGCAATCAAAGCAATCAAGATAAGCATGTAAAGGTGATCTAAAACCCTAAGGTAACCCCACTTTTAGAAAATTCCCCAGCAGAGTCGCCAGTTCTGTGATATGGTGGGAGAACTGACTTGAGGTTTCGAGTTTGTGTTCGCAAATGTTTCGGTTTAGCAAGAGTCGCCACCGACTTTTTATTTTATCCTAAGGAAAGGTCAAAAAGCACAGGAAAGACCTTTGAGATGTTTTCTTGGGTTCGGGGGGTAGATTATGAAAAGGGAATGTGCAAGCACCCTTTTCATCCATGGTTATCCATGGGCTCTTAGTTACTTGTTTAGATCACTTGCCTTTGCTTTTCAATTGTTTGAAATGGTGCTTTGTGTCTGGTTTTTGAAAATGCTTTGAAAAAGAGGCCTTGTCTAGGCAACCTTTGTAATGATTCTTGTTTAAATATATACAAAGGTGTGTGTCTTTTTGAAAAGATATTTCAATGTTTTGAAAGTTTGTTTTGAAATTGTGTTGTGATGTGTGTTTGAAAGTGGCAAGGATGTTTTGCAAGCTTTTGATCAAGTAACTAAGAGTTGCCTACCCTATTTTACTCAAAAGATCTTTCTTATGGTTTTAACCCTTTTGACAGTGTTATTTCACCATTGCATTTGGTGAATAACCTTGTGTTAGGATGTTAAACGGGACAGGCGCGGGTCATCGCATACAATCATTGAAAGCAACTTATGAGACGCTCTAGCAATTTTGTAATGGACGAGATCGTTTTATCGAAGGCAACATCGAGGGTCATCGAGGGACTACGATCATTGTTTATCGAAGGGGCTTTTACTATAGTGTCTCACACTCGAGGGACATGATTTCATTTTCCGAGGCAACAAGCGAGGTTACCCTAGAGGTGCAAGTGTGCATTGTGTTTGTCATTTTCATGCATTTTGATTCTTGTATTAGGTCATCTAGCGATTGATTTTAGATTTTCGCATACAAACCTAATTACTATACAGTATATTGAAAGCAATAAATTGCGGGAATTTAAAGTCTAAGTTATTACAAAAAAGTATCCAGGGATGGGGGTATAATTATTTAAAATGGAGATGAATCTCACAAGGATAATAAAGTCCAAATATCAAGTGTTACAACCAAATCGAATTGTCGCAATTCAATGTAAAATTATAACAAATGAAGAGATCAATAATATTATGAGATGCATGTATTTATTAACAAATAAAAATCTATTCTAAAAGAAAGAAAGATTAAAAAATATATTATTATTTGCATGGGTTTTATTAATTATATAAATAAAAGGGTTTAAAAAAGAAGAAAAATTTAATTAAATAAAACTTCTATTATTCTTTGTGTTTTTATTAAATGTAACAAATATTAAAGAAAACTATATTGAGAAAATCAAAATAAAATTTAATATATTATTTGTTTTTTTTTAATTAACAAAAACAATTTAATTAGAATGAAAATAATTAAAAGAGTATTGGTTTGCCTTGCAACTTGCCTATCTTTGACAGTTTTGCATAGTTTTGCTGCAAGTTTGCTTTGTATGCAGCCTTGTACCTTACTTTATATTTGAACCATGTTTTTGCATTTGAACTAATTGTATGCTTGCATTTTATTTTTTACTTTTCTCTTTGTGAACCAAGAAGAGCAATCTTCTTGTGATTTGCAAAGAGAAAAATAAAAACATGATGAAAAAATAGCATTCTGATTCCGGCCGACAAACTTTAATGATGACCTTTTCTTTCCTTTTCTGCTTGAAAAATTAACTGTACTAATTTCTTTTCTTTCTTCTTTTTTTCAGGTGAATGCAACTTGGACGATAGAGGAAGCAGAGGACTTTGAGACCTTGAGCATGGGAGCACTGAAGCTTAGGAGATTTAAGCTAGAATTAGATAGACTTTTTTTTTCATTTATTGTAAACAATTATTATTTTAAATACTATAAGTTGTAAACTTACAATATTCAAATAAATTTTGTAACAACATTTGAAATGAATAAAAGTCTTTATCCAAAAGAATTTTTCTATTGTCACATATCTTTCAATTATTCATTTTGCATCTTCACTTTTTCTTTAAGATTTCTGATTTAAAATGAATGAAATTGCATTCCAGTATTTCCAATACAGATAACTTAAAATCCAAGTAATCCCTAAAACTCTGTAATCTCATAACTTGCAATAGCATTCAAATCAACATACGCGTGGTATTCCAAACAAGCAAGCATTCCATTAACTGGCAAGCATTTTATTCCATTAACAAGCAGATGTTTTAACAGGCGCACATTATCTGGTTAATCTGGATTAGACAGTTTCAGCTCCTACCTCTTATCCCAGATAAACAAAACTTGAGGACAAACAACAATCTTTCAGTAGGCTTAAAAAGTGTGAAAACAATGTAACATGAAACTGATTTTTTGTGGATTCAATTTTCTCGGAGAAACGCGAGAGAAAAATCTTAATTCTGGATTGACTGCTAAAGAAAAGTCTGTTTGATCGATTCTTGAGCCAATCTTAAAAATCAGAGAAAACCCTAGGGTTGTGATTTCTTGTGAAAAAGGGAGGGCAGATTTTGGGGTACAACACTATGCATTTGAGATCTTTTGAACTATGTGATTAGGTCAAGATGATGCCATTGAGTCCTTGAAATCATGCTTGAACCCAATTGGTCATTGGCTAGGTCAAAAATCAGAAATTTCCCTTTCTTAGTCAAAACCCTAATTTTGACCATTTTGCCCTTTTGATGAACTGATCAAATTTCTTGAGGAGTTGTGATCCAAACTTGATCAAATGGTACATAGGAGCCTATAATGTTGTTGTGGATCAAAAATTATTAATTTTGACTATAAATTGGCCATGGTTGACTTTTCCCCCAATACAATTGATTTTTAGGTCAACTGTCCAATTGACTGGGCAAAAATGTGATTCAGGGCTTGAAACTTGGTATGAGAAATCTTAGGGGTCCAAGATGGTGTATTAAATTCACATGAAGCATTCATGGACCAAAAATCCTTGTGCAAACTCAAACCCTAATTTCAGGCTATTAGTGCAAGAGGAGGTCCTGAGCTGAGCAAACCCTAATCCTGTCTGGAGTCCAAGAGGTCTTGTGAGGAAAAAATCTTGATAAATGAGAGGGAAAATTTTGGGGTACAACAGCTGCCCCTGTTCAATCTTCTTGAACCTGGAGAGTTAGATTGGCGAGCTTTGTCGTTCGTGACTCGAAGGTAAAAGATGATTGGACACTATAGTGCCCGTAAATTTGCACTCGTCAAAATGCAGTTGAGGAAATGGGCTTAAAGATGCCATTTGGAGATGTGATAGAATCTTGTTGGAGATGGGATTAAAGATGCCATCCAAGAATGTTTACTGAGTTGTATGTTGTAAGTCAAGAGAATGAGTATCAGAATGGTGTCCGTGTCTGGGACGTATCTGTACTGTATCTGGGGACTGAATCTGAATGAGCAAAGGAATAGCATCTGTATCTGGAGCGTATCCAAGCTGTATCTGAATGTTGAATTTGAATAAGAAATAGAATAACATCCATGTCTGGAGCGTCTCTGAGCTGGGGAAAATTAGAATAAGTGACAGAATAGCAACCATGTCTGGAGCGTATTCGTACTGTATCTGAAGTTTTGGATTTGAATGAGTAATAGAATAGCATCCGCATCTGGAGCGTATCTAAAACTGTATTTGAGATCTGAGTCTGAATAAGCAACAGAATGACTTTCGTGTCTGGAGTGTATCCCTACTGTATCTGAATCGGTAAACTGAATAAGGGCCAGAATGGCATCCGTGTCAGGAGCGTATCTGAACTAGAATCTGAATAAGTGACAGAATGACTTCCGTGTCTGGAGTGTATCTGAACTTGAAATTGATAGCTGAATATGAATGAGAAGTAGAGTGGCTTCCGTGTCTGGAGCGTATCTAATCTGTATCTGATAGTTGAAATCTGAAATAAGTATCAGGATGGCATCCGTATCTGGCGCGTATCTGAACTGTATCTGAAATCTGAATTTGAATGAGCAACAGAACGACTTCCGCGTCTGGAGTGTATCTGTACTATATCATGATTGTATACTGTTAATGGTAGCTTGTTAATCTTATCCTGAAAAGGGTAAAATGTTAGTTGAAACACAAAGTTATGTTGCACGAAATGTATGATGCAATAAATGTGCTTTATCAATGTTTATGATATATGAATATAATTTATGTGCATGTAAGCTGATTTGATGTATTGTTGAGGAAAATAAATCCTTGATAGGTGGGGATAAAAACTCTTGACTGCTGTCGGGGAAAATGAATCCTTAACTGCTAAGAGTAAGAAATCCTGGGCGACTGTTGGAGATAGAAAATCCTTGACAACTTCTGTGGGGATGTAAGGATTCTTCATGTCTTGAAGTTGGAGTATTGACAAAAATTCTGTTGCGAGCAATGCCAACCTGCTTGAGAAATCTGCTTGGAGAATCCAGAGAACTTTGATGAATTCTACTGGGGGTTATACAAAGGAAATCCTTGATCTTCTGGAGAATAAGGAAGACTCTGATGACTTTTGCGGGGATTTAAGAATGAGAATCTTCATTCTGTTGAGGAGTAATGAAATTTTTGGCGACTTCACTGGGGAAAAGAGAATGAGAATCTTCAATCTGTTGGGGAGCCATGAAAACTTTGGTGACTTCACGTTGAGGAGTAATGAAGACTATGTGGGGAAGAGTTTACTGCTGGGAGTAGGTTCAGGAGTTTCGGTCGTCTGCCACTTTACTGGGGAGTTCCCTAGGTTGGGGAGAGACAAAAGTTAACAGTTATTGATTTCCGGGCTTCAAGACAACTTGCTGGGGAAATTGGATGATTTCCGCTGGGGATTAGAACTCTTGACTCGACTAGGGATGAAGGTTTCAGCTCCGTTGGGGATCTGTAACTCAAAGTTTTTGCTCCGCTGGGGATTGGGAGTTTGAAGTTTTAACTCTGATGGGATTTAAGGGTTTGAAATTTGGCTCCGTTGGGGGTATGTATTTCAAGGTTTTAGCTCCGCTGGGGATCTAGATGATGTACTGTAGGGATTGCTCATGGAATAGCCTAAATACGTTTTCCTAACCTTTCAGTCTGTTAGTAATTGTTCTTTTCCGTCTTGTTTATTTGTAAACAGTAATTATGTTCAAATGCATATGTTCATCAATGAATCATTGGACGTTTTTGCAAATAAAAACACAATTGTAAAAGAAAAAGGCAAATAGTTTTCTGTACTTTGAAAGAGATATCTTTGTATTAACTTTGAGTAAGTGTTTTGTACAAAGGAGACAGACATCCTAGTAAGAGGATGGTGCCATAAAAGTAAGAAAATTTTATACAAAGAAAGATAGCTATGTGTGTAAAAATCCCATGGGGTTCCCATTCTGCTAGAGCCTTTGTAACTTCGAATATCTTGTCCATCCGTCGCTTCGTCCGAAGATGATTGGATTGATCAGAAGCTCAGAGTTTGTCTGTGAAGAGATTGTCCTTAAAGTGATCCGACGAGACATAGTCATACGCTTTAATTCCCTAACTTTTTCCTGGATCGCCCTTTCGGGTTTTCAGTCCACCAGGAAACCCTTTTTTGCCCAAGTCGCCCTTTCGGGCTTTCAACTTTCCGGGTGTACAGATTTTTTGTTTATCCCTAATTTTTGCCTGAACCGCCCTTTCGGGTTTTCGATTCACCGAGATGCCCTTTTTTTCCTAGGTGTGTCAACCTAGCGGGTCATTTATGCGTAGTATCTTTTGACTATGTCTGCGTTCGCAGGGTGCAGCATGTCATCGCCGTCCATGGTGGTTAAGATCATTGCCCCACTAGAAAAGATGCTCTTGATCATAAATGGTCCTTCGTAGGTAGGAGTCCATTTTACCCTGGGATCACTTTGCAGAAAGATGATTCGCTTGATTACCAGATCCCCGACTTGATATACCTGGCGTCTGACTTTCTTATTGAAAGCCTTGATCATCTGCTTTTGATATGTCTGACCATGGCAAACAGCAGTAAGTCGCTTTTCATCAATCAAGTTAAGTTGATCAAGTCGGGTCTGAATCCAATCGTCTTTACTCAGACCAGCATCCTTCATGATTCTCAAGGAGGTAATCTGAACCTCGATAGGTAAAACAACCTCCATGCCATATACTAAAGAATAGGGTGTTTCCCCAGTTGATGTGCGTGCCGTGGTACGGTACTCATGAAGAGCAAACAGTAGCATTTCATGCCAGTCCTTGTAGGTGACTGTCATCTTTTGTATGATCTTCTTGATATTTTTGTTAGCAGCTTCAACTGCACCATTCATCTTTGGCCGGTAGGGAGATGAATTGTGATGTTGAATCTTGAACTGCCCGCATAAAGCTGTGATCATAGTATTGTTAAGGTTTGTGCCGTTATCAGTGATGATCCTTTCAGGGATACCGTACCGGAAAATAAGGTTCTGTTTGATGAAGCGGGCAACCACATTCTTAGTAACGGATGCAAAGGAAGCTGCTTCGACCCACTTGGTGAAGTAGTCAATGGCCACCAGAATGAAGCGATGTCCATTGGATGTTGTAGGCTTAATCTCTCCAATCATGTCGATTCCCCACATTGCGAATGGCCAAGGAGCTGTTAGGACATTTAGAGGAACTGGAGGTACGTGTACCTTGTCTGCATAGATTTGACATTTATGACAGGTGTGAGAATGTTGATAACAGTCAGCTTCCATGGTAGACCAGTAATAGCCTTCCCTTAGAATCTTCTTAGCCATCGTATGCCCGCTAGAGTGAGTGCCGAAGGTACCCTCATGCAATTCAGCCATGATCTTTTCAGCTTCAACTTTTTCCACACAACGGAGCAGAATAGAATCATGATTGCGCTTGTATAAGATGTCATTGCTCAAGAAGAACTTTGCTGAGAATCTCCTTAAGAACTTTTTGTCGTTGACTGAAGCTCCTTCAGGGTATTCTTGTGTCTCGAGATACCTTTTGATTTCATGAAACCAGGGCTGGTCCACTACTTCTTTGGTGTTAATCTCGTGACAATGTGCAGGTTCGACCATTCGTTCAATGGAGATTTGGGGAGCCTCATTGTCCCAATCAAGTTTAAACATGGATGACATTGTAGCTAGAGCATCTGCTAGCTGATTTTCTTCTCGTGGGAAGTGCTCGAAGGTAATCTGCTCGAAATGTGGTAACAATGTCAAGAAATGTTCTTTGTAAGGGATGACGTTTGGATGTTTAGTATCCCACTCTCCTTTGATTTGACTGATGACCAAATCTGAGTCCCCAAACACATCTAAGGATTTGATTCCCAAGTCTATGGCAGCCTTGAGTCCAAAGATGCATGCTTCATACTCTGCCATGTTGTTCGTACAGTTGAAGCAAAGTTGGGCAATGAAAGGAGTATGGCAACCTTCTGGGGAGATGAGTATTGCGCCGATACCGTTGCCAAGTGCATTGGAGGCCCCATCAAAGTACAGGTTCCATCGGGATCCTTGTTCAGGTCCGTCATATGGTCTGAGATCTTCAATATTGTCCAATGTCATGATGTCTTCGTCAGGGAAGTCGAACCTCATGGATTGGTAATCTTCGACAGCTTGATGAGCTAGATGGTCAGCTAGCACACTCCCCTTTATAGCTTTTTGGGTCGTGTACTGTATATCGTATTCTGTTAGGATCATCTGCCATCTAGCTATTCTCCCAAACAGAGCAGGCTTCTCAAAGATGTACTTGATCGGATCCATCTTAGATATCAACAGAGTGGTATGAGTCAACATATATTGCCTTAGCCGGCAAGCAGCTCACACCAAAGCGCATCAAGTTTTCTCGAGCAGTGAGTATCGGGTCTCACAGTCGATAAACTTTTTGCTAAGGTAATAAATGGCATGCTCTTTTTGGCCAGACTCGTCATGTTGGCCCAGTACGCACCCCATTGAATTCTCTAGGACGGTCAGATACATGATTAGCGGTCTTCCCTCGACGGGTGGCATCAAGATAGGAGGTTCTAGCAAATACCCCTTGATTTTATCGAAAGCAATTTGACAGTCATCATTCCTTTTAACTACCTGGTCTTTCTTCAAAAGCTTGAAGATTGGTTCACAGGTAGATGTTAGGTGAGAAATGAACCTTGCAATGTAGTTTAGGCATCCCAAGAAACCTCTGAACTCCTTCTCAGTGCGAGGAGCGGCCATTTCTTGTATAGCTTTGACTTTGGCAGGATCAACCTCGATGCCTTTGTTGCTGACAATGAAACCTAAGAGCTTACCGGATCGGACTCCGAATGTACACTTATTTGGATTCAATCTGAGCTTGTACTTCTTCAACCTGACAAACAGCTTTTGCAAGTGATCAAGGTCTTCTCCTTCAGTTTGTGATCGGGCTATCATGTCATCTACGTAGACCTCTATCTCATGATGTATCATATCATGAAACAAAGCTACCATGACGCGTTGATAGGTTGCCCCGACATTCTTCAGTACGAATGGCATCACTTTGTAGCAGAACGTACTCCACTGTGTAACAAAAGTAGTTTTCTCCATGTCCTCAGGTGCCATTTTGATCTGGTTATAGCCTGAGAATCCATCCATGAAAGAAAATACTTTGTGCTGAGCTGTGTTGTCGACCAGGATGTCGATGTGCGGAAGTGGAAAGTCATCTTTAGAGCTGGCCCTGTTTAAGTCTCTATAATCCACACACATTCTCACCTTGTCGTCCTTCTTAGGCACGGGCACAATGTTAGCAACCCATTGTGGATAGGAAGTAACAGCCAGAAATCCAGCATTGAACTGCTTCATAACTTCTGCTTCAATCTTCTCTGACATGTCCGGTCTCATGCGGTGGACCTTTTGTTTAACTGGTGGACAATCTTCTCTTATGGGTAGATGGTGTACCACAATGTCTGTATCAAGTCCCAGCATGTCTTCGTATGACCAGGCGAAGATCTCAACATAATCATGCAATAGCTGAATTAGGCGCTCTTTGACACTCGGCTCTAGGTTGGCACCTATCTTGATTTCTTTTTTATCTTCCTCAGTTCCCAAGTTGATTGTATCCAACTGCTCTTCATGAGGCTAAATTGCTCTTTCCTCTTGCTGTAGTAATCTGGCCAATTCCCCTGGCACCTCACAATCTTCCTCACCTTCGTATTCGGCTTGGTTGATCAGATCTTCAGAGTCACTAAAGGTTATAGCAGTATCGTTACCCATGGGTTCCGGAATGGAAGGGTACCTGCATTTGTGAGTGTGGGTGTGTGTAAGGACATAGCCATCTTAAAACAACAAAACGTAAAAGAAAGACAATGAGCACAAACGGTTTAAATCTGAAAAGCATCCATGATTCATTAAAATGACATATGAAAATGAAATAAGAACCCTTACAAATGGACCTATGTGCCTCGGGTAAGACACAAGGTTGAAAAAGTACGAATTGTTTGTGAATTATTACAGTCCAACATAAATGGAAAAGATAAATTACTACGATATGAAAGTAATCAGAACAAAGTATTTTGCTTCCCAGTTGCACAATCCTCCGCCAACAGTAGGGAAAATCCAGTCTTCAAATTTTCCCTCTTCTTCACTGTCCTCTAGTGCATTAACCCCTCGGTAGCTGATCTTCACAGGTGGCCCTCCAGCACGGGAGTGACGCACGGCCTTCTGACCAGTCGAAGTAAATCCCAAGCCGAATTTGTCTGATTTGAAAGGAAAGTCGGGAAGCTACCCCCAGATAGTGGATCCTCCTTCTTCCATCACTGCCCTAGCATCCTTTAAAGAAGACATCCGAGGAAGAGGTCTTGTGATCACAGGAGTTGAGGACACTGTCTTGGTCGCTGCTATCTCTTCAGAGACTTCTTCGAAGTGTTGGAAAGGGGTCTCTATGAATTCGCCATCCAATTCTACATAACAGAAAAAATTTAGATGACTGATCATGTATTCCTCTTTGCCATGAACAGTTATGATTTTCCCCTGGACAGGGTACTTGAGCTTTTGATGCATAGTAGAAGTGACAGCTCCAGCATGGTGGATCCAAGATCTTCCCAACAGGCAAGAATAGGAAGGACGGATGTCCATCACGTAGAATGTTGAATTGAACGTCTGGGTACCCACCTTGATCGGGATGTCCACCTCTCCATGGACCATCCTCTTAGAACCATCAAAGGCTCTGACAATTATATTGTTGGGTTTCAGGATTAAGCCTTCACAATCCAATCTATCCAAGGTTTCTTCGGCAAGACATTTAGAGACGACCCAATATCAACCAAGACATGAGCTAGGGTGGTTCCCCTACACTCCACCGAGACATACAAAGCATCATTATATTTGCTCCCTTTTGAAGTTAAATCTGCATCGGAGAACCCTAGACCATTCTCAGTTGTTAAGCTGGCCACACATTCCTGGAATTGATCTGCGGAGGTTTCTTGTGGCACGTGGGCCGTCTTCAAAAACTTGACCAAAGCTTTGGCATGTGCCTCAGAGCACAGCAACAGAGCTAACATAGATATTTTGGAGGGGGTCTGCCCCAGTTGTTCAACAACATTGTAATCACTTTTCTTAATAATCCTCAGAATCTCTTCCATCTCTTTCTGGGACGTTTCAGGAATGACTAATGACTGAGCCTTCGTCAAGACAGGCTCCTCTTGAACATTCTTTCCTTTTTTCTCAGCATCGGAAACAGGGATGGGAATTGTATTGTCATTGTTGGTGGGTACACTTGTAGGTACAATCACAGGGGTAATCTTCAGGATGGCCGCGGGTCCAAAGACTGCTGTTGGAGGAGCAATCTCTGGAGAAAAGATTCTCCCACTACGAGTAAGTTTGCTTGTTCCGGAAATGTTAGTGATGTCGGGATTATCTTCCTCAAAGCTTTCTTCTTCAATGGTATGTTCAATTTGTTTGACACCATGGTAGTAGATTTCTCCACCATTGTTCTATGGTACCATTTTGTCGGTTTTGTAAGGGGTTGGCCCTGGCATTGTTATCTTCAACAGAGTAGTCACTAGAGCAGATGTAATCCTAACGGGTTTTTTAGGAACCTTAGAAGGATTGGCGTATATGGTTATTATTGAAACTTCTGGAACTGGAATGGGTGAGACGGGAGATTTCTCAAACAAATTTTACTTGTTATCAATCAATTATTGGATTCCTTTCTTCAATAGAGGACAGTCAAATGGGGAGGACAGGCAAGTATGGCAATCTTGGTCACATCCTGGGAACACCCCAGCCTTTAACAAATTCAACTTGATGGTTAGGAGAGGAGTTGACAGTTTATCCACAGTAGAAACAAACAGATCTTCTTCCACAGCATTGGCATTGTGCCCATGCCTCGGCATTGGGGCGGAGATAACGTTCGACTTTTCAGGAGCTTCAAATTCCACTTCCTTTGCGTCGATCAGATCTTAAATCTTATTCTTCAGGGCCCAACAGTTGTTGGTGTCGTGCCCTGGACTTTCTGAGTGGTACACGCATCTGGCCTTGGGATGGTAATGTGGAGAAGCAGTGTTAGGATTTTTAGGGGCCTCCTTTAGCATGGCCAGGTTCAACTTTAAGAGATGTGGTAAAACTTGAGCAGGAGTCATGTTTATCTTGGTGAATTGCCTTACAGGCCTTTCCACCCTTTGCTGGTTACTCCTTGGCTGATCATTTCTCGGCTGATTGTTTCTTGGCTAGTCTGATGCAGTCTTTTGGATCATAACGGCCCCCGTTGTTGGTCGTCTTTCGGTTCTTCCCTGATTTCTCTGGGCATAGACATAAGACACTTCCTTCTTTGTAATGAAGGGCTTTTTTACAGCAGCAGAGGTAGATGCATCTTTCTGGATTTTCCCGCTTCTAATACCGGCTTCCACCCTCTCGCCAGTTAGAATCAACACAGTAAACCTACAGAGGAGCTTCCAATCAGGTGATTAAAGAAAGGACCTGACAGAGTCCCCAAGAACATGTCCACTAGCTCTCTTTCAGATAAAGGTGGTTGCACTCTTCCGGCCAAATCCCTCCATTTTTGGGCGTAGTCTTTGAAACCCTCATTGGTATCCATAGCCATACTTTGTAGCTGAGTACGGGTTGGCGCCAAGTCGGTGTTGTATTGATACTGTTTATAGAAGGAGGCTGCCAAATATTCCCAATTATGCACATCAGACCTCTCCAACTGGTAAAACCAATCCAGATGCGTCCCCGATAAACTGTCCTGGAAAAAGTGGACCCACATGTCTTTGTCAGAAGAATGTGGTTGAATTTTTCTGACATAAGATCGCAGGTGCATCTTTGGGCAAGACACCCCATCATATTTAGCAAACAGAGGTACTTTAAATTTAGGAGGGATTACAATTCCAGATACCAGCCCTAACTCTTCAAAATCCAGCCCAGGCACTCTCTGTATCTCCATAGCAGCTAGTCGTTCTTCCAAGTTCTTGTATTTGTCATCGACCGGAGGGTACTGCTGTTTAGAATAGTCCCTATCCTCCTCTTCCTCTGCTTCAGAATCAGATGGCACTACAATTCCTTTACCTTTTCCTTCCCCCTCTTCAGATGTTGATGGGAATTCCAAAGTCCATCTGGCTTGTCCTTCAAATCTTCTGCCCAAGATAGCCACACCAGCTCTCTTCTTCTTATTTTTCTCTTTTTCCTTCTCTAGTAGAGTCTTGAGCTCCTCCTGCCCCTTGGCCAAGGTCAAGAGTAGCTGTTGAAATTGTGAATTCTGAGCTTGTAAGTCTTTGACCATTTGTTCAATATCCATCTTGCTGAAATAAACAACAGAGAGATGAGGAAACTTGGTGTGAAGACCTGTTTATGCATATGATGAATGATATGTATTCATGTAATGCTTTCAAGGATTCAGAAATTCAAATTTGTTTTAAACAAAAAAGAAACACACGTCATATTAATAAGATAGAATTTGTTAGTACATCAATGCCCCATGGGCAAAATAGTACAAAATTCTAAGGTAAAAAGATGTTCCGCATCCTCTTTGGTGCAATGTAGGTGTTGAGAGTCTGCTCTTCGTGAAGTAGCCGAGTGAGTTCCAAAACCTTCTTCTCACTTGCGTAGAATTGGGATTCGAAAGTATCACGCTCTCCCTTGAGCTATATCCAACTCCTTTGTAAATCTTCGAGTGATGTTGGCATGTCAGGATGTAGGAGGGTGTATGGAACCTCTCCTTCCATAACAGGCTCTATAATCACAGGGAGAATGTATGGGTAAGGCATCATAAGACTTTGGGCGCGGGTTCGTACCCACTTGAGGTAAGGCTCAAGAGGGATAGAATTCTTGTGTCCCAAGGTCTAACTGTCCACCTTGTTGGGCATCCTCCAAGCTCGGATGAACCTTTGTTGGAGTCTTTGATCGTTGTTGTCGAAGTCGAAAACCAAACCTTGAACTAGCATGTCATGTAGGCCGACCCTTCGGGCATAACCAAACTGTCTCAGAGCTAAGCAAGGGTTGTAGGTGATGCCTCCCCTAATGCCTAGTAGAGGGAGATTAGGTAATTCCCCACAACGGTCAATGATAATAACACTCTCTTTTGATCGAGAACACCAACGAATGTCTGAATGGGTAAGAGTCATCAATCGTTGTGACCACCTCAAACCTTGCTCATTCTTCAAAACTGATTGGGGAAGATGAGAAATAAACCATCTTTCCAGTAGAGGAGTGCAACACATGAGAACACCTCTTTACCTCATTGTACGAGTGTGAAAAGAGTGGAGGATATCCCCAAGCAATGTAGGCACCGGGTTGCGAGACATGAAGATTTTGACAGCACTTACATCTATGAGTTGGTCAGGGTTAGGGAACAAGATCATCCCATAGATGAGAAGAGCTACAATCTCCTCAAAAGCTTGCAAGTCTAGATAATTCCAACAGCTTTGGGCCTTCTCAAACAAGAACTTTGACAAGAAGCCTTTGACACCACTTCTAGTTTCCCAATGTGTTGTGACATCAGATGAGTGCAAGTGTAAGGCTTGAGCAATCTCTTCTGGCTTTGGATCCCTTTCCGTACCGTTGAAGGGTAGTTGATTGAGAATAGGAATCCTCAAAAGTTGAGAAAATTCCTCCAAAGTGGGCACAAGTTGGTAGTCAGGAAATGTGAAGCAATGATGCAAAGGGTCAAAGATCTGGAAGAGAACTTTCAGCATATCCTCCTCAGTGTTGGAAGTGACTAAGTTGAGAGGACGACCATGCCTCTCGGTGAATGGAGAATTCTCAGGAATCCTTGAAGCTAGCTCCTTGAGTTGTAGAGGAATTCTTACAAGGTTGACTTGGATAGTTTTCCTGCGAAGTGAATCCATAACCTACAAAACATGAACAAAGATGAAAATCCAAAATCCTTGAAATGGTTAGTGGATGCATATGATGCTTCATGATGTCCATGATGTTATGCACAAGTATATATGTACACACAAATCACACAAGTTTCTAGTTTAGGCTTGCATGGGGTTTCATAGGTAAATACCCTCTTGAAGTTTAGTTGGCTCAACCTGTCCTAGAAATAGTAATCGGGTTCTAAGGAGCTCAATATCACTGGATTGTTTCCTTGTTCATTGTTTCAATTCAGCCTCTTTACTGGCGACCGAAATATTCCAAGGAACCAACCCTCAATGAGTGTAGTATCGAGTATCTACCAACTTCGGACTGCACCAAATCCGGTCATCTCACTACATCCTAAAAAGCCAAGTTGGTCAAGTAAAGGTTCTAAAAGTCCATTAGTGCTTCATGACATCACTCAGCGGCCCCGTATTCTCTTTGATTGACTCAAAGGCTACCGGTACCCACAAATATGTCGCACTAATATAGCTATTGCTTAGACCATGTCGGTATACCCCGCACAGTTTCCACAACGTATTGCTATTTACCTATGAATGTTTCCCGAATCCGGGTAGAGGATTCAAACCCAAACAATAGAACCAACGTGTAAAGCAAACAAGTCAAGCAAGATAAGCATGTAAAGGTGATCTAAGACCCTAAGGTAACCCCACTTTTATATTTATTTTCCCCAGCAGAGTCGCTAGTTCTGTGATACGGTGGGAGAACTAACTTGAGGTTTTGCGTTTGTGTTTGCAAATGTTGCGGTTTAGCAAGAGTCGCCACCGACTTTTATTTTATCCAAAAGGAAAGGAAAAAAAGCACAGGAAAGACCTTTGAGATTGTTTTTGGGTTCGGGGGGTAGATTATGAAAAGGGAAGGTGCTAGCACCCTTTTCATCCATGGTTTTCCATGGGCTCTTAGTTACTTGTTTTAGATCACTTTCTTTTGCTTTGAAATTGTTTGAAATTGTGCTTTGTGTGGTTTTGAAAGTATTTTGAAAAGAGGCCTTTGTTTAGGCAATCTTTGTAGTGATTCTCATTCGTAAGAATGTATACAAAGATGTTTGTCTTTTGAAAAATGTTTCAATGTTTTGAAAGTTGTTTGGAAATATTTTGAAATGTGTGTGTTTGTTTGAAAATAGCAAGGATTGTTTGCAAATTGATCAAGTAACTAGAAGCTTATCTACCTACTCAAAAGTCTTTCCTATACATTTTTATTCCTTTGACATTGTTAACCTACCATTGTTTTGGTAGATAACCCTATCTTTGGATGTTAAACGGGATGGGCGTGGGTCATCGTATGACCATGATAGCAATATTGCCAAGTATCTTAGCAAGTTTTGAGGGACCAAGATCATTTTTTAGGAAACCTTGTCTAGCGTCATCGAGGGACTATGATCTTTTGTTTTGTATTGTTTTGCCAAGATACCTAGCATGCATACCATGACCATGTTTTAAGGCAACCAAGTGGATGAAACCCTATGGGTGCTTGTGTGAGATGTGTTGTCATTTTTCATGCATTTTTGTCTTGTATTAGGTCATGCTATTTGTTTGATTTTTTTTTGTCTTATCATACAAACCCTAATTTACTAAACATGTATATAATGCAATAAATTGCGTAAAATAAATCTAAGCTATTACAACAATATTAAGGGAGGGGGGATACAAGTTTTGAATGGGGATATTTGCACAAAATAAAACCCTAATTCACTATTACAACCCAATTGAATTTATTGTACAATAAATAAATAATCAATTATTTAAATATGCAATAAAAATGTAAATATGCAAAAAAATATTTTGTAATTGTTTTATGTATGAGAAAATAAAATTATCTAAGTCCTAAAAATAAGAAGAAATAAAATTATTATTTTTGAAAGGGGAAACCCTAGTTTTTTTTAAAAGAAAATATGTTTTCTATTATTATTTATTTGTCCATTTTTGTTCTAGAAAAATAATAACAATATTATGCACAAATATTGAAAATTAAATATGTATGAAAAAAAATATTTAATATGTATAAAATAATAAAATAAAATATTTAAGTATTTTTTATTATTTACAAGTTTATTTAAGAAAACAAATTCTACAAACCTAATAAACTATTTTTATGCCAAAAAAAATAATAAAATAAAATAAAATGAAATGAAAAAAATTAAGAAAATATTTTTGGAATTTTTAAATGTTCAGAAAAAATAATTAAAGTCAATAATCATAAAAATAACAAGAAAATATGAAAAATAACAAAATATGAATCAGGGGGTGCAAAAGTAAACTGGTGGGTGTGAAAAGTAGCAGGCCCAAGGCGCCAGGCCCAGGACAGCTTTGTCCCTGTCCTTCAGCTCCCTCCTGCGCGTGTTTCTGAGCCAAATCTGTAACTCTTGTATACGTGCACAAAAAAAAAATCTTGCAACATAAAACTTGTAGCATTTTTTATCACGATTCCAATGATATAAGATTTGAAACCTAACTTTAAGAAACCAGGGAGAGTTTCAGTGGCCCTAATTCCTGACCTAATTTTTTCATGAACTTCAACAATCAAATACTCTTAGCTCAGTTAATATAAATGACAACTATGCATATGTACAACTTAAGCAAGTTAAGGACTACATTTTTGCTTCACAAATCGTGACCTAAGGATGCCTAAATAGAGAGATAGAAACTTGAAAAATACCTTGTTCAGTTGAGTTTAGATATGGAAATGTGGGGACTTTGAGTGAGGCCTGAAGATTGTGTGAGCTTCCTTGAAGTTCCCTCAAGCTTCTCCAATGCTCAGCTTGCCTTGTAGATGCTTGAATCTCCCTGTAGAAGTCAACATGCAAACCTTCAACATGAAAATGGTGATCCTTGAAACAGGGGTTACAGTTGCAAGACAAAGGCCTGGACAACTTAGGCAGGACATATGTAAAGTGTTTGAAGTCTTAAAATGAGAAACGCACGAGCCAATATTGATTTGACAATGGCTATGCAGATGATGCCCTGTTTGGGCAGAAAAATGTGATTTTGGTGTTTGAGAGTGTTTTGGATGCTATGGATTCGTGCTTAGGCTTGTTACAAAGTTATGAAGTTGTTTCAAATGATGCCAAGGCTTTCCTTTATCAGATGGATGAGTTCTCTTGACTTTTGCAAGTTTGCTTGCTTTTGAAGAAAGTTTGAAGTGACAATGCCAAAGGCCTGTACAGGCTAGCTTATGGACTGCATAGAGTTGGTGTAATTTTCCTGATAACTGTGGATCTTTTTTGCAATAAAAGATCAGGTCCATGGCTCAAGATTTGCAAAGTTGCAAAAAGCTAGCTTTATGAAAGTAGTATTGTGAACTTTATGCCATTTTTGGATTAATTCATTGTACAATGCTCCAAAGATCAAAATAAAGCCATTGTCCACTGAATTAGCATTCAATTATGGAGCGTAGAAAGGATTAGGACTTGTAATGACAATTACAAGCATGCTAGGGCAGATTTGCAACTTGAACCATTGTGAAAATGCCTTGAACAAAAGTGATAAATTACCATTTTCCCTTCTTCGATTCTCCCTAACCATAAATGATCTTGGAGAGTTCTTGGACATTTTGGAAATATTGTAACATGCTCCACAATCCATATTTGAAATGCATTTTGAGATTCCTCTTGGAACTAGGTGAAAAGTTGCCATGAAATTAGGTCACAAAATCATAACTTGAGATCCAAGCATCTTTTGGGAAAACTTTGTGAATCAAAGTTGTATATTTCATGGAGGAATACAACTTTCATGTTGTAAGTTTCCTTTGAATCCAATTGCATCATGGTGAAAAAGTTGTGGAAAGTTGGGGAAAATAAGAAAATTTCCATACTTTGAAATTTCCTAAGTTATGAAAATTTTTCAAATTAAACCCTAACTTGCAAAATTGATTTTCTTGATCAACAAGTTTCATATTTTGACATATCTTGATGAA
Organism: Vicia faba; assembly: GCA_948472305.1. Lineage (NCBI taxonomy): Eukaryota > Viridiplantae > Streptophyta > Magnoliopsida > Fabales > Fabaceae > Vicia > Vicia faba. Next base: position 1,208,943,431 of record OX451739.1, read on the forward strand.
TTATGACCCTTGGCACTTGATTTTGACCAAAAAGTCAAAGTTTGACTTTTCAGTGTAGAGTTGATTTTTGATCAGTTGACTGGAAAATTCATCTGTAAATCCTATGCATTTGAGATCTTTTGAACTATGTGATTAGGTCAAGATGATGCAACTGAGTCCTTAAAATCATGCTTAAACCCAATTGGTCATTGGCTAGGTCAAAAATCATAAATTTCCCTTTCTCAGTCAAAACCCTAATTTTGACCATTTTGCCCTTTTGATGATCTGATCAAATTTCTTGAGGAGTTATGATCCAAACTTGATCAAATGGTACATAGGAGCCTATAATGTTGTTGTGGATCAAAAATTATGAAGTTTGACTGTAAATTGGCCATGGTTGACTTTTCCCTCAATACAACTGATTTTTAGGTCAACTGTCTAATTGACTGGGCAAAAATGTGATTCAGGGCTTGAAACTTGTTATGAGCAATCTTAGGGGTCCAAGATGGTCTATGAAAGTCACATGAAGCATTGATGGTCCAAAAATCCTTGTGCAAACTCAAACCCTAATTTCAGGCTATCAGTGCAAGAGGAGCTTCTGAGTTGAGCAAACCCTAATCCTGTCTGGAGTCCAAGAGGTCTTGTGAGGAAAAAATCTTGATAAATGAGAGGGAAAATTTTGGGGTACAACAAGGACAAATACAAGAGTTATCATAAAGCAAACTGCCTTTCTATTTGGCATTTCAAAACTTTTTCAAAAGCACACACAAAAAACAAATAAAGTGAGCAAGCGATTAAGAGCCCGTAGATAACTACAGATGAAAAGGGTGCTAACACCTTCCCTTTTCATAATCTACCCCCCGAACTCAAAATCTATCAAAGGTCTTTCCTCTTCTTTTCATCTTTCCTTATTGGATGAAAAGTCGGTGGCGGCTCTTGCTATCTGCAACAATTGTGATAAAACACAAAACAAGCCAAGTCAGTTCTCCCACTGTATTACAATTGTTATTCTAAGTGAACTCCATTAACGGAAGATAAGTATCCCACAAACCTCTCTGCTCAAGAACACATGCTCTCAACAAATCTTCTAACGAATGAATAGTCCTTTTAGTTTAACCATCCATCTGAGGATGATACGCCGAACTCAACCTCAACTTAGAATCCAACGTCTCTTGCAAACTCTTCCAAAAATCTGAAGTAAACCTTGGATCTCTATCTGACACAACACACAAAGGAACACCATGCAACTTTACAATTACACTAGTATAAATCTCTGCCAACTTTGATATTGGAAAACTGATGTTAACAGGAATAAAATGAGCCTACTTCGTAAGCCTATCAACAATCACCCAAATCGAATCATGTCCCCTTGGAGAATTAGGTAACCCTATCACAAAGTCCCTCAAAATGTTATCCCATTTCCATTCTGGAACTTCTAACGATTGCATCAACCCTGCGGGCTTTTGATGTTCAAATTTCAACTCCTGACAAGTAAAACATGCATACACAAACCAAACCACACCACTCTTCATTCCAAGCCACCAAAACAAATTCTTCAAATCTTGATGCATTTTTGTAGCTCCCAGATGAATGCTTAACTTGCTTCTATGACTTTCCTCGAGAATCACTTTCTTCATATCCGCATCATCAGGGATACAAATTCGATTACGAAATCTCAACACACCTTGCACATCTAACTTGAAGTCACTATTCTCAGACTGATCGATCCCAACCATCGAGTCTACCAATTTCACATCTAAGTTTTAAGCTTCTCTGATACTATCTAGAAAATCATTATTAATCTTCAACACAAAAACAACTGCAACAATCTATAAATCATGCGTAGGATAGTTCTTTTCATGAGTCCTCAACTGCCTTGACGCATAAGTAACTACCTTTTTTATTATACATAAGCACACCTTCTGAACCCGTCTTAGAAGCATCACAGTATACCACAAAAGGTTCTCCTGGACTAGGTAATGTCAAAATCGGAGCCGACGTCAATCTCTTCTTCAATTCTGTAAAACTTTCTTCACACTGAACATCCCACACATAAGCTCTACCTTTACAAGTCAACTTAGTTAACGGAAGTTCCAACTTAGAAAAACATTCGATAAACCTTCTATAATAACCAGCTGGTCCCAAAAAGCTTCTAATCTCGGAGGCCGACTTTGGAGTTTCCCACTGCAACACATCATCTATGTTAGATGATCTACATCAATGCCACTATCTGAGATAACATGACCAAGAAAACTAATCTCCTTTAACCAAAATTCACACTTAGACAACTTTGCATACAACTTCTTCTCTTTAAAAACTTGTAATACTATTCTTAAGTGTTCTGCATGCTCTTCCTTCAATTTAGAGTAAATCAAAATGTCATCAATGAACATCACTACAAACTGATCCAAATAAGTATGAAAGATACGGTTCATGTATTCCATGAATACTCCCAGCATATTTGTAACAGCGAAAGGCATCACTGAATACTCATAATGTCCATAACGCGTTCTGAAAGACGTCTTCTGGACATCTTCATCCTTCACTTTAATCTGATGATAGTCTGACCTCAAATCAATCTTGCTAAACACACAAGCACCCACCAATTGATCCATTAAGTCATCTATTCTCGGAAGCGGATACTTGTTCTTAATCGTCACTTTATTCAATTTTCTATAATCAACATAAAGTCTCATACTTCTATCTTTCTTCTTTACTAGAAACACTGGAGCTCCCCATGGCGATACACTTGGTCTTATAAATTTATTTTCAAGTAACTCTTCCAATTGCTTCTTTAATTCTGACAATTCAGATGCAAACATCATGTATGGTGCCATAGAAATAGGTCTGATACCAGGTACAAGATCAATAGCAAACTCGACTTCTCTTTCTGGCGGAACATCAGGATTATAATCAGGGAAAACTTTAGGAAATTCACGCACCACTTGCAATTCCTCAATTATAGCTTGATTCTCGACATATAGAGACGCCATCAATGAGAACATCTGGCCTCTTCTTGCATCAACTGCCTCAACTGTCTAGCGGACAACATACTGGCTTCCTCCTCCTTAGAAGTAGAAAACCTCACAGACTTATTATAATAGTTAATATGAACAGTTATATTCTAACCAATTCATACCTAAGATCATATCTAACCCACTTAAAGGAAAACAAACTAAATCAACGACAAAGTCTCCGTCGAAGATCGACAACGGGCATTTTAAACACACAAAAGAAGTAGTCACTGATCCCTTGGCTGGAGTATTGACGACCATCTCTCCATTCATAAAAGACAACATGATACCCAATCTTTCAACACCATAAGCAGCAATAAATCCACGAGTAACATCGGTATCAATAATAGTAATTAAAGGAGTATTATTAATGAAACATGTACCTATGATGAGTTTGTCCTTATTAGTTGTCTGATTCTTAGCCAAAGTGAATATTTTACCACTGGTTTGCACCTTCTTTGGTTTCTGGCACTGACTACCAATGTGTCCTTCTTCACCATAGTTGAAGCAAATCATCTCTTTATGATTGCACTCAGATATAGCATGTCCAGCCTTACCATAATGAAAACACCTTTTCACCTCAGCAGTACACACGTTGCTCTTATGACCAGGTTTTCCATATTTGAAACAAACTACACCAGCAGGAGCATCTCCCCCACTAGTTCTCTGACCCTGAGCAACTTTCTATTAACATTTACCGATTGGGGTATCGTAAGGCTTACCACAGTTCTGTTGGTGCTTACCCCTCTTCTCTTTGATAATCTTATAGTGAACATTATTATCCTCCTCATAAATTCTGCAGCTATCAATCAAATTGGAAAGACACGAATGTTCTGGTATCCAACTGCCTTCTTGATCTCTGGGCGCAACCTGTTCTCAAACTTGATGCACTTTGAGAGCTTAAAATTTGCCTCGCTGTAGTGCGGATAAAACTTATCCAACTCAGCAAACTTTGCAGCATATTCAACAATCGACATACTCCCTCGCTTCATCTCAAGAAACTCAATTTCCTTCTTACCAAGAACATCTTCAGGGAAATACTTCCTCATAAATTCCCTGCAGAACACAGCCCAAGTGACATTTTCACCTGCAACTTCCAATTTCTGACAAGTCTCTAGCCACCAGTCATCAGCCTCAACTGCTAGCATATGAGTTCCATATCGAACTTTCTGTGCATAAGTGTAGTCCATCACACGGAAGATCCTCTCAATCTCTTTCAACCAATCCAATGCTCGGTTAAGATCATACTTACCCTTGAAGATAGACAGACTCTCCCTCTGGAAGGTCTCCAAGCTACGAGATCCAGCATTCCCGTCAAGGTTCAGCTGATTCTCCATAGCATGCACCATTACTTCCAAAGCAACAATAAGTGCAGTGTCATTCCTTCCAATCATCGCAACTTATCACTACAACATAAACAACGGTTAGAACTCAAGTTAACAATACTCGATTATTAGACCAAACTACGACTCGACAACTTGGTCGGACGGACTAACTTGCTCTGATACCACTAATGTAACACTCCATTTCTACCCAACGGATTATATAAAATTAGAGTTACAAAATTTCCAACAAACAATGGAATGCTACAATTTCAACTTAAAATAAATTTTTTTAACACAGATACATAACACTTTAAACTCGGATGAACCAACAACAACATAAATTAATCTTTTAAAACAAACAACTTTCGTAACTACGCAGCAGAATCATAAAACTTGACTTAAAAGAATGTAACATCTTTATTCAACTGAAACAACTCCAAATAACAAGTACTTAACAAAAACCAATTTAAAATTCAACAACTGAAGTAATAACAACGATAAAGTAACAAACATTCATCCTCCTGAGTGTTACGTATTAGAGAAAAGACACCGACTCGAACTACTGAAGGTAAACCGCCTTCACTCTAGATTACCTGCACATTACCAACATATGGGTAACATTCAAACAGAAGGGGTGAGATATTGAACAATATAATAGAATGTATGATAAATAATATATTAGAAACAGTTCATACAAAATCACCACTTGGCAACTCTTTAACAACATTAACATCATCAATCCATCCATACAAAAACTCAGAATACAACATGGAATACGACTTGTCTTTATGCACGTGGATGTGGTACCAATGGAGCAAAACTCCCAACTTAATAATCTGTCAATTAATAGGGGCATCAACAAGGCATAAGCCTTCAACTTTAGATTTTTTCCAATCCATACTAACTTACCGAGCATGAGCTCCAACTTGATATGCTATGTATGCGACAACAGTATGAATGTAGTAACAACAACAATAATAATTCAACAACCACTCAACATAATTCAATGTTGGTCATAAGCCTACAACTTAATACTTGCCAATAATTAGAGGCATCTCGACAAAATTCATCAGCACTTGCCAATTCTCAGTTTATAACAAGCATACATTGCAATGTATCAACCAAAATATACCACGACGTCCTGCGTAATTATACGAGCAATTCCACTATATCCGGCTAAGTAGTTTTATACTAAAATACTAATTTGCTCTCCTACAATTACTGAGAATCCTACTAAATTACTGGGACTGCTAAACTAAAGTAATTAACCAAATCAGCATGCACGAGAGTTAAGGAATAAGGGAGAACTATGCGCCCCTCGACATGCACAAGAGCTAAGAAAATTTAACAAATAACATGTGCCCCTCGGCACCACCTTCCGCTTCGGGCAGCTCGACACAAATATCGTACTCCTCGGCATGCCTTGCAGCGTAATGTCGCTCGACATCTAACACTTGTATTCCTCGACACACCTTGCAGTCTAATGCCGCTCGGCGCCTAGCACCTGTGTCCCTCGACACTGCGTGTCTTCAAAAATTTTACACAAACGTCATCGATTATGTGATGAACATTAACCTAGCCCTTCAGTATCCTCCTCGACCACTAATTTCCGGCCAACATCATGAAATAACACGTCGACTTAACGACCACATCAACACAATCCCTAGTTTCCGGCCAACCGCTCGGAACAACACATCGACTTAACGACCACATCAACAGGTGATAATCTACACTAACCTATTCATCAATTATATCGGGCAGTACATAGACAATTCATAAACGCCCACAACATGAAAAACGGCCAAGTTCAAGAAACAGATCCAGAATTATACGCAGGACAAACTTATATATACAGCCAATCCCCATATAACATTCATCATAAGCCCCATTATATAGTCAGAACCCCACCCTTTCCTGGATTGAAGGTCGCTTTACAAATCTCCAGCTGTAATCCTTGTCTTGCCTTGCTCGACAACCGTGCAACCTTGCTCCTCTTCTGTGCAGATTTTCACGGTCAGCACACCAAGAATTTCTATTCTCCAACTAACCAAATTTCTTATGTCAGTTTAACCTTATACCATTAATCCTATTGGGGTTAACTTACACCATCCACTTTACTACTTCCAACCAATAAAATAGGCCCAACACAATTATTCTATTACTCTACTAATTCTAATATTATTATTATTAATCAACTAATTAATTAACTAATAATAATCTAGAAACTTATGCCAACAATTCACAACATCTCACAACTTCAACGAATAATTCGAAAATAATTAATTAAATAATTAATTAAATAACGGACTTACAATACACCTCTTGATATATCATTTGCAGTTAATCTATTAGCAAGATGCAATTATTCATCTATACGAAGACATTGGAAGAGAGTCAAACATATACTTTGTTATCTTAGAGATGCAGGTTACTTGTCAGTTCCTCACAATGGTAGATCAAAAACTGGTTATTTGTTTACATGTGATGGTACAACCATTTCTTGGAGATTTATGAAACAACTCATGGAAAAAACTTCATAAAATCCTGCATAACTATTAACACTACATAAAGTCACTTCGAAGAAGACTTTTTTAGCAACTACTACAAACAATATCGTCTCTCATATAAATAATGCATGCATGAGGGGGAGAAATAAATATATTATGCACTCTTTTTTTTTTCACTAGATTTTTTTCACTGGACTTTTTTTTAGTAAGGTTTTAATGTGGTTGTTCATTTACCCCACTTTTTATATTCCTTAACTCCTAAACTTTGTGTATTCCTATGTCCTATAAATAAGATCCACATTGCAATGTAAAGGAAACTTGAAGAATATAATATAATATTGCTTCCTTTCTTCTCTTTCTCTCTTTCATCTTTATGTTATTCTTCATCTCTCATTCATTTTTATATTATTTTGGAGATTTTCATAACATGATTGTTATTGTTTTATATTAATTCCTGATTGATTACTCCTTCCGTCTCATAAAAAGTATCATATTTGATCTTTGTATGATTTTTATAAAATATTTTTATAAAATTTATAATTTTTTTGTTTTAATAATAATAATAATATTTAATCATTTTTATTTAATTTATATTTTAAAAAATAAATAATAATTTTAATAAATATATTATTTTAAGATTATGAAAAAAATAAATGATTAGTAAAATAATTTAAAATAAAAAAATATAAAAAAATTTTAATAGGTCAGAGTCAGGCGGGAATGTTAACTCCCATAATTAAAAATTGAGTTTTTCTTGCATCTGTTCATACTTATAGTTAAATCGATTTTTCCTATCAAATTTGAAGTGAAAGAGGTCGAGTTTAGTATTGAGAATCAAGTGTGAGGAAGAAGACTCATATTAATTAAAAAATAAAAAATTGAACATTTTATAAGTGAGAGAACTCACATACATATATCACCTTAAAAATTTAGGTGCATATGTGGTGTCTCTAACACTTGCGTGTTGCTCTTGGTCCAATATTAAATGTTCTCTCGAGTTGATCCCTCGAATTGCTTCTAATAGTGGTATCATAAATCTTTAATTTCGAGTGAACAGACCGACTTACTTGTATTGAAAGTACTCCCCACATGTGCTAGATAAGAGGTGTTCCGTTAAAGATTGTTAACGGCGGTACAAGTTTATGTGGAAGAAAGACACTTGAGGGGTGTTGAGAATCAAATGAGAAAATCCACACACCTATTACTTATAGTATTTTTCTCATTTGTGTGTTGCTCTTGATTTAATATTAAATATTTTCTCGTATCAATCCTCCAAATTGCTTCCAACATTCGGCCGGGAGCGGATTTTTTCACAATTTTGTAGAGGTAGTCTTCACCAATTTGCCTCTGCTAAATTGCCAATCATTATGATCTGCGACAAAATAAAGTCATAGTCATCTAGACCTTAATCAAAGAATCCGGTTTTATCTTTTTATAAATGCAGATTTTGTTATACTTTTTTGTGCATGGATCGAAAGAGATTTTGTTATGCCGTTCTATGTTGTTTACATATTGCTTGATCGACAGTTTTCCAATCAGTGAAAGTCTTATATATCAGTTATCACACTAGTTGAATTAAAAACAATTTATTTGCATGCCATTAAGGAGATGTAAATCACAACAGTAAAATGATTTATATAGTTTATAAGAACCACTTTTACCACATGCATATTTAATACTTGCAAATAATTAAGCACTCAAGCATATTGTTTTTATTGTACTTTTAGTGCTCTAAAACATTCAAAAGTTACGAGTCCTTTAAGTCCCGATATACTTGAGAACTTTTGGGTTATTAAATATTAGTAGGTGATATCAATTTGTTCACACGGTTTTCTATTAATTCCATTGCGTCGTAGAAGATTCCCTTCCTTTAACAAAAATATATAGATATATCTCTTCATATGTATAATTTACAGAAGTGCATTTTACGATGAGTTTTTAATAAAAAATGCATTAGATTCCCTTCCTTATTTTCTACAAACTCTTTCAAGCTCTCGAACTCTCTCAAATCATTTTTAAAGTTCTATCACAAATACTCTTTAACTTATGAGATCAAAATTTATATTTTTCAAATCACAAAAGAAATTTATTCTTTTCAAATATTTCAACAATTATAAATTATTCCAAATTATAATTGAATGACTCTAATAATATTTAAATTAAAAGATAAAATAAAATATTATTTTAAAATAATATAAAAACTTATTTTTTTAAAAATTAATTAAAAATTAAAATAATTATAATAATAATTACATTAAGTTGTCTTTTAAACAAAAATATAATATAGTGACGGGAATCTACAAAATACTTAAAACATCTTCTTTTTTTTTTGTACAAAAGAGGGCTTAAAGGCAAAAAAAAAATGAAAAAATTAAGACAATCTAACAAATCTAGATAAAGAGATCCAGACATATCATTAGCTAACGTGACCTTCAAATTATTCGATATGAGATTATGAAGGATGTAGAACTCATTATGTATCATATAAGAAAACTCAATACTGATTTTTCCACGATTCGCCACATGGCTGCTTCACAGCACAGTTCATTTGTTTTCCCAAAATTTTGTTATTTTTCTTTTTTCTGATTCCAAACAGTACCAATTCATATTCTTTCTCTTCCTTCTCTACGGCAGTTACCAACATGAAGGATATGACGATTTCCTATTCTCTTTCTCTTCTATCTTCCAAAACTATCTCTCACTTCCGCCTCCCTTCTCTCTCTCTCTCTCTCTCTCTCTCTCTCTCTCTCTCTCTCTCTCTCTCTCTCTCTCTCTCTCTCTCTCTCTCTCTCTCTCTCTCTCTCTCTCTCTCTCTCTCTCTCTCTCTCTCTCTCTCTCTCTCTCTCTCTCTCTCTCTCTCTCTCTCTCTCTCTCTCTCTTCTTCTTCTCATCTGGTATAGTTTTTGGTGATTAATAACAAAAAATTGGCGTTGTTAGGATTTTTAATTTTCTGCGACTTTTCCTCCTCTAATAGGGTTCATAAATTTGGGCTAATTTTTCTTTATCGTTCAAGATGTATGTTGATCGAGTGGAAAGTGGAGCGAGGAGGTCTGTCAAGAAACGTCTTGATGGGAGCATCCGTGTATCTTCCGACAAGAGGTTTGTACTTTGGAATTTTTATTCATTCATGCTGTTACTATAATGATTATTTTCTATGGAATTTTCTCTTCTGCTTGGTGCTATGGATGATGAGATCAACAATTTTACACTTATCCCTGATGAATTGAGTATTAGATTCAACTTTTCATTAATTTATAAAAAATATCAATATAATTGGATTTTTTTTTTTGCTACAGTAAGTTATCACAGGTGTTTGATGAACATAGTGATTAAAATTCATTTTGTTAAAGATAACCACCGTCACTGATTTGTTGAAGAACTTAGTTTTCATTTTATTAAAGAAAATTGTTCGATTCATTTATCTTTAAACCTAATATACATTTCATTCATATTTTGATTTTAGAAATGTTATATTAAAAATTCTGATTAAGTCATGTTATTATTATAATATGGACATTATGAAGCGCCTTTGACTCTATTATTATGTCGTAATTTGTAGAATTGTCATTATGTTGTTAGTAATGGAATACCGAATTCAAACAAATTTTTTTTATACATCTTGGCAGTAATGAAGAGATGATTCCATTATGAAGATGAAGGTTGTTGAAGAGGCTCTGGAAGAAAAATAGAAGGTAGCACTGTGTAGCGGTAGAAATGTTCAAGACTAAGCCATTGAATTGACTAGACTTTATACAAATCAAAATAAAAATCACCACCGCGCTTTATTGTTTCCAAAGGAATGGGAAAAGAGCGAATAACCCAAAAGAGGGGGAAAGATTCAAGGTAGGGGGTTGGTTATGCAAAGGGAAGGTATTATCACCCTAAAAATCTATAGTACTCCGCAGGAACCTCTTTGAAAAATCTGTATATTTTGGCTATAAAAATGTGTTGTATAGAAAATGGATGGTGGAGGTGAGAAAAGAAATATATTTTTATTGATTTTTGCACCTGCCGCGGTTGTGAACCTTTAGTGCCTACGTACCACCTTTCGTGCAATAGGGGATCAGGGTACACATAGTTCCTCTTTTAAAAATTTGAAACACAAATGTGTTGGTTAATTTTAAGAGATAAGACATCATCGTCATTGTCCGTGTGGAAAACATACTTACTATCCACAATCATGAGAAAGGAGAATTTGCATCATCTCAAAGTGGAGGATATGGCTTGGATTTTAAAATCAACAATGCCTCACTCAACACCCAAGTGGAAAATATCTCACTTCACTACATATTGTAGAAGTATAGTTGTTTGAATCACTACAATGATTGTCAAGAGTCCAATCTTTTGCGAAAAGTTTAAAGATAAAAACCAAAGTGGCAAAATGGTTTGAAATGAGATTGATTGACTTTTAGTCTTCTCACAAAAAAATGTCAATGTATTATTAAGTTGATTGAAGTTTATTGATGAAAATGTTTTGAAAATGCATGGACCTAAGTCCAAGTTTATTATGAAAGTGTTTAAGTATCAAAACAAGAAGGGTTTTCAAAAGGAGGGAGACGATTTTTGAAATTAAAGAAAATGGGAGGAGAAGAAGAGACTATTCTAAAGCATAAGGTAAAAGCTAAGGATAAGGACCATCTAACCAACAAGAAGCCAAAACTTGACATTATGAGCCAAGATAGAATTCCTATTATTTGGATTGAAACCAAGCAAGCAAAGACACTAGACCTCTTGAGAGAACCAAATTTCAAGTGTATTTAGTCTTCACAAAAATTGGGCAGAGTAACGACTATATACGAGTGAATTCCAGATTACAAACAAAGAGTGTAATCACAAAAACCTGCACACAAAAACAAACAAGCAACCCAATGTCTTGAGGTAAACCTCAAGAACTCCAGACAAAAATAATCAGATAAGATCACAAGGTCTCCAAGATAGTCCAAGGTTTCTAATCCTAAGTCCAAAAAATACTCCCATGCTCCATCATGCCAAGGATAGTAACCAAATAATCTAAGTACCATTAAAAGCTTTTTAGGGTTTATGTTGATTATTAAGTATCTTAAGAAATGAAAAGAAAAGCTCAAGTGAGTAAAGTAAAAATGACAAGAAAATAAATGCTCAAATGAGCAAAGATGAAAATGGCATAAAATGTAAATTCTAAAAAATAAATAGTACATAAAGCATAAAAAAGAATAAAAGCATAAGACAAAACAAGTCAATAATTAATGGTTAGTTGGATGACCATCTTGAAACTTGCATTTGGAACTCATTAGAGGATTGGTAGAACCAAAGCCTCCACACAACAAGTTGCATTTGCTTTTTGTCAAGTATATCATCTATTTGGAATTCTCACAAGTACCATTTAATGATCAACGGTGTTTAAGTGATTTGCGTTGACCAAAGATATTGTAGATCCATTAGAGGATTGGTAGAACCAAAGCCTCCATACAATGAATCTCAAGGTTATTGAATCAAAGAGATCAAATTAACATACTTGGGCTTGCAATCATAAGTTTGGGCCACGAATAATCATTTATTCGAATCGGGACAAAATTTAGTGCTATGTTAAGTAATCGTAAGTGGACATATATAGAAGTCGCACCTATTTTGAGGCCGGTCAATAGCAATCTATGCACCATTTTTTTTGAGACATGATATAGAGATCATGCTCTAACAACATTTAGTGCAATGAGAAGGGGATGAGATGAAGATGATTAGGGCAAAAAGATGAATAAACCACTTTTGAATTAAAAATTTAATCAAACTATCATTAAAATCATTCATCCATTTTGGTGGAGTTGAACTCAACACCCAAGATCCAATGATGTTAATAAAGTCATGGTCAAAAAATTAACTCAAGACAACCAGAAAATAATCACAAAATAATATCATATTTAATATATACATTAAAAGGGTTAAAAAAATGTTTAAAAATAAAAAATAATTAGGAAAGTATCAATTATATTCAAATTAATCAAGAAATGAAAAATAAGGCCATAGAAAAATCAGAAATGGATCCAAATATTCTTATAAAAAAATTGGTAATTTTTAAAAGTCAGAAACTATTTTTAAACCATTTAAAATTGCTCAAACAAACATAAAATTGGTAAAAAATAGTAAACCTCAATATAAAATTCCATAAAATTTTCAGAAAGTCAAAAATATGCAAAATAATATTTATGAATTTTACCAGAATTAAAAAATGTCAGAAAGTATTTTTTTTAAGTAATTAAAAGAAAGCAAATAATAAAAAAATTATTAAAAAAATACCAAATGTTAAAATAAAAATGTGAAAAAGGAGTAGAATGGATTAGTGCTTGATTTGGATCCAAATGGTGGAGAATTCTACCTTTTCGAAGTTCAAGTAAGAAGCTCTGAAACTGGAATTCTGTAGCTTGAATTATGGGTCGTTTTGATTGGTATAAGTGCTGGAGAGTTTGTGTGATGCTCAAGGATGATGAATGCACAAAGAATTTTGGAATAGGAAGCTTAAATTTCAAAAACTGAATTCAAAAAAAGTGGGTTCGTGTGAGGTTTTGGCAGGGTATTCTTGGCTCTCTAAGCTTGGGAAAATGGATAGGGGACGACCCTCTATTTATAGGGAAGTGAATGGGATCAAAAGGAAGAGTGAATGATGCGTTTTGGAGGGAATTCGTGTGGGTATGTATCATGAAGAAAGTGTGACTCAATTTTGATCAAAACTCAGCTAAATTGTGCGTTTCATGATGCTAAATACTTTTGGGAAGTTGCTAATCATGATTAGAAACAAAAACGCGTGGAAAACTTGTGATTAGAAGCCAAAACAAAGATTTCAAAATTCTGACTTTGTGAAAAATTCAGTTTCAAGTTACTAAATTCAAATCCATGGCATTTCCAACTCAAGGGGTCTTAGGGCATAATTCTTGATGCTTTCGAAATATAAAGTTACAAGCTTTGCAATGGAAAAAGAATGGAATCAAATGGATGCTTGAGCTGAAAGTTACATGGAGTCAAAGTTGAAGAAAAAGAGTTGACTTCCATACTTAGAAATATTTCAAATTCTTCTTCAAAAATGACCTATAATCTTTTGTATCCAAACATGGCCTTCCACTTAGAATTTGCTCTTGACCAAAAAAGATGGAATGAAGTAGATCTCTTGAATGACAATTTAAAATTTGAACCACTCAAAATATCCAAAAATTGAGCAAGTTATGATTTGTTGAAGTTGGCCAAAAATCATGAAATAACCTATAATCTTTTGCATTCTTAAGGCAACTTCCATCCATTTTCTCACTTTGCACATAAAATAAGGCATAAAGTACGCATATTTAATATCATCATGGAAAAATAATGGACTCAAGGTGATAAAAATTGACCAAGTTATGACCATTTGAAGTCACATATGGAAAATTGGGGATTCATCTGGATGACTTGTAATCTTTCTTCTTCACCAAGTTCCTTCCACATGAAAACTCCTTGGAACTTTTGAAGTGATTTGTTAGTAACTCTTTGAAGAGAAGTGTGTCTTTGGAATCACTCAAAAATACAAAAAGGTGAGCAAAATATGCTCCTTTGAAGTTCAAAACCCTAGCCTATAGATCAAGAGAATGCTTTGAGGAACTTTGACAAGTTTGAACAAAATTCTTGTGCCAATATTCTTTATTTGTGAATAGAAGTTGTTAAGGATGATGATGAGGACTCATAGCCACCAAAACCACTTCCATATCTTGAAATTTGAGAGAAATGTGCTTTTGTGACCAATAGGAACAATACCTTGTCCAATCATGACAACTTCTTCCCTCAACCCCTTGTACTTTTGAATCAATTTTGATAGATTTGAAATATGTTGAACCAAAATAAGCCTTGTCATGCCATTTATTCCAAAACAACTTCAATTGTGAGGTTTGAATTTCTCAAGATTTATTGACTAGGGCATGGAAATAAACTCATGAACCCATGAAGTAACCTGCTAAACCTCATTGCCTTTACCTACATTATTAACAAGTAAGGCAAACCAACATTGAATTTTATTAATAAAAAAGAAAATCAAAGCAAAATATTCATGATCACAAAAGAAAACAAGTCAAGGTGCTTTGGGATTCCTCAAAGAGCAAAGCTAAAGATAGGTAGAAGAACCAAAAGCCCTAATGTGATCTTGTTTTGATTGAAACAATATGGTATGATGAAGGGATCTCAGGGGCAAAAATTGGGGTACAACAGCTGTCCTTATTTATGTTTCTTCTATCCGGAGATACAAAGGTTAAAAATCTTCGTGTTGACGTGATCAAAGATACTTAAATATAAAACAAACCCTATTTTTGGCCTTAAGATGCCATGCAAATGCTTATGCATATGAATGCATATAAACAGTACCAAAGAGACACAAAGTATCACTGGGGATGTAACAAAAATGAAGAAACAAAGGAGAAACCCTCACCGGGAAAATAAATCACTGGTGAACCAAAAGAACTGAATCAGAGAGGAAGATAACAAGCATCGACATTCACTGCCGATGGTCTACTAACTTTCACTGAAGGTAAAAAGAGAATATCATATCACCGTCGTTCATTGATGATGAACTATTAATGTTCACTGAAGATAGCAAAAAGATAATATACACAGACGTTCACTATCGATGTCCTACCAACGTTCACTGAAGGTAGAAAGAGAAAATATATCATATCACCGTCGTTCACTAACGATGAACTATCAACGTTCACTGAAGATAGAAAAAAGATAACAAACACCGACGTTCACTGCCGATGTCCTACCAACGTTCATTGAAGGTAGAAAGAGAAAATATATCATATCACCGCCGTTCACTGACGATGAACTATCAACGTTCACTGAAGATAGCAAAAAGATAACAAACACCGACGTTCACTGCCGATGTCCTACCAACTTCACTGAAGGTAGAAAGAGAAAATATCATATCACCGCCGTTCACTGACGATGAACTATCAACGTTCACTGAAGATAGCAAAAAGATAACAAACACTGGTGTTCACTGCCGATGTCCTACCAACGTTCACTGAAGGTAGAAAGAGAAAATATATCATATCACCGCCGTTCACTGACGATGAACTATCAACGTTCACTGAAGATAGAAAAAAGATAACAAACACCGACGTTCACTGATGATGTCCTACCAACGTTCATTGAAGGTAGAAAGAGAAAATATCATATCACCGCCGTTCACTGACGATGAACTATCAACGTTCACTGAAGATAACAAAAAGATAACAAACACCGACGTTCACTGCCGATGTCCTACCAACATTCACTGAAGGTAGAAAGAGAAAATATATCATATCACCTCCGTTCACTGACGATGAACTATCAACGTTCACTGAAGATAGCAAAAATATAATAAACACCGGCGTTCAATGTCGATGTCCTACCAATGTTCACTGAAGGTAGAAAGAAAAAATATCATATCACCGCCGTTCACTGACGATGAACTATCAACGTTTACTGAAGATAGCAAAAAGATAACAAACACCGACATTCATTGCCGATGTCCTACCAACGTTCACTGAAGGTAGAAAGAGAAAATATATCATATCACCGCCGTTCATTAACGATGAACTATCAACATTCACTGAAGATAGAAAAAAGATGACAAACACCGACGTTCACTGCCGATGTCCTACCAATGTTCACTGAAGGTAGAAAGAGAAAATATCATATCATTGTCGTTCACTGACGATGAACTATCAACGTTCACTGAAGATAGCAAAAAGATAACAAACACCGACGTTCACTGCCGATGTCCTACCAACGTTCACTAAAGGTAGAAAGAGAAAATATATCATATCAGCGATGTTCACTGACGATGAACTATCAATGTTCACTGAAGATAGCAAAAAGATAACAAACATCGACGTTCACTGCCGATGTCCTACCAACATTCACTGAAGGTAGAAAGAGAAAATATATCACGTTTTCCCCAAAATTCTGGTGTTTCACCTAGAACGGGTCTCAACTTCTTCTTTAACCAAGGAAATCTGCCTGGAAAAGATAAAATATAAGCTGTCTCAAATAAAGAGACATGTTACTTGTTGTCATGGAGAATTGGAAAAAAGAAACGACTTGTCTGGGGATAGAAATATGACTTCCCAGGGAAATGCCACGATATTCCTGCTGAGGAGATAAAGTCTTCTCGTGCAAAATAAATGCACAAACTAAAACTCAAAGTTTTCAGAAATCCAAAGTAAATAATATTGTCATTCAACCACAGATCCAAATCAGAAATAACTAGAGTAAGACAGTCAACGAAGATACACCCTTTGAGAAATAAACTCAAGAGGGAAAACTGAATCCATCTAAGCAAGGAGTATTGCAGGAAGGCCAGAGCAAAATGTCAATGAACAATGATTTGTAAATTTTGTCCATGCATGATGTATGTATGAATGTATGAGTGTTATCGTGCGTATGCTGGTAAAACAGATACACAATCAGTAGGAACAAACAAACAAAACCGCCTCAAGTACTAACAAAACTAGGCTAAATTTCAACCAGAAAGATCATTCATAGAAAGGTAAAAGCCAACTGCGGAAACCAAAACTATTGCCTGCCTTTAACTTTACTAAAGAGAAACATAATTCAGAGGTAGATAAATTAAACAGATACTGGGGTAGAACATCCTCATTTCGGCTTCATCGGAGAAACAGTTTTCCAAAAGCAACATGCCTATTGGAGATTGCAAGACCATCCTCAAATAAAGCAGATTGACACCAAAACAACTTAACCTCACTGGGGAAATCAAGTCTACCTCCCTGGAGAAAGATGCGGATTGAAACTTTACATCATGAAAACTTATTCCAACAAAAGATGCCCTGGGATAGCCTTACCGGGGAATCAAGAAGTCAACATTAGTGCCAATACTGCAAAAAGAGTGACATCTCAGCACACCAAGGGAATAAACCCTTCCATCATATGAGGGAAGACTCCGCTGGGGAATCTGGGACAAGGGCTTCTGACCATGCAAACCCAAAATCAAACATGAACCAAGACTTGACTGGAGACAATGGGATCACAAACCCAATACTGCACCTTACACTGATTGGTATCGTCTTTAACTTTATGAGAAACATACAAAAATCATGCACATACCAGCAAAATGACTTGAGAGAACCTTCATGAAGGAAGTAAAACTTCTCAAAACAACCGGAGTTTGTTCATTCCTGGGATCACCATTTTCTGTTGTCATTGTGTCATCACAAATTCCAAATTAAATTGAATTGTAAAGATCTCTTTTTTTTTTAAAAGTCAATTTTGCTTTTTAATCTTTTTTCTTTAAAAGTTATCATCAGTAATAAATGGAGTCTTTGCAAGCTAAATAAAATAAGAACACAAAGAATTGGGTAAAAGCTCAAATTTCATTAATAGAATGGTAGTCTACGAATGGCGAGACTCCATGAATGATTACAAAGTTTTGGAAATGGTAATACATAATGGAAAAGATACATTGAGATACAATGACCATTATTCCCCCTAACAACATTTGAAATCCAGAGAAGAAGCTTTTGTTGAAGTATGGTGAGGATCCGAGAAGATTGTTGCTTCAACGATCAAGTCTTGTCTGACGTAGTTACTTAACTGCCCTTACGGGTTTTCAACTTAGCGGGAAATTTATTCTGTTTATGTCTCTAATTTTTTTCCTAGACCGCCCTTTTGGGTTTTCGGCCTATCGAGACGCTCCTTTTTTCCTAAGCAGCCCTTTCGGGTTTTCAACTTAGCGAGCTATTATTTTATTTCTTTAGGCGAAGTATTTCTTGACTGCGTCAGCATTCATGGGACGTGGGAACTCCTCGCCATTCATAGTTTCAAGAATTAATGCACCACCAGAGAAGGCTTTCTTGACAACATACGAGCCTTCAAAATTGGGAGTCCACTTGCCCCTAGAATCAATGTTGAAAGACATGATCTTCCTGAGCACGAGGTCGCCTTCTCTGAATTCACGAGGTTTGACGTTTTTATCAAATTCTTTCTTCATTCTTCTCTGATATAACTACCCATGACATAAAGCTGTCATTCTCTTCTCTTCAATCAAATTCAATTGGTCAAACCTATTCTAGACCCATTCAGCCCCTGTCAACTTGGTTTCCATTATCACACATAACGAGGGAATCTCTACTTCGACAGGGAGTACCGCTTCCATTCCATACACCAGGGAGAACGGGGTTGCTCCTGTTGAAGTGCGGACAGATGTTCGATATCCATGCAGAGCAAAAGGGAGCATTTCATGCCAATCCTTATAAGTAACAACCATTTTACGGATAATTCTCTTGATATTCTTATTAGCAGCTTCAACAACCCCATTCATCTTTGGCATGTATGGAGACGAATTGTGATGGACAATCTTGAATTCTTCACACATTTCTGTCATTATCTTGTTGTTCAAATTCGAGCCATTGTCAGTGATGATTCTGCTCGGCACACCATACCGGCATATAAGATTATTTTTGATGAAATGCACAACCACCTGTTTGGTAACATTGGCATAAGAAGCAGCCTCTACCCATTTGGTAAAATAGTCAATTTCTACCAAGATAAAACGGTGCCCATTTGAAGCTTTAGGTTCTATCATCCCAATAATGTCAATACCCCACATAGAGAAAGGCCATGGGGAGGAAATCACATTGAGAAGTGTCAGAGGCACATGGACCTTATCTGCATAAACCTGGCATTTATGGCACTTCTTTGCAAATTTCTAACAGTCAGATTCCATTGTCAACCAATAATAACTTGCCCTTAGCATCTTTTTAGCCATCGAATGTCCATTAGCATGAGTGCCAAATGAACCTTCATGAATCTCATGCATCAACATGTCTGCTTCGTGTCTATCCACGCATCTGAGCAAGACCATGTCATAATTTCTCTTGTATAACACATTTTCACTAAGGAAGAAATTGCCTGCCAATCTTCTCAGTATCTTTCTATCTTTCCTCGATGAACCAATCGGGTATTCCTGAGTCTGAAGAAAATGCTTGATATCATAGTACCAAGGTTTTTCATCTGCTACCTCCTCTGTTGTGAACACATGAGCGGGCATATCCATCCGTCGAACTGTAATTCGGGGTATATCATTCCAAGTATTCACTTGGTACATGGAAGCCAGAGTTTCCAGAGCATCCGTCATTTGATTTTCATCTCTAGGGATGTGATGGAATTCAACTTTATTGAAGGGTAATAATCTTCTGGCATAATCTTTGTAAGGGATCAAGCCAGGGTTATGAGTGTCCCATTCTCCTTTAATCTGATTTATTACCAAGGCTGAATCACCATACACATCTAGAATCTTGATTCTGAGATCAATAGCTTCCTCAAGATCCATGATGCAAGCCTCATATTCTGCCATATTATTAGTGCAGTCAAATGTTAACCTTGCAGTAAAAGGAATATGTGATCCATGAGGAGTGACAATCAAAACACCAATTCCTTTACCATAAGCATTCACAGCTCCATCAAATACCATACTCCAACGAGAATCAGGGTCAGGGCCTTCCTCAGGCAATGGTTCATCACAATCTTTCACTTTCAGGAACATCACATCCTCATCGGGGAATTCATATTCTGCAGACTGATGATCTTCCACCAGTTGGTGAGCAAGGTAATCTTCCAACACACTACTTTTAATAGCCTTTTAAGTGTGGTACTCGATATCATCTTCAGATAAAAACATCTGCCAACAGGCAATTCTCCCAGTAAGAGCAGGCTTTTCAAAAATATACTTGATTGGATCCATTTTGGAGATCAACCAAGTGGTATGATTCAACATATACTGCCGCAAATGCTTTGCCGCCCAGGCCAAAGCACAAAATGTCTTTTCTAGCATGGAATACCGCGACTCACAATCACTGAATTTTTTGCTGAGATAATAAATGGCGAACTCTTTCTTCCCTGTTTCATCCTGTTGTCCCAGAATACAACCCATGGATTTATCTAACACTGTTAGATACATAATCAACAGTCTTCCTTCTACAGGAGGGAGCAATATAGGAGGTTCAAGCAGATATTCTTTAATACTCTCGAATGCCCTTTGGCAGTCATCCTTCCACACACAACCTTGATCTTCTTTAACAACTTAAATATCGGTTCACATGTGTGATACGGTGGGAGAATTGACTAGGGTTTCGCGTTTATTTTCGCAAATGTTTCGGTTGAGCAAGAGTCGCCACCGACTTTTTATTTTATCCTAAGGAAAGGTTTAAAAAGCACAGCAAAAACCTTTGAGATTTTTCTTGGGTTCGGGGAGTAGATTATAGAAAGGGAAGGTATTATCACCCTTTCTATCCATGGTTATCCATGGGCTCTTAGGTACTTGCTTAGATCAACTTGCCTTGGTTTTCAATTGTTTGAAATAGTGCTTGGTGTGTGGTTTTGAAAATGTTTTGAAAAGATGCCTTGTATAGGCTACCCTTGTAACAATTCTTTACTCGAATGTTTTACAAAAGGTGTTTTGTCTTTAGAAAAGATGTTTCAAGGTTTTTTGAAAGTTGGTTTTGAAAGTGTTTGTGAAGTGTGGTTTGAAATTAGGCAAGTGTTTTCTTGGCAAATTGACAAGTACTTAAGAGTTGTCTACCCTAAATTTTTCTCAAAGATTTTTGTTATGTTTTAAACCTTTTGACAATTTTGTTCCACCATTGCATTTGGTGGACAATCTTGTATTATGAGGTGAAAGGGACGGGCGCGGGTCATCGTTTAGACCATAATTGCAATAGTGTTAAATGTCTTTGGGCAATTTTTTCTTTGAAAGGGATTTCATCATTTTAGGTAACCTTTTTTGAAAGCGTCATCAAGGGACTTATGATCATTTGATTGTTTGTTTTACCCAAAGAAACCTAACATGCAACATGGCCCAATTATTTGAAGGCAACAAAGTGGAATACCCTAGGGATGCAAGTGTGAAATGTGTTGTCCATTTTCATGCTTATTTATCTTGAAATTAGGTCAAACTATTTTGTTCGTTTTATTCGCATACAAACCCTAATTCTAGCATGGTATGTTTAGAAAGCATTAAAGTGCGAAATTTAAATTCCTACACTATTACAACACAATAATATGGGGAGGGGGTACAATGTTTCAAATGGGGTATATTTAGACAAGAAATTAAACCTAGCTATTACATCATTTTCTTTGAATATTTACATTATAATCAAAAGCATAAATTAAATGGAAATGAAATAAATATGCAAGATGTAAAAGAATTTTTATATGTATGAAAAAGTATTATTTATGTAAAATAAAAAGAGAAATAAAAAGGTAGTATTTTTTGGAGTATTTTTATATTTAGGGCAAAAAATCCTAATTTTAATCAAAATGGTATTAATTATTTAATATATATAATGTTTACTATTTATATACAAAAAATAAGATAAAAAATATAGTATATTTATAAAAATGTATTTTTAATGTTAAACATTAATAAAATAAAATATGTATATTTTGGTATTTTATCCTAAGTGTATTAATATATACATATTCACTTATATTATTTATAAAATATGTATTATATATACTAATTAATAATATTTAATATTTAATAAAAAAAGTATTTTTTTATAAAATATTTTCAGGAAGTAAAAATAAGATAAAAATGTATACAAATATATTTGTACTATTTTAATATTCTAAACAAAAAGTATATATTTATTTATTTATGTACAAACTAAAAGAAAAAAATCAAATAAATACCTAATAAATTCAAAAATGATGAGAAAAAATATTTTTATATTTTTAATATGCTGAGAAAAAATAAATGAGTCAATTAAAAAAAGAAAAAGTCAAAAACATTAAAAATAAAGCAAATGGGCTCAGGGGGGTGTGAACCAAAAAGCATGGTGTAAGAAGCAAAACAAAAGCTGGCCCAGCCCATGAGGCACCTTCTTCAACCTCTGAACCATGTTATTCAAAAAAACGCGCGCCCTGTTCTTCCATCCACACATCCTGATTCCTGGCTTATTAATGAAAACTCATAACATAAAAAATGTTCAACATCAAGAGACGAATCCAACCATATGCAGAACTTGACCTAACTCTCTAAGATGAGGGAGAATTTCTTCTCCCCCAAATCCTAACCTAGATTTTCTGCCATTTTCAAACCTTAAATTCTCACAGCTCAGGCAAAAGAAATGAAAAGTGAAAGTATGTACAGGTTCAGTGGCATGAGTAGAACATTGCTTATTCACAAACTTAGAGCTAATGATGCCTAATAAGAGAGATAGAAGTTCACCAAAATACCTGTTCAGTTGAAGTTCTATCTGGCAATGGGGGAGCTTTCAGTGCAAGATAATGGTTGGTATAACTTCCTTGAGGTGTGGTGATGCTGTTCCAATATTTACTTTGCCTTGAGACACCTTGGACTGAGCTGTAGAACTTCAACTGCAAAAGGGAAAAATGAAAATGGTGGAACTTGTTAGAGGAGTTACAGGTCGTGTTTCAAGTCATGGTTAGCTTGCATAGATGCTAGGGAATGTGTGTGAACTGGTTTGGGCAAGAGAGCTTGAGGGAAATGGAAGATGGCACTCAAACTGCAGGCCTGACCCTGTTTTTGCAGTTTGAAGGTGATTCTGAGATTGGGAGTGTATGAGAGATGTTAGGGTCGTGTACTAGCTTGGTTATGATGTCCTGGATGTGTTTTACAAGTTTGCTTAAGTGTTTGTAAGCTGATATGAGAGTTGTGTTACAATATGCCAAGTTACTTACACTTTAAGCAACAAATGCACAAGTTGTGTTCTAGGTCAGTAGAGGCCCCCTAATAAGCTGCATAATCTCTCCTTGATCAGAGTGTTTTGCTCATAATCTTGTGCCAATTAGATCTCATTTGTACTGCTTGGATTTTCAATTGGACATAAAGCTACCTTTTGCAAAAATGGAAGAAATGCTTTATCTATTTTGGGATTAATCCTCTAGGCAATGCTTGAACACACAAAACATGGTCTTGGCACAAAGGTTTTGCATTGAATTATTGAGTTTCAAAGGGTTTTAGGACCTGTAATTTAGCACAAACTATGCTGACTTGAAAATGGCCTAAGTTATGAACATGTTCATGATCAATTCAAAAGTGAGTTTTTGCCATATTGTGAAATTCGATTCTCTCAAGTTATGAGGTTGTTTGAGAAGTTCTTGGACATTTTGGAAATCTTGGAATGTGTACTACAATCCATCTTTGAAATGCAAATTGAAATTCCAAGTGGAAGTGTATGGAAAATGGCCTTGAAGTTGGGTAGAAAACCTTGTCAAAATAGGTTAAAATTTCACTAAGTTAAGAATGATTTAGTGCCCTTATTCAAAAATTTGTAACTTGAGATACAAGCCTCAAATGGGAAAACTTTGTGAATCAAAGTTGTAGATTATGCAACAAGCTACAACTTTCATGTTTTTACTTTTGTTTGAATCCAAATGGATCTTGGTGAGAAAGTGGGGCAAAGTTGGGAAAAAATTAGGTTTTTTCATAACTTAGAAAAATTCTAAGTTATGAAAAATTCTAATTTCTAACCCTAATTTGCATTTTGTGATTTCTTGATGAACAAGTTTCATGATTTGGCATGTTTTGATGAAAAATGAATCTTGACTCTTGATTTTGACCAAAAAGTCAAGGTTTGACTTTTCAGTGTACAGTCAAAATTGATCAATTGACTGGGAAATTCAACTATCAATTTTGTGTGCTTGGGATCTTTTGAGTTTGTTGAGCATGTCAAGATAATTCCATGGGGTCCTTGAGTCCATATGTGAGCTTGGTTTGCCACTGGCTAGGTCAAACAATCAAAAATTGCCTTTGTGCAGTCAAAACCCTAAAAATGACCATTTTGCCCTTTTGGTGATTTGATCAAATTTCTTGTGGAATTGTGGTCCAAACTTGATCAAATGGTTCATAGGAGTTTATAATGTTGATGGGGGTCAATTTTCACGAGGTTTGACTGTCAATTGGCCACAGTTGACTTTTTCCCCAATACAGCTGATTTCTAGGTCAACTGTCCAATTGACTGGGCAAAACTTGGAATCAAGACTTGAAACTTGGTATGGATAAACTTGGGAGTCCAATATGAAGCATGAAAGTCATCTTAGGCATTTTTGGTCAAAACATCTTTGTGCAAACACAAACCCTAATTTGGGTCCACAGTGCAAGGAGAAGTCTTGAGCAGATGAAACCCTAACTGGATCTTGAGCTCCAAGGGCTTTGTGATGAGAAATCATTGAGAAATGGGAGGGCAAATTTTGGGGTACAACAGTTGCCCCTGTTCAATCTTCTTGAATCCTAAGAGTTAGATTGGCAAGTTTTCCTTTCGTGACTCGAGGGTAAAAGGAGATTGGACACTAGAGTGCCCGGAAATTTGCACTCGTCAAAGCAATGAATGCGGGAATGGGCTTAGAGATGCCATTTGGAGATGGGCTTAGAGATGCCATCTGGAGGGGTGACAGAATCTTCTCGGGGATGGGCTTAAAGATGCCATCTGGAATGAGTATCAGGAAGGTGTCCATGCTTTGGACCATCTTCGAACTGGGGGTCTGAATAAGCAATAGATTGACATCTGTTGTTGGGAGGAATCTGTAAACTGTCTTCAGGAGTTGCATCTGAACAAGTTGATAGATTAACATCCGTTGTTGGGAAGAATCCATAAACTGTTTTCAGAAGTCTTGAGAAGAAACTAAACAAGCGATAGGTTAACATCCGTTACTTGGAGAACCCGTGAACTGTTTTCAGTATTCTTGAATAAGCAATAGAGCAGCATCCGTTGTTGGGAAGCGTCCGTAAGCTGTTTTCAAAGGTTGCATCTGAACAAGTGATAGATTAACATCCGTTATTGGGAAGAATCCATAAACTGTTTTCAGAAGTCTTGAGAAGAACTGAACAAGTGATAGGTTAACATCCGTTACTTGGAGAACCCGTGAACTGTTTTCAGTAATCTTGGAGTTGAATAAGCAATAGAGCAGCGTCCGTTGTTGGGAAGCGTCCGTAAGCTGTTTTCAAAGGTTGCCTCTGAACATGTGATAGATTAACATCCGTTGTTGGGAAGAATCCAAAAACTGTTTTCAGAAGTCTTGAGAAGAAACTGAACAAGCGATAGGTTAACATCCGTTACTTGGAGAACCCGTGAACTGTTTTCAGAAATCTGTATCTGAACAAGTGATAGATTAACATCCGTTGTTGGGAAGAATCCATAATTGTTTTCAACGATCTGGGAAGATAATGATTTTAGTCTGTCGACTGATCTTACCTGAAAAGATAAAGAGTTAATTGTATGCAATGTTATGATGCATGATACAATATATGTTATATGACATGAATGTAAGTGGATGTGCATGTAAGCTGGAGAGCTGTCTGGCAAAGGATAGATGAACCCGAGATGGCTGAAGATAAAGGTATCTTGACTGCTGCCGGGAAGAATAATTCCTTGGTTGTGACTGGGGAATAAGGAGCTTGGGTTGTATACCAAACCTCTGGGGAATTCCTGATGACTTCTACTGGGGAGCACCAATCTAGCAGACTCATGCTGGGGATACAAGACTGGGAATCTTCAGTTCGGTGGGAAGTGTCTCTGGCAACCTTACTGGGGAACTCAAGATTAGCTCTCCTAAAACTCTGTGGGGAGAAGGTTCATTAGTCTGGCTCCGCTGGGGATATTGAAACTTAAGTTCTGAGGGAAATTGGATTCCTGATGATCCTCTGGCTGGGGGATTGCACAGATAAGTTACTGCTGGGGAACTTTGATGAACTCCGCTGGGGATAGGAAGCATTTTAGCGAACGCGATCTTCCGTGGTTGTTAGCTGAGGATAACCCAGTTATAAGGCCTTGTGAGGAATAACTTTGAATAAAACTTGGGAGAGACGTCCGTATTCCGCAGAGGATAAGCTTCCAGAATCTACTGGGGATGAGCTTCAAGACTTGCTAGGGATATGGATTCCAAATCTCCCGGGGGTTTCCTTTGAAGGGTATTAAGATATCCAACTGTTCCTTTGACCTATCTGTAATCCTCTTTCCCGACTCATAAGAAAATGATTATGTTTCAAATGCATATGCCTATTTAACAAAACATTGGACGTTTCTCAAAATAAAACAAATAGTGCAAGAGAAACGAAAAGGAAATGACACAAATTTCTGGGAAAAGTATTTGTATTGATTTTCTATGAGTATATTTGTACAAAGGAGACAATCATCCTAGCAAGAGGATTTTGTCGTAAGTATTGAAAGATTTATACAAAATAAAGATGGCTATGTGAAATAATTCCATGGGATTCCATTCCGCTATAGCTTTCACAACTCTGAATATCTATCCATTCAATGCTTCGTTTGACGATGACTGGATTGATCAGAAGCCTGGAACCAGTTGATGAAGAGATTGTCTTTGAAGTGATCCGACGAGACATAGTCATACGCTTTAATTCCCTAACTTTTGTCTGAATCGCCCTTTCGGGTTTTCGATCCACCGGGATACCCATTTTTGCCCAAGCCGCCCTTTTGGGTTTTCAACTTGCCGGGTGTACAGATTTTTTTTTATCCCTAACTTTTGCCTGAACCGCCCTTTCGGGTTTTCGATCCACCGGGATACCCATTTTTGCCCAAGCCGCCCTTTCGGGTTTTCGACTTGTCGGGTTATTTTATGCGTAGTATCTTTTGACTATGTTCGCGTTTGCAGGGTGCGGCAAATCGTCGCCGTCCATGGTGGTCAGAATCATTGCACCACCAGAAAATATGCTCTTGATCACAAATGGTCCTTCATATGTAGGAGTCCATTTGCCCCTGGGATCACTTTGCGGCAAGATAATCCGCTTGATTACGAGATCTCCGACTTGATACACTTGACGTCTGACTTTCTTATTGAAGGCCTTGATCATTCGCTTTTGATACGTCAGACCATGGCATATAGCAGCAAGTCGCTTTTCGTCGATCAGATTGAGTTGATCAAGTCGGGTCTGCATCCAATCATCTTCATTCAAACCTGCATCCTTCATAATCCTTAGAGAAGGGATCTAGACTTCCATAGGCAAAACAGCTTCCATGCCATAAACCAAAGAAAATGGGGTTGCCCCAGTTGAAGTACGTGTCGTCGTACGGTATCCATGCAGAGCAAACAGTAACATCTCATGCCAGTCTTTGTAAGTGACTGTCATTTTCTGAATGATCTTCTTAATGTTTTTGTTCGCAGCTTCAACAGCACCGTTCATCTTCGGCCGATAGGGAGATGAATTGTGATGATAAATCTTGAACTGCTCGCATAATGCAGTGATCATCGTGTTATTCAGATTCGTACCGTTGTCTGTGATGATCCTGTCTGGAACACCATACTGACATATAAGATTTTGCTTGATAAAACGGGCAACCACATTTTTAGTAACAGAGGCGAAGGATGCTGCTTCGACCCATTTGGTGAAATAGTCAATGGCAACCAGGATGAAGCGATGTCCGTTGGAAGCCGTGGGCTTGATCTCTCCAATCATATCAATGCCCCACATTGCAAAGGGCCACGGAGCAGTCAGGACATTGAGAGGGACCGGAGGGATATGAACTTTGTCAGCGTAGACTTGACACTTGTGGCAAGTACGGGAATGTTGATGGCAGTCAGCTTCCATGGTAGACCAGTAATAGCCTGCCCTTAGGATTTCCTTAGCCATTGTATGCCCGCTCAAGTGAGTGCCAAATGTACCGCTGTGTATATCAGTCATGATCAACCCTGCTTCAGCTTTGTCTACGCATCGGAGTAATACACAATCATGGCTTCGTTTGTAAAGGATGACGTTGCTCAGGAAGAACTTAGCAGCGAATTTCCTTAAGAACTTCTTGTCATTTACGGAAGCTCCTTCAGGATAATCTCTAGTCTCGAGATACCTTTTGATTTCATGGAACCAGGGTTGTTCCACTATTTCTTCGGTATTAATCTCGTGACAATGCGCAGGTTCATCCATTCGCTCGATGGTGATTTGGGGAGCCTCGTTATCCCAGTTGAGTTTTAACATGGAGGACATTGTGGCTAGAGCATCTGCTAGCTGATTCTCTTCTCGCGGGAAATGCTCGAAGGTAATTTGCTCGAAATGAGGCAACAATGTTAAGACATGTTCTTTGTATGGGATAAGATTAGGATGCTTGGTATCCCACTCTCCTTTGATCTGACTGATAACCAAAGCCGAGTCCCCAAATACGATCAAAGATTTGATCCCCAAGTCTATAGCAGCCTTGAGACCAAAGACGCAAGCTTCATATTCAGCCATGTTGTTTGTGCAGCTGAAGCAAAGTCGGGCCGTGAAAGGTGTGTGACAACCTTCCGGAGAAATGAGTACTGCGCCAATACTGTTTCCAAGTGCATTTGAAGCACCATCAAAGTACAGGGTCCATCGGGATCCCTTTTCGGGTCCGCCATATGGTCTGTCACCTTCAATGTTGTCCAAATTCATGATGTCTTCATCTGGGAAGTCAAATCTCATGGGTTGATAGTCTTCGATAGCTTGATGAGCCAGATGGTCAGCTAGTACACTCCCTTTTATAGCTTTTTGGGTGGTGTACTGGATGTCATATTCAGTTAAGATCATTTGCCATCTAGCTATCCTTCCAGATAAAGCGGGCTTTTCGAAAATATACTTGATAGGGTCCATTTTGGAAATCAACAAGGTAGTATGAGTCAACATATACTGTCTTAGTCGGCGAGCAGCCCATACCAAAGCGCAGCAAGTTTTCTCGAGCAGTGAGTAGCGAGTCTCACAGTCGGTAAACTTTTTGCTAAGGTAATAAATAGCATGCTCTTTTCGACCAGACTCGTCATGCTGGCCCAAAACACACCCCATTGAGTTATCCAAGACGGTCAAATACATGATCAATGGTCTTCCTTCGACGGGTGGCATCAGAATAGGAGGTTCTAGCAAATACTCCTTGATTCTATCAAAAGCAGCTTGACAATCGTCGTTCCATTCGACTACCTGATCTTTCTTCAAGAGTTTGAAAATTGGCTCACAGGTAGAAGTCAGATGTGAGATGAATCTGGAAATATAGTTTAAGCTCCCCAAGAATCCTCTAACCTCCTTTTCAGTACGGGGAGCAGGCATCTCTTGTATTGCTTTTACTTTTGCCGGATCGACTTCAATGCCTTTGTTGCTTACAATGAATCCCAGGAGTTTACCAGACCTAACTCCAAAGATGCATTTACTTGGATTCAGTCTGAGCTTGTATTCTTTTGACCTGGCAAACATCTTCTCCAGATGTTCAAGGTGATCTTCCTCTGTTTGTGACCGAGCTATCATATCGTCTACGTAAACTTCAATCTCATGATGTATCATATCGTGAAATAAAGCTACCATGGCGCGTTGATAAGTTGCCCCTGCGTTCTTCAGCCTGAACGACATCACCTTATAACAGAAAGTGCCCCACTGTGTGACAAAAGTCGTTTTCTCCATATCCTCGGGAGCCATTTTGATTTGATTGTAGCCCGAGAATCCATCCATGAAGGAAAACACTTTATGCTGAGCTGTATTGTCGATCAAAATGTCAATATGAGGTAGCGGGAAATCATCTTTAGGGCTGGCCCTATTCAAATCCCGGTAGTCCAGACACATCCTGACTTTGCCATCTTTCTTAGGTACTGGCACAATGTTAGCGACCCATTGAGGATAGGACGTAACAGCCAGAAAGCCAGCATCGAATTGTTTCATTACTTCTGCTTTGATCTTTTCAGACATGTCAGGCCTCATTCGGTGAACATTTTGCTTGATCGGTGGACAATCCTCTCTTGTGGGGAGACGGTGAACCACGATGTCTGTGTCTAAACCCGGCATGTCTTCATAGGACCAAGCGAAGATTTCAACATACTCATTCAACAACTGTACCAAGTGCTCCTTGACTTTTGGTTCCAGATTGGCACCCACTTGCACCTCCTTTCGGTCCTCCTCGGTTCCCAAGTTAACAGTTTCCAGTGACTCTTTGTGTGGTAAGATGGCCCTTTCCTCTTGTTGCAGAAGTCTGGCTAGTTCCCCGGGTACTTCACAACCTTCGTCATCTTCATGCTCGGCTAGATTGAACAGATCCTCAGAGTTATTGAAAGATGTAGCAGAATAGTCACCCATGGAATCCGGAGTGGATGGGTACCTGCATTGGTGAGTGTGGGTGTGTGTAAGGGATAGCCATCCTTAAACAAAAAATGCAAAAGGAAAGAAAATGAACACAAGCAGTTTATCACATGAAAAACGTCCAATGAATCATTAAACATGGCATATGGATATGAAAAATAATCAAAACCCTTACAAATGGACCTACATGCCCCGGGCAAGGCATGAGGTGAAAAGATAGTGTACTGATTGTTTGAAAGCAAATATTACAGACCAAATAGGAAATGTTTAACAGATAAATTACTGATGAATAAAAGTGATGGGGACAAAGTCTTTTGCCTCCCAGTTGCTCAATCCTCCTTTGATAGTTGGATAAATCCACTCTTTAATGTTGCTCTCCTTGTCCTCATCCTCCAAAGTGTTGATTCCGTAGGGAGAAATCTTGACTGGCGCCCTTTCAATCTTCGCACGGCGCATAGCTTTCTGGCCGGCGGCTGTGAACCCTAATCCAAACTTGTCAGTCTTATGCGGAAAGTCGGGTAACTGCCCCCATGCTGAATTCTTCCCTCCTTTTATTGCGGCCCTTGCGTCCTCCAGAGATGCCATCCTGGCCATCTGTCTCGGTGTCTCAGCTGCCAACTTTGCTACTGCTATTTCAGGAAGGACTTCTTCGAAATGTTGAAATGGTGTCTCAATGAACTCTCCTTCAACCTCCACATACCGGAAAGAATTTAAGTGGCTAATCATGTACTCTTCTTCGCCATGGACAGTAATGATCTTTCCCTTGACAGGATACTTCAACATCTGATGTAAGGAGGAGGTGACTGCCCCAGCATGGTGTATCCAAGGCCTACCCAGCAAGCAAGAGTATGACGGATGGATGTCCATCACATAGAAAGTGGATTTAAACACCTCAGTGCCTATTTTGATGGGAATTTCAAACTCTCCATGGACCATTCTCTTCGAACCATCGAAAGCTCTGACAACAATATCACTCGGCTTCAATTCCAACCCTTCACAATCTAGTCTGTCCAAGGCCTTCTTAGGTAAAACATTCAACGACGAACCAGTATCAACCAAAACATGTGCGAGAGTAGTTCCTCGACACTCGACTGAAATGTGCAAAGCATCATTGTGATTCCTACCTTTAGGAGTTAGGTCGGCATCAGAAAAACCTAATCCATTGTCCGCAGTCAGGCTAGCCACGCAATTTTGAAATTGATCCGCAGAGGTTTCCTGGGGTACATGGGCTGCCTTCAGGAACTTTATCAGAGCTTTAGCGTGCGCCTCCAAGCAAAGTAGTAGTGCCAACATAGAGATCTTGGAGGGGGTTTGCCCCAGCTGTTCTACCACATCGTAATCACTTCTCTTGATTATCCTCAAAATCTCATCCATTTCCTTCTTGGAGGTTTCCGGGATCACCAAGGGTTGAGCCCTCGTCCTGACGGGCTCATCTTGGATTCCCTTACCTTTGTCAGCAGCGGTAGGAGAGACAGTACTAGGAACAACAACGTATTCAATCAAAGGAGTTCTAGCAGAAAGTTTTATTGGTGCAGGGACGACCTTGTCAGCTGATGAGGGTCCAAAGACTGCTCTTGGAGGGGCAATCTCTGGAGAAAATATTCTCCCGCTCCTGGTGATTTTGCTAGTGCCCGCAATGTTACTAATGCTGGCTTCTTCATTATCCGAACTTTCTTCAATGATTTCGATTTGTTTGATACCATGGTAGTAGACGTCACCGCCATAGTTCCAAGGTATCGACTTCTCAGAAACATAGGGAACAGGCCCAGGCATTGTTATCTTCAACGGAACAGATTTCGGAGCTGGTGTAATCTTAACAGGCTTTTTGACGGCCTTGGAAAGATTGGCGTGAATGGTTATGATTGAGACATCTTCGATATGAACTGGAACAGCAAAAACTTTTTCAAACAAAATTTGTCGACTATCCATAAGGCCTTGGATGCCTTTCTTCAGTAACGGATAATCAAACGGCAGAGAGTAACAACAATAGCAGTCTTCCTTACATCCCGAGAAGATCCCGGCCCTTAACAAATTCAACTTAATGGTCAGCAATGGAGTAGTCAGATCACTGACATCAGCAACATACAAATCTTCTTCAATGGCATTGACATTTCGGCCGTGCTTTGGCATGGGTGCAGATATCACATTAGGCTTCTCTGGAGCGTCAAACTCTACCTCCTTAGCCTCTATCAGGTCTTGGATTTTATGCTTGAGTTCCCAACAATCATTGGTGTCGTGTCCAACACTGTCTGAATGGTAGGCGCATTTAGCATTGGCATGATAATGCGGAGAGGACTTATTCACATTCTTTGGTGCCTCCTTGATGGTGGCAAGATTCAACTTCAACAGATGGGGAAGCACTTGCGCTGGAGTCATATTAATACGGGTGAACTGTCGTTGTGGCCGTTCCACTCGTTGTTGATTTGGTCTGGACTGGTTATAGCGAGGCTGCTCGCTTGGAGTGTTTTGAATCATTACGGCCCCCACAGTTGGTCGACGCTCCGTCTTCCCTGCTCTTCTCTGAGAATATACCACAGTTGTTTCCTTCTTAAAAGGTTTCTTCTCAACACTTGCGGCAACACCCTTCTGAATCTTTCCTGACTTGATGCCAGCTTCTATTCTTTCGCCTGTTAAGATCAAATCGGTAAACCCCACAGAAGAGTTACCAATTAGATGGTTGAAAAATGGCCCAGATAGGGTCCCAAGAAACATATCAACGAGTTCACGGTCGGTTAAAGGAGGCTGCACCCTGCCAGCCAAATCCCTCCATTTTTGTGCATATTCTTTGAATCCCTCGCTTGTTCCTAGTGACATACCCTGAAGTTGGGTACGAGTAGGAGCAAGATCAGAATTATACTTGTATTGTTTGTAGAAAGCGGTGGCCAAATCTTCCCAATTTCTGACACTGGTTCCTTCTAACTGGTAAAACCACTCCAACTGAGCTCCCGAAAGGCTGTCTTGAAAGAAATGAATCCAGAGATTTTTATCTGCCGTATAGGGTTGAATCTTTCTCACGTAGGACCTGAGATGCATTTTTGGACAGGACAGCCCATCATACCTCACAAACACTGGCACTTTGAATTTTGGGGGAATCACAATCCCGGCAACCAAACCCAAGTCTTCAAAATCTAAACCCGGTACTCTTTGTAATTCCATGGCGGCCAATCTGTCTTCTAAACCTTTGTATTTATCATCAGCTGGAGGGTATTGCTGGTCAGAATAATCTTCATCCTCTTCAACCTCTTCTTCTTCCGCATCAGACTCGGAAGGCACCGCAACCCCATCTCTTTTACTAGTCCCTTCATCAGAAGTAGGAGGGGATTCAAGCACTCTCCGAGCTTCTCCGTCAAATCTTCTCCCCAAAGTAGCCACCCCAATCCTCTTTTTCTTCTTTTTCACTGGGTCCTTATTCCCCAATTGAGTCTTGATATCCTCCTGACCCTTAGCCAAGGTCATCAGGAGTTGCTGGAACTGTGCATTCTGAGCTTGTAGGTCTTTGACTGTTTGCTCGAGATCCATCCTACTGAAATAAACAGCAGACAGATAAGGAAACCTGGAGTGAGACCTGCTTATGCACATGATGAATGGTATGCTGATGTATGCAATGCATCCAAGGATTTAGAACATTCTAAATTGTTTCAGACAAAGAAGAACGCACGTCATATTAATAAGAAGAAATTTGTTAGTACATAAATGCCCCATGGGCCAAATATTACAAAATAAACTTCTTAAGGCAGAAAGACATTGCGCATCCTCTTTGGTGCGATGTAGGTGTTGAGGACCTCTTGCTCATGGAGCCGGCGGGTAAGCTCTAGAACCTTCTTCTCACTGGCGTAGAAGCTAGCTTCAAAAGTATTTTGTTCCTCCTTGAGCTGAATCCAACTTTTCTGCATTTCCTCCCACGATGTAGGCATGTCTGGATGTAGGATGGTGTAGGGGACCTCTCCTTCATTGACGGGCTCTTTAATCACTGGGAGTACATGAGGATAAGGCATCATTAGACTTTGGGCTCGGGCTCGTACCCACTTGAGATAGGGCTCAAGAGGGATGGAGCTCTTGTGTCCCAGAGTCTTGCTATCAACCTTGTTGAGTTTTCCCCAAGCTCTGATGAATCTTTGGCGAAGTCCTTGCGCATCGTTGTCGAAGTCAAAAACTAGGTCAGGAATCAACATGTCATGAGGGCCATCCCTCCGTGCATATCCAAATTTCCTCAAAGCTAGGCAAGGGTTGTAGGTGATACCTCCTCTGATTCCAAGTAAAGGAACATTAGGAAATTCTCCGCAACGATCGACAATGATGACATTTTCTCTGGACCGAGAACACCAATGCACATCAGAATGAGTAAGAGTCATCAACCGTTGGGACCACCTTGAGCCTTGGTCATTCTTTAGGACAGATTGTGGAAGGTGCGAAATAAACCACCTTGCAAAGAGAGGAGTACAGCACATGAGAACACCCCTCTTTCTCATTGTTCGTGTGTAAAATGAGTGAAGGATGTCCCCAAGCAATGTTGGTATTGGATTTCTGGACAAAAAGATTTTGACGGCGTTGACATCTATCAATTGGTCAGGATTTGGGAACAAGACCAACCCATAGATAAGGAGTGCCACAATCTCTTCAAAGGCTTGTAGGTCCAATGAATTCCAAAATTCTTGTGCCTTCTCAAACAAGAATTTTGCTAAGAATCCTTTGACGCCGCTTCTGGTTTCCCAATGCCCCTTGATGTCGGATGGTTGTAGATGTAATGCTCGAGCAACATCTTCCGGCTTTGGTTCCTTTTCCGTACCGTTGAATGGTAGTTGATTAAGGATAGGGATTCTTAGGAGTTGAGAAAACTCCTCCAAAGTGGGCACCAACTGATAATCAGAGAAAGTGAAGCAGTGGTGAAGAGGGTCAAAGAACTGGAATAGCACTTTCATCATGTCTTCTTCAATGTTGGTGTTGACCAGGCTGAGCAGTCTACCATGTCTTTCACTGAAGGATGAATTTTCTGGAATTCTTGAAGTGATCTCCTTGAGTTGAGGAGAGATTCTCACAAGGTTGACTTGAATGGTGTTTCTGCGAGGAATTTCCATGTCCTACAAAACAAGAACAAAGATGAAGATCCAAAACCCTTGAAATGGTTAGTGAATGCATATGATGTTTTATGATGTTTATGATGTATACACAAAACATATATACAAGCAAATCACACCAAACCCTAGTTTCAGGCTTGCATGGGGTTTCATAGGTAAGTACCCTCTTGAGTGTAATTGGCTTAAAAACCTGTCCTATCAATAGTAACCGGGTTTTAAGGAGCTCAATATCACTGGATTGTTTTCATTATTCATGGTTTTGGTTTAGCCACTTAACTAGCGACCAAAATATTCCAAGAAAACAACCCTCAATGAGTGTAGTATCGAGTATCTACCAACTTCGGACTGCACCAAAGCCGGTCATCTCACTACCCCTAATAAAAGGCCAAGATGGTCAAGTAAGGTTCTAGGTCATTAGTGCTTAGTGACATCACTCAGCGGCCCCGTACTCTCCTTGATTGAACTCAAGGGTTACCGGTACTCACAAATATGTCGCACTAATATAGCTATTGCTTCGACCATGTCGGTATACCCCGCACAGTTTCCACAACGTATTGCTATCTATGAAATGTTTCCCAAAATCCGGGTGTAGGATTGTAAACCCAAACAATAGAGCCAAGACATAAAGCAAACAATTCACACAATTTGTCATGCAAGAGGGTGATCTAAGCCCTAAGGTTACTCCACTTTTAAAATTCTCCCCAGCAGAGTCGCCAGTTCTGTGATACGGTGGGAGAACTGACTAGGGTTTCGCGTTTATTTTCGCAAATGTTTCGGTTGAGCAAGAGTCGCCACCGACTTTTTATTTTATCCTAAGGAAAGGTTTAAAAAGCACAGCAAAAACCTTTGAGATTTTTCTTGGGTTCGGGGAGTAGATTATAGAAAGGGAAGGTATTAGCACCCTTTCTATCCATGGTTATCCATGGGCTCTTAGGTACTTGCTTAGATCAACTTGCCTTGGTTTTCAATTGTTTGAAATAGTGCTTGGTGTGTGGTTTTGAAAATGTTTTGAAAAGATGCCTTGTATAGGCTACCCTTGTAACAATTCTTTACTCGAATGTTTTACAAAAGGTGTTTTGTCTTTAGAAAAGATGTTTCAAGGTTTTTTGAAAGTTGGTTTTGAAAGTGTTTGTGAAGTGTGGTTTGAAATTAGGCAAGTGTTTTCTTGGCAAATTGACAAGTACTTAAGAGTTGTCAACCCTAAAGTTTTCTCAAAGATTTTTGTTATGTTTTAAACCTTTTGACAATTTTGTTCCACCATTGCATTTGGTGGACAATCTTGTATTAGGAGGTGAAAGAGACGGGCGCGGGTCATCGTTTAGACCATAATTGCAATAATGTTAAATGTCTTTGGGCAATTTTTTCTTTGAAATGGATTTGATCATTTTAGGTAACCTTTTTTGAAAGCGTCATCAAGGGACTTATGATCATTTGATTGTTTGTTTTACCCAAAGAAACCTAACATGCAACATGGCCCAATTATTTGAAGGCAACAAAGTGGAATACCCTAGGGATGCAAGTGTGAAATGTGTTGTCCATTTTCATGCTTATTTATCTTGAAATTAGGTCAAACTATTTTGTTCGTTTTATTCGCATACAAACCCTAATTCTAGCATGGTATGTTTAGAAAGCATTAAAGTGCGAAATTTAAATTCCTACACTATTACAACACAATAATATGGGGAGGGGGGTACAATGTTTCAAATGGGGTATATTTAGACAAGAAATTAAACCTAGCTATTACATCATTTTCTTTGAATATTTACATTATAATCAAAAGCATAAATTAAATGGAAATGAAATAAATATGGAAGATGTAAAAGAATTTTTATATGTATGAAAAAGTATTATTTATGTAAAATAAAAAGAGAAATAAAAAGGTAGTATTTTTTGGAGTATTTTTATATTTAGGGCAAAAAACCCTAATTTTAATCAAAATGGTATTAATTATTTAATATATATAATGTTTACTATTTATATACAAAAAATAAGATAAAAAATATAGTATATTTATAAAAATGTATTTTTAATGTTAAACATTAATAAAATAAAATATGTATATTTTGGTATTTTATCTTAAGTGTATTAATATATACATATTCACGTATATTATTTATAAAATATGTATTATATATACTAATTAATAATATTTAATATTTAATAAAAAAAGTATTTTTTTATAAAATATTTTCAGGAAGTAAAAATAAGATAAAAATGTATACAAATATATTTGTACTATTTTAATATTCTAAACAAAAAGTATATATTTATTTATTTATGTACAAACTAAAAGAAAAAATCAAATAAATACCTAATAAATTCAAAAATGATGAGAAAAAATATTTTTATATTTTTAATATGCTGAGAAAAAATAAATGAGTCAATTAAAAAAAGAAAAAGTCAAAAACATTAAAAATAAAGCAAATGGGCTCAGGGGGGTGTGAACCAAAAAGCATGGTGTAAGAAGCAAAACAAAAGTTGGCCCAGCCCATGAGGCACCTTCTTCAACCTCTGAACCATGTTATTCAAAAAAACGTGCGCCCTGTTCTTCCATCCACACATCCTGATTCCTGGCTTATTAATGAAAACTCATAACATAAAAAATGTTCAGCATCAAGAGACGAATCCAACCATATGCAGAACTTGACCTAACTCTCTAAGATGAGGGAGAATTTCTTCTCCCCCAAATCCTAACCTAGATTTTCTGCCATTTTCAAACCTTAAATTCTCACAGCTCAGGCAAAAGAAATTAAAAGTGAAAGTATGTACAGGTTCAGTGGCATGAGTAGAACATTGCTTATTCACAAACTTAGAGCTAATGATGCCTAATAAGAGAGATAGAAGTTCACCAAAATACCTGTTCAGTTGAAGTTCTATCTGGCAATGGGGGAGCTTTCAGTGCAAGATAATGGTTGGTACTAGCTTGGTTATGATGTCCTGGATGTGTTTTACAAGTTTGCTTAAGTGTTTGTGAGCTGATATGAGAGTTGTGTTACAATATGCCAAGTTACTTACACTTTAAGCAACAAATACCCAAGTTGTGTTCTAGGTCAGTAGAGGCCCCCTAATGAGCTGCATAATCTCTCCTTGATCAGAGTGTTTTGCTCATAATCTTGTGCTAATTAGATCTCATTTGTACTGCTTGGATTTTCAATTGGACATAAAGCTACCTTTTGCAAAAATGGAAGAAATGCTTTATCTATTTTGGGATTAATCCTCTAGGCAATGCTTGAACACACAAAACATGGTCTTGGCACAAAGGTTTTGCATTGAATTATTGAGTGTCAAAGGGTTTTAGGACCTGTAATTTAGCACAAACTATGCTGACTTGAAAATGGCCTAAGTTATGAACATGTTCATGATCAATTCAAAAGTGAGTTTTTGCCATATTGTGAAATTCGAGTCTCTCAAGTTATGAGGTTGTTTGAGAAGTTCTTGGACATTTTGGAAAGCTTGGAATGTGTACTACAATCCATATTTGAAATGAAAATTGAAATTCCAAGTGGAAGTGTATGGAAAATGGCCTTGAAGTTGGGTAGAAAACCTTGTCAAAATAGGTTAAAATTTCACTAAGTTAAGAATGGTTTAGTGCCCTTATTCAAAAATTTGTAACTTGAGATACAAGCCTCAAATGGGAAAACTTTGTGAATCAAAGTTGTAGATTATGCAACAAGCTACAACTTTCATGTTTTGACTTTTGTTTGAATCCAAATGGATCTTGGTGAGAAAGTGGGGCAAAGTTGGGGAAAAATTAGGTTTTTTCATAACTTAGAAAAATTCTAAGTTATGAAAAATTCTAATTTCTAACCCTAATTTGCATTTTGTGATTTCTTGATGAACAAGTTTCTTGATTTGGCATGTTTTGATGAAAAATGAATCTTGACTCTTGATTTTGACCAAAAAGTCAAGGTTTGACTTTTCAGAGTACAGTCAAAATTGATCAATTGACTGAGAAATTCAACTATCAATTTTGTGTACTTGGGATCTTTTGAGTTTGTTGAGCATGTCAAGATAATTCCATGGGGTCCTTGAGTCCATATGTGAGCTTGGTTTGCCACTGGCTAGGTCAAACAATCAAAAATTGCCTTTGTGCAGTCAAAACCCTAAAAATGACCATTTTGCCCTTTTGGTGATTTGATCAAATTTCTTGTGGAATTGTGGTCCAAACTTGATCAAATGGTTCATAGGAGTTTATAATGTTGATAGGGGTCAATTTTCATGAGGTTTGACTGTCAATTGGCCACAGTTGACTTTTTCCCCAATACAGCTGATTTCTAGGTCAACTGTCCAATTGACTGGGCAAAACTTGGAATCAAGACTTGAAACTTGGTATGGATAAACTTGGGAGTCCAATATGAAGCATGAAAGTCATCTTAGGCATTTTTGGTCAAAACATCTTTGTGCAAACACAAACCCTAATTTGGGTCAACAGTGCAAGGAGAAGTCTTGAGCAGATGAAACCCTAACTGGATCTTGAGCTCCAAGGGCTTTGTGATGAGAAATCATTGAGAAATGGGAGGGCAAATTTTGGGGTACAACAACATGTTACAGTCATGTGGGAAATAAATCTGGAAATATAATTCAAACGCCTGAGGAAACCTCTGACTTGATTTTTAGTTCTTGGTGTTGGCATTTCTTGAATTGCTTTGACTTTATCAGGGTCAACTTCAATTCCTTTCTGGCTAACAATGAAACCCAACAATTTCCCCGATCGAACACCGAAGGTGCATTTATTTGGAGTCAAGCAGAGACGATACTTCCTCAAACGCTGAAACAACTTCAATAAATCTTCTATATGCCCTTCTTCAGTCTTGGATTTGGAAATCATATCATCAACATATACTTTGATTTCTTTGTGCATCAGATAATGGAATAGGGTTATCATAGCCCTCTGGTACGTTCAACTTTCTTCAACCCGAAGGGCATCACTCTGTAACAGAATGTTTCCCAGGGTGTGATAAACGTTGTTTTTTCTATGTCTTCTTGAGCCATTCTTATTTGATTATACCCATAAAATCCGTCCATGAACGAGAATACTTTTAATTATGCTATGTTGTCCACTAACATGTCGATGTGAGGCAATGGAAAATCATCTTTTGGACTAGCTTTATTTAGATCTCTGTAATCTACGCACATGCAAACTTTTCTGTCTTTTTTCGGTACTGGGAAAATATTGGCAATCTATTGAGGATACACTGATGTCACAAGAAAACCAGCATTAATCTGCTTTAGGACCTCCTCTTTGATATTTACTGCCATATCTGGGTGAGTTCTTCTCAATTTTTGTTTAACTGGCGGACACTCTGGCTTCAACGGCAAACGATGCTCGACAATATCTGTATCTAGACCAGGCATATCTTGATAGGACCAAGCAAAAATATCCACATACTCTTTCAACAGCTCAATCAACCCGCTCTTCACATCGGGATGCAACGATGCTCCAATCTTGACTTCCTTCGGATCTTCTTTTGAACCCAAATTAATCACTTCCAAAGGCTCCTTATATGGTTGAATGGTATTTTCCTCGTGCTCAAGCAACCGTGAGACCTCTTCTGGAATCTCATTATAATCTTCTTCTTCATCCCCAAACACAGGACATCCAAAGTTGGGAGAGGGTGCAGGATCATTGTATTCAACGGGTTTTTTAATTAATCTGCACATATGATTTATGATTGCTTTTAGAAACTGACACATATAACAAGTGATCATGCAGATTAATTTTTATTTATTATTTATTTTGAAAGGTTTTATTTATTTATTACCATTTTCCAAGAAAAAGCAGAAAATAAAAACATAATTTGGGAAGCAAAGACAACTTTTATTAATGATCTTAAAAGTCATAGCAAACAAATAAGCCCTACAACATTAATACTTCCACATCGGGCAGAGTGAAAGCTTTTCAAAAGAAAGAAACAGATTAACAAAACAAATTACTTTGAAACATGTATGCAAGAAGGAACATCAATGGTGACCCATTTCTAAACTCTGACTCCATGTGTCACATAATCCGGTACTTCCTGCTCTGCTTCATCCTCTTCGACAACATTAATTCCAGAACCAATTAGATGGAGGTAGCCTCCGCTGCAGAAAACATCCTGATAACTGTTCACAGTAAACTTTGACTTCAAACTTTCACCTTTGCTATTCTTTGAAGAAGAACCCAAACCAGTTCTATTTTTGTTCACGGGTGGATCCACAAGTCATCCCTTAACTGTATTATGACCATTGCGCACAACCTACTGTGCGTCCTTCAGCGAAACCACATAATTCTCATTTCTCTTTATGTTGTCAATGGATAGGGCTTGGAACTGGGTTCCAACAGCAGCCTCATCCACTTCTACAATACTGAAAGAGGATATATGGGATATCAACAATTCCTACTCCCTATTTATGATCACTACCTTCCCTTCATGCACAAATTTTAGTTTCTGATGCAGAGTTGAAGTGACAGCCCCTGCTTCGTGTATCCATGGCCTTCCTAGCAAACAACTATATGCGGGAATAATGTCCATGACCTGGAAGGTTATCAGGTACAAATGTAGTCCTATATGGATGGGTAAGTCCACTTCACCGATGACATATTTCCTCGACCCATCAAAAGCCTTCACAATGATGCCACTCAGGCGCATAGGTGTTCCTTAATACTTTAACTTCATAAGAGTACTCCTCGGTATAACATTCAACGCGGATCCATTATCAATTAGCACATTGGACAGCGAATCATTCTCGCAGTTCATAGATATGTGGAGGGTCAGGTTGTGATTCCTCCCTTCATTTGGTAACTCATCATCGCAAAAACTCAAGTTGTTACATGACGCAATGTTTCCAATTACGTTGCTGAATTAATCTAATGGCATGTCACTCTCCACAAAATCTTGGTCTAGTACTCTCATCAATGATTCTCTATGAGCAGAGGAGTTCATCAATAAAGCTAGGATAGATATCTTTGAAGAGTCTACAGTAGCTGATCTACAATTCCGTTGTCGCTCATCTTAATTATCTTCAAAATATCATCCACTTCTTTCTCTAATGTAGCTCCACTAGTCTCTCATGTAGCCTTCTTAGGCTCATCATCCTCAGCAATTTTCTTTCCAGCAACAATATCTCTTCGAACAACCGGCGCAAACACACAACTACTACGGGTCACCCTGCTATTTTCAGCTATATTTCCAACATCAGGCATTGGCTGGATGGGAACTTCCACCCCATCTTCTAAGATTGTAGCGTTGTATTTGTAAGGCACAGCCTTATATGATTTATAGGGAATAGGACCTGGCAGACTAATTACCAATGGGGTAACAACTGGTTTGCTATGGTACTCCACTTCAAGATGAGCGGGTGCACCAAAACAAGGCACAATGACGTTTACCCCTTCCTCAACACAATCAGACATCAAAAAGTCATTTTCGGCAAACAAATATTCATCTGAAGAGAAATACTCATCCGCGAAGGCATACTCTTCCTCTGACTCTTCTTCCATTAAACAAACTTCAACCATATCAATCTCATGATAATCATCCCTCTGACCTGTGATCTTGATAGTTCCATTGTCTAACAGCAACTGAACACCCTCTCTCACAATTGAACATCCTCGGGGGTCTCGACAGCAAACTATGCAAGATCCATATTGGTGTTCCACCTGACCAGCAGTACGGTAGAAGGTAGCATGCAACTGCACGAGATCCTCATTCAAATACTCCACATCAAAAATTCTGAATTCACCCGGACATCCAAAAACCATATTCACTTCCTCTTCATACTCTTCCCTAGGCCTGATTATATGGATTAAACCCTCATCCACCATCTCCTGTAAATCAGCCTTTATCTTCTCGCAACCTTGTATATCTGTACTACAAACAGCACAACCGTCATGGTCATGCGTATAGTAGCATAATTCACGGAGGTCTGCGTGCATCTTCACCAAATCTCCTCTAACCAGATTAATGTCAAAAATCCGGAAGTCGCTTGGACAACCGGCCACCATATTTACAGCATTTACTCCCCCATGCTTGGGTTGAGGATTATCCTTCACATTAGGTCCCATGTCTTTGAAAGATTGAATTCCAGACTTCACCAACCTTTGCACTTCAGTCCTCAAAGGATAACAATTCTCAACACTATACCCTGGTGCTCCCTGATGAAAAGCACACATTTGGTCTGCCTTATAATACCAAGGAAATGGTGATGGCACGGCGGGAGGTGGTTGTTTCTGGACCAACTTCTTCTGAATCAATTCTGGTAGCAGCTCTGTATAGCTCATGGGAATAGGGTCATAGTTCTCCCTTCTCTGATTATTCCCATGGTTCCCTGTTGGGTCGGTCTTTGATAAGCAACGATAGTCGGAGCGACACTCATCACAGGAGTAACTGAGGCGACTTGCTGGTGATGCTGATAATTCCTTCTAGGAGCATTTTCCCTCCTCTCTTGTATAACAACATTTGTGTCCCCTTCTTTATTATTGGTAAACCCATAAGATGGATTCTTCACACCTTCAGATCCTTCACTCTTCATCAAACGACCTTCTCTTGCAGCCTCTTTTAGGCGGACACCCATTCCTACCATCTATATAAATTCACTTGGTGCGCTTGCTACCATCCTTTCGTAGTAGAAAGAACCCA
This sequence comes from Vicia faba, assembly GCA_948472305.1. Taxonomy (NCBI): domain Eukaryota; kingdom Viridiplantae; phylum Streptophyta; class Magnoliopsida; order Fabales; family Fabaceae; genus Vicia; species Vicia faba. The sequence goes on from OX451739.1 coordinate 1,208,987,986, forward strand.
GCGTCTTCAGAAAAATCTTAATCATTTCTTTCTCTTCCATGGGAGGAATCACTTGGGAAGCTACTTCGCGCCATCTCTGCATATACTCTTTGAATGATTCCCTGTCTTTCTGAACCATGGCCCTAAGTTGGTCACGATCGGGTGCCATGTCCACATTGTACTTGTATTGTTTGATGAATGCTTCTCCCAAATTGTTAAAAGTATGGATGTTAGCGTTGTCTAAACTCATATACCACTTAAACACTGTTCCGGTCAAACTATCCTGAAAAAATTGAATCAGCAGACGCTGATCATTAGTGTGGGTAGACATTCTCCTTACGTACATCACCAAGTGAGCACGAGGGCAAGTGTTGCCCGTGTAATTCTCAAATTCTGGGACCTTGAACTTAGCAGGTATTTTAACATTCAGGACCTAACACAGCTCATTCACATTCTGCCCAAATAGCTCTTTTCCCCTAAGAGCCTTAATCTCTCTTTACATTCTATCAAACTGCTCTTGAAAGTCATCCATTTTGTCATAAAGACCCAAGTCTTCACACGGCGGAGGGAAAGGACGACACACATCTTCATTAACAAACGGAACCAAATTCACCGAAAGAGGTGCAAGAGGAACAATATGCACCATAGGAGGTGTCAGAGTAACAATAGTCTGAACCACTGGAGCATCTTGAGGGCCAAGATTGAAATCTTCAGGTGCAAAATTCTCTAGCATTCCCCACGGATAACCTTGAGGCACACGGTTTTGAAAAACAGCCGGAGTAGCGAATACAGGAATAGTCGGAACTTCAGTACTTGCCCTTGTTGGTTGAGGTTGAAAACTCAGTGGCTGATTCTGAGCAACCACCAGAGCTTTCATCAGAGTAGTCAAATTGGCCAAGTCGGCCTTCAAAGCAGAAACTTCTTCGCGCAGCTCACGATTCTCCTGTTCTAAGTTGTCCATCTTCTTTTTGAAATTAGCCCGAGTGTTGTAGTGATGAGTCAGCTTGCTGAATGAAGTAAAAGCTGGGTAAGGCACCTGGATATGCATAACAAATGCAAGAAATATGTGCAATATGATGCATGATGTGCAATGCATATGATTATTTTTGCTTCATTATTTAATATTTCAAGGGATTTAAGATTTATAGGCATATTGCAAACATCAAAGTAATAAAGCTTTTGAAATACTGAAATTTTTTATTATAATAACTTCAAAATGGATTACAAGTTTCAATGATCCCAAGTACAAGATGAAAATACAATCTAAAATCCTGAGAAAAAGAACTGATGGAGATCAGTCTGTACGCTGGCGCTTCCCTGTGAGCCTGGCAATCTGAGCCCTCAACCTCTGGTTTTCTTCCACATGTCTGATGGCAACCTCCTTCCAATCATCTGAATCAGGAAGTGAGTAATCAGCACCTGTTTGAGGCTTAGGGGAAAATAAATCCACTTGCCTCTCCATAGACTCCACCGCTCGACTCTCAAGGATCTCAATCAGATCGTCTTTCTCCTTCAAGTCTGATTTATAGGAACTCTCTAAAGTCTGGAACTTGTTCTTCCAAGCATCCCTTTCCTGTTGCATCCTAACCAAAGCAGGTTGTAGCTCTTCTAGATCATCTAATAAGGGATGAGTGGTCTTCACAAATAGGTCAGGCATGGGTGTCTCCCGAGTATACGACATCTTCAACTGAATGGCTCTCGATCGGACCCACTGAAGATATAGCTCCAAAGAAACAGCACCCCTAGGTCCCAAATATTTCCTACTCTTCTTATGAATGTGATGCCAGGCCTTCGTAATCTACTCCCTAGCTTCCCTGTGGTCTTCTCCTTCCTTCAGAAAGAAACTACTCAAATGAATACTATTCGGTTTATCCCTCATCGGATAACCAAGTTGTCGTCGTGCAAGAACAGGGTTATAGTTAATTCCTCCCTTTGTACCAAGAAGAGGTACATTGGGGAAAATACCAGAACTGTCAATAATCTCCACATATTGATAAGCTCGATGATACCAATCAATATCCGAGTGAGTAAGTGCCATGACCTTAGGAGCCCGATGGGGTTCCTTCTTGACATCCCAAAAAGCATCAGATTGAGGCATATGAGAGATGAACCATCGGTACAACAAAGGCGTGCAACAGATAATCATTCCCCCATGATAGGAACTCCAAAGATGAACAGAGTAATAAACATCACCCAATAGTGTAGGAACTGGGTTTCCAATCATGAAAATCCTGATAACGTTAATGTCGACAAACTTGTCCACATTAGGAAATAAGAATAATCCGTAAGCAAATAGAGCAAAGATGGCCTCAAAAGCAACCGTACTCTTCATTCTGGAAAAGTAACAAGCTTTCTCCAATAAAAATTGAGCTGGTAATCCTCTAACCCATCCTTTAGTAGTCATATGAGCTTCCACCTCAGACTTCCCCAGATGAATCAAAGCAGCAATCTCATGTGGTTTTGGCTCACCCTCTAAACCAGTAAAAGGAACACGATCGGTAACAGGTAAATCCAATAGATAAGAATACTCCCCTAGTGTAGGCATCAACTGATAATCGGGAAAAGTAAAGTAGTGATACACCGGATCATAGAACTGGATCAAGGTCGAGAGAATACCCTCCTTCATCTTCAGATTCATGAGAGGAATAATGGATCCATACTTTTTCCGAAAGTCTGCAGAACACTCGATCTCTGAAATTAGACTGACCAACTCATCTATCTTGGGATCCTTAAAATTGTATTTCCTGGTCTTTCTCTTTACAGAATCCATAGTTAAAAGTACCTGAGATATTCACAAATAGTCAACCTTTAAATCTCTTGAAATATTGTTTTCTTCAAAAGATGCTTATGAGTGCATGGATGCATGATACAACAATAACACACAAGATCACACATATAGGGTTCATAGGTTCAACGTCACGAGCATGAGGTCGAAGGTACTACCCATAAGGTGTTGGTCTAAAAAGTTATCACCTACCGAACAAGGTTCTAGAGGTTCCCAGAGTCTACATCCTTCCTTCGGATATTACCAACTTCCTGATTAACTCGGTAATTAGTAATATTCTCAAGAAAGACTCGTCCGAGCATAGTATTGTGAGACAACTATTTCCGGATTACTCTGTCATAGCTTCCGCACTACACCTAAAAGGCCAAGATGGGTTTGGTATTCTACGGTCCTCAGTTTCAGCAGGCTCCCAGATCAAAAGCAGTAAGTCTTCCCGATTCTCGGTAAACGACACTACAGTCAAAGGGGCCTCCTCTGAGTGGGGGATCTCATGCCTCCTTTTTTGGGATTACTCCCTCAAAGTTAACATGACTATACCGCCTGTCCTATCTTAAAGTTTGCCCAAGTCCGGGTATAGGACTTATGAGTAATCACCAAGCACCCTGAAAACCAGGAAAATCCAAACAAACATATATACAAAATATAACACATAAACACAATAACACATATACAGATATAAACAAAGATAGGCTTAACCAACTTAGGGATGGACCAGCAAGAGGTCAATCTCTCCCCAGTGAAGTCACCATTTTTCTGTAGCGGTAGAAATGTTCAAGACTAAGCCATTGGATTGACTAGAATTTATACAAATCAAAATAAAAATCGCCACCGCGCTTTATTGTTTCCAAAAGAATGGGAAAAGAGCGAATAACCCAAAAGAGGGAGAAATATTCAAGGTAAGAGGGTTGGTTATGCAAAGGGAAGGTATTAGCACCCTAAACATCTACGGTACTCCGTAGGAACCTCTTTGAAAAATATGTATCTTTTGGCTATAAAAATGTGTTGTATAGAAAATGGATGGTGGAGGTGAGAAAAGAAATATATTTTTTATGATTTTTGCACCCGCCGCGGTTGCGAACCTTTAGTGCCTACGTACCACCTTTCGTGCAATAGGGGATTAGGGTACACGTAGTTCCTCTTTTAAAAATTTGAAACACAAGTGTGGTGGTTAATTTTAAGAGATAAGACATCATCGCCATTGTCCGTGTGGAAAACATACTTACTATCCATAATCATGAGAAAGAAGAATTTGCATCATCTCAAAGTGGAGGATATGGCTTGGATTTTAAAATCAACAATGCCTCACTCAACACCCAAGTGGAAAATATCTCACTTCACTACATATTGTAGAAGTATAGTTGTTTGCATCACTACAAGGATTGACAAGAGTCCAATCTTTTGAGAAAAGTTTAAAGATAAAAACCAAAGTGGCAAAATGGTTTGAAATGAGATTGATTTACTTTTAGTCTTCTCACAAAAAAAAGTCAATGTATTATTAAGTTGATTGAGGTTTATTGATGAAAATGTTTTGAAAATGCATGGACCTAAGTCCAAGTTTATTATGAAAGTGTTTAAGTATCAAAACAAGAAGGGTTTTCAAAAGGAGGGAGACGATTTTTGAAATTAAAGAAAATGGGAGGAGAAGAAGAGACTATCCTAAAGCATAAGGTAAAAGCTAAGGATAAGGACCATCTAACCAACAAGAAGCCAAAAAATTGACATTATGAGCCAAGATAGGATTCCCATTCTTTGGATCGAAACCAAGCAAGCAAAGATACTAGACCTCTTGAGAGAACCAAACTTCAAGTGTATTTAGTCTTTACAAAAAATTGGGCAGAGTAACGGCTGTATACGAGTGAATTCCAGATTACAAACAAAGAGTGTAATCACAAAAACCTGCACACAAAAATAAACAAGCAACCCAATGTCTTGAGGTAAACCTCAAGAACTCCAGACACAAATAATCAGATAAGATCACAAGGTCTCCAAGATAGACCAAGGTTTCTAATCCTAAGTCCAAAAAATACTCCCATGCTCCATCATGCCAAGGATAGTAACCAAATAGTACAAGTACCATTAAGAGCTTTTTAGGGTTTATGTTGATTATTAAGTATCTTAAGAAAGGAAAAGAAAAGCTCAAGTGAGGAAATTAAAAATGACAAGAAAATAAATGCTCAAATGAGCAAAGATGAAAATGGCTTGAAATGTAAATGCTAAAAAATAAATAGTACATAAAGCATAAAAAAGAAAAAAAGCATAAGATAAAACAAGTCAATAATTAGTGGTTAGTTGGATAACCATCTTGAAACTTGTATTTGGAACTCATTAGAGGATTGGTAGAACCAAAGCCTCCACACAACAAGTTGCATTTGCTTTTTGTCAAGTATATCATCCATTTGGAATTCTCACAAGTACCATTTAATGATCAACTATGTTTAAGTGATCCGCGTTAACCAAAGGTGTTGTAGATCCATTAGAGGATCGGTAGAACCAAAGCCTCCATACAATAAATCTCAAGGTTATTGGATCAAAGAGATCAAATTAACATACTTGGGCTTGCAATCATAAGTTTGGGCCACGAATGATCATTTATTCGAATCTGGACAAAATTTAGTGCTATGTTAAGCAATCGTAAGTGGACTTATATAGAAGTCGCACCTATTTTGAGGTCGGTCAATAGAAATCTATGCACCATTTATTTTGAGACATGATATAGAGATCATGCTCCAACAACATTTAGTGCAATAAGAAGGGGATGAGATGAAGAGGATTAGGGCAAAAAGATGAATAAACCATTTTTGAATTAAAAATTTAATCAAACTATCATTAAAATCATTCATCCATTTGGGTGGAGTTGAACTCAACACCCAAAATCCAATGATGTTAATAAAGTCATGATCAAAAAATTAACTCAAGACAGCCAGAAAATAATCACAAAATAATATCACATTTAATATATACATTAAAAGGGTTAAAAAAATGTTTAAAAATAAAAAATAATGAGGAAAGTATCAATTATGTTCAAATTAATCAAGAAATGAAAAATAAGGCCATAGAAAAATCAGAAATGGATCAAAATATTTTTATAAAAAAATTGGTAATTTTTAAAAGTCAGAAACTATTTTTAAACCATTTAAAATTGCTCAAATAAACATAAAATTCATAAAAAATAGTAAACCTCAATATAAAATTCCATAAAATTTTCAGAAAGTCAAAAATGTGCAAAATAATATTTATGAATTTTTCCAGAATTAAAAAATGTCAGAAAGTATTTTTTTAAGTAATTAAAAGAAAGCAAATAATACAAAAAATATAAAAAATACCAAATGTCAAAATAAAAATGTGAAAAAATATTCATGAGATCAGAAATGATTCAAAGTATTTTTGTGAATTTTTTCATAATTTTTGTATAAAAAATAAAAGAGTTATGAATTTTTGAAAATTTAATCAAATAAAATATAAAATCAGAAAATAAAATAAAACCAAAAAGATGTGGACCATCAGATCATAGTTAAAACGCGTTAGTAAGCTAATCCAATGGACCAGACGCGTTGTGCTTGATATGGACCTTAGTGAAACACACATGTGATCAGAAAAAGGGCAACCAATGAAATTAAAACGCTTGGCACATTATCATTGGCTGAGACGAGACATGTCATCGTCTTCAACCTCCAGACACCCTACAATGGGGATTTTGTGAGATCCTTCAAATGGAAAAATTAGGATCCCAGGCTAGCATCATTGAACTCGTCTCTTCAAGGTGATTCTAACACAACCATCGCGCCAAATTTATATAAGGTATGGAAAGAGATATGAATCAAAAACTCAGAAAATAGCGAGCACCTTCAATTTGGGATTTCTCTCTCAATTCTCAATGGATTTAAAAATTGTAAGCATCATTAGAATCAGACAAAGGAGTAGAATAGATTAGTGCTTGATTTGGATCCAAATGGTGGAGAATTCTACCTTTTCGAAGTTCAAGTTAGAAGCTCTGAAACTGGAATTCTGTAGCTTGAATTATGAGTCGTTTTGATTGGTTTAAGTGCTGGAGAGTTTGTGTGATGCTCAAGGATGATAAATGCGCAAAGAATTTTGGAAAAGGAAGCTTAAATTTCAAAAACTGAATTCAAAAAAAGTGGGTTCGTGTGAGGTTTTGGCAGGGTGTTCTTGGCTCTCTAAGCTTGGGAAAATGGATGGGGGATGACCCTCTATTTATAGGGAAGTGAATGGGATCAAAAGGAAGAGTGAATGATGCGTTTTGGAGGGAATTCGTGTGGGTCTGCATCATGAAGAAAGTGTGACTAAATTTTGATCAAAACTCAGCTAAATCGTGCGTTTCATAATGCTAAATACTTTTGGGAAGTTGCTAATCATGATTAGAAACAAAAACGCATGGAAAACTTGTGATTAGAAGCCAAAACAAAGATTTCAAAATTCTGACTTTGTGAAAAATTCAGTTTCAAGTTACCAAATTCAAATCCATGGCATTTCCAACTCAAGGGGTCTTAGGGCATAATTCTTGGTGCTTTAGAAAGATAAAGTTACAAGCTTTGCAATGGAAAAAGAATGGAATCAAATGGATGCTTGAGCTGAAAGTTACATGGAGTCAAAGTTGAAGAAAAAGAGTTGACTTTCCATACTTAGAAATATTTCAAATTCTTCTTCAAAAATGACCTATAATCTTTTGTATCCAAACATGGCCTTCCACTTAGAATTTTCTCTTGACCAAAAAAGATGGAATTAAGTAGATATCTTGAATGGAAATTTGAAATTTGAATCACTCAAAATATCCAAAAATTGAGCAAGTTATGACTTGTTGAAGTTGGCCAAAAATCATGAAATGACCTATAATCTTTTGCATTCTTAAGGCAACTTCCATCCATTTTCTCACTTTGCACATAAAATAAGGCATAAAGTAAACATATTTAAGATTATCATGGAAAAATAATGGACTCAAGGTGATAAAAATTGACCAAGTTATGACCATTTGAAGTCACATATGGAAAATTGGGGATTCATCTGGATGACTTGTAATCTTTGTTCTTCACCAAGTTCCTTCCACATGAAAACTCCTTGGTACTTTTGAAGTGATTTGTTGGTAACTCTTTGAAGAGAAAGGTGTCTTTGGAATCACTCAAAAATACCAAAAGGTGAGCAAGATATGCTCCTTTGAAGTTCAAAACCCTAGCCTCTAGATCAAGAGAATGCTTTGAGGAACTTTGACAAGTTTGAACAAACTTCTTGTTCCAATATTATTTATTTGTGAATAGAAGTTGTTAAGGATGATGATGAGGACTCATAGACACCAAAACCACTTCCATATCTTGAAATTTGAGAGAAATATGCTCTTGTGACCAATACGAACAAGACCTTGTCCAATCATGACAACTTCTTCCCTCAACCCCTTGTACTTTTGAATCAATTTTGATAGATTTTAAATATGTTGAACCAAAATAAGCCTTGTCATGCCATTTCTTCCAAAACAACTTCAATGGTGAGGTTTGAATTTCTCAAGATTTATTGACTAGGGCATGGAAATAAACTCATGAACCCATGAAGTAACCTGCTAAACCTCATTGCCTTTACCTACATTATTAACAAGTAAGGCCAACCAACATTGCATTTTATTAATAAAAATGAAAATCAAAGCAAAATATTCATGATCACAAAAGAAAACAAGTCAAGATGCTTTGGGATTCCTCAAAGAGAAAATCTAAAGATAGGTAGAAGAACCAAAAACCCTAATGTGATCTTGTTGTGATTGAAACAATATGGTATGATGAAGGGATCTTAGGGGGGGAAATTGGGGTACAACACACTGTTTTTTCAACAAAGAGGGAAACCATATTCAATTGTCCCTCTTCGTTGCTTATTTAGATGCTTATGGAAGAACTATATTTTACCAAGGTTGCCACTGTATGGTATAAATATTATTCTTTACAGCGCTAAAAAATGCATGCTTTGGAGTACTAGCTACAATTTATTTCCTTCTCATTGGTTACCATAATTTTCAATTTGTGTCCTCTTCCTTTAAGAGTACACTACTGCCAAAAATTTTAGTGAGACTTCACGTCACCATTTAAAAAGGAAAACAAAGACAATTTTAAAAAAGAAGAAACAAAGACAACTTTTCTGAAATACTCTATCGTCTGCAGGTAAAACCTTTGTTTGAGCTATCAGGAAAACTTGCGGCTGAAACAAATCGACTCAGAGGTGAGAGACTATTTGTTAACCTGTATAACTATCTAGTTTGGTTTGTTAAACGTGTAATTGCAAGCTTCTCAAGTCATATTTAAAGAATTTGTTTTGATGAAGACAACATGGATATCAACATTCAAAGGATGTGCAAAAAGCTTATCAACATCATATAAAAGTCTTGAAGATTATAGAAGAATTATTGAAGAATCATCAAATGTCAATATGGTATAAATAATTCTTAATCTTGAATATACATGTTCACAAAAATATGCATTCATCAACATATACATATCCCATAATTTTAACATCAAGAAAAAACTTTGTTTGAAATATTTTTCAAAAAGTATTTTTGAAAATAACCCTTTAGGAACCGGTTCCTCCCTAACAGGGAACCGGGTTCCAAACTTGTTCAAAAAACACTTCCCTGGAATTTGTACCAGGAACCGGGTTGTACCTATAGGAGAACCGGTTCCTGCGTGTTATTTTTTGAATTCTGGGTTATAACGTTCACTAAGAACCGGGTTCTGCCTGGGTCGGAACCAGTTCTCAGCGAACCAGTACAGATTTTCTTTTGTTTTTTGAACATATTTCAAATGGTATTCTTTCATGATTGCATTGCATCTTTTCATATCAAATGGCATGAATGAAGAGGTATTTGTGACATTATAAATTGTGCAGATTTTCAAATTCAAATAACCTTCTTCAATTAAAAATTTTCATCATTCAAATTTGCATATTCTTACAAACTTTCAAGTGTTCTTACAAATCATAAATTTTGTGAAACTTGCCATATACATTTTCATTGAGAAATCATTACAAGTTTCATACATTCATTGTGAACATTTATAATCATTGCTTGAGAATTGTTTCTTTCTTGAAGAAGAAGATCAATCAAAGATTGATAGTGCTCTCCATCTCTTTCAAATAAATCATTGTATTACAAAAAGAAAGTATTCCCTTACTATCCAGGATTGTTGGAAGTAAGTGTTGTGATTTGAAGAGGATTGTTTTTCATTCACATTAGTGTTTGTTTGACCTTAAAGGTGTTCCCTTACTATCCAGGATTGTTGGAAGTAAGTGTTGTGATTTGAAGAGGATTGTTCTTCATTCACATTAGTGTTTGTTTGACCTTAAAGGTGTTAAGAATCTTTGGTCACCCTATAGGTTAGATAGTAAGCATAGGTTGTACAATCATTCTAAACTATAGTGAAATCTCTTTCCTGTTGGAAAGGGGACTGGAGTACTCTCGGATTGTGAGGGGAACCAGAATATATCGCCGTGTTCTTTACTTTTCCGCTTTTATCGTTTTCATCACCATAATCAAGAAAAGATAAGATATAATTAAAAACCTTCAAACACTTAACCACAAATTACTACAAGTATTCTCATAAAACCGAATAAATTTTTATATACCTAATTCACCCCCCCTCTTAGGCACTCTTAGACTTACAATTGGCATCACAGCAAGTTATAGGTAACTTGTTCCTAAAGATCCAGAATGGCTTCCGCAAATCCAAATCAAAATTCGGTTTTCAAAGATGGTGGTAGTAACAACAAGCCTCCACTGTTTTGTGGTGAATACTTCGACTTTTGGAAAATTCGCATGAAGGCTCATCTTGAAGCGCAAGGAGAAGAAATATGGAATGCTGTTGAGAATGGTCCATTTACTCCGGTATGTGTTGTCAATGGTGTTGGGTCATCAAAGCCTAAAGCATCATGGGATGACGATGACAAGAAAAAAGTTCTCTTTGACAAAAAGGCAATCAATATTCTCCAAAGTGCTCTTAGTATGGATGAATTTTTCCGAGTATCGGCATGTACAACGACAAAGGAAATTTGGGACACTCTTGTAGAAACTTATGAAGGAACCGCCGAAGTAAAAAGGTCTAGATTGAACACTTTGAGTCAAGAATATGAATTATTCAGAATGTTGCCCGGAGAATCCATCCTTGACTTGCAAAAGAGATTCGTTCACTTGACAAACCATTTTAAGGCACTTGGTAAAACTTTAACAAACGATAAATTAAATCTTAAAGTGCTTAGATCTTTAACAAGGGAATGGCAACCAAAAGTGACGGCAATATCCGAAAATAAAAGCCTAGCAACTATGACTTCCGCAACACTTTTTGGAAAGCTTCAAGAATATGAGACGGAACTTGGAAGACTTGAAAAACATGAGAATAATGAGAAGAAATCCAAAGGCATTGCTTTGAAAGTTGATTCAAAAGAAAGTCAAGATAAAGAAGCATCGGAGGAAGATGAAAATCTCTTGCTTCTTGTAAAAAGGTTAGGAAAATATTTTGGTCATAAAAATAATCTTCATAATGCTAACTTTGTCAAAAGAAAGAAATTCTATAAGCATAAAGACAAAGAAGCCTCAACATCAATACAAGATGTCACATGCTATGAATGTGGAAAGCAAGGTCACATAAAGCCAGATTGTCCAAAACTCTCCAAGAAAAATGGATTCAAAGGTAAAAAAGAGTTCAAGAACAAAAAGGCTTATGTTGCATGGGAAGATAATGAGATAAGTTCTTCATCCGAATCAGAAAGCGACGAATGTGCAAATCTAGCATTGATGGCTTCACATCACTCCGACGATGAAGAAGAGGTTAGTAATGAATTTAATCTTTTTGATGATGATGTTCAAGGTGCTATTGATGAACTCTTGGGAGAATGCAAAAGTTTATACAAAAAGGTGTCAAATCAAGAAAAATAACTTTTAATTTGTCTAAAAAAAATTGACACCATGACTAAAGATTTTGATCTTCAAAAACAAAATTTTATTAAAGAAAAGGAAAACTTTGCATGCTCCAAGTGTGAATCAAATGTCTTTCAAATTGTTCAATTGAAAAGAATCATTGAACGATATGAAAAAGGACAAATAGGATTGGAAGAATTACTAAGCCAACAACGTTATCCAAATGATAAAAGAGGTCTTGGTTATGTGAATACTAAGAAACCAAGTAACAATCCCACTGTTTTTGTAAAGGCTAGTAATAGTTTCAATCCCAAGAAAGTAGAAAAGAAGCAAGTTGTTCATAATCATCAAAAGAAAAAGGCTAATGTATCGAAAAAGAAAACATTTCCTAAAAAGAAATCTTATCCTTCTAGATATAGAAGTAACTTTGAACCTACTTGTGTTTATTGTGGTATTAAAGGCCATACACCTAATGCTTGCTATGTTAGAAACTTTAGTATAGCAAGTGGGCATTATGTGTGGGTGAAAAAGGGAACTAACTATGAAGGACCCAAGGCAACTTGGGTACCTAACAAAGAATAATTTGTTTTTGTAGGTATGCTTGAAATCCACATCAAATATTTGGTATCTTGATAGTGGATGTTCAAAGCATATGACAGGAGATGTACACCAATTTTCATATCTAGTACATAAATCCAAAGGGTATGTCACCTATGGAGACAACACCAAAGGAAAGATTCTTGGCGTTGGAATAGTTGGCACACCTCCATCCATTCAAATTGAGGATGTTCTCTATGTTGAAGGATTAAAGCACAATCTTCTTAGCATAAGTCAACTTTGCGATAGAGGGTTCAAGATCAAATTCAACAAAGATGAATGCCTTATTATGGATGAGGCAACCAATGAGGTAAAACTCAAAGGTATAAGAACTAACAATATTTTTATGATTTCTCTAGATGATTTGTCTATGAAGGTACAATGTCTTATGGTAAACAACAATGACGCTTGGTTATGGCACAAGAGGATTGCTCACATTCACATGGAGCACTTGAACAAATCGATTAAGCATGACTTAGTTATTGGTCTACCAAAGATGAAGTTCATCAAAGACAAATTATGTAGCGCTTGCCAAAAGGGTAAACAGACCAAAACAACTTTCAAATCTAAGAATGTGGTGTCTACTACAAGGCCACTACAATTGTTACACATGGATCTCTTTGGTCCATCAAGAACAAAAAGCTTCGGAGGTAATGTATACGCATTGGTTATTATTGATGATTTTTCTAGATATTCTTAGACTTTGTTTCTTGTGCAGAAAAGTGATGCTTTTAAAGCTTTTAAGAAGTATGCTAAGAAAATCCAAAATGAAAAATCACTAAAGATTGTATCCATAAGAAGTGATCATGGTGGAGAATTCCAAAATGCACAATTTGAAGAATTTTGTGAAGAACATGGTATTTCTCATAATTTTTCAGCACCAAGAACTCCACAACAAAATGGAGTAGCTGAAAGAAAGAATAGGTTTCTAGTGGAACTTGCAAGAACAATGCTTAGTGATGCAAATCTTTCTAAATATTTTTGGGCGGATGCAGTTAGTACAGCTTGTTATGTTGGAAATCGAGTTATCATTAGACCTATAATAAAGAAGACTCCATATGAACTCTTCAAAGGAAGAAAGCCAAACATTGCTCACTTTCACATTTTTGGATGCAAGTGCTTTGTTCTAAATAATGACAAAGACAATCTCGGTAAGTTTGACGAGAAATCCGACGAAGGTATATTTCTTGGTTATTCGCTTTCTAGTAAAGCATATAGAATTTATAATAAAAGAACTTTAACTATTGAAGAATCTATGCATGTATCCTTTGATGAAACTAACCCCTCTAAAGAGGAAGTAGTTGTTTGTGATAATGATGATCCTATAGATTTACCCCCGGAAGATCTTTCAATTGATCAAATTGAGAAATCACCAGAAAATTCAGAAAACATTGTTCAACAAGATTCAAACATCAATGATCTACCAAAAGAATGGAGAACTCATAGAGACCATCCTATTGACAAAATTATTGGTGACATTAGCCAAGGAGTATCAACAAGATTGAATCTAAAATATGCTTGCTTAAACATGGCGTTTGTTTCTCAAATTGAACCTACCAAAGTTGATGAAGCCTTAGGAGATGATCAATGGATTATTGCTATGCAAGAAGAATTGAATCAATTCGAGAGAAATCAAGTTTGGGAGCTTGTTCCTAGACCAAGTGGCAAACACATCATAGGTACCCGATGGGTTTTTAAGAACAAACTTGATGAGAATGGTCTAATTGTTCGAAACAAAGCAAGGTTGGTTGCCTAAGGCTACAATCAAGAGGAAGGAATCGACTTTGAAGAAACATTTGCTCCGGTTGCAAGGTTAGAAGCTATACGTCTTTTACTTGCTTATGTTTGTTCATTAAATTTTCAGCTTTTTCAAATGGACGTCAAAAGCGCATTCTTGAATGGATACATCAATGAAGAAGTCTATGTCAAACAACCTCCGGGATTTGAAGACTTCAAACATCCTACACATGTCTTTAAGTTGAGAAAGGCTCTTTATGGCTTAAAGCAAGCACCAAGAACATGGTATGATAGACTTAGCAATTTTTTGTGTGAAAAAGGTTTCGAAAAGGGTAAGGTTGATAAAACTTTGTTCATTAAGAAAATCCAAAGTAACACTTTATTGGTTCAAGTCTATGTTGATGATATCATTTTTGGATCGACTAACAAAGAAATGTGTGAGGAATTCTCATTGATGATGCAAGGAGAATTCGAGATGTCTATGATGGGAAAGATGAACTACTTTCTTGGACTACAAATTAAGCAACTAGAAGATGGAATCTTCATCAATCAATCTAAGTATTGCAAAGAACTTTTGAAAAAGTTTGATATGCAACATTGTAAAGCAATGAATACTCCAATGGGCTCCGGTACATATGTTGATCAAGATGAATCTGGTACTCCAATTGATATTACAAAATACAGAGGTATGATTGGCTCTTTATTGTATTTGACGGCAAGCCGCCCTGATATCATGTTTATTGTTTGTCTTTGCGCTCGCTTTCAAGCAAATCCAAAGGAATCACACCTCATGGCAGTTAAAAGGATCATGAAGTATCTAAGAGGAACAACCAATGTCGGCTTATGGTATCCGAAAGGTAGTATTTGCACTTTAATTGGTTATTCTGACGCGGATTATGCAGGTTGTAAAACTGATCATAAAAGCACAAGTGGCACTTGTCACATTATTGGAAATGCATTAGTATCATGGGCTTGTAAAAAGCAAGCATGTGTTGCTCTTAGCACGGCCGAAGCAGAATACATAGCAGCAGGTAGTTGTTGTGCACAAATTCTTTGGCTCAAGCAACAACTCCGTGATTACGGACTTGATCTCGGATGCATTCCTCTTTGATGCGACAATACAAGTGCTATCAATATTACAAAGAATCCGGTCATGCATTCAAGAACCAAACATATAGATATTCGACATCATTTTCTCCGTGATCATGTTCTTAAAGGAGATGTCAAAGTCACTTTTGTGGATACTCATAACCAACTCGCAGATATCTTCACAAAACCGCTTGCTCGAGAACCCTTCTTCAAAATCCTAAGAGAACTTGGTATTTTGGATGAAGGTGATATCTAAAGGTTTCTCATAAGGTGCACATCTTAATTCTTCAACAAGAATTTTTATGTTTCAGTACACTCTGCTTCTACTCCTTCTTTTATATGTTTTTTTATCGTCTTATTTTTAAATATATTTGTTTCACTCTTTTTCCCCATCCTTTTTTATGTTAACAAAGGGGGAGAAGAATATGCATATGTGTTGTTTTGTTTCAAAGAAATTGCAGGCCCAAATAAATATCTATTATACTCACTCCAAAATTCAAGGAATCATGGACTTAGGGGGAGCATACAATTTAGGGGGAGCCTTGCATTTGCTCAAATGTGCTCAACATATTTGCTACTCAAAACAACATAAATAATTCAAGAATCGTTTTTAAGACTTGGTTGTCATCATCAAAAAGGGGGAGAATGTAATTGCAATCTTCTCAAGTCATATTTAAAGCATTTGTTTTGATGAAGACAACATGGGTATCAACATTCAAAGGATGTGCAAAAAGCTTATCAACATCATATAAAAGTCTTGAAGATTTTTTTACCTTGGGTTTTGGTAAACAACCGCTGATCCTCCAAATGGTTACTTATTTGGTTACTCGCAGGATCAATCAGATTGATCCTATGGACATAGGTTGATTTTGAAGTTTGATTAAGGTGGATAAGGCTTTAAATAAAAAGTTTCAAGTAAATTGCATAAAGGAAAGACTTGGTAAAATAAACAAGGCTTTAAGGTAAAGGTTCGACAGGAAATGTAAAGAGAAAAGCAAGTAAAATTCTGGGAAAGTAAATGACTTTAATTGATAAAATTGGTGTTTCACACATACATTTCTCAACAATTCTTTCTCACACGCTGGGTACTCGAATCTAAATGAGGGACTATGTATATAATTGTGAACACACGCGAGAAACTACATGTCTACTCCTATTTATACTAAAACATTCCAAGTAACCGTCGGGCAGTTACACTGCTTCGAGATCAATCCACTTGGCACGTTCTCCATGCTTGACGCTCCAGATCCTTGCACGTTTGCACGTAGTAACTGCTGGAAACCGTTTTCCCTCCAAACACTTGAATTTCAAACTGCTCCCCTCTGGACCATCGAACACGTTCGTCAAGAGACATCTTCGACGAGAAACTCCTTCGACGTCGAAGGCAATCAGCCTTCTTCCTTGGAAGAAATCTTCTAAGTATTTTGCCATCTTTCGACGGGCACTTCGACAGACTTAGCCAGTCGAAAGCATCTTTCAGCTTTTAATGGCTGACATAGATCAAAACAAAGGTGTCGAATTTAGGAGCCAACAAATTGCCCCCCAAGAATGCCTTGTTTCGACTCTGAAAGAAAAAGGCATTCTTTGAAAACGCCATTCGACACCTGTCTTTCCACGCTTAGTCACAAGTTAACTTGTGCACTTTTTGTTGCTTTTTACCAACTATTGGCAATCCCAAGAAACCATCATTGATTTGATCCTAGGACGTCACTTTCAGTACGGCGTGCAGTACCAAACGTCATTTCAGAATTTGTCATTATGACAAATCCCAAAAACGAGGACGCACGCTGCGTCCCTCTGTTTCTGCAGAAACGGCCAAAACAACAGGAGGCTGCCACGCGTCCCACTAACTCCTGCAGCATTAAATGGCATTTAATGTCCTCGTTATTGGGGATTTTTCCCACTACTATAAATAGTAGTGAACATCCCATTGTGGGACTTTTTACGCCAAACTAGCCTTCAAACTTCCTTGTTTTCGTACAAGCTTGCTCTCTTTGCAGAAAACTCTTCCTCTTTCAGTTCATCTTCAACCTCAACAATGGCCTCTGCTTCTACTGCTCCTAGTGCTAAAACACCAACTGAACAAGTTAAACCCAAGGTCTTCGTCACTGCTCCGGTAGTGAACTCTACAGGCAAACGAAGGGTTCCTGAACCTTCTGACATATCCGTTCGCGATGCTTACTCGCGCCACTTGATGATCCCGGTTGGATACTCCAACCAGATCTTCGCAATGTCTGGCCCCATGAATCCAAGCATCTCTGAAGCTCTGAAGATCAAGAGCTATTTCCCAATAGTCGAGAAACTCAAGCCAGTAGCCTGCGCCAAGAAAGACGCAGAAGACAACGAAGACCCTACTCGTGAAAAAATCGACCTCCGCTTCTTCAACAGAGGGGTTAGGGTCTTCAGGTCTTGCCCTAATCTGACCTCCGATTATGTTGCTTGGCTAACGAAGTTGGAGAAGCATCAAACTCCAATCTGGAAGGAAATGGGAATCTTCGACCTAGTGATGCTGTCGAAGACAGGCTTAAACTACTCCCCAGAGATGCTTATAGCTTCGCTGTTGTTCTGGGACTACTCCCATTTTACTTTTCATCTTCCATGTGGGATGCTAACCCCCACACTCTTCGACGTGGCCGCTATTACTGGCCTTCGACCAACCGGTGATTACTTCGATCCGGAGGAGATGTCGGAGGACCAAATTGGCTTCTCTGAGACTAAACCCACATACACCACTTTCATCAACCATTTTCATGACAGGTCGACGAATACAGTGTCGGATGTCGAACACATAGCGTTTCTAGCCTTATGGCTAACTCGCTTTGTGTTTTGCTCGAAGTCTCTGCAGGTGACCAAAAAGATGGTCACTCTTGCTACCCAACTACATCACCGCCAAAACATCTGTTTGGCAGAACTGATTCTGGCCAGTCTTTATGACTCGATCAGCAATGGGGCCACTCTTCTGAAACATATCGAGGACAGGGCCAGTTTGCTACTCGCTGGGCCTTTTTGGCTACTTCAACTGTGGCTCAATGCCACTTTCGAATCTTTTTTGCCAAAGAGGATTCAGATAAATGAACAAGCCCCAGCGATAGCGAATAGACGCATCGAAGGAATCAGGCTGGCTCTGCTGACACCTGTAGAAGATGGCCTAGAGTTTCAACAAACCTTCACTAACTTCGTTCTCATGTTCGCTCGAAGGAAGGAATTTGTTTCAACTATGGCTCCATTTGCTCAACGGAGGGTGGGGCCAGCATGGTTCACAAGGCCACATCTAAAGGAGTCGAGTGGTCCCAATGTCGATGAGCATTCAGTACTTTGGGAGGCGTTCCTTACACCAAGGATCATGCCTCTTCGATTTAAGAGTTCTAAGACTCATTTGAGTCTGCTTGCCTATCAACCAAATCTGGTATCTCGCCAGTTTGGTATTATCCAAA
This sequence comes from Vicia faba, assembly GCA_948472305.1. NCBI lineage: Eukaryota > Viridiplantae > Streptophyta > Magnoliopsida > Fabales > Fabaceae > Vicia > Vicia faba. Next base: position 1,209,006,506 of record OX451739.1, read on the forward strand.
CCCTGCCTTCTCCGATTTTCCAGAGGGAGAAGTCAATGTTGTACTTCTGCAACGATTATACAGAAGAAGCTGCCATCAAGCATATCGGAAGATATGCTGGTCGAACAATCCTCTCGCTGTTTGACTACCAGCTTAATTTCCTTTGCTCACCATCCTTCGAGGAATGGTGGAGAAGCTATTATGCTGAGTACTTCTTCGACGAGAAGGACTTCATGGCTGAGTTGCAGAAGTCTTTTGTCCTTGTGTTGGACAAAGTCAAGAAATGTAAGTTTATTCTCTCACATTACTTTTTGTCTTTCTCTTCGACTGCTAGCCTGTTAACTTTTTCACTTGCTTTCAGTTGTTCGAAAGCCTGTAGCCAAGAAGGCTACAGAAGGTCAACAGGGGGGAGCCCCTACAACAAAACCTCCACCGCCGGCGAAGACTACAGCGCCGGCGAAGACCACAGGCAACCAACAGGGGGAAGGCTCTTCGAAGAGGCCTCCTATATCGGTAACCAGATTTTCTTCATTTTTCTTCTGGCTTTCGATTTTTTTATTTTCGATGCAATTATTCCATCGAGTTCCTATTGGTTTTCTAGGCTCCTTCGCCCAAGAAACGATCAACTCTGGTGGTCGAATCTGGGAGTGATGAGGAAAGTGATTCCCCTCCTGCCCCCTTAAAGAGGCGAAAGTTAACGAAGGATGCTTCTGTTCCTGCTCCTGCTCCTGAAGGTCGAACCGTCAGAATAAAGGTCGCTGTGAGAAAGCCTAGGCCACCTGCAGTGATCATCGAGGAGCCAACTGAGGAGGAACTGAACGCTCTTCTTACCAAGCCTGTCGAAAGTGACAATTCCAGCCCTGGGGCTGAAGTTAATCCACAGGTAATCCCTTAGACCTTTGTTATAACTTAGGCATAGATACCCGTATTCGATCGTGTCTCTTTCGACATCTGAAAATTTGTCTTCTTTCTCTTTTTCAGGACACTACTGAAAGTTCTCAACCAAGGACCTCAGAAACGCTGGAATCTGCTGAACTTAGCAGGCCTCAGGAAAAAGACTTGGGCAATGACGAAGCCCACACTGAGAATGAGGCCAATGCTGAAACAGTGGAGAAAACAACAGAGGAACCTATGGTGGAGGAACAACAGCCAGTGGTGGAACAACAACCAGAAACGGTTCAGGTGGTGGACCTGTCAGAAGAGAATCAAGAAGAAAGGGACCAAGGCAATGGCGAAGAGAATCAAGATGCTGTTAACGAAGAGAACCAAGGTGGTACCGACGAAGGACACCAGGGTGACGCTAGCGAAGAACCACAAAATGACGCTGGCGAAGGACCCCAGGGTGATGCTAATGAAGAACCACAAGTCGATGCTGGTACTGCCTCCGTCAGAGTCGAAGAGCAACCAGTCGAGGCACTTAGCACTCAAGAACCTCAAACCCAAGATAACACTATTGCAAGGGTTACCTCCTCGAAGCACAGGTCAAAGGAGGACTTTGAACTCTTGAAACAGACTGATCCTGTCAGCTACCTCAATGCAATCATCGAGAGTAAGAGTTCATCTGACACTAGTCAGGAAATTCCTACCCTGTCGGGGAAATCTACTGAAACTTCTCCTCTTGATGATGCATTGGCGAAGGTCAAGGCCCAGTTCTTCAAGAGGGACTTGATGAAGACTTTAGAGGGGGACCCCACTGCTCCATCATGCTTAAAAGAGGTCTTGAATGCTGTCGACTTCGAAGCTGTAGCCCCAGAAATCTCAGACTTGATCATGGAGTTACACTCTATGATTGACCAAGTTTCAGCGGATTACAGGCGCCAAAGAGGTTTTAACAGTCAGCTCGAGGTGCTGTATGGCAGAAGCTCCTCTGCGTGGACTGCTGTCTCAGATTCGACTTCTCGAATTGCTGAGTTGTCGAAACAGAAAGCGTCTGCACAGGAAAGAGTTGATGCCATTGAACGAGAGAATGTTTCCTTCCGAGCACAAATCGCAGAAATAGAGGCGAAGATAAACGCCAACACTGTACTTCAGGAGGAAATTCTTTCGACCATCTCAGACACTGAGAGCCAGACTGAGATCAAGCAAGGCCTAGAATTCGCTGAGAAGGCCCAAAGCCTCGACGCTCAAATTGCTAAACTAGTGCAAGAAAACTCCTGGTGCAAGAAGAGGTTGGAGCTGCAGTACGCCAAGTATCTTCGACTCAAGAATTCTCTTACCTTTTGATTGATTCTCTTTTGTAACCATCTCCTGTAATCGTTTTTCGACAACAATTTCCATCTTGGCTGAAATTAATAAAATTTCCATTTTGGCATTTTTATGGTTAATTTAGACTTGCTCTTTTATTATTTTATTTTTATCTCTTGAAGTATAGGTTTGTATTTTTTCAAATATTTACCATTTACTCTCAAGAGCCTTTTATCTCCACTTAACTCTTCGACTTCATAGGCTCCACCAGAAAAAGTTTGGATAACTTTGAAGGGTCCTTCCCATTTGGGTGACCATTTCCCCATGCTTCGATCCCTTCGATCCATGGGAAGAATTACCTTCCAAACTAGTTCTTCAGGCAAAAATACCTTAGGTTTTACCTTTTTATTATAAGAGTCTTCTACTCTTTTCTTCTGAAGCCTGAGTAGGTCGAGAGCGTGTAATCTCTCTTCGTCTAAATCCACCAGTTCATCTAACATCATGTTCCAATAAACCTCAGAAGGAATATCATAATGCCTCTGAACCCTTGCAGATTGAAGACAAATTTCTGCTGGCAACACTGCATCATGGCCAAAAGTTAGCCTATATGGTGTTGTCCCAGTGGCTTCTTTTGGGGACGTTCGACAAGCCCATAAAATCTGGTCTAACGTCTTATGCCAATTCTTTGGCTTCTTCCCAACATGTTTCTTTATCAAGCCAATCACCACTTTGTTAGCTGCTTCGACTTGACCATTCGCCTGTGCATAATAAGGCGTGGATGTTAGGAGTTTGAAACCTGTTTCCTGAGCAAATTCCTGCATCTTTCGACCAGTGAAAACTGACCCTTGATCAGTTGTTATTGTCTCAGGGATTCCATACCTAAATATAATGTTCTTTTGAATAAATTCAATGACATTTTCTTGGTCTACATTGACTAAAGGGACAGCTTCGATCCACTTAGTAAAATAATCAATGCCTACCAATATGTATTTCTGACTCTTTGATGATGTTGGTCGAATCTCTCCAATAAGATCCAACGCCCATCCTCTAAAAGGCCAAGGCTTCACTATCGAGTGAAGTTCGCTTGCTGGTACATGTTGGATGCCTGTATGAACTTGACACTCTTGGCAACCTTTGGCGAACTCAACACAATCTTTCAGCATAGTGGGCCAATATAGTCCTTGTCGAAACAACAACCATTTCATCTTATGGCCTGCTTGGTGAGCCCCACATGCCCCAGCATGCGTAGTCGAAAGGGCTATGTATGCTTCAGTTTCACTTAAACATTTCAGCAACACCCCTTCAGGCGTCTTCTTGAATAACTCATTACCCATGAGTACAAAACTCAACGCCCTGTATTTTGTTTTTCGTTCTGTCGAAGCTCCTGGATTTTGAAGATAGTCCACAATGGGTTTCCTCCAATCTTGGTCTGACAAATTATCAATGAACAAAATCTCGAAGTTTGAGTGATCAGCATATCCTAGCCTCGTCGATTCCAAGTCTGATGGTGATAGACAAGTTGCTTTTATCTTTTCTCGAACTTCGATTGCTCTTTGTAATCTCGTTTTTGAAATCTTATACCCAGATGCAATTTGTGCCAAGTCATTGGCTATTTGATTTTCGACTCTGGGTATGTGTCAAATATTGACACTTTCAAATTGTTTCAATAAACGATTTGCTATCACAAAGTACATAATGAGATTCTCTCTTATGCATTTATACTCCTTTGTGACTTGCTTGATGACCAACTCTGAGTCTCCCATTATTTCGACTCGAGTTGCCCCCAATTCCAACAATATCTCAAGGCCAGTAATTAGAGCTTCATACTCAGCCTCATTGTTCGAACAAGAACCTGCTATTCGGTACTTGAATGTTGTTGGAATTTTATCTGGAGAAATAATCAAGACTCCTACTCCTGTTCCATTTTTATGGCTGGAACCATCGAAGTAGAATTTCCAAGGTTCTATCTCCACATAATTAATATCCTCGACTTGAATTGAGTGGTCGACTATGAAATCTGCAACCACTTGTCCTTTTACTGCCTTAAGAGGCATAAAGGTCAAGGAGTATTCAATTAATGCTAATGCCCACTTGCCAATTCGACTATGCAAGATAGGTTTCGACAACATATATTTGAAAACATCAAAATGAGACGAAACATACACATCAACTGGTTTTATATATTGCTTGAGTTTTGTACAAGAAAAATACAGACATAGACACAATTTTTCAACTTCGCTATATCTAGTTTCTGCATCATTCAAAACTCGACTGAGATAGTAAATGGGTCTTTCGACTCCATTCTCATCCTCTTGGGCTAACATACTTCCCAGAGTTTTGTCAGATGCAGCTATGTACAATCTCATACTCCTATTGCTACAAGGAGGCACCAAAATAGGTGGCTTAGTGAGGTACCCTTTGATTTTGTCGAAGGCTTCTTGTTGCTCCTGCCCCCATTCGAACCCCTCTTTATTCAGTCGAAGTAAGGGTGAAAAGGCCTGAGCTTTCCCACTTAGGTTAGATATGAACCTCCTTAAGAAATTTATCTTGCCTAAGAGAGATTGCAATTCCTTCTTATTCGATGGCGCTTTCGCTTCCAGAATTGCCTTCGTCTTGTTCTGGTTGATTTCGATTCCTTTCTTGTGGACAACAAAGCCCAAGAAATCTCCAGCTTTCACACAGAACGCACACTTCAAAGGGTTCATCTTCAGACCATGTTCTCTCATTCTTTCGAATGATTGTCGAAGGTGGTCAATGTGACTCTTCCTGGAAACAGATTTTATAACAATATCATCAATATAAACTTGCATAAAAGTGTTAATAAAATCATGGAAGATAGTATTCATTGCTCGCTGGTACGTTGCCCCAGCGTTCTTTAGGCCAAAAGGCATCACTACCCATTCGTAAGTGCCTAAGGCCCCAGGGCATCGAAAAGCTGTTTTCGACACATCCTCTTCAGCAATGAATATTTGATTATATCCTGAATAACCATCGAGCATACTCAGGTATTCGTAGCCAGCGGCAGAATCGACTAGCATTTCCGCCACAGGCATAGGATATTCATCTTTGGGGGTGGCAGCATTCAAATCTCTGAAATCTATGCACACCCTTAATGTGCCATTTTTCTTAATTACTGGCACAATATTTGCAATCCATTCGACATACCTTGTAACACGGATGAATTTGCATTTCAGAAGTCTTTCGACCTCCGTTTTGATCTTCGACAATATTTCTGGAGCGAAGCGCCTTGGATTTTGCTTGATTGGCTTCTTTCCAGGTTTGATTGGCAACTGAAGTTCTACCAATCCTCTGTCGAGACCAGGCATTTCGTCATAATCCCATGCAAAACAGTCTTTAAACTCTTTCAGCAATTGGATTACTTCCAACCTAAGTTCTGGATCAATTTTGGCGCTGATGTAAGTTGGCCTCTTCTCTGATCCTTCGCCTAAGTTGATTTCTTCTAAAGGGTCTTGCGCTAACATCTTAATGTTGTTCGCCAAGGGATCCTTTTCGAAGCCCAAAGGCTCATCGTCATAGATGGCGTCGAGCCTCTGTTCCTGCATTTCTTCTGGCATGATATCAGGAGGTTTTGGATCGAAATCCTTTCCTGGGCCAACAGCAGATAATTGTTGATCATTGGCCTTTGTGGCCATGTACTTTACTTCGGCTTCGAGAGCCGTTACCATCTTGGTTTCGGCTACATAAGCCGAAATTCGCTTCAGAGATTGTGACTCAGTCATTATCACTGAATTCACTTCCCCAACCAGTTGGTTGGATATCAGTTAGCCCACTGAAGTCTATGTGGGACAAGTCTTCTCTGTCCCATTGGAAACCATGCTCAGGATGCAGGTATAGGGAACAAAAGGTGTTTGGCGCTGGCGCCATGTCGAAGTCAGGTGTTGGACATGGCCCTATGTGAGCCAAGTTTTTGTCGAAATCTGCCACACCCAAGTGATTCACTTCGCCAAGGTAGTAGCTTTGATCTGCCTCTATGTTTTCGACCATCCCATCTGGACGCCATAGCAGCAGTCTTTGATGCATCGATGAAGGCACAGCGCCAACACCATGAATCCACTCACGGCCTAACAAAAGGTTGTAGTTAGGTTTGGCCGATATGACCATGAACATCGTTGGTCGAAGGATGGACCCAACTTTGATATCTAGCTGGATCACTCCCATGGTGGTCCCAATGCCGCCCTCATAGTTCGACAGGACCATATTGTGAGGTTTGATTTCTTCATCCCTTTTGCCAATCTTCCTTAGCATAGAATGAGGGATAATATTGATAGTTGCCCCACAGTCGACCAATATTTTATTCACAGTGGTTTCTTCGAGCTTAGCCCTTATGAACAAAGGCTTGAGGTGATTCTTCATCGCCTCTGTAGGTGGCTCGAAGAAGCCATTTTGTTCCTCTGTAGTGCCATTGTCCATGACAAAATAGCACACTGGCCTATGTTTGGCCATTTCTTGTTCCACCTCCCAGTCACTTGCTTCGACTTCTACCTGTCGATTGAATTCCCTGGGCAGCACTGAAACAATATTCACCATTATATCCAAAGTATCGTCAGACTCAGCATCGTCTTCGTCTTCGACTTCGCTCTGGTTAGGCCAAACTAGCCTGTTGGTAACTGGTTCTCTCTCTAGAGGCTTCCTTTGTTTCCTTTAGGGAACATTCGAACTAGTTTCTGCCTTAGGTTCGTTGGCAGCCTCCCTTTCAGCTTTTCGTCTCCTTTGATATCTCCTCCATTGGGATCGAGACATAGGATTTTTACCCTTGTAGTTGCTGGACACTTGAGCAACCTTAGGTGCAGCAACTTGAGGCTCTTTCTTTTGAGTCAAAGAGGAACCTCTTGGCACATCGAAAGAATGCCATTTCTCTTCACTTGGCCTTTTTCGGCCAGAAGTTTTGTACCAAGTGTCTACTGGTACATTTGTTGGAGGCCTAAAAGTCAATGGCCTCTTGTCTTGATTAGAACCCCTTCTGGGATCATGTCGAAGGTCAGCATTCTCCCTTCTCTTGTTCGCTGCTCTCACGCCTTGAATGTGCTCCGCAGCTTTTTTATCAAAGATTGAACTGCATCTTGGACACAGTATTACCTCTGATTTCTTTTTCTGGCATCTTTGTAAAAAATCTGCCAAGTTTTCGTTTTCCCGAGGGAAAGCCGTCTTATTAGCCTGCTCTTGCCTTATGGCCTCTTCTGATGCTTTAGGGTCAGAAAGTTCAACCATATTGATATTCATTGTATCTTTAGTAGCAAGAGTTAACTGCTTCATTTGTGTCTCCAGATTCTCCGTCTGGCCTTGAATAGTGGCCAAGTGGGAACTGGGCTTTGATCCAGTTTTTTGTGCTTCAGCAGTCTTCGACTTCGGGTCCTCGACCGCTTTCTGGACAGCCTCAATTGTCTTCCTGGATAAATTTCCAGAAAAACTGCCAAAGATTAGCATGTTGATGTGGTCCTTTGAGACTTCGACCATGGTAATTCCTGGCTTCTTCGACTGGATCCTGGTTGCCTCTATCATGTTCACCTCAGAGGGTTCTGCATAGTGGGCTTCAGCCTTCAGTGGATTGGAGTCGACAGCCATGGGGGATTTGTCTGCAAACTTTAATCTCCCTTCCTCAATAGCTTCTTGCACAAGATTCCTGAAAAGAAAACATTGAGAAGTTTTATGGCCCAAAAAATTATGATATTTGCAAAAACCTCTCTTCTTTCTTTGATCAAGAGGAGGCACTTTTACCCCAGGGGGTACTATCATTTGGCCATCTTTAACTAGCAAGTCGAATATTTCATCACATTTTGTGATGTCAAAACTATAAGTCTTTTTTGGGAACCTATCGTTGGTCCTGTCTGGACCAATGGGATTTTTCCCATTTGAGGGGACTAACTGTTTACAAGAGTATGGTGGCCCTTGTTTTAGTTCTGCTAAATCGACTTCTCCTTCTTCGACAGCTAAAGTATCGTCGAAGGATTCTAGATCTTCGTCATCCATCTCAACGTACGCTATTCTCTCTCTCTTGTGAGTTTTCGTTGCCTTGGCTTTTTCAGCTTTGAGGCGTTCGACCTGTCGAACTCTATCGGCCAGTTGGGCCATGTCTCTTAGGTACTGGGTGTCTAGCTTCTTCCTAATGGAATAATCTAAACCGCCTGCGGCTATTTCGACCAACTCATGTTCTGGCACTTGTGTAAAACATCTCGCCTTGAGCAACCTAAACCTATTCAAATATTCGTCTATAGGTTCAGTGAAACGTCTCTTCACACTGGCCAGTTCTTTCAGGCTTATCTTGGTTTGCCCCATGTAGAATTGTTCATGGAACAATCTTTCCAACTGGGTCCAATTATGGATCGAATTGGGGGGAAGAGTTGTAAACCAAGTAAAAGCGTTCTTGGTTAGAGAACTTGGGAAGTACTTGATCCTCAGGTTTTCGTTATTCGAAATGTCTCCTGCTTCGATCAAGTATCTCGCCACATGCTCGACAGTAGATTCTGTCGTGTCCCCAGAGAACTTAGTAAATTTGGGGACTTTGCATCTAGGAGGTAAATCTGTTTGTAACACGTATTATGACAATGGAGATGTAAAGTTGGGCCTTCGAAAGCCCATGTTCATCCCATTCTGAGTCATGATTCTTTCGATCATGGTTGCCAGATTGTTTTCCAAACCCATGTTTTGGTATTGGATATGCTGAACCACTTCGTCAGCATTTTGGTTTCTGTTAACTAACCTTACCTCTGGGATTATTACCCTAGGTTCTTCGACAGGTTGTTCTACAGGCTGTTGAGCCTGGTTAATGGTGGTTTCTTCCTCTACAAATATCCCCTGATTTCCCCTTACTTGCGCCCTTTGGGGCTGTCGAATAGGTGGGGGTACTCCAAAGAAGTCAGCCAAACGCGTCATTTGCGCTGTAACTTGCTGATTCGATTGAGTAGTGTTTTGTATTAGAGGATTTAGCACTGTACTCAAAGTTTGTGCCAACATTTGCACCATATCATGGTTGCTTTCGTCCATCTGTTGCCTCAAAACTGCTGTCGAGGCATTTGTAAGGCCATGGGCTACTTGGGACGTTCCTCCTAAGAGTTGGGTCCTATTTCTATTCGCCATGCCTACTCCAGAGCCTTGGAGTGGCGAAGAGGCACTCACGAAAGGGTCTGAAAAAGTGGACGCAGCATTCGTCAGGCTTGCCACTTCAAAAGTTGGCATACCATAGAATGGAATAAATCCTGGGGGAACCACAGGCCTTGTGCCTATATTTCCCCTTGGTGGGGGAGTTCCCAAAGGTATTCTGGGGCCTGTTAACGAAGTTATTGGCCCCGTGGTTGTGACTGACACTGCTGGTGTCGAACCAACGTTTGTCGCTTCACTTACGGTCATATTAACCGTTGCTCCCACACTCGTTTGTGGAATTTCGTTATTGTTTGGCGGATTCGCCATCTCTTCCCTTCTTCTGGCAGTATTGTTATCGTTAGTGTATATTCTACCACTTCTCAATAACATACAACTCGAAAAGATGAGATTATTTTCAACAATCAACACACAGTCCCACCAGGTGTGCCAATTTGTTTACCTTGGGTTTTGGTAAACAACCGCTGATCCTCCAAATGGTTACTTATTTGGTTACTCGCAGGATCGATCAGATTGATCCTATGGACATAGGTTGATTTTGAAGTTTGATTAAGGTGGATAAGGCTTTAAATAAAAAGTTTCAAGTAAATTGCATAAAGGAAATACTTGGTAAAATAAACAAGGCTTTAAGGTAAAGGTTCGACAGGAAATGTAAAGAGAAAAGCAAGTAAAATTCTGGGAAAGTAAATGACTTTAATTGATAAAATTGGTGTTTCACACATACATTTCTCAACAATTCTTTCTCACACGCTGGGTACTCGAATCTAAATGAGTGACTATGTATAGAATTGTGAACACACGCGAGAAACTACATGTCTACTCCTATTTATACTAAAACATTCCAAGTAACCGTCGGGCAGTTACACTGCTTCGAGATCAATCCACTTGGCACGTTCTCCATGCTTGACGCTCCAGATCCTTGCACGTTTGCACGTAGTAACTGCTGGAAACCGTTTTCCCTCCAAACACTTGAATTTCAAACTGCTCCCCTCTGGACCATCGAACACGTTCGTCAAGAGACATCTTCGACGAGAAACTCCTTCGACGTCGAAGGCAATCAGCCTTCTTCCTTGGAAGAAATCTTCTAAGTATTTTGCCATCTTTCGACGGGCACTTCGACAGACTTAGCCAGTCGAAAGCATCTTTCAGCTTTTAATGGCTGACATAGATCAAAACAAAGGTGTCGAATTTAGGAGCCAACAAGATTATAGAAGAATTATTGAAGAATCATCAAATGTCAATATGGTATAAATAATTCTTAATCTTGAATATACATGTTCACAAAAATATGCATTCATCAACATATACATATCCCATAATTTTAACATCAAGAAAAAACTTTGTTTGAAATATTTTTCAAAAAATATTTTTGAAAATAACCCTTTAGGAACCGGTTCCTCCCTAACAGGGAACCGGGTTCCAAACTTGTTCAAAAAACACTTCCCTGGAATTTGTACCAGGAACCGGGTTGTACCTATAGGAGAACCGGTTCCTGCGTGTTATTTTTTGAATTCTGGGTTATAACGTTCACTAAGAACCGGGTTCTGCCTGGGTCGGAACCAGTTCTCAGCGAACCAGTACAGATTTTCTTTTGTTTTTTGAACATATTTCAAATGGTATTCTTTCATGATTGCATTGCATCTTTTCATATCAAATGGCATGAATGAAGAGGTATTTGTGACATTATAAATTGTGCAGATTTTCAAATTCAAATAACCTTCTTCAATTAACAATTTTCATCATTCAAATTTGCATATTCTTACAAACTTTCAAGTGTTCTTACAAATCATAAATTTTGTGAAACTTGCCATATACATTTTCATTGAGAAATCATTACAAGTTTCATACATTCATTGTGAACATTTATAATCATTGCTTGAGAATTGTTTCTTTCTTGAAGAAGAAGATCAATCAAAGATTGATAGTGCTCTCCATCTCTTTCAAATAAATCATTGTATTACAAAAAGAAAGTATTCCCTTACTATCCAAGATTGTTGGAAGTAAGTGTTGTGATTTGAAGAGGATTGTTCTTCATTCACATTATTGTTTGTTTGACCTTAAAGGTGTTCCCTTACTATCCAGGATTGTTGGAAGTAAGTGTTGTGATTTGAAGAAGATTCTTCATTCACATTAGTGTTTGTTTGACCTTAAAGGTGTTAAGAACCTTTGGTCACCCTATAGGTTAGATAGTAAGCATAGGCTGTACAATCATTCTAAACTATAGTGAAATCTCTTTCGTGTTGGAAAGGGGACTGGAGTACTCTCGGATTGTGAGGGGAACCAGGATATATCGCCGTGTTCTTTACTTTTCCGCTTTTATCGTTTTCATCACCATAATCAAGAAAATATAAGATATAATTAAAAACCTTCAAACACTTAACCACAAATTACTACAAGTATTCTCATAAAACCGAATAAATTTTTATATACCTAATTCACCCCCTCTTAGGCACTCTTAGACTTACAAAACGAGTTTATGTTCCACTTAATTGTTTGCTCAACACTTCATATTTTCTGTATGATTTATAATTAAGAATCTCCTTTTGCAGTTGTTGTTGTAATTTTTGTATGGTTTATATATAATCCGATTTCGAAGGGCTAATATTATTTGTATTAGTTACAGGTGACTTCTCATACACTTATGTAAGCATCATCCATTCTCTTTTGTATACTTGCTTACGATTCTTTTGCTCAAAAGACTAATTGTCATTATTGAATACTAAGATAGAAATCAGGCCCGGATTCAACCTCTACAATTATTAGTTTTTAATGATTTTAATGATTTTTTTGTTGTATTCAATATCAATTTATGAGGAAATTGCTGGGTTGATGGTTAATGACCGGTGTTACGTACACACAAGGTTGGATTCGATATTCGATTTTCTCTTGTTCTGATTGTGTTTGTTGTTGTATGATTTGATTAATAAGTGGTATGCATGTCTTTTAATAGCCTTTGTCTGTGGAGTTAGGACCTAAAATAGTGGGAAATATTTTTGATGGAATTCAGGTTTGTCTTTTTTTCTATAGAGATTTGTTATATTTTATATTCGATATCAATTGGTGGCTAATTGATATGATTAAAGTTTACTCTTCTTTCAAATTTTAAATATTTTCTATTTGTCACAGAGGCCTTCGAAAAGCATTGCAACAATATTTGATGATGTTTATATTCCTCGTGGTGTTTCTGTTCCCGCACTTGACAAAAATACTCTTTGGAAATTTCTGCCTAAGAAAATTGGTACATATTGTTCCATTTTATTGTGAAGTTCTATGAAGAAAATAAATATTACATATAACATGGTCCATATATTTTGATATTCTACTTTACTACTGGTGACTGGTGACAGGTGAAGGAGACCTATTAACTGGTGGAGACTTATACACAATATGTTTCCTAGCCAATTAGGTTAGTTATGTGTTTTTATTTGTAGGTTTGTTTCCTAATTCTTTGTGTGGATTATTTACCATTGGAGACTATTTTCGAGAACAATTTAATGGAACACCGTGTTGCACTTCATCCTGATGTTATGGGAAAGTTTACCTATGTAGCATCGGCTGGCCAATATTCCTTGAAGGTTTGTCATTTAAATTAATTTTATATTATTTATTTAACTCTATATCTATTAGAAGATCTTTTTTAAGACCATTATTTCATTTTTATGTTTAGAATATGTTTGCAGCCTCTCTTTGTCCGTCCTTCATATTTATATATTTATCATGGCAACTTTGCCAAGCTTAAATGTATTTATACATATTTTTCCTGCATTCTCGAGCTTTTCTATATCTTTTGCGATATATGGTAATATTTTTTCATTATTTGAAGGATACTATGTTGGAGCTTGAGTTTCAAGGTGTCGAAAAGAAGTTCACCATGCTTCAGGTTTGTGTCCATATTATTTTTGTTGCTTTATTGAAGTATTAGTCTTCCTTTTCCTTCATATTCACATAAAGTATTGTACCCATTTCAGAGTTGGCCTGTACGTACACCAAGGCTTGTTGCATCCAAACTTGCAGCTGATACTACTATTCTTACTGGTCAGGTAAGCCAATTTTTATTCTGTTCCTTGAAAAATTAAAGCCAAAAGTTAAGTTATGGATTTCATTCATCAAATGGAATGGCTTCTTCACATAAGTCAATTGAAATATAGGATGGTTCACTTGAACTCTGATGTAGATCTATTTCCATTAAAACGATTCACGTGGCTTATGGAGTTTTCCATGGACCATGATTGGCGCGCAGTGGTGAAAAAATTGTTAACATACTGCTTGCTGAAACAGTGCCTTGTGATAATGCAAAGGAAATTATCAGGGAAGCACGATGATACTGATGATGAGTTGTTGGGTGAACTCATAATTTTCATGTGAAATATCAATTATTTGTAGGAATTCATGAATTTTGTGGTTATATTGAATGTTTGTTCTATTTGATTATGATCATATAGGCTGTGGTGTTTGTGAAATTAACAGACCTGGTTCTTAGTTGCTTGGGGCTAATGGTAGCGATGATGGCGCAATTGTGAGTTTATTGTCATTAAGTATTATAACTACTCCGAATTTTCTGTCGTTGTCTTATTTAACGTGTATTTTAAATTAAGATATATATGCTGAGGAGATATTTAGTCTAATCATTTTAGAGTGTTAAATTAAGTTAAGTTTTGTCTGTTTTAGTTTTATTCAATTTCTTATTTTATTTCTCTTTTGTTAGATCACTTCAAAAATAAAAGAAGGAATTAACAAGATTTCTTTGACAAGCTGTGACACTCACATTTTCTGTTTTGGGGTCCGCATTGTTAAAAAGCGCAATGTGTAACAGGTAGACTTTTGTCTTCCTTAACTTTTAACTTTATTAAGATGAATGTTTGTTGGCTTCTTTAATCCAGGCTTATCAGAATAGTCAAGTTTGATGTTGAGAATCTGCATGGTATGATATTTGTCCAAAGGTTATGAGGCTGATTCGTGAGAAATTTGATAAAACTTGGAATCCTTATGTAGTTCTTTTTCTATGTCAATTTGATGAATACATGTTTTGATCATGTTCTAGACTCATATCTCCCAACATAAATGAAATCATGAACCAAAAAACCCGAACAATCCCATTTTTACAAGTTTGTGATGAACCCAACAATCCAATGAGGTGAGTGAACTCAACTTTGATGAGATGAAACCTTACTCTACAAATCTACTTCCAACTAATGAGGGGAGCTTAGTTCTATCATCTTTCAATCTTTAGTGATTTCAAACCTTATGATAGTTAGTCATGGAAAATTCGATTACGATTAATTTTATAGTTAGATTTGATTGAACTGGTTTATGAATTGTTATAATGTTTTCTTTCAATCGTCTTATAGAAATCCTTTACTTGTCTCCCTAACGCATTGGCCATCAACCAAGCAATAAAAACTTTAAAGCTTGAAAGCAATTGGTCCATTTCGGCCTTAAATTCATCCTCAAGCTTTCCCAGTGCATACAAGTTCTCTTTTGCTATATAAATCTCTCTGATGACAACTTCTTCCAATGGTTTTGTGGTGGTGGAGACTGTAGTGGTAGAAATGTTGAGACTAAGCCATTGGATTGACTTAACTCGCACAGATCAAATAAAAATCGCCACCACACTTTATTGTTTCCAGAGGAATGGGAAAAGAGCGAAAAACCCAAAAAAGAAGGGAAGAGAATCTAGGTACGATAGTTGGTTATGCAAAGGGAATGTATTAGCATCCTAAACATCTACGGTACTCTGCTGGAACCTCTTTGAAAATTTGTGTATTTGGCTATAAACGTTGTATACAAAAATAGATGGCGGAGATGAGAAAAGAAGTATTGTTTACAATTTTTCACTCGTTGCGATTGTGAATCTTTAGTGCCTACGTACCACCTTCCGTGCAATAGGGGATCAGGGTACTTGTAGTTCACATTTAAAATTTTTAAAACACATGTGTGTTGATTAATTTTAAGATACAAGATATCATCGTCATATCCGAGTGGAAAACATACTTACTACCCACGATTATGAGAAAGGAGAATTTGCATCATCTCAAAGTGGAGGATATAACTTGGACTTTAAAATCAACAAAGTCTCCCTCAACACCCAAGTGGAAAATATCTCACTTCACTACATATCATACAAGTATAGTAGCTCACATCACTACAAGGATTGACAAGAGTCTCATCTTTTGAGAAAATTTTAAAGTATAAAGCCAAAGTGGCAAAAATGGTTTGAATGAGATTGATTGAATTTTAGTCTTATCATAAAAAATGTCAAAGTATGATTAAGTTGATTAAAGATTGATTAAGAAAATATTTTTGAAAATACATGGACCTAAGTCCAAGTTTATTGTGAAAGCAATTCAAGTTAGAAAACAAGAAAAGTTTTGAAAAGGAGGGAGAAGATTTTGAAATTAAAGAAAATGGGAGGAGATGAAGGGACTAATCCTAAGGCATAAGGTAAAAGCTAGGGAAAAGAACCGTCTAACCAACAAGAAGTTAACACTTGGCATATGAAGTCAATGTAGAATTCCCATCCTTTGGATTTAAACCAAACAAGCAAAGATACTAAACCTCTCAAGAATACCAAGATTCAGATGTATTAATTCTTCAAAAATTGGCCAGAGTAACGGCTATATATAGATGAATTCCCAATCACAGATGTTGTACCCTAAAATTTTCCCTCTCTTTTCTCAATACATTTCTCACAAGATCTTTAATGGCCCAAGCTCGCAACACTGATACATCAAATTAGGGTTTAAGTTTTCATAAGGATAATTGGACTTTTAATGCCTCAAAAGAGTTTCCTGGATCATTATGGACCTCCAAGAATTCTCATGACAAGTTTCAAGCCTTGGATCACCAAAATTGCTCAGTCAATTGATCAGATGACCTAAAATAAACTGTATTGATGAAAAAGTCAACTATAGCACCAAAAGTCAAACTTTGACTTTTTTGGTCAACATTAAGTTTCAAAGATCATAATTCATCAAAACATTCAAAAATACAAATCTTGATCATCAAGAAATCAAGAAAGTCAAAAGTCAATGTGAAAAGTCAAACTTTTCAAGACTTAGAAATTTTTTCTAAGTGATTTTGTACATGATAATTTCATTACTTCATGCCATTCTTTCACCAAGATGCAAGATGATTCAAAGAAAATTTTCAACATGAAAGTTGTAGATATTGAGGAGATCTACAACTTTGCTTTTCTGATCAAATCCTAGAAATGCTTGGATTGGGAGTTATAAATTCATGAAGTCATGGTATTTTTTATTAAACACTTAGAGAAATTTTCAGCAGGCTTGGTCAGGTTTTTATCCCAACTTCGTGACCAATTTTCATTAAGTTCTATTTTGATTTAATAAAAGTGGAAAACATGAAAGTTGTAGAGGATGTTTCAAGCTTTCCAAAACATCCAAGAGCATGAATTTATCATGCTTGAGCTAGGAGATTCAAGGACCTGAAGTTGGGAATTCATTCTTGATTTACAAGGCAGATTTGTGATGAACAAGGAACCAAAATCTTAGAATTGCTGCACAATCTTCACTTTACAGGCCTCAAACTTGTAAATCACTCCTTAATTGAATGCTTACACAACTGGTTAAACTATGATCCAAGTGTTTGAGCCTTTATCCA
Source organism: Vicia faba (assembly GCA_948472305.1). NCBI lineage: Eukaryota > Viridiplantae > Streptophyta > Magnoliopsida > Fabales > Fabaceae > Vicia > Vicia faba. Next base: position 1,209,023,405 of record OX451739.1, read on the forward strand.
AGTGATCATTCCTTTTTTGGAAGAAAGAAACATATCCATTCTTAAAAAGTTCACTTTAATCACAAAGTCAATTTCTTGAGCTTCTAAATTTTTGTTCTGATAACACTTAACTCCTACAAGTCAGAACAAACATGTTTAAAGTGATCAACCACTTTAGATAGTTGGGTACAAACATTGGAAACATGTTCTTCATGCTTGCTTCAAAAACAAGCAAGATAGCCATAACATGTGATTCAAAATATGAGTTGTTTCAAGTCTCAAACCTTCTCTATAAATAGAGAGGCCAATTGCAAAAGAAAGAGGTAAAAAAATAGAGAGAAAATCCAGAAGTGTTGTTGTGTAGATAAGCCCTCAAAATCTCACACCTTCAAAAAGCCATAATTGTCCATAAAGCTTCCACTATTGAGCTTTGAAATCCAAATCCTTGAACCTCCCACACCTTGCAAGTTCTGTCCAAACAAATCATCCAAGCACTCCACATAAATCATATAGAGGTTGTTCAAATACAAGAAAAACTTCTATAACATCATTATTTTCCAAGCTCAAGAACAGTCAAGACAACAACTCAAGCTCAAAGCACAAATTCCAGCTTCAAGCTCAAAGCATCATTAGTGGTTCATTTTTGAAGATAAAATGTAGATATCATTGCCTTGAAGTTAACTATATGCTTATCTTTCATTTTCACTAACCATGTGTTGAGAACTACACCATGTATGCAGCAAAACAATGATAGAGTGAAAAAATTGCAGTATGAGTCGACACATACCCACATGAGTCGACTCATTTTAGTGGCAGGACAGGTTATGAGTCGACATAAAACCTCATGAGTCGATGCATACTACTATAACAGGCACAAAACAGAAAGAAAAAAGGCACATGAGTCGACACAAAACACGAATGTGTCGACACGTGTAAGAAATGAGTCGACACATACCATTATGCATCGACTCATACTGGGTTGATTTGGTTTTACAGGAGCAAGGAAAAGTTATGTGTCAATGTATAAATGCGTGTATTGACACATAATGGTTAAAAATGCAATTTTCCTATCTTTTACACTGTTTTTATACTTTATATATATATTTTCTTCACGACTATTCAATATGGTTGTAATATTTAAGCTCCTATTTCATCCCCATTCATAAATTGTACTCCCATCCCCCCAATGATGTAATAGCGTAGGATTTCAATTTATGAAAATTTATCATTTTTCATATAATTGTTAGTAGTTAGGGTGTGTATGGCAAGACTAAAATTAATCCTTAGACAACCCTAATCCAAGACAAAATAATACATGAAATCAAAACACTTGCACACTACACCTCTAGGGTTAAATCCACTTATTGCCTTGAGAAAATGGTCATGTTATGCATGTGAGATGCCTTAGATTTTCCTCTTGAATTCGACACCCACGATATATTGGCCTTATGGGCCAAAAATAGAGCGAATAAAGCCAAGCGGGAAAATGCTTCGACGGATGGAAAAAACTTAGAGAAAATATCTGAGTTACAAATTAGTCTTCGACCAGACATCACCAACAAGCCTTCGACTGGAAAGGTCCTGTGACCTTCGACTAGAAGAACAAACCCTCGTCCCTCGTGTCAGCACCAAAGACGAAGGATATTTGAATTTGAAGATTGGAGGGAAATGCAGTTCGCCAACAGTTAAGGGAAAGCGACATGGCAGGAAGATAGAGGTCGAGGGACATGCAGAAGACACTTGTCTTCATCCCAGAGCGAGGCATCCCCTCGACAGTTACATAATTTTAGTATAAAAATAGGAAGTTTGTGTAGATTTTTCGTGTGTTCAACCTATTGTGCTAGTTACTTACTCAACATTATTCAAGTACCCGCTGTGTGCGAAATAATGACTGAGAATGTACGTTGGAAACACCACTTTTTATTAATAAAGTCTTTTTACATTGCTTTGATCTTCTCTTGAAAAATTTACGTTTTCTGCATTTTATTTGCATTTCTATTTGCTTTCCAAAAAACCATAAACACCATATCCCTGGTCGAACGTGCGTTCTTCGTAGGTATCAACTCTTACATCAAACCAGCATAAAAGTTAGCATATGTTCTGGGATCAATCTGATTGATCCCGCGAGTAACCAAAAGGACTTTCCTTTTTGGAGGATCAGCGGCAGTTTACCAAAAACAATGGTAAACACTTAGCAAAAACAATCAAAAATACAAGATCATAGTCCCTCGATGACGCTATGAATGTTGCGTTACAAATGATCTTAGTCCCTTAAGAAAAATGCTAAGGTATCTCGCAACATTGCATCTTATGACTATACGATGACCCATGCCCGTCCATTTACATCCAAAGATAGGTCTTTTTACCAATAAATGGTAAGATAGAAATGTCAAAGGAAGAGAGAAGTGGACAAAGGACTTTTGAGTAGGTAGAACGTTCTTAGTTTCTTGCTCATAATCCATCTCCAAAAACAAACATCTTTTCAAACACACCAAACACTTTCAAAAACATGAAATATTTTCAAAAGTACAACACTTTGTATGCATTCTTATAGAGACGAGAATCATTACAAAGTTTGCCTAAACTGAAATTCTGGCAGCAGATACTCAATGTCACAGTGAATGTTATGACACCGTATCTGACTTTCTATAAGACAGTAAATCAAAAAGCAGTAAAGAACACAGTCAATTGTTTACCCAGTTCAGTGTGAAACAACACCTACTCTGGGGGCTACCAAGCCAGGGAGGAAATCCACTATAAGAGATATTAATTCAGGAATAAACCAACCAGTTTATCTCCTTCACTTAAGACCTACCCAATGCAACTTCAATCTAAGTTCAACTTAAACCTGAGTTCCTACTCACTCCCCATCAATCACAGCAGTGATACTAAACAATTGACTAATGAAATAATGAAGACACTCTTCAGAACAAACACTTGATTATGCTTCACAGCTTTTAATCAAGTAACACAAACACTCGTGCTTCAAAGCTTTGAGTGATACATAAACCTAACTTGACCTTGCTTCAAAGCTTTAGTCAAGAGACACAAACACTCTTGCTTCAAAGCTTTGAGTGATACACAACCCTTACAATCAAAACCTACTCCAAGTCACTTATCACAATGATACTTGCTTGGATTACAGTAGTTAAAACTATACAGCCCCTAGTTAATCTTCTGTCAAAGAGTTGATCTTCCAATCAGCTTTCCTGTTGAATATATATGCAGCTGTTTCTTCAGTTAGGGCTTCCACGAAAAGCTAGGGTTAATTAGGGTTAACCTCAAGACTTGGTCACAAGACTTTATCAACCAGATTAGGGTTGAGCTAAGTTAACCTAAAGTCCACGTGAAATTCTATTTTGGAAAGAATGAACCAAATTCCTGAAAAATCTCAGAATTAACCAAACTGCATAACTGTTAGATCAGTACAGGATGTCTTAACATTTGTTATGACAACAGAAATCCTGTTTACTGATTTTGGTAGAAAGTAATAAATGTGATCATTGCAAAATGCTTAGATACACACTCATAAATAGCAGCTACTGTATGCCATTCTTTTTCTGCATAAAGTACCTAATAACCCAGAATGTTATGACATCAGTCATGACATTCACACACCTGGTTTTACCAAAAATACATGCCAATAACTAAACACTTACAAACTCCCCCTTTGGCAAATTTTTGGCTAAAACCCCTAAACAATCAGAGAATAGAGAGCAGCAGAAATAATATGTCTGCAGAAAAAAATAATGTCTACCAAGTAATTAACACAAAATCTTCTCCCCCTCTTTAGCCATAAATAGGCCAAAGATACATGTACTTATAGGTTATACAGTCATCCAAAATGAGCAACAAAAAATTCTGAAATCACTTGCAGCAACAGGAATTAGTAGCAAGCTTGACACTCCACTGATCTTCAAGCACTGTCATCTTCAAAGGAGGCACTTTCTTCAGCATTAAGCTGATCTTTAGCAGCATCCTCTTCCCTTCTCTGTCCTTCAATCTCCTCCTATTCTAATCTGGCAATTAGGTTCTCAAGAGTCCTTTTCCTTGTCTCCAGCTCTTTGCAGGTTTCCTTCAGCACAGCTATAACATCAAATGTCTTGGACTGAGTTTTGACAGTTGATGTCTCAGCTGATGTCATGACAATGTCAGGAACATGAGTTCCCTGAAATAGCTTATAGTGCAACCCAAGAGCAGGGGCTCTTTTGCATACAATATCTCTTTCCACTAGAATGTCAGGATACTGAGCAAGGACAATACCACATAGGAGGGAGGGAAAGGCAATAGGGCCTTTAACAGCATAGCTTCCAGCATGTTTTAAAGTTTGATCAAAGATATACCTGCCATAGTCAAATTTTGTCCTGGTTCCAACAGCATAAATGAATCTTCCCTATCCTGTGGAGATGGTTGATTTATGGTTGGTAGGAACCCAGTTGGCTGCACCAATCTTGTGCAGGATGGCAAATTTCATGCTTAGCTTGCTTGCATTCAGCTTGCCTTTTAAGGGCCAGCTCTTGACTTGATTTGCAGTGATGGTTTGGCATACTTGATTGTCAGTAACCTCCAGTTCAGGGCAAGCCTCATCTGGTCTTCCATGGAATTTGTTTATTTCAGAGGGAGAGAAATTAACCTTTCTTCCTCTCACATAGACACATTTAAAGTCAGCTGACCTTCCATCAGCACATCCATCAGATAAATTCACTATGAATTCTTTGACAAGATTTTCATAGCAGTTGGTAAACTTTACCACAGTATTCATTAGTCCAGCAGCTTTGATTAGGTCCATGATCTCCTTACATTCCATGGCACCATTGTTTAGTTCTCTTTCCAAGGCTATTATTTTCAAACAAACATACTTCCATTTGTTGGCATTTTCAGGGTGGTGAAAAGAAATGTTATCAGTGGGGACTTCAGGAACTTTAGTCATTTTGCTTGAAGGGAGTTTCCTTCTTATAGGAATGTCTTCAGCATCAACTTCAAATTCTGATTCCTCATCAGAACCAGAAGGTTCAGGCTCTTTCCTTTTATTTGCTATTGGTTGTCTCACAGGCTTTGAGAGACTACCAGCATGTACTCGGGTTTTCACCTTCCCTTTGGACAATCCAGTCTTCACAGTTTCTACACCAGTCTTACCTTCAGACCTGGTTTTCTTGTGAGCAACATCAGCAGTCTTCTCTTTGGTCAGACATTTTGCAGCATCCTGCTTGCCTTTTCTGTTCATCATTCTCCTAGCTATGCTAGGGTTGATATTTGCAATTAGGTCATTGTCAGAGTAATCTTCATCCACATCAATAACCGGTGGTTCAACATCCTTCTCTGAAGGGTTCTGGAGATCATCAAGATTTTCAGATGATTTCTGAATGTTGTCATTCGGTGTCTCAACATTCTCAGAGACATCTGGATTTATTTCAACATTTGGACTTGTTGATTCTTGATTTAAAGGAACAGAAATGCCAGGTACAGAGTGGTTCTCACTCAGAATTCTTGTAACAAGCCTAGCTATTGCTTGATGAACATAAGCTGAGCCTTCCCTATTTGGAACAAAAGATGATGGTTGAGAGGGATTACCGGATGAAGTAGCTTGAGACCTTCCTGCATGCCTTGTTCTTAGCTTTTTAACCTTAGAGGGGTTAGTTTCCAGTTCTCTAAGAGGAGTAATCTCCAGGACTTCAGAATCCATGCATGTTGCGATTGCCCTAGGGTTTTGATTAGAGGATGCGGATGAAGCAGTCGTCTTGGAAGAGGATGATGTCATGGACAGTTGAGACATTTTGAGAGTCTTAGAAAACCAGTAACAACGAGACAGAAATCTTTGATTGAGAGAATGGGGATTGTTGCAGAGCCGAGAGAGGAAGGAGGTAAATGAGTGTCTATTCAACTTCTTAACAATTTTGAAAGGAATAGGAAAACATATGATTAACCCAATCAAAACAGACTTAACACAAAAATCTCCTTCATCCCTTGTTTTAAGCAAAATTAATTGCTACATTTCCTCATGTTGACAAATACCCAACTTGCCCCTCAAATTTTCAAATTGATTTGCATCAAGTGCCTTGGTAAAAATGTCAGCCAGCTGTAGCTCAGTGGCAACATGTTCCAGTTTAATCGTCTTCTCCTCTACAAGATCTCTGATAAAATGATGTCTAATGTCAATATGCTTGGTCCTGCTATGCTGAATAGGATTCTTGGAAATGTTGATAGTACTCAGATTGTCACAGTACAATGTCATAACATCTTGTGTGACATTATACTCAGTAAGCATTTGTTTCATCCAGATCATTTGAGAACAGCTACTACCAGCTGCAATGTATTCAGCTTCAGCAGTAGAGAGAGACACACAGTTCTGTTTCTTGCTGAACCAGGAGACCAGATTATTTCCTAAGAAGAAACATCCTCCATAGGTGCTTTTTCTATCATCAGCACTTCCAGCCCAATCAGCATCACAGTAACCAGTCAGAGTTGGTTCACAACCATGAGAGTACAGCAAGCCATAGTTGTAAGTTCCACTTACATACTTCAAAATTCTCTTCACTTGGTTGATATGACTGACTTTAGGATCAGCTTGGTATCTTGCGCATACTCCAACTGCAAAAGCAATGTCAGGTCTGCTGGCTGTTAAGTACAGCAGACTTCCTATCATGCTTCTGTACAGGCTTTGGTCCACCTTAACCCCACTTGAATATTTGGATAGCTTTAAATGAGTAGGTGCAGGAGTCCTTTTGTGACTGGCATTCTCCATACCAAACTTCTTGACAATGTTCTTTGCATACTTGCTTTGAGATATAAAAATTGAGTCTTCCATCTGTGTGACTTGCAGTCCAAGAAAGTAGGTCAATTCTCCCATGAGGCTCATTTCGAATTCAGCCTGCATCTGGTCAGCAAAATGTTTAACCATTTGATCTGACATTCCCCCAAACACTATGTCATCAACATAGATTTGAGCTACCATTATCTTTCCTTCTTCATTTTTGACAAAAAGGGTTTTATCCAAGCCTCCTTTTCTGTATCCTTTGTCAGAGAGAAATTTTGTCAACCTTTCGTACCATGCTCTAGGAGCTTGTTTCAGGCCATACAAAGCTTTCCTCAATTTGTAGACATGATCAGGATAGTTTGGATCCACAAATCCTTTAGGCTGTTCCACATAGACTTCCTCATTTAAGTACCCATTTAGGAAGGCACTTTTTATATCCATCTGAAATAGCTTGAACTTCAGGAGACAAGCAATTCCCAATAGGAGTCTGATAGATTCCAGTCTGGCTACAGGGGCAAAGGTCTCATCAAAATCAACCCCTTCAACTTGAGTGTATCCTTGGGCAACAAGTCTTGCCTTATTCCCGGTGACAACTCCTTCAGCATCTGATTTGTTCTTGTATATCCATTTTGTGCCAATGATGTTTGTTCCCTCTGGTCTAGGAACTAACTCCCATACTTCATGTTGCTTGAATTGGTTCAATTCATCTTGCATTGCACCAATCCAGTATTCATCAGTTAAAGCCTCCTTAACATTTCTTGGTTCAATTTTAGACACAAAGCAAGAGTTTGAGATGATTTCTCTAGATCTTGTAATGACTCCACTGTTGGGATCTCCTATGATGAGTTCTTTAGGATGATCTTTTTGAATTCTGATGGAAGGGATTTTGCTAGCTTCCTTGGATTCAGAGTCTGCTGCAGTGGTGTTAGGTAGGTCATTCTATTGAGTTGAAGTCTCAAAGAATGTCTCAACATTACAAGGGACATCTGTTTTCTCATGATAATCATCAACTATGACATTTATTGATTCTATCATGACTTTGGTCCTGGAATTGAATACCCTATAAGCTCTGCTGTTGGTGGAGTATCCTAGAAATATTCCTTCATCACTTTTAGGGTCCAGCTTTCTCCTTTGATCACGATCTGCCAGAATATAGCATTTGCTACCAAATACATGGAAGTACTTCACTGTTGGATTTCTTCCTTTCCAGAGTTCATAAATGGTGGATGAGGTTCCCTTTCTCAAAGTGACTCTGTTATGGACATAACAGGCTGTATTCATGGCTTCAGCCCAAAAATGAATAGGAAGTCTTTTGGCATGTATCATTGCTCTGGAAGATTCCTGTATGGTCCTGTTTTTCCTTTCTACAACTCCATTTTGTTGAGGAGTTATAGGAGAAGAGAATTCATGATTAATTCCTTCTGAGGAACAAAACTCATTAAACTTATTGTTTTCAAATTCCTTGCCATGACCACTTCTGATTCTGACAATGCACCCTTCTTTTTCTCTTTGAATTCTTTTGCACAGTTCTTTAAAAACTTCAAATACATCAGATTTTTCCCTAATGAAGTTAATCCAGGTGAATCTGGAAAAATCATCCACAACAACATAGGCATATCTTTTTCCACCAAGACTTTCCACTTGCATTGGTCCCATCAGATCCATATGTAGAAGTTCTAGAACCTTAGAGGTGGTCAGATGTATTGACTTTGGATGTGACATCCTAGTCTGCTTGCCAACCTGACATTCACCACAAACTCTCCATTCATCAATTTTCAGTCTTAGAATCCCTCTGAATGCCTCCATGGATATAATCTTTTTCATTCCTCTTAGATGTAGATGGCCAAGTTTTTGGTGCCACGGTTTCACTTCTTTTTCTTCTTTGGCAATAGAACACATAGTGGAGTAATTAGTGTTCTCAGGCTCCCACAAGTAGCACTTGTCTTTGGATCTGACTCCTTTCATTACAACTTCTTGTTTCTCATTAGTTACAAGACATTCAGATTTTGAGAAGTTGACCTTGAATCCTAGATCGCATAATTGACTGATACTTATGAGATTAGCAGCCAGGCCTTTTACCAGCAATACTTCATTTAGATTTGGAACTCCAGGGAAGTCCAAGTTTCCAACACCTTTGATTTCTCCTCTAGCACCATCTCCAAAGGTCACATAACTAGTGGTGTGAGGTTTAACATTATTGAGAAGGTTCTTGATTCCAGTCATGTGCTTAGAACATCCACTGTCAAAGTACCAGTCTTCCTTTGTAGAGACTCTAAGGGAAGTGTGGGCTATCAGGGCAGTAGCCTTTTTCTTCCACTGTGGAGTATGTGCTACCTTGTTAGACTTAGGTTTGACACCTGGGTTCTGATTAGGGTATCCATAAATTTGAAGCAAAATGGCTTTATGTGACCAAACCTCCCACAATGATGACATCTCCATCTTTGGTACTTTTTCTTCATATTTCTCTGTTCCCGATGTTGAGTGCTATGTTGTGACATCTGCTTTGACATTTGTTTATCAGGCCTGATTTTCTTGTCTGTACCAGTTTTCTTTGCTGCCACAAATCCTAGACCAGACTTGTTTCCCACATTTTGTCCAACCTGAAGGATTTCTTCCAATTTGTCAGTTCCATTTGTCAGCATTTTGACAGATTTGGTCATCTGGTCCAGTTTTGAGTTCAGCATTTGAACTTCCCCTTCTAGATGACTTATAGTTTCAATGTCTGCCCTTTTCTCAGCCTCCAACTTTATTATGAGTTTTGTTTGTTTCTCATTTTGCTGATAGACTTCAGCACTTCTGATACATAATTTCTTGTAGGTATCAGCCAGTTCTTCAAATATCACTTCCTCATCACTAGTGTCACTATCAGAGGTACAAATACCAGTTAGTGTAGTAACTAGTTTGACAGATTCTTCTTTAGAATTACTTTCTGAATCATAGTCAGACCAAGTAACAGACATTCCTTTCTTTTGTTTCTTAAGAAAGGTAGGACATTCAGCTCGAATGTGCCCATATCCTTCACATCCATGGCATTGGATTCCTCTGCTTTGATTTCCCTTCTCTTCAGACTTTGGTCTTCTGCTGGAGTCATAAGATCTGTTAATGTCAGAAGGAATGTTCTTAACATTTGACCTTGACTTTGGATCCATTCTCTTGATGAGTTTGTTGAATTGTCTTCCAAGCATGGCTATAGCTTCTGAAATATTTTCTTCTTCATCCTCCTTGTTTTCATCTTCAGTGTTGGATACAAGTGCTATGCTCTTGTTTTTCTTGTCAACATTGTCACTGATCCCCATCTCAAAGGTCTGAAGAGACCCAATGAGTTCATCCACCTTCAACTTGCTGATATCCTGGGCTTCCTCTATAGCAGTCACCTTCATTGCAAATCTTTTAGGCAAGGATCTGAGAATCTTTCTCACCAGTTTTTCTTCTGACATCTTTTCTCCCAATGCTCCTGAGGTGTTGGCAATTTCCAAGATGTTCATGTGAAACTCATGAATGGTTTCATCTTCCATCATCCTTAAGTTCTCAAATTTGGTATTCAGCATTTGAAGCCTTGACATTTTTACTTTGGATGTGCCCTCATGGGTAGTTTTGAGAGTGTCCCAAACTTCCTTGGCCAATTCACATTGATGTACTAGTCTAAATATGTTTCTATCAATTCCATTGAACAAGGCATTCAATGCTTTGGAATTACCCAGGGCTAACTCATCTTCTTCTTTGCTCCATTCTTCCTCAGGCTTCAGACTGATTGTCCCATCTTTCTCAGTTATGGTGGGATGGTTCCATCCCTTGTTAGCAGCTCTCCAAGCCTTTTTGTCTAGTGATTTTAAGAAGGCAATCATACGAGGTTTCCAGTAGTCATAATTTGATCCATCCAGAATGGGTGGTCTGTTTCCAAAAACTCCTTGTTTGTCCATAGCGCTAGAAAGTGATATCCCTAGATCTCACCCAGAAAGACAGGCAGGGTGCCTGCTCTAATGCCAATTGAAATTATGGCAGCAGATACTCAATGTCACAGTGAATGTTATGACACCGTATCTGACTTTCTATAAGACAGTAAATCAAAAAGCAGTAAAGAACACAGTCAATTGTTTACCCAGTTCAGTGTGAAACAACACCTACTCTGGGGGCTACCAAGCCAGGGAGGAAATCCACTATAAGAGATATTAATTCAGGAATAAACCAACCAGTTTATCTCCTTCACTTAAGACCTACCCAATGCAACTTCAGTCTAAGTTCAACTTAAACCTGAGTTCCTACTCACTCCCCCTCAATCACAGCAGTGATACTAAACAATTGACTAATGAAATAATGAAGACACTCTTCAGAACAAACACTTGATTATGCTTCACAGCTTTTAATCAAGTAACACAAACACTCGTGCTTCAAAGCTTTGAGTGATACATAAACCTAACTTGACCTTGCTTCAAAGCTTTAGTCAAGAGACACAAACACTCTTGCTTCAAAGCTTTGAGTGATACACAACCCTTACAATCAAAACCTACTCCAAGTCACTTATCACAATGATACTTGCTTGGATTACAGTAGTTAAAACTATACATCCCCTAGTTAATCTTCTGTCAAAGAGTTGATCTTCCAATCAGCTTTCCTGTTGAATATATATGCAGCTGTTTCTTCAGTTAGGGCTTCCACGAAAAGCTAGGGTTAATTAGGGTTAACCTCAAGACTTGGTCACAAGACTTTATCAACCAGATTAGGGTTGAGCTAAGTTAACCTAAAGTCCACGTGAGATTCTGTTCTGGAAAGAATGAACCAAATTCCTGAAAAATCTCAGAATTAACCAAACTGTATAACTGTTAGATCAGTACAGGATGTCTTAACATTTGTTATGACAACATAAATCCTGTTTACTGATTTTGGTAGAAAGTAATAAATGTGATCATTGCAAAATGCTTAGATACACACTCATAAATAGCAGCTACTGTATGCCATTCTTTTTCTGCATAAAGTACCTAATAACCCAGAATGTTATGACATCAGTCATGACATTCACACACCTGGTTTTACCAAAAATACATGCCAATAACTAAACACTTACATAAGCAGAGGCTGTTGTACCCCAAAATTTGCCCTCCCATATTCTCCAAAAAATTGCCAAGCCAAGTCACAAAATTCCCCAAGGGTTGCACAGTCCAACTGTCTCCTATACAGTCAAAACTAGGGTTTGTGTTCTGATCAAGAAAATGGAGTGTTCAAAGGCCCAATCAAGTCTCACATGCCTACAAAGATGGTCAAGTATCCTCATATCAAGTTTCAAGGCATTCAGCTCAAAATTGCACAGTCAAAACCCTAGATTGCACTATAGTCAACTGTAGGGGCAAAATGGTCATTTGACAGTCAAAAGTTCAAATTTTTGGTCAATATATCATTTTGAAGCCACAAACATCATTTGATCAATGCTTGATCATGATTCTCAAAATTTGGCTCAGAAATCATCAAAGATGCAAAAGTTACTATATTTGGACAGTTGAAAAAGTCAACTGAAATTGACCAGGGCATAACTTTCACATGGATTATCAGAAAAATTCCATCCAAATCTCATTTTGAAGAGAAAGACATTTCCTACAACTCATCTTCATACTTCAAGTCCAAGAAATGCTCTCACAAAAAGTTATCAATCTCAACATTATAGGTCATTTTCAAAAGTCAACAAAAAGGGACTTTAAGTCAAAGGCCATAACTTGAGATTGGAAAATCAAAATGACATGGGACCAAAGGCATTGGTTAGAGGACTCCAATACCTTTCCAAAATGTCCAAGAACATGTGAAAATCTTAAAAATTGAGCAAGTTGTGCCTTGTGGAAGTTGGGAAATGTTTGGATATTTTGAAAAGTCAACATTACTTCAAATGACCTAAATTTGCTAATGGGCCCATTTTTCTTCCATGATTCATCATTCCAAGCATGTGCACGACCACTTGGCCCAAAGGGAAGTATTTTCTCATTTTTTATTTATTTATTTGAATTATTATTTATATTAATTCATTTAAATCATTTAAATATGTAGAAAATATAAAACTTGACCTAAAAAAAATCTTTTCATGCATGTTTTACCCTCAATATCTCGTGCACATCCCAATATGGCAAGATTTGGTTTGATTTAGGCTAATTGACACAAAAATGCACATGAAAAAAGATATGGAAGATCCTTAGAAAATCAAATATGCAAAACCATTATGGCATTGGATTTTATTGAGTTTTGTTGACCTAAAAGCTTCATTACATAATCAGAAACATAACCCTAATCACAACACACTCTAAGCTGCGCAAAAGAACCATATACAAACTTGAAAAAATTCCTTGAAAACAAAATTCTGAAATCATTGTTGGAGGACGATTCAAGCCTTAATCTTGATTCCAATAGCTTGCTCAAGGTCTATTGAGTATATTTCAATCAAAATCATTCATCCAAACGCTAAGAACTGGTAAAACGAACCTCAACTGTGTCAAGAAATTTTCAGAATCGTGCATCATGATTTGTGCATAATTTGTAATTTTTGTCTCTTGATTCATGTTTGTTATGAGTTTCTGCAACTAACCATGCAAGTTAATTTCGTTTTTATGCCATATACGTGATTTCACCATGATCAATCTTTAGGGTTTTCAGAGCTTGAATTTAGGGCTTCTGAAACCAAGCAAAATTAGTCCACGAAACCATGACCATTCAAACCAACATGCTCCAACGAACAAGAAACACCATTCGCGATCAATTTATGGACGTCATAGCCCTATTCGCTATTTTCCTATAGCCTGCCTTCTGCAACGCGTGGAAAACCGTTGCTTTTGTGTTTTTTGTTTCAGGGATAGTGGAGACGATGAAGCGTGGCAACATGTGATACGCTGTTTTTGAATTTCGCGCGCTTCAGTCACTAACGCGTTGTTTGCTTTCATTATATTTGTTGTTTATTTAATTAACGAATGCGTGATAGTGGCTCAGCGGTACAGGTGTTAACCGGTGACGCTCATGACCTGGGTTCAAGTCCCAGGTCTTGCATATTTCAATCTTGTTTTTTCATGTAGATTCCCATGCAGGCACAACGTTGAAGCGTACCATGCATCTTCGTTATCCAACGTCCACGCGTCCCTGATGACCAAACCAAAGGTTGAGATTGGAAGCACACCCTGAACCCTAGTCAAAAGAGCCACATGGCGCCTGGAAAGTCAACAAATTCTGAAGGTCATTGGGCCAGATTTGCTAAGTCCACACCTCCATATTGGGGACCTCCACCCCCCCTGGTTTGCAAGTTTTTTTATTTTTTCTTATATTATATTTTTAATTGTTATTTCATTTGTTTTATTGTTTTCATTTAATTCATTATTTTTACAATATATAAAAAATGCCTAAAAAATCAGAAAAAGATAAAAACATAATAAATTATTTTGTTCCAATACTTTCATAAATAAATTAATATGTAATTATTTAGTTTAATTTAGGTTGCAACTTTAATTCTTTTCATTAAAATACAAAAAAATGTAGAAATAGGTTTAATTAATTTTGATTCCTTTTAATTTCCCTTTTTTACAATAATAATACATTATTTATTTTCATAATTAAATTGTACATAAAAATTAGGGTTTCATTTAGTTAAAAAATTTCAATATTTTCTTAATAACTAAAAAATAATTAGAATTAGGGTTTGACATTTTGATTTTTATTAATTCTTTTTCCATTAAATCTAAAAAACCTAAAAATACATAAAACATTTTTCTTTTAATTTTAGTTTTAATTCCTTGTTAATTTTAATCTTTGCAAAAGGGTCCAACGCCCATATTTTTAATTGTTTAATTTGCGTATTTATTTTATTGCTTAAATAATTATGTATTTCTCCCAAAGCGTTGTAACTTAAATTTCTCGCACTTTTATTTCTTTTGCTTTATTTACTTTTCTGTCAAATCGGGTCCGGTTTAATTTTGGCGATGTGGACCCGCGCCGTTTGTAATAACTTAGAATTTACTTTTTCCGCAAATATTTTAACTGTTAACCAAGCATGAAAGAATGTATGGACCATAATAAAATCAAGCGTAGAACACCCATAAACATGACAAGATAAATGCAAATGAAAACGACACACGAATCGCACACACCACCCCTAGGGTACGCCTCACTGTTGCCTTGCCTCGAAAGGTGATCGTCGAGTAGAGGATGTATTAGTAAGTCCTCATGATCCGGGAACCTGGCATGAGGGTAGCTTCTAAGGTGTCTTCCCATTGCTCTGGTGATCACCATGTCCCTACCACCTCGAATTGACCCGAACACCTCCAACGGTGGTGCTACCTACCTCTCAATGGTGGGATGGCACTACTTTAAAGGACATCTACACAGACGAATTCCTTAGGGTAGGTAGACGACTCTAGATACTTGCTCTAATTTCAAAACAAACAAAGAAACCTTTTCACACCAACACTTTTCAAAAGCTTTCAAAGCAAATTTTTCAAACACTCTGACGTACGAGTCGAACTGAAATTTTTCAAAGAAACTTTTTAAAACCCACAATTGAAAAGCAAGCAAACATTTTTGAAAACACAATGAGAAAGTATCTAAGAGCCCATGGATAACCATGGATAGAAAGGGTGCTAACACCTTCCCTTTCTATAATCTACCTCCCGAACCGAGAGCAATCTCTATAAGGAATTTTTCTGTGCTTTTGTCCTTTCCATTTGGAGAAAATAAAAGACGGTGGCGACTCTTGCTTCCGCGACATTTCGCGAACCAGCGTTAAACAGTCAGTTCCAGATCCACCGATCACAGAACTGGCGACTCTGCTGGGGATACCTTTAAAGTGAGGTGTACCTTAGGGCTAGTTCATAACTGTGTTTTCAATTGTATTGATTTGCTTGCTTTACTATTGTGGGTTGCATCGGAGTTACATAGATCCTAACCCGGATCTCGGGACACCCTGTTTAGGTAGCATAAGCTGTGAGGGACCTGTCTGGCGTAGACCGACACGGGTGAAACAGTGGCTACGTTGGTGTGACACCTTAGTCTGTACCGATATCCCTTGTGTCGCAACGAGGAGAATATGGGTCTTCTAAGGAGTCATTAAGCACCAACAACCTTAGAACCTTAATTGACACAACTTGGCCTTTAGAATTGTAGCAGTATGCTACGCCCATTGAGGCTAAACTCTCGTGATGGTTCTGGCTGCAAAAAAAGATTGCGATGCTGGAGTTATGACCGATTGAGGGTAGTCAATGATATTGGGATCCTCTAAGAACCCGGTTACTTTTGATTAGGACAGGTATGAACCAACAAACTGAAAGAGGGTAGTACCTAGACCTCATGCTGGCCTAAACTTTAGGGGCTTGTGTGACTTGTGTGCCTTACATGTTTGCCTTTGTATCTGTATGTGGTGTGCTTTATCATAACATCATAGCATCATGAACATTGCATGCATCCTGCATAAGGACTGACTATTTCAAAGACAAGAGGGTTTCACCTTTGCTCTGTTTTGTAGGACATTATGATGCCTGTGCGAAGGAATACTATCCGGTTCAACTTTGTTCGTTCACCTGAGTTGCTTGATGAGTTGGTTAGCAGAATTCCAAACACCACTTCCTTCATTCAGAGGCATGGTTCCCTTCTCAGTTTAGTCACTGCAAAGCGGGATCAACAGTTGATGAGTGTTCTGACCCAGTTCTATGACCCTCTGTACCAGTGCTTCACCTTCCAAGACTTCCAGCTGGTCCCTACCCTGGAAGAGTTCTCTGATTTGCTTGGTATCCCTATCTTGGATCAGACTCCCTTTACTGGTTGGGAAAAGACCCTCAGGCTTGAGGATATTACTGCAGCCCTTCCTTTGACCCATCAAGAGGTAACAGACAACTGGGTAACCAGAAGCGGAGTTAAGGGTTTCTTGGCCAAGTTTCTGATTGGTAAAGCTAACAATTTCTGGAATGACCTGGACTTTAGGGCATATGAAGACATCTTGGCTCTCCTAATCTATGGGTTAGTCCTGTTTCCTAATCCTGACAACTTCATCAATGTCACTGCCATAAGGATCTTTATGTCTCAGAATCCTGTGCCCACTCTCTTGGGTGACATCTTGCAACAACTTCATGCCCGTACTACCCGAAGACGAGGAACCCTATGGTGTTGTATCCCTTTGTTGGTGAGGTGGTTTATTTCGCACCTCCCTAAGTTCGTACTAAAGAACCAAGAAGGAAGAGGTTGGGCCCATAGGTTAATGTCTCTCACCGATAAAGACATCATTTGGACTTGCAGGGGTTTGGATGAGATAGCTATCATTGATCGATGCGGGGAGTATCCTAATGTTCCTCTGATTGGTACTCAAGGAGGGATATCTTACAATCCATGTCTAGCACTCCGCCAGTTTGGAAGAGCAAGAAGAGCAGGCCCCCACGAGATGTTGGTGCCTCACATCAGTTTTGAGTTTCAGGTGGATAGTGACGAGCTGCGTCGTAGGTTTATCAAGGCTTGGGACAAAGTTCATAAAGCTGACCCACAAGAGCTAGGGCCAAAGACTTCTTTACCTATGGAAGCCTACTACAAATGGGTTCGCATCCGTGCTCAGAAGTTAGGTATGCCGTATGAAGCTGTCAGACCCGTCATTCTCGAGTGTCCTGACAAAGATGGTGTTCCTCCAGCTGTTCTTCCTCCTCAGATACCTACTGATTATGAAACATTGAAGAGATCTTGGTCGCAACTGCGAGAAGAACGGGATTCTTACCGGGAAAAGTTCAACGAGCAGGAATCAAAGATCCAGAAGCTAACAAAACAGTTGGAGAATGAGAGAGCTCTGAATGCCTACATCCGTACTGAGAAGAGGAGACCATGGGATCAATAAGGAGCTCTGAATGTGCCTTTACAGTTTTTATTTCCTTTCCAGTATTTCCTTTCATGTAACGCCTAAGGGCAACCTTGTTGAATAATTTCAGTTGCAAAGTTGAATCTAATAAAGTGTGTTCGTTTTTGTTTACAAAGTTGATTCCCGATTGTCTTTGAAAACATAATCCATACGCATTTCATACATCATGTGCATAGCAGGTTTTTCCACTTTTCAGGTTGCTTACAGTTCTTCGCTGTTTATTTCAGCATCATGAATCCCGAATCTGCATCAACTGAGACATCAATCAAGGCTCTTCAGGCGCAGAACGCGCAGTTTCAAGAACTAATCAAGGGTCTGGCTAAAGGCCAAGAAGAATTGAAGACTATGCTCCTGAAGAAGGAGAAGAAGAAGAAGAGAAGAACTGTTCTGTTCAACTCGGGCCGAAGGTTTGGCAATACTCTGCAGCATGAAGAGGCTGGTTCTTCTGTTGGCAAGAGTCCTTCTCAGGCAGAAGTAAAGGTCCCTAGTCCGGTGGTCTCCGACAACGAGACAGATTTTGATGAAGAGCAGTACCCTCCTGCAGATGACAGATATAAACAACTGGAGGACAGGTTGAAGGCCATGGAGATCCAACAGGTACCTGGGCTGGATTTCGGAGATCTGGGTTTGTCGACTGGTGTGATTATCCCCCATAAGTTCAAAGCGCCATCCTTCTCCAAATATGACGGGGCGTCTTGTCCCAAGCTGCATTTAAGGTCCTATGTTCGGAAAATGCAGCCGTACTCTGCGGATAAGAATTTATGGATCCACTTCTTCCAGGAGAGTCTTTCAGGGACTCATCTCGAATGGTTCTATCAGCTGGATGGGACCAAAGTTCGTAACTGGGAGGAGTTGGCTACTGCTTTCTATAAGCAGTATCAATATAATGCCGACCTTGCCCCCACGCGTACCCAACTCCAGGGTATGGCGTTAGGTGCAAGCGAAGGTTTTAAGGAGTACGCTCAGAAGTGGAGAGACCTGGCTGGAAGGGTGCAGCCACCATTGACTGATCGGGAGCTGGTAGACATGTTCTTGGGGACCCTATCTGGGCCATTTTTCAACCATCTCATTGGGAATTCTTCTGCTGGGTTCACTGATTTAATCTTGACTGGAGAGAGAATTGAAGCTGGGCTGAAGTCTGGGAAGATTACAAAGGGTGCATCATCTAGTTCGGAAAAGAAACCATTCAAAAAGGAGTCTAGTGCCGTGTATGGTTCTAGGAAATCAGAGAGACCTGAGCACCGCCAATCTGTCAGCGCGGTGATGATTGCTAAGCCTGCTGCCGCTCCTCAGTCGAATAATTCTCAAAGGGCTGAAAGACCCCGGAGGGAGTTTACCCGGTTAAACATGACCCTATCACAGATCCTGCCACAGTTGCTCTCCACTAACTTAGTGACTGTCAGGGAAGCCCCGAAGTTCCCCAATACTACATCTCCCAAGTACAACCCGAATGCTCGTTGTGCTTACCATTCAGATAGCCCGGGGCACTCTACCGATGACTGTTGGGCACTAAAGAACAAGCTACAGGACCTCATTAACGCTAAGGAGGTACAGTTTGAGGCATCTGACAAGCCTAACGTAGTGACAGCTCCCCTGCCTGCTCATGGAGTTAATGCTATCGGGGATGAAGAGGAAGTTGATGAAGCTGAGTTTGATAGCTGGATTTACCCGGCAACCGACGGTGGACTTAACAATTGGAGCGCAAAGGACAATCTCCCTGTTTCTTTTGTTACTAAGTAATAAATTTCTTTGTTTTGTTATTTTGTAATAAACAATGATAAACTCTATGGCCCGGTGTCTTACCCGAGGCACCGTGGTTCTATTTGTGAGGGCATACAAACTGTCATTTCATATATCATGAATGAAAATCTTGGACGTATTTTTCGCATTGCAAATATTGTGTTCCTTTTCTGTCTTTCTTTTCCTTTACATAATTTTCAAAAACAGCTGTATTTACACACACACTCACTCATACAGGTTCCAATCCACTCTGGATCTCACTGATAACAACTCTGCTAATGCCAGTTATGACTTCGAAAATCCGATCAACTTAGCCGAAGACGAAGGTGAAGATGATTGCGAAGTGCCTGGCGAGCTTGCAAGACTATTGCTTCAGGAGGAAAGGGCAATTCAACCCCATGAAGAGCCAGTGGAAACAATAAACTTGGGTACTGAGGCAGACAGGAAAGAAGTAAAGATTGGTGCCAACCTAGAGCTCAGCGTGAAGCAACGGTTAACCAAGATGCTACATGATTATATGGAGATCTTTGCCTGGTCCTACGAAGACATGCCCGGGTTGGATACCGATATCGTGGTCCATCACTTGCCAACTAAGGAAGACTGCCCTCCAGTTAAACAAAAGGTCCGTCGGATGCGTCCAGAGATGTCCGAGAAGATTAAGGCCGAGGTCATGAAACAGTTTGATGCTGGGTTCCTTGCAGTGACTTCTTACCCTCAGTGGGTCGCCAATGTGGTGCCGGTACCGAAAAAGGACGGTAAGGTCAGAATGTGTGTCGACTACAGGGATCTGAACAGGGCCAGCCCCAAGGATGACTTCCCCTTACCTCACATTGATGTCCTTGTTGATAATACAGCTCAGCACAAAGTGTTCTCTTTCATGGATGGCTTTTCAGGCTACAATCAGATCAAGATGGCACTTGAAGACATGGAAAAGACTACATTCGTCACTCAGTGGGGCACCTTCTGTTACAAGGTCATGTCGTTCGGATTAAAGAACGCTGGGGCAACCTACCAACGTGCCATGGTCGCCTTATTTCATGACATGATCCATCATGAGATAGAAGTGTATGTGGACGACATGATCGCTAGGTCCCAGACTGAGGAAGAGCATCTAGATCATCTGCAGAAGTTGTTTGACCGGTTGAAACTATACAAGCTGAGATTGAACCCGAACAAGTGCACCTTCGGGGTAAGATCGGGAAAACTGCTAGGCTTCGTGGTCAGTGATAAAGGTATTCAAGTGGACCCTGCTAAGGTCAAAGCTATTCAAGAGATGCCAGTTCCTAAGACAGAGAAGGAAGTCAGAGGCTTTTTAGGACGCCTGAATTACATTGCTCGCTTCATCTCACATCTGACTGTTACTTGTGAGCCAATCTTCAAGCTGCTGAAGAAAGATCAGGTAGTACGTTGGAACGATGAATGTAAGGCTGCTTTTGACAGAATCAAAGAGTATCTCCAAGAACCACCCATCCTTATGCCACCGGTTGAAGGGAGACCTCTGATACTATACCTGACAGTGCTAGACAATTCAATGGGGTGTGTGCTGGGGCAGCATGACGAGTCTGGCCGAAAAGAGCACGCCATTTATTACCTTAGCAAAAAGTTTACCGACTGTGAGACCCGATACTCACTGCTTGAGAAAACTTGCTGCGCTTTGGTATGGGCTGCTCGCCGGCTGAGACAGTATATGCTGACTCACACTACCTTGTTGATCTCAAAGATGGATCCGATAAAATACATATTCGAAAAGCCTGCTCTGTCTGGGAGAATTGCAAGATGGCAAATGATCTTGACAGAATACGACATTCAGTACACGACCCAGAAAGCCATCAAGGGAAGTGTATTGGCAGACCACTTAGCTCATCAAGCTGTAGATGATTATCAGTCCATGAACTTCGAGTTTCCGGATGAAAGCATTATGATTGTAACTGATTGTGAAGTACCTGAACCGGATGAAGGACCTGAGCCAGGATCCCGATGGTCTATGCACTTTGACGGAGCTTCCAATGCTTTGGGAAACGGTATTGGCGCCATAATCATATCTCCACAAGGTACTCATACTCCACTCACTGCCCGGCTGTGTTTCAACTGTACCAACAACATGGCGGAGTATGAGGCGTGTATCATGGGTCTTCAAGCTGCGATCGACCTAAGGATCAAATTTCTAAGTGTCTTCGGAGATTCCGCTCTTGTGATCAATCAGATCAAAGGAGAGTGGGATACGAAACATCCAAACTTGATTCCTTACAGAGAATGTGTGTTGACCCTGATCCCCCACTTCACGGAGATAACCTTTGAGCACTTTCCAAGAGAAGAGAATCAGTTAGCGGACGCGTTAGCTACAATGTCTTCAATGTTCAAGGTAAAATGGGATAATGAGGCTCCCCGGATCATCATCTGGAAACTGGACGAACCGGCATACTGTTGCGATCTCGAAACTGAATTGGTAACTGAGAAGCCTTGGTACCACGAAGTGAAGAGATATCTGGAAGCTCAGGAATACCCCGAAGGTGCATCTGTCAACGATAAGAAATTCCTGAGGAGGTTTTCAGCAAAGGTCTTCCTTAGCAACGGCATCTTGTATAAGCGAAACCATGATTCAACCTTACTACGTTGTGTGGACAAAACTGAAGCAGAACAGATCATGGAAGAGCTACATGAAGGGACCTTTGGTACGCATTCCAGTGGGCACACTATGGCTAAAAAAATCCTACGGGCAGGATATTACTGGTCCACAATGGAAGCTGACTGTTACCAACATTCCAGGACATGCCACAAGTGCCAGATTTACGCAGACAAGGTGCATGTTCCTCCGGTTCCCCTGAATGTTCTGACTGCGCCTTGGCCGTTCGCAATGTGGGGCATAGACATGATCGGTGAGATAAAACCTACAGCATCTAATGGGCATCGCTTCATCCTAGTGGCGATTGATTATTTTACGAAGTGGGTTGAGGCAGCATCCTATGCTACGGTGACCAAGACCGTTGTGGCACGGTTTATTCGGCACAATCTGATCTGTCGGTACGGCGTCCCTGAGCGAATTATTACAGACAACGGTACCAACCTGAACAACAAGATGATTGCTGAGCTTTGCGAACAGTTCAAGATACAGCACCACAATTCTTCTCCTTACAGACCGAAGATGAATGGGGCTGTAGAAGCAGCAAATAAGAACATCAAGAAGATCGTGCAGAAAATGACAGTAACTTATAAAGATTGGCACGAGATGTTACTGTTCGCTCTGCATGGGTACCGTACCTCAGCTAGGACGTCAACCGGGGCAACTCCTTTCTCTCTGGTTTATGGCATGGAGGCAGTCTTGCCGATCGAAGTGCAAATACCCTCTCTCCGGATAATGAAGGATGCAAATCTGAACGAAGATGATTGGATCCAGACACGACTTGACCAACTCAACCTCATTGACGAAAAGAGACTTGCTGCTATCTGTCATGGTCAGACGTATCAGAAACGGATGATCAGGGCATTTAACAAAAAGGTCAGACCACAGGAATATCAAGTTGGGGATCTGGTAATCAAGAGAATCATCCTTCCTCAGAGTGATCCAAGGGGCAAATGGACCCCTACGTACGAAGGGCCATTTGTGGTCAAGCATGTGTTCTCAAGAGGAGCCATGATATTGACCAACATGGATGGTGACGACCTTCCTCACCCCGCCAATGCAGACATAGTAAAAAAATACTACGCATGAAAAAGACCCGCTAGGCTGACATGCCTAGGCAAAAATTAGGGCTTCCCGTCGAACCAAAAGGGTTCGGGCAAAATGAAGGGATGAAAATGAAAAAATCTGTACACCCGGCAAGTCGAAAACCTGAAAAGGCGGCTTGGGCAAAAATGGGTATCCCGGTGGACTGAAAACCCGAAAGGGCAGTCCAGGCAAAAATTAGGGATAAAAGCGTAATACTATGTCTCATTAGATCACTTTGCATCCAGAATCCGGTATCTACATCAAGTTCAGACGGCATCGATCAGTCAGCTTCACCTTCAACCAAGGTCATCAAGTGATGAGACGCTCGGAGTTATAAAGGCAATAGCAGAGTTGAAACCCAGTGGATCATTCATATTTCACACAGCTGTTTTATTTTCTCTTGTACAAAATTTGTATAAAACTATCTTGTTCGGCGACGTTCCTCTTACCAGGACGTCAGCCTCTTGTACACAAAACGCCTATTTCCAGGCCATTCAAAAATCAATACAAATATATCTTCAGTTAAACGTGCCAAGTGTTTTTCTTTTTCTGTTTTGTTTTGCGAAGAACGTCCAAGGTTCAATTTGTGATATATGCATTGACAATAATTTGCTAACTCATAAATATTTGCATACGAAACAAAGGAATTAATTGCAGGTGACACTAGAAACAGGGGCAATAAAGAGTTGTCTAAACAGTCCAATTGTTCTATCCTCCAAGGTACCAAGGTAGGTTCAGCTAAAGAACACGACCAAGTACATATTAAATCCCCAGAGAGTGGTTCGGCAAAACAGTACATTCCTCTCCAAGCAAAATTATCAAATCTCAAGGAAGGTGAGTATCCTCCCATAGATCTCAACAATTCCCCAACAGCAATACAAGCACCCCCGGTAGTCTTGGCCTAAGGATTGTTCCCCGGCAGCATATAAGCATTCAAAGGAATCATTTTCCCCAGCATATCAAAACTTCCCCAGGAGAGTCCAATCCAGTTTCCCCAGGAAAGTTGGAATCCATCTCCCCAAGCAGCAAGCTTATCCCCAGTAGATTCTGGAAGCTTATCCCCTCGCAGAACACGAACGCGTCTCCCGGCTTTATTCAAAGAGTTATTTCCTCAATAGGATATAACTGGGTTATCCTCAGCCAAAAGCCACGGAAAGGTCGTCGTCAACGTAGTTCTTTCCTACCCCAGCGAAGTCTATCAACACTTCCAATACAACAAAGACATGCTCAGCAAGTCATTCTCAATAACTCAGCAAGGCATCCCTTCTCCCACAGAGTACTGCTTCCCAGCATGGTCGTTAGGGTATCTTTTCTCCCCGCAGAATCCTCCATTTGCCAAGTTTATTCCGCAACGGAGTCATCTTCTCCTACCGGTATTCTTGCAGTTATCATCCCCAGCGGAAGCAAAAACTTTCTTCCACATCAGCCCAGGATATGACTTCCCGGCACCCGTCAAGGATTTACTTTCCTAGACATCACATACATCATTATAGCATGCATAACGCATCATATCATACAAATCTCATTTATATTGAGAACATCATTGCTTGATCCATATCATGCATTGCATATGACTGACCTTTACCTTTCAGGAAAGACGCAGTTAAAATGCTCAAACATATTTCAAAGCCTTCTCTAGTCCAGCTAAATCGACTCCCAACAGATTTTTCTGATAAAGACTCAGCAGAAGCTATGGTCCCCTCTCCGACAAGTGCGTGAGGTGGTAATTCCTTTTTCAGATGTTTCCCTCTCCGACGATGAGTGTGAGGTGATAGTCTCCTATGGTCCCCTCTCCGACAAGTGCGTGAGGTGGTAATTCCTTCTTCAGATGTTTCCCTCTCCGACGATGAGTGTGAGGTGATAATCTCCTATGGTCCCCTCTCCGGCAAGTGCGTGAGGTGGTAATTCCTTCTTCAGATGTTTCCCTCTCCGACGATGAGTGTGAGGTGATAGTCTCCTATGGTCCCCTCTCCGGCAAGTGCGTGAGGTGGTAATTCCTTCTTCAGATGTTTCCCTCTCCGACGATGAGTGTGAGGTGATAATCTCCTATGGTCCCCTCTCCGGCAAGTGCGTGAGGTGGTAATTCCTTCTTCAGATGTTTCCCTCTCCGACGATGAGTGTGAGGTGATAATCTCCTATGGTCCCCTCTCCGGCAAGTGCGTGAGGTGGTAATTCCTTTTTCAGATGTTTCCCTCTCCGACGATGAGTATGAGGTAATAGTATCTTATGGTTCCCTCTCCGACGGTGTGTGAGGTGACAATTCCTTTTCTTATGATTCCCCTCTCCGACGGCGAGTGAGGTGATTCCCTCTCAGATTATAATGGTCTATGGTTCCCGTTCCGATCCTGCGAAGATGGTAATTCCCGCTAAGATTTTTCTCAACGAGCGTTGTTGAAGTTAAAATCACCCAAGGTTCTCTCACCATTCATGCTAAGGCAGTAACCATACCTGGTTCATTCATCATCTTTTGAAGCTCCAGATCCAACTCCTGTAACCAGTCAGGACATATCTATACCAAGCATCTAAAAGAAACAGCTCCTGCAGCGTGTCAGGTACTCATTTTTTTCTTTTGCAGGTATGCAGGTTCTCGCCAAGGAATCTCCTACGCGATCAACATCCAGATGGCATCTATAAGCCCATCATCCTATCCAGCAATCTCCAAATGGCATCTATAAGCCCATTCTCCCATCACACTGCTAACATGCGAGCGCAAATTTCTGGGCACTCTAGTGTCCAATCATCTTCTACCCTCGGATTACGAAAGGCACGTCAGCCAATCTGCATCCTCAGGTCTAAGAAGATTGAACAGGGGCAACTGTTGTACCCCAAAATTTGCCCTCCCATATTCTCCAAAAAATTGCCAAGCCAAGTCACAAAATTCCCCAAGGGTTGCACAGTCCAACTGTCTCCTATACAGTCAAAACTAGGGTTTGTGTTCTGATCAAGAAAATGGAGTGTTCAAAGGCCCAATCAAGTCTCACATGCCTACAAAGATGGTCAAGTATCCTCATATCAAGTTTCAAGGCATTCAGCTCAAAATTGCACAGTCAAAACCCTAGATTGCACTACAGTCAACTGTAGGGGCAAAATGGTCATTTGACAGTCAAAAGTTCAAATTTTTGGTCAATATATCATTTTGAAGCCACAAACATCATTTGATCAATGCTTGATCATGATTCTCAAAATTTGGCTCAGAAATCATCAAAGATGCAAAAGTTACTATATTTGGACAGCTGAAAAAGTCAACTGAAATTGACCAGGGCATAACTTTCACATGGATTATCAGAAAAATTCCATCCAAATCTCATTTTGAAGAGAAAGACATTTCCTACAACTCATCTTCATACTTAAAGTCCAAGAAATGCTCTCACAAAAAGTTATCAATTTCAACAATATAGGTCATTTTCAAAAGTCAACAAAAAGGGACTTTAAGTCAAAGGCCATAACTTCAGATTGGAATATCAAAATGACATGGGACCAAAGGAATTGGTTAGAGGACTCAAAGACCTTTCCAAAATGTCCAAGAACATGTGAAAATCTTAAAAATTGAGCAAGTTGTGCCTTGTGGAAGTTGGGAAATTTTTGGATATTTTGAAAAGTCAACATTACTTCAAATGACCTAAATTTGCTAATGGGCCCATTTTTCTTCCATGATTCATCATTCCAAGCATGTGCACGACCACTTGGCCCAAAGGGAAGTATTTTCTCATTTTTTATTTATTTATTTGAATTATTATTTATATTAATTCATTTAAATCATTTAAATATGTAGAAAATATAAAACTTGACCTAAAAAAAATCTTTTCATGCATGTTTTACCCTCAATATCTCGTGCACATCCCAATATGGCAAGATTTGGTTTGATTTAGGCTAATTGACACAAAAATGCACATGAAAAAAGATATGGAAGATCCTTAGAAAATCAAATATGCAAAACCATTATGGCATTGGATTTTATTGAGTTTTGTTGACCTAAAAGCTTCATTACATAATCAGAAACATAACCCTAATCACAACACACTCTAAGCTGCGCAAAAGAACCATATACAAACTTGAAAAAATTCCTTGAAAACAAAATTCTGAAATCATTGTTGGAGGACGATTCAAGCCTTAATCTTGATTCCAATAGCTTGCTCAAGGTCTATTGAGTATATTTCAATCAAAATCATTCATCCAAACGCTAAGAACTGGTAAAACGAACCTCAACTGTGTCAAGAAATTTTCAGAATCGTGCATCATGATTTGTGCATAATTTGTAATTTTTGTCTCTTGATTCATGTTTGTTATGAGTTTCTGCAACTAACCATGCAAGTTAATTTCGTTTTTATGCCATATACGTGATTTCACCATGATCAATCTTTAGGGTTTTCAGAGCTTGAATTTAGGGCTTCTGAAACCAAGCAAAATTAGTCCACGAAACCATGACCATTCAAACCAGCATGCTCCAACGAATAAGAAACACCATTCGCGATCAATTTATGGACGTCATAGCCCTATTCGCTATTTTCCTATAGCCTGCCTTCTGCAACGCGTGGAAAACCGTTGCTTTTGTGTTTTTTGTTTCAGGGATAGTGGAGACGATGAAGCGTGGCAACATGTGATACGCTGTTTTTGAATTTCGCGCGCTTCAGTCACTAACGCGTTGTTTGCTTTCATTATATTTGTTGTTTATTTAATTAACGAATGCGTGATAGTGGCTCAGCGGTACAGGTGTTAACCGGTGACGCTCATGACCTGGGTTCAAGTCCCAGGTCTTGCATATTTCAATCTTGTTTTTTCATGTAGATTCCCATGCAGGCACAACGTTGAAGCGTACCATGCATCTTCGTTATCCAACGTCCACGCGTCCCTGATGACCAAACCAAAGGTTGAGATTGGAAGCACACCCTGAACCCTAGTCAAAAGAGCCACATGGCGCCTGGAAAGTCAACAAATTCTGAAGGTCATTGGGCCAGATTTGCTAAGTCCACACCTCCATATTGGGGACCTCCACCCCCCCTGGTTTGCAAGTTTTTTTATTTTTTCTTATATTATATTTTTAATTGTTATTTCATTTGTTTTATTGTTTTCATTTAATTCATTATTTTTACAATATATAAAAAATGCCTAAAAAATCAGAAAAAGATAAAAACATAATAAATTATTTTGTTCCAATACTTTCATAAATAAATTAATATGTAATTATTTAGTTTAATTTAGGTTGCAACTTTAATTCTTTTCATTAAAATACAAAAAAATGTAGAAATAGGTTTAATTAATTTTGATTCCTTTTAATTTCCCTTTTTTACAATAATAATACATTATTTATTTTCATAATTAAATTGTACATAAAAATTAGGGTTTCATTTAGTTAAAAAATTTCAATATTTTCTTAATAACTAAAAAATAATTAGAATTAGGGTTTGACATTTTGATTTTTATTAATTCTTTTTCCATTAAATCTAAAAAACCTAAAAATACATAAAACATTTTTCTTTTAATTTTAGTTTTAATTCCTTGTTAATTTTAATCTTTGCAAAAGGGTCCAACGCCCATATTTTTAATTGTTTAATTTGCGTATTTATTTTATTGCTTAAATAATTATGTATTTCTCCCAAAGCGTTGTAACTTAAATTTCTCGCACTTTTATTTCTTTTGCTTTATTTACTTTTCTGTCAAATCGGGTCCGGTTTAATTTTGGCGATGTGGACCCGCGCCGTTTGTAATAACTTAGAATTTACTTTTTCCGCAAATATTTTAACTGTTAACCAAGCATGAAAGAATGTATGGACCATAATAAAATCAAGCGTAGAACACCCATAAACATGACAAGATAAATGCAAATGAAAACGACACACGAATCGCACACACCACCCCTAGGGTACGCCTCACTGTTGCCTTGCCTCGAAAGGTGATCGTCGAGTAGAGGATGTCTTAGTAAGTCCTCATGATCCGGGAACCTGGCATGAGGGTAGCTTCTAAGGTGTCTTCCCATTGCTCTGGTGATCACCATGTCCCTACCACCTCGAATTGACCCGAACACCTCCAACGGTGGTGCTACCTACCTCTCAATGGTGGGATGGCACTACTTTAAAGGACATCTACACAGACGAATTCCTTAGGGTAGGTAGACGACTCTAGATACTTGCTCTAATTTCAAAACAAACAAAGAAACCTTTTCACACCAACACTTTTCAAAAGCTTTCAAAGCAAATTTTTCAAACACTCTGACGTACGAGTCGAACTGAAATTTTTCAAAGAAACTTTTTAAAACCCACAATTGAAAAGCAAGCAAACATTTTTGAAAACACAATGAGAAAGTATCTAAGAGCCCATGGATAACCATGGATAGAAAGGGTGCTAACACCTTCCCTTTCTATAATCTACCTCCCGAACCGAGAGCAATCTCTATAAGGAATTTTTCTGTGCTTTTGTCCTTTCCATTTGGAGAAAATAAAAGACGGTGGCGACTCTTGCTTCCGCGACATTTTGCGAACCAGCGTTAAACAGTCAGTTCCAGATCCACCGATCACAGAGGCGCTTTTCAAAATACTTTCAAAACCCACCATAAAAACATTTCAAACGAAGCAATTTCAAAAGTGATGTAGCAAGCAACTAAGAGCCCATAGATAACTATGGATGAAAATGGTTCTAACACCTTCCTTTTTCATAACCTACCCCCTAAACTCAAGAAAACATCTCAAAGGTTTTTTCTGTTCTTTTCACCCATTCCTTATTGGATAAAAGAAAAGTCGGTGGCGACTCTTGCTATCTGTAACAATTGCGATCAAATGCAAAACAACCAGGTCAGTTCTCCCACCGTATTATAGAACTTGTGACTCTGCTAGGAAAGATACTTAAAAGTGGGGTTACCTTAGAGGTAGATCATATTTAATTGCTTTCATTATTTGATTTGTTTGCTTTACATTATTGGATCCTTGTTTGGGTTGTATTGATCCTCTACCCAAATCTGGGAACATCATTAGGTAAGTAGCATAGATTGTAGAGATTGTGTGGGGGTATACCGACATGTTTGAAGCGATGGTTGCGTTAGTGTGACACATTTGTTGGTACCGGTAGCCCTTGAGTCCAGTCAAGGAGAATACAGGGATGCTATGTGGTGTCATGAAGCACTAACTAACTTTATAACCTTTAATTGAACAACTTGGCCATTAGGAAGTAGTGAGATAGCCGACTTTGGTGCAGTCCGAAGCTAGTTGATACTCGATGCTACGCTCATTGAGATCAGACTTTCAAGATATTTCGGTTTCCAATAAAGAGGCTTGCACTGAAATAATAATCGATGAATAAAGATCAATAATATTGAGATCCCCTAGAACTTAGCTACTCTCTAGGACATGTTGAACCAACTAAACTTCAAGAGGGTAGTTACCAATGAAACCTTATACAAGCCTAAACCTAAGGACTTGTTTGCTTTGTGTGTATATGTACATAACATCATGACATCATACCATGGTATTTTTCATTAACCATTTCAAGGACCTAGAGATTTATCTTTGTTTTGTTTTGTAGGACATGGCTTCCACTCGCAGGAATACTATCCAAGTCAACCTCGTAAGAGCGCCTCCTCAACTCAAAGAGTTAGCGTCAAGGGTTCCTGAGAATTCTCCGTTCACCAAGATACATGGTCGACTTCTCAATATGGTTACCTGAAGCCTTGATGAAGATATGATGAAGGTGCTCTTTCAGTTCTTTTACCCTTTAGACCATTTCTTTACCTTTCCTGATTACCAACTTGTGCCTACTATGGAAGAATTTTATAAACTATTGGGAATTCCTATTCTTGATCAACTACCCTTCAACATTATTAAAAGATACCCAAGACCTGAGGAGATTGCTCTAGCTCTACATTTGCAACGATCTAACGTTATGGCTAACTAGGAAACAAGAAGTGGTGTCAAAGGGTTTCTAGCCAAGTTTTTGTTGGAGAAGGCTCAAGATTTTTGGGATGCTTTGGATTTACAAGCCTTTGAAGAAGTGTTGGATCTTCTCATCTGTGGGATGGTACTATTTCCCAATTCTGACCAATTCATAGATGTGAACGCAGTTAATATTTTTCTATCTCGCAATCTGGTGTCTACTTTACTTGGGGATATCCTGCATTCTCTTCACTCTCGCACCATGAAGATAAGAGGATTTCTTATGTGTTGCACTCCTCTGTTGGCTAGGTGTTTTATTTCACACCTACCTCGATCTGTTGTGAAGAATGAGCAAGGTATGAGGTGGTCTAATAGATTATTTCACTCACGCATTCTGATATTCATTGGTGTTCCCGATCCTTGGAGGACATTACTATTATTGACTGTTATGGGGAATTCCCTAATGTCCCTCTACTTGGCGTTAGGGGAGCTATTACCTATAATCCTTGTTTGACTTTGCGATAGTTTGGTTATGCTAGGAGGGATGGCCCTCATGGTTCACTTGTCCAAGGAATTGCATTTGACTATGAGAGCGATGTCCAAGGTTATCTTCAGAGATTCATATGAGCTTAGGGCATGGTGAACAAAGTTGATAGCAAGACGTTGGGGCATAAGAACTCCATTTCTTTGGAACCTTATCTCAAGTGGGTGCGAGCTCACGCTCAAAGCCTTATGATGCTTTATGAAGCCATCCTACCTATCATCATGGAGTCTGTTGCCGAGGGAGAGGCTCCATATACTGTCCTTCATCCTGATATGCCTACTTTTCTTGAAGATTTGCAAAGATCGTGGATTAAACTTAAAGGAGAGCAAGACACCTTAGAAACTCAATTATACGCAAGAGAGAAGAAGGTTTTGGAGCTTACAAGACATCTTCATGAAGAGCGAAGTTTGAATGCCTACATTGCACCGAAGAGGATGCGTTTGTCCTTCTTGTCTTAGGAATTTATTTTGTATTTATTTCTTCCATTGTAAGCCCAAGAGGCATGTTGTAATCAATCTGAATTTATTAATGCAATTAATGTTTGTTCCTTCTTTGTCTAAGTGAATTTAAATATTCTAAGTCCTTGAAATTATTTGCATACGCATTTCATGCATCATAACATAAGCAAGCTTTCCACGACAGGTTTCCTCATCTTTCTACTGTTTATTTCAATAAGATGGATATCGAACAGACCGTGAAAGATTTGCAAGCACAGAATTCCCAGATCCAAGCAACCTTGCTGACCCTAGTGTTGTACCCTAAAATTTTCCCTCCCATATGTCTCAATAAATTTCAAGTGAGGTCCTCAAAGTGCTCAAAAAAGTCCAAGGGTTGACCAGACAAACTCTCTCCCAAGGCAGTCTACCTCAGATTAGGGTTTCACTTTGCACCAAGATGTTTGAGTCCCAAGGATCCCAAATTCTTACCATTGTCCTAATATGTTCTCAAGATCATCCATGTCAATTTTCAAGCCTTGCAGAGAAAGTTTGCTCAGTCAATTGCTCAAAGGCCTGAAAATCGACTATGTCAGGGCAAAACTCAACTGTGGCCCACATGCAGTAAAACTTTAAGATTTTTGGTCAACATTATCATTTTGAAGTATTATTCATCATTTGATCATGGTTTGATCATGATACCTCAAGGATTGCTCACAATTCATCAAAACCCAAAAGTTGCTAAATTAGGGTTTTGTAGGAAAAGTCAACTCAACTTTGACCAAGCATAACTTTCTCATACTTTATCAAAAATGACCCATCCAAAGCTCATTTTTAAGAGGATGTAATTCCCTACAATCCATATTCAGCTCAAAAGTTCAAAATATGCACTCACAAGAAGATATAAATTTGGACATTATAGGTCATTTTGAAAAGTCAACAAAAACACCTTTTTTGTCAAAGCTTCATACATGAACATGGAAGACTCAATTGAGATGATACCAAAAGGGTTGCTTATAGGACATCTTAAGCTTTCTAAAAGTCCAAGAACACACCTCTAAGGTCAAAATTGAAAGAGTTATGCATTGGTGAAGTTGACCCTTTTTGCAAAATTGCCAAAAGTCAAATGTGGCCAAAATTGCAATTTTTCTCAAATAGGCCCAACGTTTTGTGTTTGCATTGAGTTTATAACATGATCCACGACACATGATCCTTCCCATTTGTATTTATTTTATTTTTATCATTTATTTTGTTTTTCATTTCAATTAAATCAAATAAAATCAAAATAAAATCAATAAAATATCAAAACTAATCAAAGCTTGAGATTTTGTGCATGTTTAGGCCTCTTATACAGCTGGAAAGGAAATAAAATCGTGCAAGCTTCATTTGGACATAGAAAGATTTGATTTGGCTTGATTTGGAAAGATTTACATAAGAATCAAATCATGATTCAATCATCTTAATTGAGAAAGATTTGAAGTAAGTTTGTAACCTAATTCATTCTAGGGTACATATAGGACAAGTGCATATCAAAAACCAAGGGATTGGAGGCGTGAAAAGAGAAGAACAAATCTCAAAATTTCAAAGGAAAGTTGCAATCTGATTTCTCAATTTCGAGCTTTTTCAAGCCATTCCAAGCATACCATTCATTTGCTGGGCATCCAAGGACTCTATCCCAATCATTAGCAAGCATTTTCGTGCCCAAATACGCGCTGTAAGTATCCCACGACTTCCATGCTTTTTTGAAATCGCATATCATAATCCTGGCACTCTTAGCATGATTTGTTTATATATTCTGAATCCTTGAAACATTTGCAAGCTAATGGTCACACTTAATTGTATTTTTATTGTCTATACAACAAGTTGCCATGATTAGGGTTTAGGTTTCGTTTTTAAGGGTTTTGCTTGCAGGAACAATTAGCCATGGAGAGTGGTACCATGATGCTCGTGAGGTTGCAACGAGTTGATTGGTACCACTGGTATTGATTTATCATGCAGGGATGAGGTTTTGGAATGGACAAGGGTTATACCTACACCCTTTGTCTGTAGGTAAAAGTTCTAAACTTTTAGCAACGGTGGGAGGAAGAAGAAAGGTAGCGTGGAACCCTGCGATTCACCCATTCAAAAATTCGCGCGTTTGTCATATATCACTTTGTTTTTCCAATATAATAATTGTTTGTTGTTCCATATACAACAAAGCGCGCTAGCTCAGATGGTCAGTGGGCAAGGGAAATTGCCAAAGGGCCTGGGTTCGATCCCCAGGTCCCCATATTTGTCAATATTATTTTCTTTTACATCATCAGGTACACGTGCATACAAGGAGACCACTATACGCCCTCAGTGTCCAGCCAACCAGATCTCCAGCATGCCAAATCCAACGCCTATCACATGGAGGTCTACCATAGGCCTAGTCAAGCTTGCAACATGGGATCTGGAAAGTCAACATGGGCCAAGGAGTTTTGGGCTCAGAAAATGCAATTGACACCCCCTCTTTTGCTTAAAGCACCAGGCCCATCTCTTTTCTTTTTATATTTTTCCTTTTATTTAAATTCTTTTGTTTATTTTCTAACACAAAATTAAATTCTTTTTTTTTTTACAAAATCATAAAATCAATTTCACAAATTTAGATTTAGGTTTTATTTTTTATCAAATTTAATTTAATAATTAGTCAAATTTAATTTTAGGGTAGTTCTAACTTTTCTAAATAATTTAAAATCAATTTAGAAAATTAGGTTTTGTTCTTGATTATATTTTTATTTCTTTTCATAAAATAACAAAATACGAGAATAGGTCAAATTAATTATTTTTCTTAATTTAAATTAATTGGTAATTAGGTTTGTATTTATTCAATTAAAACCTTATTTTCTCAAAAATAATCAAAAACAACACAAAAAATGATTTTTCTTTCAATTAGGTTTAGACGGGGTCAAAACCCTAATTTTCTTTTTCGTTCTCAATCCATCGCGCGCATTTATTTATTTTTACGATATTAATGTAATTGTTCATGGTATGTAATAGCTTAATTAGGATTTTTCTTTTATTTATCATTTTACGGGTTTTTGGCTATGTAATTAATCCCCCTCCCCGAAGCCTTATAATAGTGTAGTTTTATTTCTCGCATTTTAATTTTCGCAAATATTAACTGTTAGATGTATGATAATAGGATTGCATGACAAGACTGTATGTTAATTTTAAAATGGTTCGCAAACCCTAAATGTGCAAAGATAATAATTGAAATCAAATCACTCGCACATGCGCACTCCTAGGGTATACTCTCACTTCGGTTGCCTTCGGTAAACGGTCATTAAGTATAGGGTATTTTAGTAGTCGCCCTCCTGTCTAAACAAAGATCAAAGGTCCTGTTCGAAAAGGTTGCCTCAGAAATGTTACCTCGAATATGATCTTAAGACAGTAGGGTAAGTACTAAGACATCCTAACATTGCTTTAGTGATCGTACGTCCCTTTCGAATTGACCCTTACAATTCCAATGATGGTGCTACCTACTCACTAATAGTGGGATAGCGCTGTCTAAAGGAAACATGAACAAAAACATTATTTTTTCGAGTAGGTAGATACTAATAAGTACTTGCTCAAAATAAACTTTTCCACACTGACACTCTTTTCAAACAAAGTTTTCAAAAACACTTCGTAACACTCTTGAAGACAGAAGCAAGGGTTAAAATGAAGTAAAATAAAAACTTTTCAAAACACACAAACACGGAAGCAATTTTTTTTTAAAATGACGAGCAAGTACCTAAGGGCCCGTAGAAAACTACGGATAGAAAGGGTGCTAATACCTTCCCTTTCTATAATCTACCCCCCCGTACTCGAAATCTCGAAAAAGGAATTTTTCTGTACTTTTTTTCCTTTCCAGTTGGATAAAATAAAAGTCGGTTGCGACTCTTGCTTACCGCGACATTTTGCAAACAAAAAAACGCAAAATGTAAACTAGCATTTTCCTAAAACAGTCTGGTTCTGCCACCGTATCACACCTGGCCAATGGACAACAAGAGCTGATGACACTGCTTGCAACCAAAAAGAAGACTAAGAATAAGGCACTCATCAATATGGGGAAAAGGTTTAAAGGACCAGTCCGTCAGGTGCAGATAGTCGAAGAGTCATCCGAGGAAGACGAGAACCAGGTGGAAGAAGCAAAAAGCACTCGTGATGGGGGCGCAAATGATCAAGCTTCTGAGGACGAAGATTACTTTGATGAACAGTACCCATCGTCCGAGGATAAATACAAGCAGTTAGAGGATAAACTGAAAGCTGTTGAAATTCAAGCCGTACTTGGTTTAGATTTTGGTGATTTGTGCTTAGTACATGGGGTCGTCATTCCCCATAAGTTCAAAATACCAGTCTTTGAAAAGTATGCCAGAGTTTCATGCCCGAAACTTCATCTGAGGTCCTACGTCTGCAAGATACAACCTCACACAATTGACAAGAAGCTCTGGGTCCATTTCTTCCAAGAGAGTCTGGATGGGACTCAGTTAGAATGGTTTTACCAATTGGAGGCTTCCCGCATTCACACATGGGAAGATCTGGCCTCTGCTTTTTATCATCAATATCAGTACAGCATTGATTTAGCACTGATAAGAGTTCAACTTCAAGGAATAACAATGGGTACTAATGAAGGGTTTAAAGAGTACGTGCAAAAATAGTGGGATCTTGCTGGTAGAGTTCAACCACCACTGACTGATAGAGAGCTGGTGGACATGTTCATGGGAACACTAATAGGACCATATTTCAACTTGCTAATCGGTAGCTCATCTTCTGGGTTCATTGAGTTAATTCTAACTGGTGAAAGGGTCGAAAGTGGCATTAAGAGTGGAAAAATTTCCATGACATCTGCTTTCGCATCCAACTCTCTAAAGAAGCCCTTTATTGGGAAGAAAGAAGCCAATGTTGTTTATGGGTCAAGAGCCCATACCAAGAAGGATCATGGACCCTCTGTTAATGTTGTGTTAATTTCCAACCCTCCATTTACTCAAATACAATCGTCCAACCATCAACGATGTGAAATTCCTCGAAGACAGTTCACAAGAATTAACATGTCACTGTCCTAAGCCTTGCAACACATGTTGAAGGCCAACTTAGTGACATTGCGTGATCCGCCATCAAATCCAAATATTTTATCACCAAAGTACAATCCTAATGCCAAATACGCATATCATTCCAATAGCCTGGGGCATGAAACCGATCATTGTTGGGCTTTGAAGTGCATAATTCAAGACCTAATAGACAACAAAACTATTGAGTTTGATCCACCTACAACTCCAAATGTGATAATTGCACCAATGTCGAACCATGGCAAAGGTGTCAATGCGATTGATGACACTAATTTTTTTCCTCTGTTAAGGATTTGACTACTCCATTGACTACTGTGAAAGGAAATTTGCTGAGAGATGGGGTGTTCCCTAGCTGTTTAAAAGACTGTGTTTGTTGTGCTGAACAAATAAATGGATGCAAGTGGCTGAAAGAAGGTGTTCAACTCCTGATAGATAGTCACGAGATCCTGTTTGAAAAATTCCTACCATCAAAAGTTTGACCAATAAAGCTGAAAACCTTTCCATCATAACAATTTCCAACAAGCCTCTTAGGATCTCCTCAAAAGGTCCTATTAGGATTTAAAATGAACCAACCATTGCTCCTTTAATAATCATCGCCCCTGGGCCAATTCCTTACTCCTCTGACAAAGCAGTTCCATGGAACTATGGTGCCGAAGTTTATTATCACGGGATAAAACAAGATTCTTGGATCAACGAAGACAAAGTTGATGTTACTAATATTGCAGGTTCTAGTAAAGTAACAAGAACAGGAAGGATCTTCTCCCTTGATATTTCACCATCCACTACTACAATAACTCCCGTCCGCATAACCAATGACAAGTCTAGTGCCAACACTAGAGATAAAGAGAAAGAAGGTGAGCCTTCTGGGATAGAGGCACCTACCAAAGATACTGATTTGAAGAACCCTCCACTCGAGAGATGGAGGAAATCCTGAAAATCATAAAGAAGAGTGACTTTAAAATAGTTGAGCAACTAGGGAAAACCCCCTCCAAAATCTCCATGTTGTCATTGTTACTCTATTCGGACGCTCATGCCCAGGCTCTAATCAAGTTCTTAAAGAAATCCCATGTGCCCCAAGAAACCACAACTGACCAGTTCGAGAACTGTGTAGCGAGTTTAACGACTGACAACAGATTAGGTTTCTCTGACACTGACTTGACTCCTGTTGGAAAGTATCATAACAAGGCTTTGCATGTCTCTATTGAATGCAAGGGAACTACTCTGGCTCATGTCTTAGTTGATATTGGCTCATCTCTAAACGTGTTACCCAAAGGTGCTTTGGACCGGCTAGATTACGAGGCCTGGTGTTGAAACCAAGTGATATAGTTGTAAGGGCTTTCGATGGGTCTAAAAGGATGGTGCATGGAGAGGTGGATCTCCCTATCAAAGTATGATCACAGATCTTCAAGTCCACCTTTTATATAATGGACATACGTCCCGCCTAATCTTGTTTGCTTGGGCGCCCTTGGATCCATGGGGAAGGGGTAGTAACATCCACGCTTCATCAAAAATTAAAATATCAAGTCAAAGGGAAGATTGTCACTGTTTGCAGCGAAGAAGAATTTATGGTGAGACACCTCAATTCCTTCAAGTATGTGGAAATGGATGGTGAGTTCATAGAAACTCCGTGCCAAGCTTTCGAAGTTGTTCCTCCTATGGTTGCCGCCACCAAAATCTCCTCCGACATATCAAAAGCTGACGAAGTTGTACCAAGAATGGTTTCACTTAAAGATGCCCGTGTTGTGGTCGAAGAGGGAAGTTGTACTATCTGAGGACAACTTCCCAACATTCCGTTTAAAGCAGACAAATTTGGATCGAGTTTCACCATCAAAGCTCAGAAAGAGGTCTAACGCACTCGCGTGGGAAAGCTACCTCTCTGCATCGGAAATCATGAAGTAAATGTTGTGGAAGACTCTGATGATGAATGCACTTTTGAAGAATGGATCTACCCTACTGACGGAGAAAAGCTCAACAACTGGCATGCAAAGGATTTCACTTTTATCTCCTTCATCGAGGAGTAATTAATGTTTACTATTTTCTGTCAATTCAAGAACTTTTGTCTATAATTTAAAATTCCAAACAATGACTTTTAAGCCATGTGCCTTGCTCGTGGCACCATGGTCCATTTGTTAAGGGTTTTGTTCATGTTCATTTAATTATATGATCATTTAATGGAAAAAATTGGACCTTTGCATTCAATTTTTATGCTCATTGTCTTTCTGTTTCTTTATTTGCATAGTCATGTATCTTACATGTGCGCGCGCACACACACACACACACACACACACACACTTGCAGATCCTCATCCACTCCGGATCTCATTGCCAATGACTCTACTATTGCTAGTTATGACTTCGAACATCCAATTAACCAAGCCGAAGACGAAGGCGATGAAGGTTGAAAAATACCAGGGGAATTAGCCAGACTTCTAATGCAAGAGGAGGAAGCTATTAAACCTCATGAAGAGCTAGTCAAAGTTATTAACTTAGGTACTCAGACAAATAAGAAATAGGTCAAGATCAGCGATAATTTAGAAGATGGTATCAAGAGCAGGTTGGTTCAGATGTTACATGACTACGTTGAAGTTTTTTGTTGGTCGTATGAATACATGCAAGGGTTGGATACTAACATTGTGGTTCATTGTCTACCGAAAAGGAAGATTTCCCTCCAGTCAAACAAAAAGTTCGTTGTATGCGGCCGAAGATGTCTGAAAAGATAAAGGTTGGGGTAATGAAGTGGTTTGATGCAAGTTTTCTGGCTGTGACATCTTATCCTCAATGGGTTGTAAACTTGGTTCCCATACCGAAGAAAGATGGGAAGGTTCGTATGTGTGTAGACTATCGAGATTTAAATAGGGAAAGCCCCAAAGATGATTTCCCTCTACCTCATATCGACGTCTTGGTTGACAACACCGCTCAACATAAAGTCTTCTCCTTCATGGATGGATTTTCTGGCTACAACCAAATCAAGATGGCTCCCGAAGACATGGAGAATACCACCTTTGTTACACAATGAGGAACCTTTTGCTACAAAGTCATGTCGTTCGGATTGAAGAATGCAGGGGCAACATATCAAAGAGCTATGGTAGCTTTATTTCATGATATGATCCATCATGAAATGGAGGTCTATGTGGATGATATGTGTGATCGGTGGAAATAGAACTGGCTGTTTTGGAATGCTGGTTCGCGAAATGTCGCGGTAAGCAAGAGTCGCCACCGTCTTTTATTTTCTCCAACAAGGAAAGGACAAAAGCACAACAAAATTCCTTTTCGAGATGTTTCTCGGTTCGGGAGGTAGATTATAGAAAGGGAAGGTGTTAGCACTCTTTCTATCTGTGGTTATCCACGGGCTCTTAGGTACTTGCTCACTATGTTTTCAAAAATGTTTGCTTTTCTTGTGTTTGTGGGTTTTGAAAAAAGTTTGTTTGAAAACTTCATTTTAACTCTTGTATATGTCCTCAAGAGTGTATGAAGTGTTGTTTGAAAACTTTTGTCAGAAAAGTGTAGGTGCGAAAAGTTGTTTTTGTTTTGAAAGAGCAAGTACCTGAGAACCTCTACCTACTCAAAAGAAATTAAGCTGTGTAAATGTCCTTTAGACAGTACTATCCCACTATTGAGAAGTAGGTAGCACCGTGGTTGGAGTTATTCGGGTCAATTCGATTAATGGGACATGTGGTCACCAAAGCAATAGTAGGACGCCTTAGCGGTAACCCTAATGTCCTAGATCCTTTTTATCCGAGGCAACCGTTTCGAGGCAACTTGGATCTTTAGACAGGAGGGCGACCTCTAAAACACCCTATACTCAATGACCACGTCGAGGCAACCAAGTGAGGCGTACCCTAAGAGTGGCATGTGCGAGTGTGTCAGGATTCAGTTAATATTATCTTTGCACATGTCATGGTGAGCTACGTTTTGATTTTATTTTGAGAACAAGTCTTGTCATGCATAGCAGTTAATAATTGCGGAAAGTAAATTGCGGAAAGTAAATCTACGCTATTACAAGGCGTCGGGTATTTACATCGCCAAAAATAAACCCTTTGAAAAATAAATGCGAGAAAATAAAGGAAAGCGATAAAAGTCCTAATTACGCTATTACATCCTCGGAGCAATTACATAAATATGATCAAAAAATAATATGCGCGAATAGAAATTGAATCGGAGAAGTCCTTAGGGTTTTGACCCTTTTTTTGAGAAAGAATGAGTTTTTGGTCCTTTTTGCATTTAATTAAATTAACCCTAAAACTAATCAATTAATTAAAAGAAAAAAAGTATTTTTTAGTTTTTTAATGTTTTTTAAGGGAAATAAATAAAAAAAAGAAAACATGATTAAAAGTTAGTAAAACCCTAATTCTACATGATTTTTATTTATTGCAAAAAATTGTTGAAATTAATCTAATTAAAAGACTAAATTAATTAATTACATTTATTTACAAAA
Organism: Vicia faba; assembly: GCA_948472305.1. Classification (NCBI taxonomy): domain Eukaryota; kingdom Viridiplantae; phylum Streptophyta; class Magnoliopsida; order Fabales; family Fabaceae; genus Vicia; species Vicia faba. The sequence goes on from OX451739.1 coordinate 1,209,064,773, forward strand.
ATAATAAGTAAAAGGTGAAATTAATAATAATAAGAAAAATATTATATTTTATGTTTTCTGATTTTATTATGAAAATAATTAATTTATGAGTTAATTAAATAATAATAATAATAATAATAATAATTAGTAAATAGTTAAAATAATTAAATGGAAAAAATATAAAAGAATAAAAAGAAACCAGGGGGGGTGCTGGCCCATTATGGAGGTGTTGATTGCAATTTGAGGCCCAATAAGCTCTTCAGCCACGTTGACCTCTGGGATCAACTATGCATGTGTTGACTGAGGATTATGATGACCATCATCTCATGGCCATTAGATTGTTGCTTGAAGCCACATGGCGCTTGGATGTTTGAGGCACATGATGGACTACTTTTAGAAGCCTGCATGAGAATATGTAAAGAAAAATAATAACAACGTTTTGGGGGACCTGGGACTCGAACCCAGGTCCTAGAGCTCATATGCTGCTTGCCTTAACCACTCCAACCAACGCGTTCATTCATTAATAAAATAACCAGCAATTAATATATTAAGAAATCATTCAATATGCTGTAATCATAAAAACGCGCGCCCTTTTTTTGAATGGTCCAATAGCATATCAACAACTCATCATCTTCTTCCTTCGTCTGCATAAAAACAAATCAGATAGCGGGGGTTTTTAACCCCCACAGTATGCAATGACCAAAAATAGCGATTAGCCTTGTGTTGTATATAAATATTTCGCGAGGGTGGCTTTGGATTCGTCTTGACCTAACAAATTCAATCATGGGTCTTATGAGGCTCAATTTTTCTTGTATTAAGAATCCCCAAATTCCAAGCTCAGGAACCCTAGAATTCATCCATGGCAATTCACGATTTTGTGCATTATAATTCAATTAAACTATGCCAATAGCTTCATATGGATTCAAGCAATGCAAAACAGTCAAAAAATCACGTTAAATGCTCATGAATTTAGAGTTACGATTCTGAAAATAATATGCAAACCGTGGGTCTGTTCTTGATGGTTTCTTGAGCTTTAGCGCTTGGTTTTGATTGCAAAACGTTCCTGGGAACCCCTGCAATAGATTAGAATCAATAAAAGTTCTTGAATCGTGCTAGAATATGGAAATCAGTTTTCAAGTTTTCTTGGAAAATTTCAATATGGCTATGGCTTTGTTTGCAGCTTTTTCACGTGTGCATGATTAGGGTTGGCTTATGTATATATAGTAGAATGAAATTAGGTCAGAATCTTGCAAAGAAATCCATGGAATGATGATTTGAATATTTGATTGGAAATCACATATTTTTGAATCTTCATGATTGGAAAAAGTTGCCAATTTGAGAGATTTTTGCATCCTTGATTGGTACACGAAATTGCCAGCCTTTTTAGGTCATCTTTGCTTCACCAAAAGATTGAAAAATCAAATCTTTATATTTCCTACAATTTAAATTAATTAAATGAATTATTATCAATTAAAAAATCCAATTAATTAATAAAAATAAGAAAATAATTCAATTAAGCTTGATGGGTCGTGCATAGGCCTTGGATAAAGTTTCAAGAAGAAATTTGAGGCCCATTAGCAAAAACAAGGTGTTTTGAGCAAAGTTGACTTTTGCAAATTCACAAAAATTTCCCAATTTCTCCAATGCATATCTTGCTCAATTTTGATCATATGAACATGTTCTTGGACATTTTGGAAAGGTCTTAAAGTCCTCTAACCAATTCCTTTGGTCCCATGTCATTTGGATTTACCAATCTCAAGTTATGGTCTTTGACTTAAAGTGCATTTTTGTTGACTTTTGAAATTGACCTATAATGTAGAAATTGATAACTTTTTGTGAGAGTATTTCTTGGACTTGGAATGTTAAGACGAATTGTAGGAAATGTCATCCACTTCAAAATGAGCATTGGATGGAATTTTTCTGATGAACCATGAAAAAGTTATGCCCTGGTCAAGATACAGTTGACTTTTCTGCTGTCCAAAAATAGTAACTTTTGCATCCTTGATGATTTTTGAGCTATCCTTGTGGAATCATGATCAAGACTTGATCAAATGATGATTGTGAGCTCAAAATAAGATGTTTACCAAAAATTCTGACTTTTGACTGTAAAATGACCATTTTACCCCTGCAGTTGACTGTGGATCAAATGGAGCTTTTGACTGTGCAATTTGGCACTGTGAGTCTTGAAACTTGACATGTAGGTGCTTGAGGATGTATATGGGCCTATGAGACTTGATTGAACCATTGAGAACCCCAAATTCCTTGAAAGAACCAAAACCCTAATTTCAGCTGGCTTAGGAGGTGATTTTCCTGTACAATATCTTGAGCAATCTTGAACCATTTGAAGATGATTCTTGACAAACCCTGAAGAATATGGGAGGGCAAATTTTGGGGTACAACAGTTGCCCCTATTCAATCTTCTTAGACCTGAGGATGTAGATTGGCTTGCGTGCCTTTCGTGATCCGAAGGTGGAAGATGATTGAACACTAGAGTGCCCAGAAATTTGCACTCGCATAGTGGAGTATCAGCAATGTGATGTCGGGAATGGGCTTACAGATGCCATTTGGAGAGATGATGGATATGAGGATGGGCTTATAGATGCCATCTGGAGATTGTTGGTAAAAGTATGGGCTTATAGATGCCATCTGGAGATTGTTGGTAAAAGGATGGGCTTATAGATGCCATTTGGAGATATGACAGAATCTTGTCGGGGAATGGGCTTATAGATGCCATATGGAAATGTAATGGATAGTTGTGGAGATGGGCTTAAAGATGCCATCTGGGGCGTCGATCGCGTAAGAGATTCCTTAGCGAGAAACCTGCATACCTGTGTAGGGTTGCTTTATGATGGTCAAGTAGATAGTTGTCCTGTCTGGTTTCAGGTATTAATCTCTGACTTGAGAAAGAAAGATTGTCTTCCTGGCTTGCTACAGGTATTGATCACCAGTCTCTTCAATGTAGATAACTTTCCTGTCTGGTTTCAGGTATAGATCTACAATCAATCGCTCACAGATATTTCCTGGCTAGATACATGTGTTGATCTGGAACTTGAAAAGGTTGGTCGAGATAGCTTTCTTGGCTGGATACAGGTGTAGATCTCTGACCTGAGAATGAAAGATAATTTCCTGGCCTGTTACAGGTGTTGATCTTCAATCTTTTCATGTAGATAACTTTCCTGGCTAGATACAGGTATCGAATCTACAATCAATCGTCCACAGATATTTCCTGGCTAGATAGAGGTGTCGATCCGGAACTAAAAAAAGTTTTTTGATAATGATGTGATGAAGGAATCTGAGACAATTGCTACTCCAAATAGATGATGAAGGAATCTGGAACGATTACTACCTCAGCAGGATGATGAAGGAATCTGGGACGATTACTACCTCAACAGGATGATGAAGGAATCTGGGACAATTACTACCTCAGCAGGATGATGAAGGAATCTGGGACAATTACTACCTCAGCAGGATGATGAAGGAATCTGGGACGATTACTACCTCAGCAGGATGATGAAGGAATCTTGGACAATTACTACCTCAACAGGAATGGTGAAGGAATCTCGGGCGATTACTACCTCAGCAGGATGATGAAGGAATCTGGTACAATTACTACCTCAGCAGGATGATGAAGGAATCTTGGAATGTCTTCAACTGGATCAGCATCAGAAAAATCTTTAGGAATCGACTTAACTGGACCAGAGAAGGCCTTTGACTGGATCGGCACCAGAAAAATCTTTAGGAATCGATTTAACTGGACCAGGCAAGGTCTTGGAATATCTTCAACTGGATCGGCATCAGGAAAATCTTTAGGAATCGATTTAACTGGACCAGAGAAGGCCTTTGACTGGATCAACATCAGAAAAATCTTTAGGAATCGATTTAACTGGACCAGGCAAGGTCTTGGAATCTTCAACTGGATCGGCATCAGGAAAATCTTTAGGAATCGATTTAACTGGACCAAAGAAGGCCTTTGACTGGATCGGCATCAGAAAAATCTTTAGGAATCGATTTAACTGGACCAGGCAAGGTCTCAGAATCTTCAACTGGATCGGCATCAGGAAAATCTTTAGGAATCGATTTAACTGGACCAGAGAAGGCCTTGGAATGGCTGAGAATTTAACTGCATCTTTCCTGAAAGGTAAAGGTCAGTCATATGCAATGCATGAGATGGATCAAGCAATGATGTTCTCAACATAAATGAGATTGTATGATATGATGTGTATGTGCATGTATCATGATGTATGAAAATGTGATGTTTTAGCTGGGGAAAATAAATCTCGGATAGCTGCTGGAGCATGTTGTTGAATTCTTCGTTTCCGCTGGGGATGATGAACAAAGATGTTTTCCAGAATAAACCTGTAGGAGAAGATGGCTCCGTTGGGGAACAAACATGGCGAGGATTACTCTGCGAGGAATTACTCTGTGGGGAAGAGAAGCTTCGCTGAGATTTTAACGATAACTCCGCTGGGGATTCCGTTGATAAGTTTTGTTAGGGATAGAAGATGAACTCCGCTGGGGGATAGGAAGAACTTCGCTGAGGAAAATCTTTCCGTTGCAATTTGATGAGGATAACCCAGTTAGACTCTGGTGGGGGATAACCTTCTGAATATGGCTGGGGAAATGCATTCGTACTCTGCAGGGGACAAGCTTCCAGAATCTACTGGGGAGGTGATTCAACTCTCCTGGGGAAACTTTTGAGGAAATGGCTCCACTGGGGTATCTGTATTCCGCCAGAGAACAATCTTATATTTCTGTCGAGGAATGTTAAGACCGCCGGGGATGCTTGCTGAGGAATATCTATATACTCTGCTGGGGAATATTAAGATCTTCTGGGGATATCCAACTTTTTCAGGACTGATGGTAGACCCACTCTGCTTGGGGTAGAGTATTGCTGACTTGCTGGGGATACTGTGCCTTTTTGGGGCTGATGGGAGACCAACTCTGTTTGGGGAGAGTATTGTTGAATGTTGTCTTACTTTGCGGGGAGTGAAGGTATCTAGCCATATTCTTCAGCTGAATATATACCTTGGTACCTGGTGAACAGAGCAGCTTGTATAGTTCGGACAATTCTTATTGCCCCAGTTTATACGGGAGAAGAAGGCCTATGAGGAGCTTGATAACTGCCAATTGATAAATCTTCTTCTGATAGGCAAGTGACGAGATGACGGGACATAGTCGTACGCTTTGATCCCTAATTTTTGCATGGACCGCCCTTTCGGGTTTTCAGTCCATCGGGATACCCTTTTTTGCCCAAGCCGCCTTTTCAGGTTTTCGACTTGTCGGGTGTACAAATTTTTTTCATTTTCGTCCCTTATTTTTGCCCGAACCCTTTTGGTTTGCCGAGAAGCCCTTATTTTTGCCTAGGCCAGTCGACCTAGCGGGTATTTGATTGTGCGCAATATTTTTTGACTATGTCCACGTTCTCAGAGCGCAGGGAGTTGTCACTGTCAGTAATGCAGTGTTGCCATACTACCAGAAGATGTCTGATCATGCAAGATTCGTTGCTGGAATTTATGTCCAATGCCCCAAGTGACTCAGACGGAGATTTGCCCCAGGCTATTCGGCATCCTTGAGAGATTCCTTGAATCTTGACTGGACTGCCCCAGATGATGAACAATGATCATGCCTGCCCCTTGGTTGGAAGGGTTTCTTCCACTTGAGATGACTCTTTTTATTGAGAAGGCTTTTTGTCCACTAGATATTCGTCGTGCGAATTTCTCTGTTGTTTGAACAAGTAGTCATATGCAAGCAATGTTATTTTAAGAATGCAAAGCTTATGTCTGTCTTGAAGTTTTTTGAAAATGCAGTTTTCAGTAAAACAAGCGAAATTTTTTTTTTGTAAAATGTGATGTCAACACAAGATTTTACAGCGAGCCCTACAAGAGTCAGGATACCTTTTGTAACAATATGCTTTCAAACTAACCCATGCTTCAGCTAGGACTTTTAAGGGTTATAACGTAGCCTGGTTCACGGTTTAAGAAATAAAGGATAAAGGCTCAAAATTTATTTGTACCCACCCGCTCTTCATGATGTTCTTCGATCCTAAACTCAGCTAATCGTGCATTAGATCTTGTTCGAGTCTTTACTCTGATATTCCGGTGATGGTTCGGATACTGATAGTTTATTTTGAATAGTCAGTCGATTTTTTTTGTTGAGAGTCTCTAGGACCTCTTTCTTTTTTATTTCATTATCCCTGTTTTTTGCCTGATCTGTTTCTTTTGTGATTACAGTCAGCGGGATGCCCCAGTTTTGTAAGTCTCCTTCCTAGGTTTTGACTTAATGGGCTTTTATTTCTGAGAGATAATGACTGCCTGTCTTTATGATTATTCGGAACCATCACTGTCTTTTGTTTTGGAAGGACTCCTTTGATGCCATTCATTGTGCACCTGGATCAACTGAGAAAACTACCCTGCCCCGGGTTAGGATTAAGGGTTTTAATTTTTTTTTGTGAAAAGAAAAACTCCAACTTCTTTGGCTCAAAGGGGTTGACTAGGGATTATCTTCCTTATAACTCCACTGTTTAAGATTTGAAACAATGCCTGTACCTCATCAGCAGGGTCTGTTCAAAAGCATACTGTAAAGATCGTGGTATCGTTTTCGTCATCCTCCCTCAAAAGGTTTAGAATTTTTTTTTATCGAGAGTTGAACATCAAAAATGGAAGCAATTTTAAGCATAGTGAAAACAATTACTTCAAAACAGACACGTGTAATGCATTAATGAAATAAAAGAGTTTGACATGATAATTGTTTGAATAAGCAAAGAAAAATACAACTTCAGAATTCAAATGAACAAAAATCCCTCAATCCTAGCAATGTTTTGGCAAGGGAGCTGTGATCACATTGGGAGTCTCGAACTCAATTTCCTTTGCATCGATCAAGTCTTAGACCTTGTTTTTCAGACTCCAACAATCATCTGTATCATGCCCCGGGCTCTCAGAGTGATAAGCGCAGCGGGCATTAGGGTTATACTTTGGTGACGTTGTATTTTGATTCTTTGGAGCTTCTTTTAGAGTCACCAGATTGGTCTTCAGCAACTGTGGCAACATCTGGGACAAGGTCATGCTGAGCCGAGTGAACTGCCTTCTCTCACCCCTTTGTTGGTTATGATGCTGAGGAGTAGCGGCAAGTTTTGAAATAACCACCGCGTTGACAGCTTGGCGGCGTTCCGGTCTATTCTGTCTCTTTGAACCATAAACAGCACTGGATTCCTTCTTGAATGGTTTTTTCTCAGTTTTCGAGGAGTCACCCTTCTGTATCTTCCCAGCCTCGATACCAGCTTCTATCCTCTCACCAGTCAAGATAAGGTCTGTAAACCCGGCAGAAGAGTTTCCGGTCAAGTGGTTGAAGAACGGACCAGACAGGGTCCCCAAGAACATATCCACGAGTTCACGGTCAGTCAAAGGTGGCTGCACCCTTCCGGCAAGGTCTCTCCACTTTTGAGCATACTCCTTGAATCCTTCACCCGTCCCTAGTGACATACCCTGGAGTTGGGTACGCTTGGGAGCGAGGTCAGAATTATACTGATACTGCTTATAGAACGCATTAGCCAAATCTTCCCAGTTACGGATACTGGCTCCATCCAGCTGATAGAACCACTCGAGCCGAGTCCCTGAAAGACTATCCTGGAAGAAATGGATCCACAAATTCTTGCCAGCTGTGTAAGGCTGGATCTTCCTTACATATGACCGGAGGTGCAGCTTTGGGCAGGAGGCTCCGTCGTATTTGGCAAAGGCAGGTGCCTTAAACTTATGGGGAATCACCACCCCAGAGGATAAACCTAGGTCTCCGAAGTCCAACCCGGGCACGTTCTGTATCTCCATGGCACTCAAGCGGTCCTCCAACTGTTTATACCTATCCTCAGCAGGAGGATACTGTTCTTCATCATAATCCGTCTCGTTGTCGGAGACCACAGGACTAGGAACCCTTCTCTCTTGTGGGTTGTCTTTCCCTACAGATGAAGTAATCAGATCAACCTCATTCTGCAGTCCATTCCCAAATCTGCGTCCAGTGTTGAACAAGACAGTCCTCTTCTTCTTCTTCTTCTTCAGAATCAGAGTCTTCAACTCCTGTTGACCCTGGGCTAGGCTCATCACCAACTCTTGGAACTGGGCATTCTGGGCCTGGAGGGCCTTGATAGCTTGTTCAGTAGTAGGTTCGGAAGACATGATGATTGCTGAAATAAACAGCGAAGAAGATAAGTGACCTGTAAAAAGTGTATATGCAATGCATTCAAGGGTTCGAAAATTCAAATTCGTTGTAGACAAAAAAGGAACACACGTCATATTAATAAGTAATCTGTTTAGTACATCAGGGCCTCATGGGCAAAACATTACAAAATACTTAATTCCAAAAGACACTGCGCATCCTCTTTGGAGCGATGTAAGTGTTGAGAGTCTTTTCCTCGTGCAGTAGGCGGGTGAGCTCCAAGACCTTCTTCTCACTGGCATGTAAACTGGCTTCAAGAGAATTCCGTTCTTCCTTGAGTTGGATCCAGCTCTTTTGCATTTCTTCCCAAGATGTTGGCATGTCAGGATGTTGAATGGTGTATGGAACCTCTCCCTCCATAACAGGCTCTTTGATCACGGGGAGAATGTGAGGATATGGCATCATAAGCTTCTGGGAGCGGGCTCGTACCCACTTGAGGTAAGGCTCAAGGGGGATGGAGTTCTTGTGCCCCAGTGTCTTACTATCCACCTTGTTTGGCATCCTCCAAGATCTGATGAACCTCTGGCGAAGTCCTTGCGTATCATTGTCGAAGTCAAAAACTATGTCAGGAATCAGCATGTCATGAGGGCCATCCCTCCGAGCATATCCAAATTGTCTCAAAGCCAGACAGGGGTTGTAAGTAATGCCTCCTCTAATTCCAAGTAAAGGAACATTAGGAAATTCTCCGCAACGATCAATGATAGTGACATTTCCTCTGGACCGAGAACACCAATGTATACCAGAATGTGTGAGGGTCATCAGCCGTTGTGACCACCTTAAACCCTGCTCGTTCTTCAAGACTGATTGTGGAAGGTGCGAAATAAACCACCTTGCCAGGAGAGGAGTGCAGCACATGAGAACACCTCTTTTTCTCATTGTTCGAGTGTAAAATGAGTGGAGGATGTCCCCAAGCAATGTAGGTATGGGATTCCTGGACATAAAAATCTTGACAGCATTTATATCTATCAGTTGATCAGGATTTGGGAACAACACCAACCCATAGACAAGGAGTGCCACAATTTCTTCAAAGGCTTGTAGGTCGAGAGAATTCCAACATTCTTGCGCTTTCTTGAACAGAAACTTTGCCAAGAACCCTTTGATACCACTTCTGATTTCCCAATGCCCCTTCATGTCAGATGGTTGCAGACGTAATGCTTGGGCAACCTCTTCAAATTTTGGCTCCTTTTCCGTACCGTTGTAGGGGAGTTGACTAAGGATAGGAATTTTCAGAAGTTGAGAAAATTCTTCCAAAGTAGGCACCAATTGATAATCAGGGAAAGTAAAACAGTGGTGTAAGGGGTCAAAGAACTGGAAGATAACTTTTATCATATCTTCTTCAATGTTGGTGTTGACCAAGCTGAGTAGTCTACCATGTCTTTCACTGAAGGGGGAGCTCTCAGGAATCCTGGATGTAAGCTCCTTGAGCTGAGGGGGGACCCTTACAAGATTGACCTGAATTGTTTTCCTGCGGATAGTCTCCATGTCCTACAAAACAAGAACAAAGATGAAGATTCGAACCCTTGCAGTGGTTAGCAAATGCATATGATGCGTTATGATGTTATGATGTTATGATAAAGGCACACCACAAGTATTCACAAAAGGAAAACATGATAAGGCACACAAGTCACACCAGACAGCCCTTAGGGTTTAGGCCAGCATGAAGTTTAGGTACTACCCTCTTGAAGTTAGTTGGCTCAAAACCTGTCCTATGAATAGTAACCGGGTTCTAAGGAGCTCAATATCATTGGATTGTTTTCTATGTTCATTGTTTTGATTTAGCCACTTAACTGGCGACCAAAATATTCCAAGAAAACAACCCTCAATGAGTGTAGTATCGAGTATCTACCAACTTCGGACTGCACCAAAGTCGGTCATCTCACTACCCCTAAAGAGGCCAGGATGGTCAAGTAAGGTTCTAAGGTCAGTTGATGCTTCACGACACCATGCGACGGCCCCGTACTCTCCTTGACTTGACTCAAGGGTTATCGGTACTCACCAAAGTGCCACATCAACGTAGCAACTGCTTCAACCATATCGGTATACCCCACACAGTTCCCTCACAGTTTGTTGCTACTTCTAAAGGGTATCCCCAGATCCGGGTTAGGATCTATAAAACTCCGATACAAGCCCACAATATTAAAGCATTCAAGGCGCACAATTGAAAACATGGTGATCTAATCCTAAGGTACACCTCACTTATAAGATTAGTCCCCAGCAGAGTCGCCAGTTCTGTGATCGGTGGAAATAGAACTGACTGTTTTGGAATGCTGGTTTGCGAAATGTCGCGGTAAGCAAGAGTCGCCACCGTCTTTTATTTTCTCCAACAAGGAAAGGACAAAAGCACAACAAAATTCCTTTTAGAGATGTTTCTCGGTTCGGGAGGTAGATTATAGAAAGGGAAGGTGTTAGCACCCTTTCTATCCGTGGTTATCCACGGGCTCTTAGGTACTTTCTCACTATGTTTTCAAAAATGTTTGCTTTTCTTGTGTTTGTGGGTTTTGAAAAAAGTTTGTTTGAAAACTTCATTTTAACTCTTGTATCTGTCCTCAAGAGTGTATGAAGTGTTGTTTGAAAACTTTTGTCAGAAAAGTGTAGGTGCGAAAAGTTGTTTTTGTTTTGAAAGAGCAAGTACCTGAGAACCTCTACCTACTCAAAAGAAATTAAGCTGTGTAAATGTCCTTTAGACAGTAGTATCCCACTATTGAGAAGTAGGTAGCACCGTGGTTGGAGTTATTCGGGTCAATTCGATTAATGGGACATGTGGTCACCAAAGCAATAGTAGGACGCCTTAGCGGTAACCCTAATGTCCTAGATCCTTTTTATCCGAGGCAACCGTTTCGAGGCAACTTGGATCTTTAGACAGGATGACGACCTCTAAAACACCCTATACTCAACCACATTGAGGCAACCAAGTGAGGCGTACCCTAAGAGTGGCATGTGCGAGTGTGTCAGGATTCAGTTAATATTATCTTTGCACATGTCATGGTGAGCTACGTTTTGATTTTATTTTGAGAACAAGTCTTGTCATGCATAGCAGTTAATAATTGCGGAAAGTAAATTGCAGAAAATAAATCTACGCTATTACAAGGCGTCGGGTATTTACATCGCCAAAAATAAACCCTTTGAAAAATAAATGCGAGAAAATAAAGGAAAGCGATAAAAGTCCTAATTACGCTATTACATCCTCAGAGCAATTACATAAATATGATCAAAAAATAATATGCGCGAATAGAAATTGAATCGGAGAAGTCCTTAGGGTTTTGACCCTTTTTTTGAGAAAGAATGAGTTTTTGGTCCTTTTTGCATTTAATTAAATTAACCCTAAAACTAATCAATTAATTAAAAGAAAAAAAGTATTTTTTAGTTTTTTAATGTTTTTTAAGGGAAATAAATAAAAAAAAGAAAACATGATTAAAAGTTAGTAAAACCCTAATTCTACATGATTTTTATTTATTGCAAAAAATTGTTGAAATTAATCTAATTAAAAGACTAAATTAATTAATTACATTTATTTACAAAAATAATAAGTAAAAGGTGAAATTAATAATAATAAGAAAAATATTATATTTTATGTTTTCTGATTTTATTATGAAAATAATTAATTTGTGAGTTAATTAAATAATAATAATAATAATTAGTAAATAGTTAAAATAATTAAATGGAAAAAATATAAAAGAATAAAAAGAAACCAGGGGGGGTGCTGGCCCATTATGGAGGTGTTGATTGCAATTTGAGGCCCAATAAGCTCTTCAGCCACGTTGACCTCTGGGATCAGCTATGCATGTGTTGACTGAGGATTATGATGACCATCATCTGATGGCCATTAGATTGTTGCTTGAAGCCACATGGCGCTTGGACATTTGAGGCACATGATGGACTACTTTTAGAAGCCTGCAAGAGAATATGTAAAGAAAAATAATAACAACGTTTTGGGGGACCTAGGACTCGAACCCAGGTCCCAGAGCTCATATGTTGCTTGCCTTAACCACTCCAACCAACGCGTTCATTCGTTAATAAAATAACCAGCAATTAATATATTAAGAAATCATTCAATATGCTGTAATCATAAAAACGCGCGCCCTTTTTTTGAATGGTCCAATAGCATATCAACAACTCATCATCTTCTTCCTTCGCTTGCATAAAAACAAATCAGATAGCGGGGGTTTTTAACCCCCACAATATGCAATGACCAAAAATAGCGATTAGCCCTGTGTTGTATATAAATATTTCGCGAGGGTGGCTTTGGATTCGTCTTGACCTAACGAATTCAATCATGGGTCTTATGAGGCTCAATTTTTCTTGTATTAAGAATCCCCAAATTCCAAGCTCAGGAACCCTAGAATTCATCCATGGCAATTCACGATTCTGTGCATTATAATTCAATTAAACTATGCCAATAGCTTCATATGGATTCAAGCAATGCAAAACAGTAAAAAAATCACGTTAAATGCTCATGAATTTAGAGTTACGATTCTGAAAATAATATGCAAACCGTGGGTCTGTTCTTAATGGTTTCTTGAGCTTTAGCGCTTGGTTTTGATTGCAAAACGTCCCTGGGAACCCCTGCAATAGATTAGAATCAATAAAAGTTCTTGAATCGTGCTAGAATATGGAAATCAGTTTTCAAGTTTTCTTGGAAAATTTTAATATGGCTATGGCTTTGTTTGCAGCTTTTTCACGTGTGCATGATTAGGGTTGGCTTATGTATATATAGTAGAATGAAATTAGGTCAGAATCTTGCAAAGAAATCCATGGAATGATGATTTGAATATTTGATTGGAAATCACATATTTTTGAATCTTCATGATTGGAAAAAGTTGCCAATTTGGGAGATTTTTGCATCCTTGATTGGTACACGAAATTGCCAGCCTTTTTAGGTCATCTTTGCTTCACCAAAAGATTGAAAAATCAAATCTTTGTATTTCCTACAATTTAAATTAATTAAATGAATTATTATCAATTAAAAAATCCAATTAATTAATAAAAATAAGAAAATAATTCAATTAAGCTTGATGGGTCGTGCATAGGCCTTGGATAAAGTTTCAAGAAGAAATTTGAGGCCCATTAGCAAAAACAAGGTGTTTTGAGCAAAGTTGACTTTTGCAAATTCACAAAAATTTCCCAATTTCTCCAATGCATATCTTGCTCAATTTTGATCATATGAACATGTTCTTGGACATTTTGGAAAGGTCTTGAAGTCCTCTAACCAATTCCTTTGGTCCCATGTCATTTGGATTTACCAATCTCAAGTTATAGTCTTTGACTTAAAGTGCATTTTTGTTGACTTTTGAAATTGACCTATAATGTAGAAATTGATAACTTTTTGTGAGAGAATTTCTTGGACTTGGAATATGAAGATGAATTGTAGAAAATGTCATCCCCTTAAAAATGAGCATTGGATGGAATTTTTCTGATGAACCATGAAAAAGTTATGCCCTGGTCAAGATACAGTTGACTTTTCTGCTGTCCAAAAATAGTAACTTTTGCATCCTTGGTGATTTTTGAGCTATCCTTGTGGAATCATGATCAAGACTTGATCAAATGATGATTGTGAGCTCAAAATAAGCTGTTGACCAAAAATTCTGACTTTTGACTGTAAAATGACCATTTTACCCCTGCAGTTGACTGTGGATCAAATGGAGCTTTTGACTGTGCAATTTGGCACTATGAGTCTTGAAACTTGACATGTAGGTGCTTGAGGATGTATATGGGCCTATGAGACTTGATTGAACCATTGAGAACCCCAAATTCCTTGAAAGAACCAAAACCCTAATTTCAGCTGGCTTAGGAGGTGATTTGCTTGTACAATATCTTGAGCAATCTTGAACCATTTGAAGATGATTCTTGACAAACCCTGAAGAATATGGGAGGGCAAATTCTGGGGTACAACAATATGATTGCAAGGTCACAAAATGAAGAAGAGCATTTCGATCACCTACACAAGCTATTTGAGAGGCTGAAGAAGTACAAGTTGAGGTTGAACCCTAATAAGTGCACATTCAGAGTAAGGTCTGGAAAGCTTCTAGGTTTTGTCGTCAGTGGTAAAGGCATCAAAGTTGATCCTGCAAAGGTAAAAGCCATTCAAGAAATGCCAGTTCCCTGCTCTAAGAAGGAAATTAGAGGATTCTTGGTCGTCTTAATTACATTTCCTGTTTCATATCTCATCTAACTGCTACTTGTGAGCCAATCTTCAAACTCTTGAAGAAAGATCAACTAGTCAGATGGAACGATGATTGCCAATCTGCCTTCGACAAAATCAAGGAATATTTGCAAGAACCTCCTATCCTTATGCCTCAAGTGGAAGGAAGACCATTGATCATGTACTTGATTGTGCTAGAGAATTCTATGGGGTGTGTGTTGGGCCAACATGACGAGTCTTGCTGAAAAGAGCATGCGATATACTACCTGAGCAAAAGGTTTACCGACTGTGAAACAAGATATTCACTACTCTAGAAAACTTGTTGCGCTCTGGCATGGGTTGCTCGCCGGCTAAGACGGTATATGTTGACTCGTACCACTTTATTGATTTCTAAGATGGACCATATCAAGTACATCTTCGAGAAGCCAGCTCTCTCCGGGCGGATAGCTAGATGGCAAATGATTCTGACCAAATATCACATCTAGTATACCACATAAAAGGCCATCAAAGGAAGTGTATTGGCATATCATTTGGCCCATTAAGCTGTTAATGATTACCAGTCTATGAACTTTGACTTCCCGGATGAGAATATTATGCTAGTAACTGGCTGTGAAGAACCTAGACCGTATGACATACCTGAACAAGGATCCCGATGGACTATGGTTTTCGATGGGGCTTCCAATGCTTTGGGCAATGGAATTGGTGCTGTGATTATTCTCCTGAGGGTTGCCATACTCCTTTCACTGCTAGATTGTGCTTCGATTGTATGAACAACATGGCTGAGTATGAAGCGTGCATCTTGGGTCTAAAGCCTGCCATTAACTTAAGGATCAAGCATTTGGATGTATTAGGAGACTCAGCTCTAGTGATTAGCCAATTCAAAGGAGAACGGGACACTAAGCATCCTAACTTGATTCCTTACAAGGAGCTTGTGTTAACCCTGATACCATACTTCGAGGAGATCACCTTTGGACATTTCCCTAGAGAAGAAAATTAGTTAGCTGGCGCCTTGGCAACAATGTCTTATATGTTCAAGGTTAAATGGGACAACAAATCTCCTATGATTACAATCAAAAGATTTGACGAACCTGCACACTAATATGAGCTTGACACTGACGAAAAGAAACCATGGTACCATGAAGTAAGGAGATATCTTGAAGCACAAGAGTATCCTGAAGGATCTTCCATCAATGATAAGAAATTCTTGCTAAGATTCTCAACCAAATTCTTCTAAAGCAATGGAATCTTGTATAAGTTAAATCATGATTCTACTCTACTCCGGTGTGTGGACAATAAGGAGGCAGAGAAAATTATGGAAGACATGCATGATGGAATCTTTGGGACTCATTCTAGTGGGTACACTATGGCCAAGAAAATCCTGAGGGTTGGTTACTATTGGTCCATAATGGAAATTGATTGTCATCATCACTCAAGGACTTGTCACAAGTGTCAAATCTATGTTGACAAGGTCCATGTACCCCTGATTCCTATGAATGTCATGACCGCTCCGTGGCCGTTTGCAATGTGGGGAATTGACATGATTGGAGAGATCAAACCTACTGCTTCCAATGGAGACTGTTTCATCCTTGTTGCCATTGATTACTTTACCAAGTAGGTCGAAGTTGCCTCATATGCCTCAGTTACCAAGAATGTTGTAGCTAGGTTTATCAAGCATAACCTCAACTTCTTTTACGATATCCCTGAAAGGATCATCACTGACAATAGAACCAATCTCAATAATGCTATGATTATGGAACTCTGCACGCATTTCAAAATTAAGCACCACAACTCTTCTCCATATAGACCTAAGATGAATGGCGCAGTGGAAGTGCCAATAAAAATATCTTGAAGATTATGCAAAAGATGGTGGTAACATATAAAGACTGGCATGAGATGTTACCATTTTCTCTCCATGGCTACCGTACTTCGGCACGAACATCAACTGGGGAAACCTCGTTCTCTTTGGTCTATGGCATGGAAGTTGTCCTACCTGTCGAAATTCAGATTCCCTCTCTAAGGATAATGACATAAGCAGATTTAGGTGAAGACGAATGGATTGGATCAGTTGAACTTGACTAACGAGAAGCGACTGGCTGCTGTTTGTCATGGTCGGATGTACCAAAAATGTATGATCAAGGCTTTTAAAAAAAAGATCAAGCCTCGAGTATGTCAGACTGGCGACTTGGTAATAAAGCGCATCATTCTTCCAAAAGGCGATCCCAGGGGCAAATGTACTCCCACTTACGAAGGACCGTTTGTTGTAAAGCGAGTTTTCTCTGGTGGAGCCATGATGTTGACTACTATGGATGGTGAAGACTTCCCACATCCTATGAACGCAGACATAGTTAAAAAATACTATGCATAAAATGACCCGCTAGGTTGACACGCCTATGCAAAAATAAGGGCATCCCTGTGAACCAAAAATATTCGGTCAAAATCTAGGGATATATGCGAAAGATTTACACCCGGAAAGTTGAAAACCCGAAAGGGGGGCTTGGGCAAAAAAGGGTATCCTGGTGGGATGAAAACCCGAAAGGGCAGTCTAGACAAAAGTTAAGGATTAAAGCATATAATTGTGTCCCGTGGAATCTCTACAATCATCTTCATTACCAAGGTCCGAGTCCAAATAATCCAAGATCAATCCAATCAACTTCTTTCAACGGCAAGGGATGATGTTCGAAGACATAGGGGCACTAGCAGAGTTGGAACCCAATGACATCACTTCCACATGGCTATTATTTTTGCTTTTACTTTATATTTCCTTTCACTCTTTCAATGATTTCCTCTTACTAGGATCTTTGTCTCCTTGTACAAAAACTCCTATTTATAAGTAAAATATCAATACAAATATACTTTGAAGTGCAAGTTTTTGTTTTCCTATTTTTGAGTGCAAAAGCATCCAATGACTAAAATTGAATGAACATATGCATATGAACATGAGTAAACTGTTAACAAGTGTATGCAAAAAAATAGTAACAAACATTTCCTCGAGGATTTGGGATATCCTCGGAGTTACTATGATATGGTGGCAGAACCGACTGTTTAATACTGGTTTGCATTTTTTGTTTGCAAATATTGCGGTAAGAAAGATTCGCCACCGTATTTTCTTTTATCTAACAAAGGAAAGGGTAAAAAGAACAGAAAAAGACCTTTTCGAGAGTTTTCTGAGTAAGGGGGTAGATCATGGAAAGGGAACGTGTTAGCATCCTTTCCATCCGTGGTTTTCCACGGGCTCTTAGAGGTTTGCTCATTTTTAAAATGCGTTTGTGCTTTGTGTTTGAAATTTTTTTCAAAACGCCTTAGTATAGAGAACTTTGTTATGTTTCTCGGGATAGTGGAGAAAATATACAAAGCATTTTGAAATGTCTTTTGAAATTTTTTTTTTGTGTGTAAGTGCAAAAATAGTTTGAGCAAACTTCTAACAGCTATCTACTTTTGTATTCGAAAAGGTTGTTCTTTTCCTCCTTTCCTTTAGACAGTGTTATCCTACTATTAGTGAGTAGGTAGCCTTGTCGTTGGATGTTGAGGTACAATTGGAGGGACGTTACAGTCATGAAGGCAACTTGTAGAGACGCTTTAGAAATTTTGTTTAAGGGACTAGATCATTTATCGAGAAGGCAATTGTAGGGTCATCGAGGGACTATGATCTTTTGATTTAAGGGTCTTTGCTAAAGCATTCCTGCCCCCCATGATTGTTTTATTGAAGGCAACCAAAGTGGGCGTACCTTAGAGATGTATATATGCAAGTGTGTTGTGTTTCAGTTATTTTATCTTTAAACATTTAGGTGTTCTACCGTTTGTTTTCAGATCTTGTCATGCAATCCTAGTTAGCATACATCTAAGCAGTTAATATATGTACAGGAATTTAAAGTGCGGAAATTGTAAATTCTACGCTATTACAATGCTTCGGGGAGGAGATTTACATGTCCAAAATTGGGGGAATAAAGCAATAAAGTGTAAAATTCCTAATTAAGCTATTACAAACCAGTAGGCAGTTACAATAAAATAAACGCGCACGAATTTGAAAATAACGTCTAAAAATCCTAAGAATAAAATCTTTTTGTTGTTTTATTTTATTTTGGGAAAATGATCTAAATCTTCTTAATTTTAGTTTTGAGAAAATGTTAAGATAATTAAATGATTAATTAACCAAATTAATTTAATAGAAAAACTAGCCTAATGTTTTTATGGCTTTTTTTGATTGATTTTATGTTGATTAAAAAAAGAAATAAAATGGTCAAAACAAAGATGAAATCGAAGGAACAGGTAGTAAATCAAGAAAGGTGTAATTCTGGAGGCCTGGATCGAAAGAGGCTTGGGATGTCTTTCGATCCAGTGAAGAGGCTTGATCGAAGGTGCATGAGGGGCTGCACTTTGGGGGTGTTCGGTCTGGATATGTCATCCTTCGATCTGGGAACCCTGGATCCAGTTCGAAGCTGAGCTGCTTCGAAGCTCTGAATAAGACTCTGAGAAGATGTTTCCTGCAAACCGAAACAAATGTTAGAGATCCAGGGGGGACTTTATCCCCCTGATTCGAATCTTCTCCCAATTCGAATCCTTCCTCAATTTGAATCTGCTAAGTTTGGGTCTGGGTCTGGGTTTGTTTTGTCTTGAGATTCGAAGGAAAAACTTAGATAATTCCCCAGCAATGGCATGATCTCATCTCTGTGCTTTATCTTACATGCAACATAATCAGTAATAACAAGAATATATGTGCAATGTTTATTTAAATGTCATGAAGGTGTAATTTTTGGTTTTGCAAACCCTTACCAATCGAAGATGTATGATCTGTGGCTCTGGGTGCAAAGATGTTTTCTTAGGAGTTGGAGTGGACTCCTGGATGACTCAGGATTACGAATATGGTATTCTTTTGGAATGGGAATGCCTGCAAAAATGTATTTCGATTGGGAAGACTCTGTGAGTTTTGAGTTTTTTGATGTGCTTTCTGAGGCAGCGTGTGTGTGTGTTCGTCCCCCTTTGGCATTGTATCTGTGGCCTTGTATTTATAGGAGTGTGATGGTGCATAGTAACGGCAAGAGACAACCATTTAACCAGACCTTTAAAGCCACGAGACAAGAATCAGACATATTAAAAGATTTTCTTTTTTGAAATATTCATGTCTCTTTTGGAATCTTGGATGAACCTGAACAACTTTGATTTTTGAATGCTCTCCTTCGAATGGCTCTGATGGCCTCCTTCGAATGGCTCTGATGGCCTCCTTCGAGTGGACCTTTACATGTTCTTCGAATGGACCCTTTGAATGCTTCTTCAAATGGACCTTTACATGTTCTCCGAATGGACCCTTTGAATGCTTTTTCGAATGGACCTTTACATGTTCTTCGAATGAGTCATTGTTACTTCCTTTGAAAGGATTTCTTTGTCAGCTTCAAAGTCCAATTCGAATCTATTCAGAACATTCCCTATTAGACAAATTCGACCAGCCCTTGGCCTTGTGATGAGTCTAAGTTCTGATTCAAAGTGTTCAGAACTTCCTTCATCAGAGCATCTTAGATAAAGACAAACTATGCACTGAAATGTCATTCGAAAGTCATTTCATTTTGATGTTCTGATTGAGAGAAACTCTAAAGTTCCAGTTGAAGGACACTCTGAAGTTCTAGTCAAAGGACACTCTGAAGTTCCAGTCGAAGGACCTTTTGGAATGCCAATTGAAGGGCCTTTATCCATACCAATTGAAGGCCTTGTTGAAATGTCAATCGAAGGATCTTGTTACAAGGATAATTTAAAGGTACTTGTTAAAATGCCAATTGAAAGGCCTTGTTAAGAGGCCAATCGAAGGACATTTATCCATGCCAATCGAAGGGCGCTATGTAGATGCCAAACGAAAGGCATTTTGGAGATGCCAATCGAAAGGCATTTTGTAGATGCCAATCGAAAGGCATTTTGGAGATGCCAAACAAAAGGCATTTTGGAGATGCCAATCGAAGGAAACTTAAAAACCTCACTCACAAAATTTCCTATTCTTTAGGCAAAGGTTTGTGACCAACAATGTAGGGGAAGACCTTGGAAAATATGAGAGGGAAAATTTTGGGGTACAACAGCTGCCCCATGTTCAATCTTCTTAAACTTGAAGATGTAGATTGGCTTGTCTGCCTTTTGTGATCTAAGGGTGGAAGATGATTGAACACTAGAGTACCCAGAAATTTGCACTCGCATGACATAACACTGATGGTTGATAATGTCGGAAATGGGCTTACAGATGCCATTTGGAGAAGATGACAGAGAGTCGTCGGAGATGGACTTAAAGATGCCATCCAAAGTAGATACTGATTTCACACATGGTCCCTTTAGTGGTTCCTGTTCCTGCTGTTTGAGGAGGAATTCACTGGGGAATGTGGGTTTTTGTTTTTCTCCTGCTTGAGGAAAACTTTGCGGGGAATAGAGTCTAGGAACTTAAATCGTCCAAGGCTCTGCTGAAGAGTTATCTCTTGACTGAAAATGTATTAGGACGAGACTGCGTAGGGCTGTTTCAGGATGAGTCCATGTTGGAATGCCTCTGGAGGGTTACAATGAAGGAATCTTTGACGATTGCTACCTCAATAGATAATGAAGGAATCTTTGATGATTTCTACCTCAATAGATGATGAAGGAATATTTGACGATTGCTACCTCAACAGATAGTGAAGGAATCTTTGACGATTGCTACCTCAACAGATAGTGAAGGAATCTTTGACGATTGCTACCTCAACAGATAGTGAAGGAATCTTTGACGATTTCTACCTCAATATATAGTGAAGGAATCTTTGACGGTTGCTACCTCAACAGATATTGAAGGAATCTTTGACGATTGCTACCTCAACAGATAATGAAGGAATCTTTGACGATTGCTACCTCAACAGATAGTGAAGGAATCTTTGACGATTGCTACCTCAACAGATAGTGAAGGAATCTTTGATGATTTCTACCTCAATGGATAATGGAATCTTTGGCGAATGCTACCTCAACAGATAGTGAAGGAATCTTTGATGATTACTCCCTCAACAGATAATGAAGGAATCTTTGACGATTGCTACCTCAACAGATAATGAAGGAATCTTTGAAGATTTCCACCTCAACAGATAGTGAAGGAATCTTTGATGATTTCTACCTCAACAGATAGTGAAGGAATCTTTGACAATTGCTACCTCAAGAGATAATGAAGGAATATTTGACGATTGCTACCTCAACAGATAATGAAGGAATCTTGGAAGATTGCTACCTCAACAAATAGTGAAGGAATCTTTGACGATTGCTACCTCAATATATAATGAAGGAATATTTGACAATTGCTACCTCAACATATAATGAAGGAATCTTGGACGATTGCTACCTCAACAGATAGTGAAGGAATCTTTGACGATTTCTACCTCAATAAATAGTGAAGGAATCTTTGACGATTGCTACTTCAACAGATAGTGAAGGAATCTTTGACGATTTCTAACTCAATAGATAATAAAGGAATATTTGGTGATTGCTACCTCAACATATAGTGAAGGAATCTTTGAAGATTGCTACCTCAACGGATAGTGAAGGAATCTTTGATGATTACTACCTCAACATATAATGAAGGAATCTTTGACGATTTCTACCTCAACAGATAGTGAAGGAATCTTTGACGATTTCTACCTCAATAGATATTGAAGGAATCTTTGATGATTGCTACCTCAACATATAGTGAAGGAATCTTTGACGATTTCTACCTCAATAGATAGTGAAGGAATCTTTGGTGATTGCTACCTCAACAGATAATTAAGGAATCTTTGATGATTGCTACCTCAACAGATAGTGAATGAATCTTTGACGATTGCTACCTCAACAGATAATGAAGAAATCTATGACGATCGCTACCTCAACAGATAATGAAGGAATCTTTGATGATTGCTACCTCAACAGAAAGTGAAGGGATCTTTGACAATTTCTACCTCAACAGATAGTGAAGGAATCTTTGATGATTTCTACCTCAACAGATAGTGAAAGAATCTTTGACGATTGCTACTGTGATACGGTGGGAGAACTGACTTGAGGTTTTGCGTTTTATCGCAAATGTTGTGGTTAGAACGAGTCGCCACCGACTTTTCTTTTATCCAAAAGGAAAGTGAAAAAGCACAGGAAAGACCTTTGAGATTGTTTCTTGAGTTCGAGGGGTAGATTATGAAAAGGGAAGGTATTAGCACCCTTTTCATCCATGGTTTTCCATGGGCTCTTAGTTACTTTCTAGATCACTTGCTTTTGTTTTGAAATTGTGCTTTGTGTGGTTTTGAAAGTATTTTGTAAAAGAGGCCATTGTTTAGGCAATCTTTGTAATGAGTCTTATTCGTAAGAATGTATACAAAGATGTTTGTCTTTTTGAAAATGTTTTCAATGTTTGTAAGATGTTTGGAAAAGTGTGTGTTTGTTTTGGAAAATAGCAAGGATAGTTGTTCGAAAATACAACAAGTAACTAGAAGCAATCTACCTACTCAAATGTCTTTCTTATGCATTTTTTATTCCTTTGACATTGTTGTCTTACCATTGATTTGGTAAGCAACCCTATCTTTGGATGTAAATGGGACGGGTGTGGGTCATCATACAACCATGATTAGAAATGTTGCAAAGTATCTTATCATTTTGAGGGACTAAGATCATTTTTGTAAGGCAACTTTGAATAGCGTCATTGAGGGACTATGATCTTGTTTTTTTGTTTGTTATGCTAAGATACCTTACATGCGTAATATGGTCATTTTGTTCAAGGCAACAAAGTGGAGTAACCATAGGGGGTGTTTGTGTGCAAGTGTGTCATTTTCATGCTTGATTTTGTCTTGGATTAGGGTTTTCTATTTGATTTGTTTTTATCTTGCCATACAAACCCTAATTACTAGCATGGTATATATAAAGCGATAAATTTGCGGAAAGTAAATATCCTACGCTATTACAATCATTTGGGGATGGGGTATACAATTTACAAATGGGGATTGCAAGAAATTAAAATCCTAATTATCTATTACAACTGTAGCGGTAGAAATATTTAAGACTAAGCCATTGGATTAACTAGACTTTATACAAATCAAAATAAAAATCGCCACCCCGCTTTATTGTTTCCAAAGGAATGGGAAAAGAGAGAATAACCCAAAAAGAGGGGGAAAGATTCAAGGTAAGGGGGTTGGTTATGCAAAGGGAAGGTATTAGCACCCTAAACATCTACGGTACTCCACATGAACCTCTTTGAAAAATCTGTATATTTTGGCTATAAAAAATGTGTTGTATATAAAATGGATGGTGGAAGTGAGAAAAGAAATATTTTTTTATGACTTTTTCATCCGCCGCGGTTGCGAACCTTTAGTGCCTATGTACCACGTTTCATGCAATAGGGGATCAGGGTACACGTAGTTCATCTTTTAAAAATTTGAAACACAAGTGTGTTGGTTAATTTTAAGAGATAAGACATTATCATCATTGTCCGTGTGGAAAAACATACTTACTACCCACAATCATGAGAAAAGAGAATTTGCATCATCTCAAAGTGGAGGATATGGCTTGGATTTTAAAAAATCAACAATGCCTCACTCAACATCCAAGTGGAAAATATCTCTCTTCACTATATATTGTAGAAGTATAGTTGTTTGCATCACTACAAGGATTGACAAGAGTCTAATCTTTTGAGAAAGATTTTAAAATAAAAAGCCAAAGTGGCAAAAATGGTTTGAAATGAGATTGATTGACTTTTAGTCTTATCACAAAAAAAAAGTCAAGGTATTATTAAATTGATTGAAGTTTATTTATGAAAATGTTTTGAAAATGCATGGACATAAGTCCAAGTTTATTATGAAAGTGGTTCAAGTTTAGAAACAAGAAAAGTTTTCAAAATGAGGGAGAAGATTTTTGAAATTAAAGAAGATGGGAGGAGATGAATAGGCTATCCTAAAGCATAAGGTAAAAGCTAGGGATAAGAACCATATAACCAACAAGAAGCCAAAGTTTGACATTATAAGCCAAAATAGAATTCCCATTCTTCGGATTGGAACCAAGCAAGCAAAGATACTAGACCTCTTGAAAGAACCAAACTCCAAGTGTATTAAGTCTTCGCAAAAATTGAGCAGAGTAACAGCTGTATACGGGTGAATTCCAGATTACAAACAAAGTATGTAATCACAATAACCTGCACACAAAACAAACAAACAACCCAATGTCTTGAGGTAAACCTCAAGAACTCCAGACAAAATATCAAATAAAGTCACAAAGTCTCCAAGATAGGCCAAGGTCTCTAATCCTAAGTCCAAGAAGTCCAATACTCCATAATGCCAAGGATAGTAACCAAATAGTCCAAGTATCATTAAATGTTTTTATGGTTCATGTTGATTATTAGGTGACTTTAAAAGGAAAAGAAAGGCTCAAGTGAGCAAAATAAAAATGACATAAAAGTAAATGCTCAACTGAGCAAAATAAAAATGGCATAAGAATAAATGCTCAAGTGAGCAAAATAAAAATGGCATGAAATATAAATGCTTAAATTAAATGGTACATAAAGCATAAAAAAATAAAATCATAAAGTAAAGTCAATTGTTAGAAATTAGTGGTTAGTTAGATGACCATCTTAAAACTTGCATTTGGAACTCATTAGAGGATTAGTAAAACCAAAGCCTCCACACAACAAGTTGCATTTGCTTTTTGTCATGTATATCATCCATTTTGGAATCCTCAAAAGTAACATTTAATGATCAACAATGTTTAAGTGATCCGCGTTGACCAAAGGTGTTGTAGATCCATTAGAGGATTGGTAGAACTAAAACCTCCTCACAATGAATATCAAGGTTATTGGATCAAAGAGATAAAATTAACATACTTGGGCTTGCAATCATAAGTTTGGGCCACGAATGACCATTTATTCGAATCAGGACAAAATTTAGCGCTATGTTAAGCAATCGTAAGTGGACTTATGTAGAAGTCGCACCTATTTTGAGGCCGGTCAATAGCAATCTATCTACTTCATGTTTGGATAAATGATATAGAGATCACCATCCCTTAACATGTAGCACAATTAAAAAAGAAATGGATAAGATGAAGAGGGAGGGGAATGATAAGCTAATTTGGATTACCACCTCAAAATTCTTTCATCTTTAAATTCAACCACTCCTCTAGATGGATTAAAGCACTAAACATGTCATTAATCCAAAGCACCAAAAATGAATTAAGTAATTCACTCTTAGGTAGATTTGAATTGATGAACATTTATCCAACTTCATCTACATCACAAAGTCCATTGAGTTTAAAGACAAATTGGACATTTAAAATTGCAATCCAAACCAACAACCAAAAGGAGTGAGTAGAAAAGGCATTTTGGATCAAAGCTGCCCCAAAACAAGGCAAAAAAATGCATTATGTCCCTGTGTAAATCGATTGCACTACTGTGTAAATTGATTTACACAGTAAAGTTTTCAAAAATCTGCACGAAATTGCTTCTGTGCAATCGATTGCATTGTTACTGCAATCGATTGCACGCTGTTACAGGCAGCAAAACAGCATTTTAAAAGGCCAAATTCTTGTTCAAACTTTCCATCAAATACCTTATGATCATGGATCCAATTGAGCACGAAAATTCCATCAAATTATGATAAAATAACACCATTGAAATCACAAGATAATGCTCAAAGAATCAATCCCAAAGATCACCAAGAGATCACATTGTGAAAGATGAATTATCCAACTTACCAAAGGTAGATCTAGAGAATTATCAACACAACTTCAAGAATTTACTTCAATTCAACCACAAGAATCAATTTCCAAGCTTGGATGTAGAGAATTGATGAAGAAAAAGTGTTTGGATGAAGTTTTAGCTCAAAGATTAGCAAGCTTCAATGCAAAGCTTACTAACTTTTTGAAAATGGAGCTTTGAGTGAATTTGGTAGATGGAGATAATTGAGAGATTTTTTAGCAAGGTGGATTTGGCTATCAAAAGCTTGAAATTTGAATGAAATGAGGGCTCTATTTATAGAGTTTTAGGATTGGGATTAGTGGTAATTTGGTAATTGATTCTTGGAGCCAAAATTTGAATTAATGATAATTCTTTCAAATATTAGAGCCAAAATTTGAATTAATGATAATTCTTCTTAAAAATGAAAGATTGACACTAAAATTTGAATTAATGGTATATCTTTCAAAAAAAGGTTAATACCTATTTTCACCCCTGACATATGGGGTGTATTTGAAAAACCCCCCTGCCAAAAAAAAAGTTCCAATTGTTACCTTGACAAATTTTAAAAGTTTCAGTTTTTACCTTAAGGATGCCACATCACCTAAAAGGCTGATGTGACTTATATTTTTGTTATATTTTTATTATTATTTTAATGACATGGCTTGATTAGTTGTCATTTTTAATTAATTTTTAATTTTTAATTCCATATGGCATTTATATTAATATTTTATTAATTGAGTGTTAATGCAAAGTTAAAAATTTTTTGTCCTTCAGCAGGAATCGAACCATGGACATACTGTTTGCAGTGAACGCTTCTTATCACTAGACCAATGCATTTTCTTTGTTACATATATGCATCAATAAATATTCATATCATTAACATATTAATTACAATTATCAATAAATTTTCTTAACTAGTTGGTTTAAATAATTTTTAAAAAAATGTTTTACATATTTTATCTTTTTACTGTAACTTTTTTTAAATTTTAAATTTTCAAAAATCACTTAAATTTAAAAAAATCACTTAAATTTTCAAAAATCACTTAAATTTAAAAAAATCACTTAAATTTAAAAAAATCACTTAAATTTTCAAAAATCACTTAAATTTAAAAAAATCGCTTAAATTTTCAAAAATCACTTAAATTTAAATCACTTAAATTTAAAATCACTTAAATTTTCAAAAATCACTTAAATTTTCAAAAATCACTTAAATTTAAAAAAATAACTTAAATTTAAAAAAATCACTTAAATTTTCAAAAATCACTTAAATTTTCAAAAATCACTTAAATTTAAAAAAATCACTTAAATTTTCAAAAATCACTTAAATTTTCAAAAATCACTTAAATTTAAAAAAACTACTTAAATTTTCAAAAATCACTTAAATTTAAGTGATTTTTGAAAATTTAAGTGATTTTTTTAAATTTAAGTGATTTTTGAAAATTTAAGTGATTCATAACTTGAGATTGGTAAATCAAAATGACATGGGACCAAAGACATTGGTTAGAGGACTTCAAGACCTTTCCAAAATGTCCAAGAACATGATCAAAGCTTAAAAATTGAGCAAGATATGCCTTGTGGAAGTTGGGAAATTTTTGGGAATTTTGAAAAGTCAACTTTGCTTCAAATGCCTCAAAATTGCTAATGGGCCTCATTTTCTTCCATGAATCATTACCCAAAGGCCATGCACGACCCATTAAGCTAAAAGGGAGTTATTTTCTTATTTTTAACTAATTAATTAAATTTTTAATCCTATTAATTTATTTAATTAAAATTAATTATGAGAAAAATACTAAAGCATGTGTTTTGAATCTTTTTATGCAGCTAATATGTCCATTATGAGCTCAAGATTTCGTGCACATTCTAAAAGGAAAAAATCTTCCATGATTTGTCATAATTAGCATGAAAAAAATTGAAAAAAGATCATGGAAAATCAAATATTCAAAGTCATCAATGCATGGATTATGGGCTTGTTTTTCTTAACCTAATCATGCTCAGATACATATAGAACAAAAACCTAATGCATTAGAACAAGAAAGCTGCGCTTTGAACAAGAACAACATTGCAACTTTTGGCAAAAAAACTCAAAACTGAAAACCTAGCTAGAGCTTGTTTCAAAGATCAAAAAGCATTCCAATACAATCCTGACACTACCAGGAAGCTGTTCCAATCAAAACCACGCCTCCATACTCAAGGAATTGATAGATTGAAGTTTCACTTTTCATAAAATTATTCATAATAGTGTTTTAAATTCCATGCATCATTTGTGATTTTTAATTGTTGATTTATGCTAACGTGAATGCTCTGAAGCTAATGGTACTACCCAATTGAATTAATAATGCCTGTGTAAGGATTCCCCATGAAAGCTTTCTAGGTTTTCTGAAGCTCCAAAAGAGGGGTTCCTTCACCTGGAAAAATTGGGCAACCAAAGTGATACCATTGGAATCAGGACCTTCTGACGAGTTGAACTCACACCTCACGTCCTTTTTCTTTTTAACCATACTCTAATCGCTATTATTGCAGGTTTGTTTTAGTGGGGGTTTAAACCCCCCGCTATTTGGTGTTATTTACAGGGAAAAATGAAGAAGACGCTGAGTTGTTGGAACATGATTGGGAGATTTGAATGTTAGCGCGTTTTTTTAGTGCTTCAGTATAATGCTTGCTTTTCACATATGTTATTTCTATTCTATTATACTAACAAATAAACACGCTAGTTCAACTGGTTGGTGCGTTGTCATGCAGGCACTGGGACCTGGGTTCGATTCCCAGGTCCCCTCATATCTTTCATAATTTTGCCATTCACATGTTTCCATGCAGCGCCTCACCAAAAGTCCACCATACACGTCCACGCTGATGCCTGCCAAATGTCCACGAATTTCAATCTGAAGGTCACCACAGGAAGACTACCATACGCGCTAGTCAAAGGATCCACACACAATTCCAGAAAGTCAAGCAGGGTCTGGTTCAATGGGCCAAATTACTCCAATAAAACCTCCAAATTGGGTCTGAATACCCCCCTTGTTTGTATTTTCTTTCTCTTTTTTTTTTCCTCTTTTATTTATTTTAATTATTATAATTGTTTCTTTTAATTCAGAAATTAATTTTCATAATAATATAAAAAATCAGAAATCAAAAAAATAAAATATGTTTATTTAATTTTTAATTCATTAATAGTTTTTGTAAATAAATTCCAATAATCAATTTAGTTTAAAATTAGGTTTTAATTTTAATGTTTTTTCTTAATAACTAAAATATGTAGAAATTAGGTTTTTAGCATTTTTATTCTTTTTCTCAATAAATAAATTTTTCTTATTATTATTATTATTAACTATTAATTATTTTTGTAAATAAACATGTCATTAATTAATTAGGGTAAATTAGGTTAAAACTTAAATATTTTTCTTTAACAATTAATAATAATTTAGAATTAGGGTTTTATTTAATTTCTAATTTCAATTAATTTCCTTTATTTTCATAAACACCAAAAACATAAAAATAATTTCTTTTCTTAATTTAATCATTAATCCACTTTTAATTTCATTTAATTTCTTTAAAGGGTCCAACGCCCTCGCATATTCGATTCCAATTTCTTTTCGCGCGTTTGTTCTTATTTTTTGTTTCAAATATCATGTAATTGTCAAAGCCTTGTAATAGTAATTAGGAAACTTATTTACTTTCTGCATTTCATTAAAAAAACGGGTCTTTGTTAATTTGGCGATGTATAGACCCGCGCCTTGTAATAGTGTAGGACCTTTATTTTCCGCACTTTAATTTCCGTATCTTTAAACTGCTAATCACATGAAAGAATGAATGGCCCAAATAAAATCAAAGTGTAGCTCACCCAATGCATGATCAAGATAAAACATAATTGAAAATGACACACAATTCACACACCACTCTTAGGGTACGCCTCACTGTTGCCTTGCCCCTCGAAACGTGGTCGTCGAGTATAGGATGTTTTAGTAAGTCCTTATGTCCATGACCCATGGCATAAGGGTAGCTTCTAAGGTGTCCTACCGTTGCTCTGGTGACCACACTGTTGCCTTGCCCCTCGAAACGTGGTCGTCGAGTATAGGACGTCTTAGTGAGTCCTTATGTCCGTTGATCTAGTTGCCTCGAAACAAGTTGCCTCGAAACGGTTGCCTCGGAATAGTTGCCTCGGAATAAAAAGATAAATGGCATAAGGGTAGCTTCTAAGGTGTCCTACTATTGCTCTGGTGACCACACTGTCCCTACAAACGAATTGACCCGAACACCTCCAACGGTGGTGCTACCTACCTCTCAATGGTGGGATGGCACTACCTTAAGGACATTTACACAGCCTAATTCCTTAGGGTAGGTAGATGACTCGTAGATACTTGCTCTATTTAAAAAAAACAAATCAAAACTCTTTTCACACCGACACCTTCTAAAATAATTTCAAAACAAACGCTTCACAACACTCTTGAGGACTGATACAAGAGTCGAATTGAAGTTTTCAATGAAATTTTTTTCAAACCCACTCACACTTTGAAAAGCAAACAAACATTTTGAAAACACAAATGAGCAAGTATCTAAGAGCCCATGGATAACCATGGATAGAAAGGGTGCTAACACCTTCCCTTTCTATAAATCTACCTCTCGAACCGAGAAACTATCTCATAAGGAATTTTGTTGTGCTTTTGTCCTTTCCATGTTGGAGAACATAAAAGACGGTGGTGACTCTTGATCAGTTCCAGATCCACCGATCACAGAACTGGTGACTCTGCTGGGACCAGAGAAGGCCTTTGACTGGATCGGCATCAGAAAAATCTTTAGGAGTTGATTTAACTGGACCAGGCAAGGTCTTGGAATCTTCAACTGGGTCTTCATCAGGAAAATCTTTAGGAATCGATTTAACTGGACCAGAGAAGGCCTTTGACTGGATCCGCATCAGAAAAATCTTTAGGAGTCGATTTAACTGGACCAGGCAAGGTTTTGGAATAGCTGAGAACTTAACTGGATCTTTCCTGAAATGTAAAAGTCAGTCGTATACAATGCATGCCATGGATCAAGCAATGATGTTCTCAACATAAATGAGATTGTAAGATATGATGCGTTTGTGCATGTATCGTGATGTATGACAATGTGATGTTCTTGAACGTATTTTCGTCTAGGAAAATATATCCTTGACGAATGCCGGGAGTTAAATCCTGGGCTGATGGTTGAAGAGAGTTCTTCGTTTCCGCTGGGGATGAAGATTGCAAGAATGAACCGGTAGGAGAAGATGACTCCGTTGGGGAATAAACTTGGAGATGACTCTATGGGGAGTGATTACTCTAGCGACCTTGCTGGGGAACAATACTTTGTGGGAAGAGAGGTACTCTGTTGAGATTATGCGTAGTTGGTTTAAATAATTTTAAAAAAAATGTTTTACATATTTTATCTTTTTACTGTAACTTTTTTTAAATTTTAAATTTTCAAAAATCACTTAAATTTAAAAAAATCACTTAAATTTTCAAAAATCACTTAAATTTAAAAAAATCACTTAAATTTAAAAAAATCACTTAATTTAATTTAATCATTATGCGTAGTATTTTTTCGACTATGTCCACGCTCTCAGGATGTAGGGAGGTGCCCCTGTCAGTAGTGTAGTGTTGCCATACTACCAGAAGATATTTGTTTGATCGTCCAATGCTCCAAGTGATCCAGATGGAGATTTGCCCCAGGCTGGTTGGCCTTTTGAGAGATTCTCCGAATCTTGACTTAACTGCCCCAGATGATGGACACTGATCATGCCATGCCCCTTGATTGGGAGTGCTTTTGTTTACCAGATATTCTTCGTGCGAATTTCTTTGCTGTTCAAACAAAAAGTCATATGCAAACAATGTTATTTTAAAAATGCAAAGGTTATGTCTGTCTTGAAATTTTTGAAAATGCGTTTTTTAATGAAATTTAATCATTATGTGAAAAGTGGATTAATGATTATATGTGAAAAGCAAGCAAGTATAATGCTAGCGGGTCTTCGATTATGCGTAGTATTTTTTCGACTATGTCCACGCTCTCAGGATGCAGGGAGGTGCCCCTGTCAGTAGTGTAGTGTTGCCATACTACCAGAAGATCTTTGTTTGATCGTCCAACGCTCCAAGTGATCCAGATGGAGATTTGCCCCAGGCTGGTTGGCCTTTTGAGAGATTCTCCGAATCTTGACTTAACTGCCCCAGATGATGGACACTAATCATGCCATGCCCCTTGATTGGGAGTGCTTTTGTTTACCATATATTCTTCGTGCGAATATCTTTGTTGTTCAAACAAAAAGTCATATGCAAACAATGTTATTTTAAAAATGCAAAGCTTATGTCTGTCTTGAAATTTTTGAAAATGCGTTTTTTAATAAAGGCAAGTGAGTTTTTTTTTTGTAAACTGTGATGTCAACTCGTTATTTTACCGCAAGCCTTAAGGAGTCAGGATACCTTTGTAACAGTATGCTTTCGAACTAACCCATGCTTCAGCTAGGACTTTTAAGGGTTGTAGCGTGGCCTGGTTCACGGTTTTAAGAAACAAAGGATAAAGGCTCAAATTTTATTTGTACCCACCCGCTCTTCGTGATGTTCTTCAAACCTAAGCTCAGCTGATCGTGCGTTAGACCTTGTTTGAGTCTTTGCTTTGATATACCAGTGATGGTTCGGATGTTGACATCCATTTTTTTGTTGAGGGTTTGTATGACCTCTTTCTTTTTTGATTTTATGATCCCTATTTTTTGCCTGAACTGTTTCTTTTGTGATTACAGTCAGCGGGATGCCCCAGTTTTGTAAGTCTCCTTCATAGGTTTTGACTTATTGGGCTTTTTATTTTGATAGATAACGACTGCCTGTCTTTATGATCATTCGGAACCATCACTGTCCTTTGTTTCAGAAGGACTTCTTTTGATGCCATTCGTTGTGCACCCGGATCAGCTGAGAAGACTACCCTGCCCCAGGTTATGATTAAGGGTTTTAATTTTTGAAAAGAAAAACTCCAACTTCTTAGGCTCAAAGGGGTTGACGAGGGATTATCTTCCTTATAACTCCAGTGTTTAGGAATTGAAACAATGCTTGTACCTCATCAGCGGGGTCTGTTCAAAAGCATACTGTATATCATGGTATCGTTTTCGTCATCCTCCCTCAAGAGGCTTAGAATTATTAATCGAGAGTTGACATCAAAAAATGAAAGCAGTTTGAATATAGCGAATGCGAATATAATTACTTCAAAACAGACATGTGCGATGCATTAATGAGATAACAACGTTTGATATGAATATTATTGTTTGAATAAACAAAGAAAAATACAACTTGAATTCAAATGAACAAAAAGTGCTTTCTATCCTAGCCATGTTTTGGCAAGGGAGCAGTGATCACATTGGGAGCCTCGGGCGCCTCGAATTCAATCTCCTTTGCGTCAATCAAGTCTTGGATCTTATTTTTCAAGCTCCAACAATCATCTGTAGTATGCCCCGGGCTGTCAGAGTGATAAGCGCAGCGGGCATTGGGATTATACTTGGGTGACATTGTATTTTGATTCTTTGGAGCTTCTTTTAGAGCCACCAGCTTGGTCTCCAGCAACTGTGGCAACATCTGGGACAAGGTCATGCTGAGTCGAGTGAACTGCCTTCTCTCGCTCTTTTGTTGATTGTGATGCTGAGGAGCACCGGCAGGTTTTGAAATCACCACTGCATTGACAGCTTGGCGGCGTTCTGGTCTATTCTGTCTCCTTGAACCATAGACAGCACTGGATTCCTTCTTAACAGGTTTTTTATCGGTGCTCGATGAAGCATCCTTCTGTATATTCCTAGACTTGATACCGGCTTCAATCCTTTCCTCGGTCAAGACCAAATCTGTAAACCCAGCAGCAGAATTCCCAATCAGGTGGTTGAAGAATGGACCAGACAGGGTACCTAAGGTCAGTTGATGCTTCACGACACCACGCGGCGGCCCTGTACTCTCCTTGACTGGACTCAAGGGTTACCGGTACTCACCAAAGTGCCACATCAACGTAGCAGACTGCTTCAACCATGTCGGTATACCCCACACAATTCCCTCAGTCTTGTTGCTACTTTCTAAGAAGGTATCCCCAGATCCGGGTTAGGATCAATAGAACTCCTGAGACAGCCCACAATAATAAAGCAAACAAGTCAAAGCAATTGAAAACACAAGTGATCTTAGTCCTAAGGTACACCTCACTTTTGAAAATTTAAGTGATTTTTGAAAATTTAAGTGATTTTAAATTTAAGTAATTTAAATTTAAGTGATTTTTGAAAATTGAAGTGGTTTTTTTAAATTTAAGTGATTTTTGAAAATTTAAGTGATTTTTTTAAATTTAACTTTTTTTTTTAAATTTAAGTGATTTTTTTAAATTTAAGTGATTTTTGAAAATTTAAGTGATTTTAAATTTAAGTGATTTTTGAAAATTTAAGTGATTTTTTAAAATTTAAGTGATTTTTGAAAATTTAAGTGATTTTTTAAATTTAAGTGATTTTTTTAAATTTAAGTGATTTTTGAAAATTTAAGTGATTTTTTTAAATTTAAGTGATTTTTGAAAATTTAAAATTTAAAAAAAGTTACAGTAAAAAGATAAAATATGTAAAACATTTTTTTAAAAATTATTTAAACCAACTAGTTAAGAAAATTTATTGATAATTGTAATTAATATGTTAATGATATGAATATTTATTGATGCATATATGTAACAAAGATAATGCATTGGTCTAGTGGTAAGAAGCGTTCACTGCAAATAGTATGTCCATGGTTTGATTCTTGCTGAAGGACAAAATTTTTTTAACTTTGCTAACACTCAATTAATAAAATATTAATATAAATGCCATATGGAATTAAAAATTAAAAATTAATTAAAAATGACAACTAATCAAGCCATGTCATTAAAATAATAATAAAAATATAACAAAAATATGAGCCACATCAGCCTTTTAGGTGATGTGGCATCCTCAAGGTAAAAACTGAAACTTTTAAAATTTGTCAAGGTAACAATTGGAACTTTTTTTTTGGCAAGGGGTTTTTTCAAATACACCCCATATGTCAGGGGTGAAAATAGGTATTAACCCTTCAAAAAATGAAGAAAAATTGGAGCCAAAATTTGACAAGTTTAAAATTGCTGATTTTTTCAAATTTTCACGCTGTGCAATTGATTGCACTACAGTGCAAATCGATTTGCACAGTGTATTTTTTCAAAATGGCGCAAAATACACTATGTGCAATCGATTGCATCAGTGAAAAAAAATGAATTTTTGTTAATTTTTCCTTTGCAAATACAGATTTTAGGAAAATAATACCAGAAATCCTTATTTGTCAGATGCTTCGACTTGGTACCTACAAAACAAAAATATACAAAGACAAAGACAAATATTTTTTTGTATTTTGATTAGAAGTTAGTCAACAACACATATATAAAATACACAACTAAGGTGCTTGGAGATTCCTCAAGAGAAAACTTAAAGATATGAGATAGAAAAAGAGGAAGAACCAACCCTAATGTGATCTTGTTATGATCGAGTTGATATGATATGATATGATAGAGGAATCTCAGGGGCAAAAATTGGGGTACAACAACAACCATATTGAATAGCCATGAAGAAAATATATGAAGCACATAAAGATAATGAAAGGAAAAGAAAACATTTTGGATCATTATGTGTCAACACATGCCATAAACTCAAGCTTCTCGAATGCACTCTTGTTTTGATGAAGACAAATCATGATTGATAAAGAAAGCAAAAATTACTGATAAAGCTAAAATCCTCTTTGAATGAAGTCTTTGGTTCAAGTCCTTAGAAAATTTCAAGGTATAATGATAATATGCACCTTGAACTTAAGATATAGATGCTCAATGATCAAAAGGAAACATTTTATATTGCCCAACCCTTTATTCAAGTTCTTTCAAAGCAAAACATCAATTTTTATTTTAGTGCAATCGATTGCACGCTTCAGTTTTTCAAAACATTGGCTACTGACTTCCAGTGCAATCGATTTGCATGGTTGTGCAATCGATTGCACAGTCAAAATTTTTGGAAATTTGGCTACTGGAACCCCGTGCAATCGATTTGCATGGTTGTGCAATCGATTTCACGCTGTATGATTTTGAAAAAAAAATAGCTTCCTTACACCTACCTGTTCATGATTTTTTTACAAACCTTTTCTTCAAAGGTCACTGCATTTTAGCCTCAAAAATGAACCAAATGATGATGATTGAAATGAAGAGTTTAAATTTTAAGGAGACTTACCTTGCAACTAAAATTTATGCTTTGAGCTTGAGGTGTTTCTTTGTGGATTGTTATGACCTTCTTTTAGTTATGAGATTTTTGAGAGTTTGTCAACAAAACTTCTGGTTTTCTTTCTCTCTTTTCCTTCTTCTTTCTCCTTTTTTCTAACCTCTCTCCTCTTCTCTCTCTCTCCTTTTCTCTCCCCTCTCTCTTGTGATTGGCCTCTCTATTTATAGAGAAGGTTTGAGACTTGAAACAAAACTCAGATTTTGAATCACATGTTATGGCTAGGTTAGATTGTACATGAAGCAAGCTTGAAGATTATAGTTCCAATGCTTTGTACTTTGTTGCATAGAGTTGTTAGACACTTTAAGCATACCCTTATGATTTTGTATGTTGAGTGTGTGTAGAAGGGATAAGTTAGAGGCTCAAGGAGAGCTAACTTTGTGATTAAAGCTACTTTGCAAGAATGGCAATGTCAACTTTGTGCCAAAAATGGAAAGATCACTTGGACAATGCTTAAACCAAATGGACCATAGCTCAAAAGTTGTGTAAACATTAAATTATGGTAATATTTGCAAGTCACAAGGTCTGCAAAGTAAGATTATGCAGCACATCATGCCAATTAGATTATGTGTTCTTCAACAAAAATGGCTTGCAATTCAAGAATAAATGTCCAACTTCAGGCCCTTGAATCTCCTAGCTCAACTATGATAAATTCATGCTCTTGGATGTTTTGGAAAGATTGAAACACCCTCTACAACTTTCATGTTGACCACTTTTGTTAAATCAAACTGGAACTTGATGAAAATTGGCCAACAAGTTGGGATATAAACCTGACCAAAACTGCTGAAAATTTCTTTAAGTGTTTATTCAAAAATGTCATGACTTCATGAATTTATAACTTAAAATCTAAGCATTTATAGGAGAAGTTGTGTAAAGCAATGTTTTAGATCTCATGGAGATCTACAACTTTCATGTTGAAAGTTTCTTTTGAATCATCTTGCATCATGTTGGAAATTTGGCATAAAGTTGTGAAAAAACATGAATTTTCCAACACTTAGAAAAATTTCTAAGTTTGAAATTTTGACTTTTCAAAGATGAAATTTGAATTTTTTGATTTCTTGATGAACAAGTTTCATATTCTTGAATGTCTTGATGAAATTTGATCTTTGGAATGTAATGTTGACCAAAAAGTTAAAGTTTGACTTTCCAGTATGCAATTGACCATTTTGCCCTTGGGCCAATTCCAAACCTAAATTGATGTATCACTGCTGCAAACTTGACGTCATAGAAGATCTTATGAGAAAATATTTGAAAAAAGAGAGGGCAAATTTTGGGGTACAACAGCTGCCCCTGTTCAATCTTCTTAAACCTGAAGAGTTAGATTGGCGGATCCGCCATTCGTGACTTGAAGGTGGAAGATGATTGGACACTATAGTGCCCAGAAATTTGCACTCGATGATGTGGTGGTTGATTATGTAGGGAATGGGCTTAAAAGATTCCATTTGGAGAGATGATGGAAAGTTGTCGTAGATGGGCTTGTAGATGCCATCCAGAATGATTGCAGGTAGGAATAGAAGAAGTATCAGAATAAATCTTTGGTTGATTTACACTGGAATAGTGGATGTGTTGGATTGAGTATTGGAATAATATTCATAAAAGGATTTTATCTAACTCGTATATGAGATTTGAATGTGAATGAGTATCAGGATGGCATCTGTATCTGGAGCGTATCTGAACTGTATCTGAAAGCTGGATCTGAATGAGTATCAGGATGGCGTCCGTATCTGGAGCGTATCTGAACTGTATCTGAAAGCTGGATCTGAATGAGTATCAGGATGGAATCTGTATCTGGAGCATATCTGAGTTGTATAAAAAGGTGGATCTGAATGAGTATCAGAATGGCATCTGTGTCTAGAGCGTATTTGAACTGTATCTGAAAGCTGGATCTGAATGAGTATCAGGATGGCGTCCGTATCTGGAGCGTATCTGAACTGTATCTGAAAGCTGGATCTGAATGAGTATCAGGATGTCATCCGTATCTGGAGCGTATCTGAACTGTATAAAAAGGTGGATCTGAATGAGTATCAGAATGGCATCCGTGTCTGGAGCGTATCTGAATTGTATCTGAAAGCTGGATCTGAATGAGTATCAAGATGGCATCCGTATCTGGAGCGTATCTGAACTGTATCTGAAAGCTGAATCTGAATGAGTATCAGGATGGCATCCGTATCTGGAGCGTATCTGAACTGTATCTGATTGCATATTGTTAATGGTAGCTGTTAGTCTTATCCTGAAAAGGGTAAAATGTTAGCTGAAACACCAAGTTATATTGCATGAAATGTATGATGCAATGTATTTGCTTTATCAATGTTTATGATATATGGATGCAATGTATGTGCATGTAAGCTAATTTGTTGTATTGCTGTTTGATTGAGGAAAATAAATCCTTGAAAGCTGATGAGGATATGTTGAACTTTCATGTCTTGGAGTTGAAGTATTGACGAACTCTTGTTCGAGAGAAGTAAATTCTATTGTGAGGGCAATGCCAAGTACTGCTTGTAATATTTTTTTGGGGGGGAATTTTGAGAAATTTGATGATTTCTACTGGGAATTAATAATTTGAAGTTTAGTTCTGCTGGGGATTCAAATGGCGTACTGTGGGGATTACTTATGGAATAGCCTAGAGACGTTTTCCTGTCCTTTCAACCTATCAATAATTGTCTTTCTTATTTT
This sequence comes from Vicia faba, assembly GCA_948472305.1. Classification (NCBI taxonomy): domain Eukaryota; kingdom Viridiplantae; phylum Streptophyta; class Magnoliopsida; order Fabales; family Fabaceae; genus Vicia; species Vicia faba. Next base: position 1,209,103,707 of record OX451739.1, read on the forward strand.
GTTTATTTTTAAACAGTAATTATGTTCAAATGCATATGTTTATCAATGAATCATTGGACGTTTTTGCAAACAAAATACAATAGTAAAGAAAAGACAAATAGTTTTTTTTTGCACTTTCAAAAGAGCATCTTTGTATTGACTTTGAATAAGTATTTTTTGTACAAAGGGGACAAACATTCTAGTAAGAGAATGTTGTCATAAAACAAGAAAAATTTATACAAAGAAAGATAGTTATGTGTAATAATCCCATTGGGTTCCCATTCTGCTATAGCATTTATATCTCTGAATATCTTGTCTATTTATTGCTTCGTTCGAAGATGATTGAATTGATCAGAAACTTCGAGTTTGTCAGTAGAAGCCATAGGTTTTCCGAAAGTGATCCGACGGGACATAGTCATACGCTTTAATTCCCTAACTTTTGCTTGGACTGCCCTTTCGGGTTTTCAGTCCACCGAGAAACCCCTTTTTTCCCAAGTCGCCCTTTCGGGTTTTCAACTTGCCAGGTGTATATATTTTTTTGTTTTTATCCCTAATTTTTGCATGAACCTTTTTGGTTCGCCGGGATGCCCTTGTTTTTCCTAGGTGTGTCAACCTAGCGGGTCTCTTATGCGTAGTATATTTTGACTATGTCTGCGTTCGCAGGGTGTGGCAGGTCGTCATCGTCCATGGTGGTCAAGATCATTGCCCCACCGGAGAATATGTTCTTGATTACAATGGTCCTTCATAGGTAGGAGTCTGTTTTCCCATGGGATTACTTTGTGGTAAGATGATACGTTTGATCACTAAATCCCCAACTTGATATACTTGGCGCCTGAATTTCTTGTTGAAAGCCTTGATCATCCATTTTTGATACATTTTACCATGGCAAACCGCAGTAAGTCTCTTTTCATCAATTAAGTTCAGTTGATCAAGTCGAGTTTGGATCCAATCGTCTTCACTCAAACTGGCGTCCTTCATAATCCTTAGGGAGGGGATCTGAACCTCAATAGGCAAGACAGCTTCCATTCCGTAAACCAAAGAATAGGGTGTTGCCCCAGTTGATGTGCGAGCCATGGTACGATACCCGTGGAGAGCGAATGGTAGCATCTCATGCCAGTCTTTGTACGTGACTGTCATTTTCTGTATGATCTTTTTAATGTTTTTATTTGCAGCCTCGACATCACCATTCATCTTTGGCCGATAGGGGGAAGAATTGTGATGCTGAATCTTGAATTGCTCGCACAAGGAGGTGATCATAGTATTGTTAATATTTGAACCATTGTCAGTGATGATCCTTTCCGGGATACCGTACCGGCAAATAAGATTTTGCTTGATAAAGCGGGCAACAACATTCTTAGTGACGGATGCGAAGGAAGCTGCTTCAACCCACTTGGTAAAATAGTCAATGGCCACTAGGATGAAACAGTGTCCATTGGAGGTTGTAGGTTTGATCTCCCCAATCATGTCAATTCCCCACATAGCAAAGGGCCAAGGAGCCGTCAAGACATTCAGAGGAACCGGAGGTATGTGCACCTTGTCAGCATAAATTTAACACATGACAGGTTCGGGAGTGCTGATAGCAATCTGCTTCCATGGTAGACCAATAATAGCCTGCCCGTAGGATTTTCTTTGCCATCGTATGGCCACTGGAGTGAGTGCCAAAAGTACCTTCATGTAGTTCAGCCATGATCCTTTCCGCCTCAATCTTATCCACACACCGAAGCAGAATGGAGTCATGATTGCGTTTGTACAGGATGCCATTACTCAGGAAGAACTTAGCAGAAAATCTCCTTAAGAACTTTTTAGCAATGATTGAAGCTCCTTCCAGATATTCTTGAGCCTCGAGATACCTCTTGACTTCATGAAACCAAGGCTGGTCCACTACCTCTTCAGTATTAATCTCGTGACAATGTGTTGGTTCATCCATTCGTTTGATGGTGATCTGGGGAGCCTCGTTATCCCAATTAAGTTTAAACATAGATGACATTGTGGCTAGAGCGTCCACTAGCTGATTTTTTTCTCGCGGGAAATGCTCGAAGGTAATCTCCTCAAAATGTGGTAGCAATGTCAAAACATGTTCTTTGTAAGGGATAAGGTTTGGATGTTTAGTGTCACATTCCCCTTTGATCTGACTGATGACCAAAGTTGAGTCCCCAAACACATCTAAATATTTGATTCCCAAGTCTATGGCAGCTTTGAGACCAAAGATGCATGCTTCGTACTCCGCCATGTTGTTTGTACAATTGAAGCAAAGCCTAGCGGTAAAGGGAGTATGACACCCTTCTGGAGATATGAGTATAACACCGATACCATTACCAAGTGCATTGGATTCCCCATCAAAGAACAGAGTCCATCAGGATCCTTGTTCAGGTCCGTCGTATGGCATGATTCCTTCACAGTTGTCTAATGTCATGATGTCTTCATCCGGGAATTCAAACTTTATGGACTGATAATCTTCTACAGCTTGATGAGCAAGATGATCAGCCAATACACTAACCTTTATAGCTTTTTGGGTAGTATATTGTATGTCATATTCTATTAGGATCATCTGCCATCTAGCTATCCTCCCAGACAGAGCAGGTTTTTCGAAGATGTACTTTATCAGATCCATCTTAGATATTGTTGTACCCCAAAATTTGCCCTCCCATATTCTTCAAGAATTTGCAAAGTCAAGCTGCAAAAGTTCCCCAAGGGTTGCACAGTGCAAAGACCTCCTGAACAGTCAAAGTTAGGGTTTGTGTTCTGGTCAAGAAAATGAGTTTTCAAAGGTCCAATCAAGTCTCATATGCCTACAAACATGGTCAAGCATCCTCATATCAAGTTTCAAGACTTTCAGCATAAAATTGCACAGTCAAAAACCCTAATTGCACTACAGTCAACTGTAGGGGCAAAATGGTCATTTGACAGTCAAAAGTTCAAATTTTGGTCAACATATCATTTTGAAGCCACAAACATCATTTGATCAATGCTTGATTATGATTCTCAAAATTTGGCTCAGAAATCATCAAGATGCAAAAGTTTCCTTATTTGGACAGCTGAAAAAGTCAACTGAAATTGACCAGGGCATAACTTTCACATGGATTATCAGAAAAATTCCATCCAAAGCTCATTTTGAAGAGAAAGAAATTTCCTACAACTCATCTTCATACTTCAAGTCCAATAAATGCTCTCACAAAAAGTTATCAATTTCAACATTATAGGTCATTTTCAAAAGTCAACAAAAAGGGACTTTAAGTCAAAGGCCATAACTTGAGATTGGTAAATCAAAATGACATGGGACAAAAGACATTGGTTAGAGGACTCAAAGACCTTTCCAAAATGTCCAAGAACATGAGAAAAGCTTAAAAATTGAGCAAGTTATGCCTTGTGGAAGTTGGGAAATATTTGGATATTTTGAAAAGTCAACATTGATTCAAATGGTCTAAAATTGCTAATGGGCCCATTTTTCTTCCACAAATCATCATCCATGGAATGTGCACGACCACTTGGCCCAAAGGGAAGTCTTTCTTCATTTTTTATTTATTTATTTGAATTTTTATTTATAATAATTCATTTAAATCAAATTAAATGTATGAAAAATACTTAACCTAAAGTTTTAAATCTTTTTGTGCATGTTTTACCCTCAAGATTTCGTGCATGTACCAATATGGAAAGATTTGGATTGATTGGTATGATTGAGAACAAAAAGCACATGGAAAAAGATTGAAAAAATCTTTGAAAATCAATTTTCAAAAACCATCATTGCAAGAGATTTGGATCAATATTCTTAACCTAATTCACTACTACATATGCAAGGATCACAACCCTAATCAAAAAACACACGCAGCTGCTCAGAAAAACTCCATTCACAAATTGGAATTTTTTGCAAAAAACTCATAACTGAAAACATCTTTGCAGGTTGATTCAAGGCACGATTTTCATCTCATTAGCTTCCTCAAGCATCACTGAACGTTTCCCAATCAAGAACATTCTTCAAAGCTTAAGGAATTGGTATACAGAACTTGAAATATCTCATGAAAAATTCATAATCGTGTTTTCAAATCTATGCATTTTCATGACATTTTAATTATTGATTCATGTTCCTGGTATGATTCTAAAGCTAACCCATGCGTTTAATTGAGTTTTTGCAAGTTGTAGACGATTTCACCATTGCCAAATTCTAGGGTTTTCAGAGTTGGGAATTGGGCGTTTTCAAATAGCGTAAAATTAGAGAACCATAGTGCCATGAATGTATTCAGCAAGCCTGGACGATCTTGAACCCACCCTCGCGCTCAATTTATGAGCGTCAGAGGGCCATTCGCTATTTTCTCGTATCTCACCTATGGCAACATTTACAAAACCGTTGCTAGTTTGTTATATGTTTCAGGAAAATAAAACACGCGAAGAAGATGAATTCGTGGCAAGACGTGATAGGCCGGTTTGAAATTCGCGCGCAGAATCCACTAACATTTTTGTTTTCTTTTATAATATTTATTAGTTGTTTATATATCAAACGTGCAAATTAGCTCAGCTGGCAAGCGTTGTTGTTGTTAGTCCTCATGACCTGGGTTCGAGTCCCAGGTCTTCAACATTCTCAATATTATTTTGCAATTTACAATCCCATGCAGTGCCAACATCAAGACGCACCATGCACCCTCCTAATCAAGCCAGCCACGCGTACGTTGAGAGGGATCCAAGGGCACTGATTGAAAGAACACCATGAGCATAGGTCAACGCTGCAGCACACTACCTGGAAAGTCAATAAGGCCAAATCCTTAATGGGCTTAAAATGCTTTCAATTCACCTCCACATTGGGGACTGACACCCCCCTAGGTTTGCTTTTTTTTTTTATATTTTCTTTTTGCATTATTTCTATTCTTATTAAAATTATTATTTGTTTAAATTAAATTTACTTATTTTCATAAAATCACAAAATACCTAAAAATCAGAAAAAAGGGAAGAATAGAATAAATATTTTTGTTTTAATATTTCTTGTAAATAAAGGCATGTGATTAAACTTAGTTTTAAATTAGGTTGTAATTTTAATTCTTTTCATAATAAAATCTAAAAAACATAGAATTAGGTTTAATTAATAATTTTTCATCTTTTCATTTTTCTTTCATAAATAATTAAATAGATAAATATTTATTTTTATAATTAATTTGCATGTAAAAAAAATTAGGGTTAATTTAGGTTAAATTCTAATGTTTTCTTAATAAATTAAAATAAAATAGAATTAGGGTTAACATTTAATTTCAATTAATTTTTTCTATTAAATCCTAAAAAACTAAAAATATCAAAAACATCTCTTTTTCTTTTTTTAATTAATTAATTCCATTAATTTAATTTTTGCAAAAGGGGCCAACGCCCTCGTTCTTAATTTCTTATCAATTTGCATATTTATTTCTTTTTCGCTTAAATATTCATGTATCTCTCCCAAGGCCTTGTAACATTTTAATTACTTCTCGCACCTTTAATTTCTTTATTTTTCTGTCAAATCGGGTCCTGGTTAATTTTGGCGATGTGGACCCGCGCCATTTGTAATAGCTTTAGATTTCTACATTCCCGCAATATTTTTAACTGTTAATCAAAAGCATGAAAGAATGTATGGACAAAATAAAAACAAGCGTAGAACACCGATAACATGACAAGATAAATGCAAATGAAAACGACACACAAATCACACACCACCCCTAGGGTACGCATCACTGTTGCCTTGCCTCGAAAGGTGATCGTCGAGTAGAGGATGTCTTAGTAAGTCCTCATGATCCGGGAACCTGGCATGAGGGTAGCTTCTAAGGTATCTTCCCATTACTCCGGTGATCACACTGTTGCCTTGTCCCTCGAAACGTGGCCATCGACTATAGGACGTCTTAGTGAGTCCTTATGTTCCATTGATCTAGTTGCCTCAAAACGGTTGCCTCGGAACAAGTTGCCTCGGAATAGTTACCTCGGAATAAAAGATCAATGGCATAAGGGTAGCTCCTAAGGTATCTTACCTTTGCTTGGTGGCCACACTGTCCCTAAACTCGAATTGACCCGAACACCTCCAACGGTGGTGCTACCTACCTCTCAATGGTGGGATGGCACTACTTTAAAGGACATTTACACAGACGAATTCCTTAGGGTAGGTAGGTTCTCGTAGATACTTGCTCTAATCTCAAAAAATACTTTTCACACCAACACATTTTCAAAAAGCTTTCGAAAGCAATTTTTCAAACACTCTTGAGGACCGATACAAGAGTCGAACTGGAATTTTCAAAGAGACTTTTTTTAAAAAACCCACAGTTGAAAAGCAAACAAACCATTTTGAAAACACAAATGAGCAAGTATCTAAGAGCCCGTGGATAACCATGGATAGAAAGGGTGCTAACACCTTCCCTTTCTATAACCTACCTCCCGAACCGAGAGCAATCTCTTTAAGGAATTTTTCTGTGCTTTTGTCCTTTCCATTTGGAGAAAATAAAAGAAGGTGGTGACTCTTGCTTCCGCGACATTTCGCGAACCAGCATTAAACAGTCAGTTCCAGATCCACCGATCACAGAACTGGCGACTCTACTGGGGACCAAACTTAAAGTGAGGTGTACCTTAGGGCTAGTTCATAACTATGTTTTCAATTGTATTTCTTTGCTTGCTTTATAATTGTTGGTTGCTTGGGAGTTCTATAGATCCTAACCCGGATCTGGGGGATACCTTCTTAGAAAGTAGCAACAAGGCTGTGAGGGAACTGTGCGGGGTATACCGACATGGTTGAAACAGTCTGCTACGTTGATGTGGCACTTTGGTGTGTACCGGTAACCCTTGAGTTCAGTCAAGGAGAGTACGGGGCCTCCGCGTGGTGTCGTGAAGCATCAACAGACCTTAGGAACCTTAATTGAACTATCTTGGCCTTTTTTGGGTAGTGAGATAACTGACTTTGGTGCAGTCCGAGGTTGGTTGATACTCGATACTACACTCAATTGAGGGTTGCTTTCCTGGAATATTTCGGTCGCCAGTTCAGTGGCTAAATCGAAACGATGAACAATGAAAGCAATCCCGTGATATTGGGACCCTTAGAACCCGGTTACTTCTAATAGGACAGGTTGAGCCCACCAACTTCAAGAGGGTAATACCCAGACCTCATGCTGGCCTAAACTCTAAGGGCTTCTATTGTGTGACTTGCGTGCCTTCATACTTGACTATTTGCATGCTTGTTATCTGACACATGAACTACTTGCAGGTTTTGTTTATAGTCCTTAATTAGGACTCATAACAGGGCTTACTAAATTTCTTGCAGGTTATGTTTTAAGTCCTTAACTAGGACTCATGACAGGTTTTACTTGAGTTTCTTGCAGGTTTCTGTTTATAGTCCTTAATAAGGGCTCATAACAGGGTTTATCCATACTACCCCATGCATCATGACATCATACCATTGCATACATCCTAACCCATTTCAAGGATCTCAAGGGCTTGTGATGCAGGTCATGATGAATCAAACATCTAGCAAGGGGCAAAGAGGATTTATTTTTCTCTAGCCAAGGTTGTCAGAGGCTATGACCCACTTGATATGGTGAGCTTTGACACTTGAAGAAAGTTCCCTAAGCCAAGGTGGTCCGGGGCTATGACCCACTGGATATGGTGAGCCTTCTACCCTTGAAGAAGGACTCTCTACAACAGGAAGTTCCTTCAATCAAGCTACAAAATGCAAACTCTAACAATTTTCTTGTTTACCCCGCGAGGTCCTTGAAAACATTGCATGCATATCATACATATCATTGCATAACAGGTACCCTTTGGACAGGTCACTTACCATCTCCGCTGTTTATTTCAGCAATGGCCCCCCAACGAGACAACCAGGACTTTTTTGCTCAAGAGACCCGGTTCGGGGAAATCCTCCTGAATCTATCCAAGGGGCAGGAGGAGCTAAGGACACTTCTCATGGAGACCTTTGTTAGAAACAGTGCTGAGGGTGAAAGGCTGAAACACCTACAAGCTGAGATGGATGCAATGAAAGCCCAAATGCTGGGGCAGAGGAATGCCATTCAAGGTCTAGCTCAAAGACAAGATGAGCTCCGGTTTCTCGTCAACCAACTGCTTCAGGGTAACCAACTGGGGCAAACGTCTAAGGGTAAAAAGCCAGCCATCATTCGACCATCTTTGAGACAAAGAGGAAAGGAGAAAGCTCCTCATATGGCTTCAGTATCACCAGTTCAGTATCAACCTCACCAGCTTCAGCCAGGCAAGCCCAAAAGGCAATTCACCAAGCTCAACGTGTCGCTGCCTCAAGCCTTACAACAACTACTGAGGTTGAACTTGGTAACTCGAAAGGATCCTCCTAAGAATCCCAACAGGACACCCTCAAGGTATGACCCCAATGCTCATTGCGCTTATCATTCTGACAGCCCGGGGCATGCTACAGAGGATTGTTGGACTTTGAAGAATAAAATCCAGGATCTGATTGAGGAAGGAGCTGTGGAATTCACCCAAGACGGCCAGGCTGAGTGCTTTTACCATCCCTACAGGAGGCACCATTTGAAGTAATAGGCCCTGAGAAAAAAAAGGAAAAAAAAACTTTTGTTCATTCGAATGTTCAAGTTGTAATTTTCTGTTTGTTCAAACATTTACTCATTGTTAAACATTGTTATTTCATTAATGCATCGCATATGTCTGTTTTGAAACAATATATTCGTGTTCACTATATGCAAATTATTTTCATATTTTTTCTGATGTCAACTCTTGATCTAAAATTCTAAGCCTCTTGAGGGAGGATGACGAAAACGATACCCTAATCTACAGTATGCTTTTGAACAGACCCCGCTAATGAGGTACAGGCATTGCTTCAATCCCTAAACACTGGAGTTATAAGGATGATAATCCCTCGTCAACCCCTCTGAGCCAAAGAAGTAGGAATTTTTTTCTTTTCGAAATTCAAAACCCTTAATTATAACCTGGGGCAGGGTAGTCTCTCAGTTGATCCAAGTGCATAACGAATGGCACCGAAGAGGTCCTTACAAAACGAAGAAAGACAGTGATGGTTCCGAGTAATCAATAAAGAAAGGCAGTCATTATCTCAAAAAATAAAGAACCCATTAAGTCAAAACCTATGAAGGAGACTTACAAAACTGGGGCATCCCGCTGACCGTAATTCTAAAAAAGGAAACAGTTCAGGCAAAAAAGAAAGGGATAACAAAAAGAAAGAGGTCCCATAAACCCTCAACAAAAAAAGAGAATGACTGCCTATTCAAAATAAATCATCAATATCTGAACCATCATTGGAACATCAGAGCAAGGACTCAAACAAGGTCTAACGTATGATCAACTGAGTTTAGGTTTGGAGAACATCACGAAGAGCGGGTGGGTACAAATAATTTGAGCCTTTGTCCTTTGTTTCTTAAACCGTGAACCAGGCCACGTTATAACCCTAAAAAGTCCTAGCTGAAGCTTGGGTTAGTTCGAAAGCATACTGTTACGAAAGGTATCCTGACTCCTTAAGGCCTATGGTAAATACGGAGTTGACATCACGTTTTACAAACATTCACTTGTTTTATGAAAAGAATGCATTTTCAAAAATCTTCAAGACAGACGTAAGCTTTGCATTTTTGACATAACTTTGTTTGCATATGTCTTTTTGGTTGAACAACAGGAAATTCGCACGATGAATACCTAGCGAACAAAAGCACTTCCAATCAAGGGGCAGACCTGATCATGGTCTATCATCTGGGGCAATCCAATCAAGATTCGGAGAATCTCTCAAAGGCCAAATAGTCTGGGGCAAATCTCCGCCTGAGTCACTTGGGGGCATTCCAACAACGAATCTTGCCTGATCAAACATCTTCTGGTAGCAGGGCGACAAAAACACTTCTAAACAGGGGCAAATCCCTACATTCTGAAGGCACGGACATAGTCGAAAAAAAATACTATGCACAATCAAAGACCCGCTAGGTTGACATACCTAGGCAAAAAATAAGGGCTTCCCGGCGAACCAAAAGGGTTCGGGCAAAATGAGGGATGAAATGAAAAAAATCTGTACACCCGGCAATTCGAAAACCTGAAAAGGCGGCTTGGGCAAAAATGGGTATCCCGGTGGACTGAAAACCCGAAAGGGCGGTCCAGGCAAAAGTTAGGGATCAAAGTGTACGACTATGTCCTGTCACCTCGTCACCTGCCTACCAGAAGAAGGTCCGTCCATCAACAAGCTATCAGCACCTCTCAGGTCTTCCTCTCCCACCTCAGAAACAGGGGCAATAAGGAGTTGTCTAAGAGCAATCTAATTGTTCTGTCCTACAAGGTATCAAAACAGGTTCGGCTGAAGAACATAACCAGCACCTCAATTCCCCAGAGAGTAAGTCCGCAGTCAGTGCATCCTTCTCCAAACTACTATCAAATCTTAAGGAAGTTGAGTATCCTTCAGCAGATCTCAACATTTCCCCCAGCAGCATACATATTCTTAACAAGCATCCCCGGCAGTCTTGGTCTAAAGATTGATTCCCCGGCATCCTATCAAATATTCAGAGGAATCACTTCCCCCGCAGTTCAAAACTTCCCCAGGAGAGTCCAACCCAGTTCCCCAGGAAAATTGGGATTTATCTCCCCAAGCAGCCATCTCATCCCCAGTAGATCCTGGAAGCTTATCCCCTCGCAGAACACGAACGCGTCTCCCGGCTTTATTCAAAGAGTTATTTCCTTAACAGGATATAACTGGGTTATCCTCAGCCAAAAGCCATGGAAAGCGTCCTCGACGAAGTCTTCTTACCCCAGCGAAGTCTATCAAACACTTCCAACACTACAAGGATATCCTCAGCAAGCTATTATCAACAACTCAGCAAAGTATCTCTCTCCCCACAGAGCATCACTTCCCAGCAAGGTCGCTAGAGTATTTTTCTCCCCGCAGAATCTTCCATTCGCCAAAGTTTATTCCCTAACGGAGTTATCTTCTCCTACCGGTATTCTTGCAACTATTATTCCCAGCGGAAGTAAAAGCTTATTCTTCAATATCAGCCCAGGAGTGACTTCCCGGCACCCGTCAAGGACTTACTTTCATAGACGAAAACATACATTCATAAAACATCACATACATCATTATAGCATGCATAGACGCATCATATCTTACAAATCTCATTTATGTTGAGAACATCATTGCTTGATCCATATCATGCATTGCATATGACTGACCTTTACCTTTCAGGAAAGATTCAGTTAAATTCTCAATCATATTTCAAGACCTAGACCGGTTCAGTTAATCAACTCCAAAGATTCCTTATCCAGTCCAAGGCCTTCTCTAGTCCAGCTAAATCGACTCCAAAGAGATTTTTCTGATGAAGACTCAGTAGAAGTTATTTTAGGTTTTTCTCTGAGATTATAATTTCCTATTGGTTCTCTCTCCGACGGTGCATGAGATTTCCATTTTAGGGTTTTTCTTTGAGATTATAATTTCCTATTGGTTCTCTCTCCGACGGTGCATGAGATTTCCATTTTAGGGTTTTCTTTGAGATTATAATTTCCTATTGGTTCTCTCTCCGACGGTGCATGAGATTTCCATTTTAGGGTTTTCTTTGAGATTATAATTTCCTAATGGTTCTCTCTCCGACGGTGCATGAGATTTCCATTTTAGGGTTTTCTTTGAGATTTTAATTTCCTATTGGTTATCTCTCCGACGGTGCATGAGATTTCCATTTTAGGGTTTTTCTTTAAGATTATAATTTCCTATTGGTTCTCTCTCCGACGGTGCATGAGATTTCCATTTTAGGGTTTTCTTTGAGATTATAATTTCCTATTGGTTCTCTCTCCGACGGTGCATGAGATTTCCATTTTAGGGTTTTCTTTGAGATTTTAATTTCCTATTGGTTATCTCTCCGACGGTGCATGAGATTTCCATTTTAGGGTTTTTCTTTAAGATTATAATTTCCTATTGGTTCTCTCTCCGGCGGTGCATGAGATTTCCATTTTAGGGTTTTCTTTGAGATTATAATTTCCTATTGGTTCTCTCTCCGACGGTGCATGAGATTTCCATTTTAGGGTTTTCTTTGAGATTTTAATTTCCTATTGGTTATCTCTCCGACGGTGCATGAGATTTCCATTTTAGGGTTTTTCTTTAAGATTATAATTTCCTATTGGTTCTCTCTCCGACGGTGCATGAGATTTCCATTTTAGGGTTTTTCTTTAAGATTATAATTTCCTATTGGTTATCTCTCCGACGGTGCATGAGATTTCCATTTTAGGGTTTTTCTTTAAGATTATAATTTCCTATTGGTTCTCTCTCCGACGGTGCATGAGATTTCCATTTTAGGGTTTTCTTTGAGATTATAATTTCCTATTGGTTCTCTCCCCGACGGTGCGTGAGATGTAACTCCCTTTCAGATTATAATTTCCTATTGGTTCTCTCCCCGACGGTGCGTGAGATGTAACTCCCTTTCAGGTTATAATTTCCTTTGGTTCTCTTCCCAATACTGCGAAGATGGTAATTCCCACCAAGATTTTCTCAACGAGCGTTGTTGAAGTTAAAGTCACCCAAGGTTCTCTTACCATTCATGCTAAGGTAGTAACCATTCCTGGTTCATTCATCATCTTGTGAAGCTCCAGATCCAGCTCCTGTAACCAGTCAGGACACGTCTATACTAAACATCTGAAAACCAGCTCCTGCAGCGTGTCAGGTACTCATTTTTCTTTTGCAGGTATGCAGGTTCTCGCTAAGGAATCTCTTATGCGATCAACATTCAGATGGCATCTATAAGCCCATCATCCCCCATCAATCTCCAAATGGCATCTATAAACCATTTCCATCACACTGTTACTATGTGAGCGCAAATTTCTGGGCACTCTAGTGTTCAATCATCTTCTACCCTCGGATTACGAAAGGCACGTCAGCCAATCTGCATCCTCAGGTCTAAGAAGATTGAACAGGGGAAACTGTTGTACCCCAAAATTTGCCCTCCCATATTCTTCAAGAATTTGCAAAGTCAAGCTGCAAAAGTTCCCCAAGGGTTGCACAGTGCAAAGACCTCCTGAACAGTCAAAGTTAGGGTTTGTGTTCTGGTCAAGAAAATGAGTTTTCAAAGGTCCAATCAAGACTCATATGCCTACAAACATGGTCAAGAATCCTCATATCAAGTTTCAAGACTTTCAGCACAAAATTGCACAGTCAAAAACCCTAATTGCACTACAGTCAACTATAGGGGCAAAATGGTCATTTGACAGTCAAAAGTTCAAATTTTTGGTCAACATATCATTTTGAAGCCACAAACATCATTTGATCAATGCTTGATTATGATTCTCAAAATTTGGCTCAGAATTCATCAAGATGCAAAAGTTTCCTTATTTGGACAGTTGAAAAAGTCAACTGAAATTGACCAGGGAATAACTTTCACATGGATTATCAGAAAAATTCCATCCAAAGCTCATTTTGAAGAGAAAGACATTTCCTACAACTCATCTTCATACTTCAAGTCCAAGAAATGCTCTCACAAAAAGTTATCAATTTCAACATTATAGGTCATTTTCAAAAGTCAACAAAAAGGGACTTTAAGTCAAAGGCCATAACTTGAGATTGGTAAATCAAAATGACATGGGACCAAAGACATTGGTTAGAGGACTCAATGTCCTTTCCAAAATGTCCAAGAACATGAGAAAAGCTTAAAAATTGAGCAAGTTATGCCTTGTGGAAGTTGGGAATTTTTTGGATATTTTGAAAAGTCAACATTGATTCAAATGGTCTAAAATTGCTAATGGGCCCATTTTTCTTCCACAAATCATCATCCATGGCATGTGCACGACCACTTGGCCCAAAGGGAAGTCTTTCTTCATTATTTATTTATTTATTTGAATTTTTATTTATAATAATTCATTTAAATCAAATTAAATGTATGAAAAATACTTAACCTAAAGTTTTAAATCTTTTTGTGCATGTTTTACCCTCAAGATTTCGTGCATGTACCAATATGGAAAGATTTGGATTGATTGGTATGATTGAGAACAAAAAGCATATGGAAAAAGATTGAAAAAATCTTTGAAAATCAATTTTCAAAAACCATCATTGCAAGAGATTTGGATCAATATTCTTAACCTAATTCACTACTACATATGCAAGGATCACAACCCTAATCAAAAAACACACGCAGCTGCTCAGAAAAACTCCATTCACAAATTGGAATTTTTTGCAAAAAACTCATAACTGAAAACATCTTTGCAGGTTGATTCAAGGCACGATTTTCATCTCATTAGCTTCCTCAAGCATCACTGAACGTTTCCCAATCAAGAACATTCTTCAAAGCTTAAGGAATTGGTATACAGAACTTGAAATATCTCATGAAAAATTCATAATCGTGTTTTCAAATCTATGCATTTTCATGACATTTTAATTATTGATTCATGTTCCTGGTATGATTCTAAAGCTAACCCATGCGTTTAATTGAGTTTTTGCAAGTTGTAGACGATTTCACCATTACCAAATTCTAGGGTTTTCAGAGTTGGGAATTGGGCGTTTTCAAATAGCATAAAATTAGAGAACCATAGTGCCATGAATGTATTCAGCAAGCCTGGACGATCTTGAACCCACCCTCGCGCTCAATTTATGAGCGTCAGAGGGCCATTCGCTATTTTCTCGTATCTCACCTATGGCAACGTTTACAAAACCGTTGCTAGTTTGTTATATGTTTCAGGAAAATAAAACACGCGAAGAAGATGAATTCGTGGCAAGACGTGATAGGCCGGTTTGAAATTCGCGCGCAGAATCCACTAACATTTTTGTTTTCTTTTATAATATTTATTAGTTGTTTATATATCAAACGTGCAAATTAGCTCAGCTGGCAAGCGTTGTTGTTGTTAGTCCTCATGACCTGGGTTCGAGTCCCAGGTCTTCAACATTCTCAATATTATTTTGCAATTTACAATCCCATGCAGTGCCAACATCAAGACGCACCATGCACCCTCCTAATCAAGCCAACCACGCGTACGTTGAGAGGGATCCAAGGGCACTGATTGAAAGAACACCATGAGCATAGGTCAACGCTGCAGCACACTACCTGGAAAGTCAATAAGGCCAAATCCTTAATGGGCTTAAAATGCTTACAATTCACCTCCACATTGGGGACTGACACCCCCCTAGGTTTGCTTTTTTTTATATTTTCTTTTTGCATTATTTCTATTCTTATTAAAATTATTATTTGTTTAAATTAAATTTACTTATTTTCATAAAATCACAAAATACCTAAAAATCAGAAAAAAGGGAAGAATAGAATAAATATTTTTGTTTTAATATTTCTTGTAAATAAAGGCATGTGATTAAACTTAGTTTTAAATTAGGTTGTAATTTTAATTCTTTTCATAATAAAATCTAAAAAACATAGAATTAGGTTTAATTAATAATTTTTCATCTTTTCATTTTTCTTTCATAAATAATTAAATAGATAAATATTTATTTTTATAATTAATTTGCATGTAAAAAAAATTAGGGTTAATTTAGGTTAAATTCTAATGTTTTCTTAATAAATTAAAATAAAATAGAATTAGGGTTAACATTTAATTTCAATTAATTTTTTCTATTAAATCCTAAAAAACTAAAAATATCAAAAACATCTCTTTTTCTTTTTTTAATTAATTAATTCCATTAATTTAATTTTTGCAAAAGGGGCCAACGCCCTCGTTCTTAATTTCTTATCAATTTGCATATTTATTTCTTTTTCGCTTAAATATTCATGTATCTCTCCCAAGGCCTTGTAACATTTTAATTACTTCTCGCACCTTTAATTTCTTTATTTTTCTGTCAAATCGGGTCCTGGTTAATTTTGGCGATGTGGACCCGCGCCATTTGTAATAGCTTTAGATTTCTACATTCCCGCAATATTTTTAACTGTTAATCAAAAGCATGAAAGAATGTATGGACAAAATAAAAACAAGCGTAGAACACCGATAACATGACAAGATAAATGCAAATGAAAATGACACACAAATCACACACCACCCCTAGGGTACGCCTCACTGTTGCCTTGCCTCGAAAGGTGATCGTCGAGTAGAGGATGTCTTAGTAAGTCCTCATGATCCGGGAACCTGGCATGAGGGTAGCTTCTAAGGTATCTTCCCATTACTCCGGTGATCACACTGTTGCCTTGTCCCTCGAAACGTGGCCGTCGACTATAGGACGTCTTAGTGAGTCCTTATGTTCCATTGATCTAGTTGCCTCAAAACGGTTGCCTCGGAACAAGTTGCCTCGGAATAGTTACCTCGGAATAAAAGATCAATGGCATAAGGGTAGCTCCTAAGGTATCTTACCTTTGCTTGGTGGCCACACTGTCCCTAAACTCGAATTGACCCGAACACCTCCAACGGTGGTGCTACCTACCTCTCAATGGTGGGATGGCACTACTTTAAAGGACATTTACACAGACGCATTCCTTAGGGTAGGTAGGTTCTCGTAGATACTTGCTCTAATCTCAAAAAATACTTTTCACACCAACACATTTTCAAAAAGCTTTCGAAAGCAATTTTTCAAACACTCTTGAGGACCGATACAAGAGTCGAACTGGAATTTTCAAAGAGACTTTTTTTAAAAAACCCACAGTTGAAAAGCAAACAAACCATTTTGAAAACACAAATGAGCAAGTATCTAAGAGCCCGTGGATAACCATGGATAGAAAGGGTGCTAACACCTTCCCTTTCTATAACCTACCTCCCGAACCGAGAGCAAACTCTTTAAGGAATTTTTCTGTGCTTTTGTCCTTTCCATTTGGAGAAAATAAAAGACGGTGGCGACTCTTGCTTCCGCGACATTTCGCGAACCAGCGTTAAACAGTCAGTTCCAGATCCACCGATCACAGATATCAACAAAGTAGTATGAGTCAGCATATACTATCTTAGCCGGTGAGCAGCCCATGCCAGAGCGCAACAAGTTTTCTTGAGCAGTGAATATCTGGTTTCACAGTCGGTAAGCTTTTTGCTCAGGTAGTAAATAGCATGCTCTTTTTGGCCAGACTCGTCATTCTGCCCCAATACACACCCCATTGAGTTTTCTAAAATGGTTAGATACATGATCAGCGGTCTTTCCTCGACTTGTGGCATCAAAACAGGAGGCTCTTGTAGGTACTCTTTGATCTTATCAAAAGCAACCTGGCATTCATCATTCCATCTGACTACTTGAACTTTCTTCAATAGTTTGAAGATTGGCTCACAAGTAGCTGTTAGGTGAGAAATGAATCTGGCAATATAGTTCAGGCGTCCCAAGAATCCTCTGACTTCCTTCTCGGTACGAGGAGCAGACATTTCTTGTATTGCTTTAACCTTGGCAGGATCGACCTTAATGCCTTTGTTACTGACGACAAAACCCAAAATTTTACCGGACCGTACTCCGAATGTGCACTTGTTTGGGTTCAACCTTAGTTTATACTTCTTCAACCTCTCAAACAGCTTTTGCAAGTGGTCAAAGTGTTCTTCTTCTGTTTGTGGCCGGGCTATCATATCGTCTATGTAGACCTCTATTTCATGATTTATCATGTCATGAAACAAATCTACCATGGCGCGCTGATAGGTTGCCCCAGCATTCTTCAGCCCGAATGGCATCACCTTGTAGTAGAATGTGCCCCACTATGTGACAAATGTAATTTTCTCCATGTCCTCAGGTGCCATTTTGATTTGGTTGTAACCTGAGAATCCGTCCGTGAAGGAAAACACTTTGTGCTGGGCCGTATTGTCAACCAGGATGTCTATGTAGGGAAGTGGAAAATCATCTTTAGGGATGGCCCTATTCAAATCTCTATAGTCCATGCACATTCGTACTTTGCCATCCTTTTTAGGCATGGGAACAATGTTGGCAACCCATTGGGGATAGGAAGTGACAGCCAAGAATCCGGCATTGAATTGTTTCATGACTTCCGCTTTGATCTTCTCTAACATGTAAGGTCTCATGCGGAGGACTTTTTGTTTTACTGGTGGACAGTATTCTCTTATTGGCAGACGATGTACCACGATGCCTGCATCAAGTCCTGGCATGTCTTCATATGACCAGGCAAAGATCTCAACATAATCATGCAACAGCTGAATCAGATGCTCCTTAACACTAGGCTCCAGATTGGCACCCACCTTGACCTCCTTTATATCCTACTTGGTACCCAAGTTGATTGTATCCACTGGTTCCTCGTGAGGTTGAATAGCTGTTTCATCTTGTTGTAGTAGCCTGGCCAGTTCCCCTGGTGCTTCACAGTCTTCCTCACCTTCGTCTTCAGCTTGGTAGATTAAATCCTCAGAGTCACAAAAGGCCATAGCAGTATCGTTACCCATGGGATCCGGAATGGAGGGGTACCTGCATTTGTGAGTGTGGGTGTGTGTAAGGGTATACCCATCCTTTAAAGAATAAAGTGTAAAAGAAAGAAAATGAGCACAAAAAGTTTGTATGTGAAAAACGTCCATGATTCATTCAATGTCATATGAAGATGAAATAAAAAAAACCCTTACAAATGGACCATTGGGCCTCAGGCAAGACACAAGGTTTTAAATGTGCGAATTGTTTGTGAATATTACAAGTCCAACAGAAGTGTAAAAGATAAATTACTGAGGGATGAAAGTTATTGGGACAAAGTCTTTGGCTTCCCAATTGCGAAGTCCTCCGTTGATAGTAGGAAAGATCCAATCCTCCAAGCTGCAATCCTCTGCACCATCTTCCACTGCATTGACCTCTCGGTTGTTAATCTTCAAGGGTGGCCCTCAAGCACGGGCATGACGCACAACCTTCTGAGCACTTGAAGTAAACCCTAAGCCAAACTTGTCAGATTTATACGGAATATTCGGAAGTTGCCCCCAGATGGTGCATCCACCCTCCTCTACTACTGCCTTGACGTCCATCAGAGATGACATCCGAAGCGGAGGTCTTGTGATCTTGGGGATCTGGGACACTATCTTGGTTACTGCTACCTCTTGAGAGGCTTCTTCGAAATGTTGAAAAGGAGTTTCAATGAACTCGCTGTCCAATTCTACATACAGGAAAGAATTGAGGTGGCTAATCATATACTCTTCCTCTCCGTGGACAGTGATAATCTTTCCATGGACCGGGTATTTCGGAATCTGGTGCAGTATGGAGGTGAGAGCATCGGCATTATGGATCCAGGGCCGTCCTAGCAGATAGGAGTAAGAGGGGCGGATGTTCATTACATTGAAAGTTGAGTTGAAAGTTTGAGTCCCAGCCTTTATGGGGATGTCCACCTCCCCGTGAACCATCCTCTTTGAGCCATCAAATTCTCTTACGACTATGTTACTGGGTTTCAACGTCAATCCTTCGCAGTCTAGTCTGTCGAGAGCTTTCTTCGGTAAAACATTCAAAGATGAGCCAGTGTCCACCAAGACATGGGCCAGAGTTGTTCCTCTACATTCCACTAAGAGATGTAATTCCTCGTTGTGCTTCCTTCACCTTGGAGTCAGATCAGCATCCGAGAAGCCTAGGCCATTATCAGCTGTCAGGCTGGCCACACAATCTTGAAATTGGTCAGTAGACGTCTCTTGAGGCACATGAGCTGTCTTGAGGAACTTCACCAGGGCTTTCGCATGTGCCTCAGAACACAACAACAATGTTAGCATGGATATCTTGGAGGGAGTTTTCCCCAACTGTTCAACTACGTCGTAGTCGCTCTTCTTTACTATTCTCAAGATCTCCTCCATTTCCTTCTTGGAGGTTTCGGGGATAGTCAGTGGTTGAGCCTTCGTCCGGACAAGCTCTTCTTGAATACTTTTTCCTCGAATTTCAGCAGTAGGAGTGTTGGTAGGGATAACAGCAGGGGTTGTGTCGTCTTTGTCATTAGAAGCACTTGCAGATATGATTATTGGTATGGAGGTAACCTTTGGAATAACCACGGGTCCAAAAACTCCCTTTGGAGGGGAAATTTCTAGAGAGAAGATTCTACCGCTTCGGGTAATCTTACTGGTTCTGGCAATATTGCTAATGTCAGAGTCTTCTTCTTCGGAGCTCATTTCTTCGGAGGCCGACCCATCTTGTTTGATACCATGGTAGTAGATGTCTCCACCGTAATTCCAGGGCACTGTTTTATCTTATTCATACGAGACTGACCCAGGCATTGTGATTATAAGAGGAGTAGTTTTTGGAACCGATGTAATCCTAACGGGTCTTTTGGGGACCCTGGAAGGAATAGGCGAGATGGTTATGATTGAAATGTCTTCAACAGGAACAGGTGAAACAGGAGCACTTTCAAACAGAATCTCTTGGTTGTCTATCAAGCATTGAATGCATGTCTTCAATAAAGGGCAAACAGTTGGTGAGGATAAGCAAAGATGGCAGTCTTCATTACAACCCGGGAATATGCCAGCTTTCAACAAGTTTACCTTAATGATTGGGAGTGGAGTCAAGAGTTCATCAACTGTGGTAGCAAACAAATCTTCTTCGATAGCATTGGTGTTGTGACCATGCCTAGGCATAGGAGCAGAAATGACATTTGGCTTCTCAGGTGCATCAAGCTCAATCTCTTTTGCATCTATAAGGTCTTGAATTTTGTTTTTCAGGGACCAACAGTTGTTAGTGTCGTGACCCGGACTTTCAGAATGATATGCACATCTGGCATTTGGGTGATAATGAGAGGACGCAGTGTTGGGGTTATTTGGAGCCTCCTTCAGAGTTGTCAAATTAGATTTCATAAGATGTGGTAAAACCTGGGCTAGAGTCATATTAATTCTGGTGAATTGCCGGACTGGCCTTTCCACCCTTGGTTGGTTACTTCTTGGTTGATCAGATGTAGGCTTCGGGATCATAACGGCTCCTACCATTGGTCGGCGCTCAGCTCTCCCTTGGTTCCTTTGTGGATAAACAGAAGATACCTCCTTCTTCCCAATGAAAGGCTTTCTCACAGCTGTAGAGGCAGATGAATCCTTCTGAATCTTTCCACTTTTTATGCCAGCTTCCACCCTCTCTCCGGTTAGTATTAGCTCAGTAAATCCTGTAGATGAGCTTCCAATCAGATGGTTGAAGAAAGGGCTTGATAGAGTGCCTAAGAACATATCCACCAACTCCCTTTCAGACAGAGGGGGTTGAACTCTCCCAACTAGATCTCTCTATTTCTGCGCGTAATCTTTGAAACCCTCATTTGAAGCCATAGCCATACTTTGAAGTTGAGTACGAGTAGGCGCCAAATTTGAATTATATTGGTATTGCTTATAGAAAGCTGCGGCAAGATCTTCCCAGTTATGGACGTCGGCCCTTTCCAATTGGTAAAACCAATCTAGTTGTGTTCCATATAGGCTATCTTGGAAAAAATGTACCCATAGATCTTTATCGGTGGAGTGCGGCTAGATCTTTCTCACATATGATCAGAGGTGTATCTTAGGACATGACACCCCATCATATTTTGCAAACAACAGCACTTTGAACTTTGGTGGAATCACAATTCCCGACACTAGTCCCAATTCTTCAAAGTCTAAACCTGGTACCCTTTGTATTTCCATAGCGTTCAAACGCTCTTCAAGATTTCTGTACTTATTGTCAGCTGACGGATACTGTTCTTCAGAGTAGTCTTCCTCTTCTTCCTCCTCTTCAGATTCTGACGGAACTGTTGTTTCCTTTCCTTTTCCTTCATCAGAGGTTGTTGCGAAATTCAAGGTTCTTCTAGTCTGTCCTTGAAACCTTCTCCCCATGATTACAACACCGGTTGGTTTTTTCTCTTTCTTCTTCTTCTCTTTGGCCAACAAAGTTTTCAATTCCTCTTGTCCTTTGGCTAGGGTCATGAGTAACTGTTGAAACTGCGTGTTTTGAACTTAAAGGTCTTTGACTGTCTGTTTGAGATCCATCTTACTGAAATAAACAGTAGAGAGATGAGGAAACTCGTTGCAAAAGACTTGTTTATGTTATGATGAATAAAGATGCAATATGCAAATGATTCCAAGGAAAATTAGAGATTTAAATTTGTTCAAACCAAAAAGGAACACACGTCATATTAAAAATCCAAGTTTGAATACATCATGCCTCCTTGGGCTTATAATGAAAGAAACAAAATACAACCGAACTCCTAAGACAAAAAGACTGAATGCATCCTCTTTGGAGCAATGTAGGAATTTAGGTTTTTCTCTTCATGAAGCAGTTTGGTGAGCTCCAGAACCTTTTTCTCACTGGCGTAATACTGGGCTTCAAAGGTGTCTCTCTCTTCCTTCAACTGTACCTAAGCTTTCTGCAGGTCTTCTAGAGAGGTAGGCATGCGGGGATGAAGAACGGTGTATGGGACGTCTCCTTCAATAACAGGCTCAATGATGACAGGAAGTATGGGAGGGTAAGGCATCAAGAGACTCTGGGCACGAGCCCGTACCCACTTAAGGTAAGGCTCGAGAGGGATAGTGTTTTTATGTCCCAAAGTCCTACTGTCCACCTTGTTCACCATTCCCCAAGCACGTGTAAACCTCTGACGGTAACCTTGGTCTTCTTTGTCGTAGTCAAACACCAGACCTTGGATGAGCATCTCATGAGGGCCGTCTCTTCGGGCATACCCAAATTGTCGAAGATCTAAGCATGGGTTATAGGTGATACCTCCCCTAATACCAAGTAAAGGTAAGTTAGGGAACTCCCCACAGCGGTCAATGATAGAGACATTTTCCGAGGATCTCGAACACCAACGGATATCAGAGTGGGTGAGAGACATCATCCTTTGAGACCAAGTCAGTCTTTGCTCGTTCTTCAATGCTGAATGAGGCAGGTGTGAAGTGAACCACTTAGCGAGTAGGGGAATACGACACAAAAGAGTACCTCTTTTCTTCATGGTGCAAGTATAAAGGCAATGCAAGATATCTCCTAGTAAGGTAGGTATAGGATTGCGAGAGAGAAAGACTTTGATGGTGTTAACGTCTATGAATTGGTATGAATTAGGAAATAGAACCAAACCATAAATGAGAAGAGCCAGGACATCTTCGAAAGTTTGGAAATCCATGTCGTCCCAGAATGAACGAGCCTTTTCCAATAAAAACTTAGCTAGAAAGCCTTTAACCCCGCTTCTTATCTCCCAATTAATTATGATGTCGGCCCTCTTCATATGCAAAGCTTCGGCGATGACTTCAGGTTTTGGAATCCCTTCTAGACCGGTGAATGGTATTTGATCAAGCACAGGCACCCCTAAGAGTAGAGAGAAATTTTCCAGTGTAGGTACCAATTGATAGTCCGGGAAAGTGAAACAATGATGTACGGGATCAAAGAATTGGAATAGTATACTCATCATCTCTTCTTGGAAGTTGGATGTAGCCAAACTAAGGAGTCGACCATATTTCTTGGTAAAAGGAGAATCCTCGGTCACTCTTGAGGCTAGCTCTTGAAGTTGAGGATGTGCTTTTACAAAGCTGATTCGAATGGTGTTTCTCTGGAGGGAATTCATGTCCTACAAAACAAAAACAAAGATAAATTTCTAAATCCTTGAAATGGTTAGTGAGCATGCATATGATGTTCATGATGTTTATGATGTTTATGTACAAGTAAATATATGCACACACCACAAACAAGTCCCTATGTTTTAGGCTTGCATGAGTTTTGTAGGTAAGTACCCTCTTTAAGTCTAGTTGGCTCAACATGTCCTAGCAATAGTGATCGGGTTCTAAAGGATCTCAATATCACCGACCATTCTCTTAGGCATTGTCTCAGCATAACAATCTTTTCTTGCGGCCGAGATATCCCAAAAGTCTAGCCTCAATGAGTGTAGTATCGAGTATCAACCAATTTTCAGCTCTACACCGAAACCGGCTATCTCACTACGTCCTAATGTCCAAGTTTGTTTAATTAGGGTTCTAAAGTCAATTAGTGCTTCATGACACGACTCAGCGGCCCCGTATTCTCCTCGATTCACCACGAGGGATACCGGTACCCACAAATGCGTCACACTAACATAGCCATTGTTTCAACCATATCGGTCTACGATGTACAGTCTCTACAATCTATTGTTATTTACCTATAATGTATCCCAAATTCGGGTAGAGGATTTCACACCCAAACAAAGAACCATAATGTAAAGCATACAAGTCAAACAATGTAAGCAAATAAATGTGATCTACCCCTAAGGTAACCCCACTTTTAGAATTTTCCCCAGCGGAGTCGCCAGTTCTGTGATACGGTGGGAGAACTGACTTGAGGTTTTGCGTTTTATCGCAAATGTTGTGGTTAGCAAGAGTCTCCACCGACTTTTCTTTTATCCAAAAGGAAAGGTGAAAAAGCACAGGAAAGACCTTTGAGATTGTTTCTTGAGTTCAGGGGGTAGATTATGAAAAGGGAAGGTATTAGCACCCCTTTCATCCATGGTTTTCCATGGGCTCTTAGTTACTTGCTAGATCACTTGCTTTTGTTTTGAAATTGTGTTTTGTGTGGTTTTGAAAGTATTTTGTAAAAGAGGCCATTGTTTAGGCAATCTTTGTAATGATTCTCATTCGTAAGAATGTATACAAAGATGTTTGTCTTTTTGAAAATGTCTTCAATGTTTGTAAGATGTTTGGAAAAGTGTGTGTTTGTTTTGGAAAATAGCAAGGATAGTTGTTCGAAAATACAGCAAGTAACTAGAAGCAATCTACCTACTCAAATGTCTTTCTTATGCATTTTTTATTCCTTTGATATTGTTGTATTACCATTGATTTGGTAAGCAACCCTATCTTTGTATGTAAATGGAACGGGCGTGGGTCATCATACAACCATGATTAGTAATGTTGTAAAGTATCTTAGCATTTTGAGGGACTAAGATCATTTTTGTAAGGCAACTATGAATAGCATCATCGAGGGACTATGATCTTGTTTTTTTGTTTGTTTTGCTAAGATACCTTACATGCGTAATATGGCCATTTTGTTCAAGGAAAACAAGTGGAGTAACCCTAGGGGGTGTTTGTGTGCAAGTGTGTCATTTTCATGCTTGATTTTGTCTTGGATTAGGGTTTTCTATTTGATTTGTTTTTATCTTGCCATACAAACCCTAATTACTAGCATGGTATATATAAAGCGATAAATTGGCGGAAAGTAAATATCCTAGCTATTACAATCATTTGGGGATGGGGTATACAATTTATAAATGGGGATTGTAAGAAATTAAAATCCTAATTATCTATTACAACCATATTGAATAGCCATGAAGAAAATATATGAAGCACATAAAGATAATGAAAGGAAAAGAAAACATTTTGGATCATTATGTGTCAACACATGCCGTAAACTCAAGCTTCTCGAATGCACTCTTGTTTTGATGAAGACAAATCATGATTGATAAAGAAAGCAAAAATTATTGATCAAGCTAAAATCCTCTTTGGATGAAGTCTTTGGTTCAAGTCCTTAGCAAATTTCAAGGTATAATGATAATATGTACCTTGAACTTAAGATATAGATGCTCAATGATCAAAAGGAAACATTTTATATTGTCCAACCCTTTATTCAAGTTCTTTCAAAGCAAAAAATAAATTTTTATTTTAGTGCAATTGATTTTCATGTTAGTGCCATCGATTGCATGCTTCAGTTTTTCAAAACATTGGCTACTGACTTCCAGTGCAATCGATTTGCATGGTTATGCAATCAATTGCACAGTCAAATTTTTTTGGAAATTTGGCAACTGGAACCTCGTGCAATCGATTTGCATGGTTGTGCAATCGATTGCACACACAAAATTTTTGGAAATTTGGCTACTGGAACCTCGTGCAATCAATTTGCATGGTTGTGCAATCGATTGCACGCTGTATGATTTTTAAAAAAAAATAGCTTCCTTACACCTTCCTGTTCATGATTTTTTTACAAACCTTTTCTTCAAAGGTCACTGCATTTTAGCCTCAAAAATGAACCAAATGATTATGATTTAAATGAAGAGTTTAAAGTTTAAGGAGACTTACCTTGCAACTAGAATTTATGCTTTGAGCTTGAGGTGTTGCTTTGTGGACTGTTATGACCTTCTTTTAGTTATGAGATTTTTGAGAGTTTGTCAACAAAACTTATGGTTTTCTTTCTCTCTTTTCCTTCTTCTTTCTCCTTTTTTCTAACCTCTCTCCTCTTCTCTCTCTCTTTTTTTATCTCCCCTCTCTCTTGTGATTGGCCTCTCTATTTATAGAGATGGTTTGATACTTGAAACAAAACTCAGATTTTGAATCACATGTTATGGCTAGGTTAGATTGTACATGAAG
The DNA here is from genome assembly GCA_948472305.1 of Vicia faba. Classification (NCBI taxonomy): domain Eukaryota; kingdom Viridiplantae; phylum Streptophyta; class Magnoliopsida; order Fabales; family Fabaceae; genus Vicia; species Vicia faba. Next base: position 1,209,129,738 of record OX451739.1, read on the forward strand.
CAAGCTTGAAGATTATAGTTCCAATGCTTTGTACTTTGTTGCATAGAGTTGTTGGACACTTTAAGCATGCCCTTCTGATTTTGTATGTTGAGTGTGTGTATAAGGGATAAGTTAGAGGCTTAAGGAGAGCTAACTTTGTGATTAAAGCTACTTTGCAAGAATGGCAATGTCAACTTTGTGCCAAAAATGGAAAGATCACTTGGACAATGCTTAAACTAATTGGACCATAGCTCAAAAGTTTGTGTAAACATTAAATTATGGTAAGATTTTCAAGTCACAAGGCCTGCAAAGTAAGATTATGCAGCACATCATGCCAATTGGATTATGTGTTTTTCAACAAAAATGGCTTGCAATTCAAGAATAAATATCCAACTTCAGGCCCTTGAATCTCCTAGCTCAAATATGATAAATTCATGCTCTTGGATGTTTTGGAAATATTGAAACACCCTCTACAACTTTCATGTTGACCACTTTTGTTAAATCAAACCGGAACTTGATGAAAACTGGCCAAGAAGTTGGGATAAAAACCTGACCAACTTTGATGAAAACTGACTTCATGAATTTATACCATAAAATCCAAGCATTTATAGGATAAGTTGTGTAAAGCAATGTTGTAGATATCATGGAGATCTACAACTTTCATGTTGAAAGTTTCTTTTGAATCATCTTGCATCATGTTGGAAATTTGGCATAAAGTTGTGAAAAAACATGAATTTTCCAACACTTAAAAAAATTTCTAAGTTTGAAATTTTGACTTTTCAAAGATGAAATTTGAATTTTTTGATTTCTTGATGAACAAGTTTCATATTATTGAATGTCTTGATGAAATTTGATCTTTGGAATGTAATGTTGACCAAAAAGTCAAAGTTTGACTTTCCAGTATGCAATTGACCATTTTGCCCTTGGGCCAATTCCAAACCTAAATTGATGTATCACTGCTGCAAACTTGACGTCATAGAAGATCTTATGAGAAAATCTTTGAAAAAAGAGAGGGCAAATTTTGGGGTACAACAACTACCTCAACAGATAATGAAGGAATCTTTGACGATTGCTACCTCAACAGATAGTGAAGGAATCTTTGACGATTTCTACCTCAACAGGTAATGAAGGAATCTTTGACGATTTCTACCTCAACAAATAATGAAGGAATCTTGGACGATTGCAACCTCAACGAATAGTGAAGGAATCTTTGACGATTTCTACCTCAACAGATAGTGAAGAAATCTTTGACGATTACTACCTCAACAGGGTACTAGAAATTTGTCTGATCATGTAAGTAGTTGATGATATTTGTCTGTTTATAGACTTTTACCTGAAAAGATATAGGGTTAGCCGTATGCAAAGTCATGATGCATGAAGTGTAAATGATGCTCTCAAAATAAATGAGATTGTAATATATTCATTCATACTGCATATGTTATGACATCTATAAAATGATGTATGAGTGCAATGTATGAACGTGTTAGTCATCCCATTGCTTTATTGTTGAACTAGGGAAAATGAATCCCTGATTATTGCTGGAGAGTACCGGGAAGTTGAATCCCGGACTGCTGTTGGTGAGTGAAGAAAGTGATTCTTCAATTTCTACTGGGGATAATGAATGGAGATAATTTTTTTGGCAATTCCCCTTCTCTGCCGAGGATCTTCGACTTCTGTTTGAGAATGATTTCGCCGTGGGGAAGAGTTCTATTGGGAGACTTTACCAATCTGGAGAACAAACTCCGTTGGGGGATGAGCTTCCGCAACTAGAGTAATAAACTCTATTGGGGATAAGGCTTTATAAACTTCTTGAGATTTATAAAACTCTGTTGCAGAAGGTGAACTCCATAAATTGCTTTGGGAATTTTGTTGAAAATCCTGTAGGGTAATCTTGAGAAGCTTGGCGACTTCACTGGGGAAAACCTGATGTCGGAATAATAGTTGGAAATTCTTGTTCTGACGGGGATACGAGAATACCTGACCTCACTAGGTTGTAAGCTAAGGATATGGCGGTGACTTTTTAGTAAGATGCCCCTGCCTCTACCTGCTAGAGAAAGTACCTGCGGAGACTTTGTGGATGGTTTGAGTGTCATCCCAACTCCTAGGGCGCTTGGTAAATGTTGATCAGGATAATAAGTCTTCTACTGATAGACAAGTGACAAGATGACAGGACATAGTCATATGCTTTAATCCCTAACTTTTGCATTGACAGCCCTTTCGGGTTTTCAGTCCACCGAGATACCCTTTTTTGCTCAAGCCGCCTTTTCATATTTTCGACTTGCCAGGTGTATAATTTTTTGTATATATCCCTAATTTTTGCCCGAACTCTTTTAGTTCACCGGGATGCCCTTATTTTTGCCTAGGCCTGTCAACCTAGCGGGTCTTTTTCATGCGTAGTCTTTTTTGACTATGTCCACGTTCGCCAGGTATGGAGAATTGTCATTATCCATAGTAGTAAGTGTTGCCACACTGCCAGAAGATGTTTGTTTGATTGTACAGGATTCGTTGATGGAATTCATGTCCAATGCCCCAAGTGATTCAGATAGAGATCTGCCTCTGGCTATTTGGAATTTTTGAGAGATTCCTTCACCCTTGACTTGACTTCCCCAGGTCAACTGGACACCATGTCATGCCCCTTGATTATGAAAGGCCTATCACTAGAATGTATTTCCATCTGAGGTGATTCTGCTCATTGAGAGGATTTCTGTTCATTGAATATTCGTCTGTGAATTTCTCTGCTGTTGAACAAATAGTCAAACCCTAAAGGAGTCAGGATACCTTTGTAACAGTATTTTGGTTCGCCATTTAAGAATGCAAAGCTTATGTCTGTCTTGAAGTTTTTGAAAATTCATTTTTTAGTAAAACAAATTTTGCAAGAATGTGATATCAACTCAGGATTTATAGCAAACCCTACAGGAGTCAGGATACCTTTGTAACAGTATTCTCTTGAGCTAACCCATGCTTCAGCTAGGACTTTTAAGGGTTGTAACGTGGCCTGGTTCACGGTTTAAGAAACAAATGATAAAGGCTCAAATTTATTTGTACCCACCCATTCTTTGTGATATTCTTCAGTCTTATGCTCAGTTAATTGTGCATTTAGATCCCAATTGAGTCTGGAATCTTTGCTTTGATACTTGGTGATGGTTCAGAAATTGAACATTTGTTTGAGAAGGCAGTCATTTTTGTAACCTTTTCTTTTGTTGAGGATTTGTAGGACCTCTTTTTTTTATTGTTATCCCTGGTTTTGCCTAAACTGTTTCTTTTGTGATTACAGTCAGCGGGATGCCCCAATTTTTTCTTAATTCTCCTTCATAAGTTTTGACTTAGCGGGCTTTTATTTTGAGAGATAATGATTGCTTGTTCTTAATGATTATGTGGAACCATCACCACCTTTTGGATATCATCTTCTACACTAGTTGTCGTGTATGAAGGGAAAGCTTGCGACTGAATGCGCCTCTGAACTAACTGAGAAAACTACCTTGCCCCAGGTCCGAATTAAGGGTTTTAATTTGTGTGAAAAGAAAACTCCTACTTCTTTGGCTCAAAGGGGTTGACTAGGGATTATATTCCTTATAACTCCACTGTTTAGGATTTGAAACAATGCATGTACATCGTCAGTGGGGTCTGTTTAAAAGCATACTGTAGAGATTGTGGTATCTTTTTCGTCATCCTCCCTCTAAAGGCTCAAAGCTTTTGATCGAGAGTTGAATATCACAAAAGGAAAGCAATTTAAATATAGTGAATACGAATTAAATGATTCAAAACATACATATGTAATGCATTGATAAAGTAATAAAGTTTGACATGAATAAATGTTCGAACAATCAAAAGAAAGTTACAAATTGAAAATTCTAATGAACAAAAACATCTTCGTCTGATCTTGTCACTTCAGGTGGCATGTCTTTGGGAGACGGCAGAAGAATTCAGTCTGGCCATCCTGTGTGAACTCCAATGCTCCTTCATCAATCAGGTCTTGAATCTTGTTCTTCAATGCCCAACAGTGGTCAGTGTCGTGCCCACGACTGTTGGAGTGATACATGCATCTTTCATTATCGTTGTAGTGAGGAGAAGAAGTATTAGGTTTTTTAGGAGTCTCCCTTAATACAACCAGCTTGGCCTCCAATACCTGATGCAATGCTTGAGTCAAGGACATGTTGATTTTAGTGAATTGTCTCTCGGGCTTGTCTTGCTTTTGTTGATTACCCTGTTATGGTTGGTGATGCCGTTGTTAAACCCTTGGTATAACAGCCTTCTAGAAAGGCCTACTCTGCAAGCTAACTTTTTATCCCGTCAGCGGTTGATGAATGTGTTAGAACAATGTTTGAATCTAGTACCCTATATTTAAGTTTTGATGATAACAAAGTGAAAAGATATAGTATTTATATGTTTCATGTTTGAACTATATGCTGCCTAAAATTACTATGCTCTGACTTGCAGATACGCTGATTAAAATAAGCAAGATCACTTCTTCAGCATCAGAATTTGATTTCATACACCAGCATCAGAAGTTGCTGAATCAGAACGTGAAGATTAGATGATCAACTCACGTACATGCTGAAGCTTGATGGACAGAACTGCGCGTAAACAATCTGATACAAAAATAATAGTCCATCAGCAGCGAAGCAGAATCAGAATGAGCCAAGCCAGAACGTGCATTGAAGAAGCAACGGTACTGTGCATTGAACGCTAATTAATTCCAACGGCATCATTCTAGACAATATCTGCTCAAAAAGGAAAGCTTGTTATTAGCATTGAATCAAGAATATTGCATTCAACGTTCATCTTCTCAAGTGCTATATAAACAAGGCTTCGAAGATTATAATGGCTAATGCTCTCCAATTCTCTACACGCACAAAGCTGAACAATAATCTTCATCTACCAGTTTTGCTAAACCATAAACTCTGATACTCCATTAGTGTTTAGCATTCTAAGTTTCTAAGCTTCATTTGTGTATACATCACAGTTGTGATAAAGTTTTGTAGAAAACATTCACACACATTTGTTTTATACCTTTGTAAGAAAGTGTTGCCTTGACAAACCGGATTGTGGTTTGAATCAAGAAGGCTTTAGCAGTTGTTAAAGCAGTCTGTAATATTCAGTTGAATATAGTGAATTAAGACCTCGTTGGAGAGAGGCGAAATCACCTTGACGGGTGGACTGGAGTAGTTTGAGATCAAACGAACCAGGATAAAAATACCTTGTCAATTGCTTTAAGATTTCAGTTTTACAATTCAACCCCCCCTTCTTGTGTTTTTCACCCCTTCAATTGGCATCAGAGCGCCTGGTTCTGAGCTAAAACACTTAACCGTGTCAGTACAAGATCCAGCGTCAGAAAAACACAATGGCAGGAAACAACTCTCATTTCAGCAATGACAACAATGAGGACAGAGACAGATTCAGCGGCAAACCTCCAGTCTTTGATGGAGAAAACTTTGATTACTGGAAAGACAGAATTGAAAGCTTCTTTCTAGCACATGATGCTGATCTGTGGGATATGGTGACAGATGGATACACGCACCCTGTGAATGCAACTGGTCAGAAGATTGATAGAAAATCAATGACTGATCAACAAAAGCGTGATTTCAAGAATCACCATAAGGCCAGAACCATCCTCCTCAGTGCCATCTCCTATACTGAGTATGAAAAGATCTCCAACAGAGACACAGCTAAGAACATCTTTGATTCTCTCAGAATGACGCATGAGGGCAACGTTCAAGTCAAAGAAACAAAAGCTCTGGCGCTCATTCAGAAGTATGAGGCGTTCAAAATGGAAGAATCTGAATCCATTGAAACTATGTTCTCTAGATTCCAGATTCTGGTAGCTGGTCTCAAAGTTCTGGACAAAGGATACTCTACTGCTGACCATGTCAAGAAGATAATCAGAAGTTTACCCAAGCAGTGGAGGCCTATGGTTACTGCTCTGAAGCTAGCGAAGGATCTCAACAAAATCACTCTGGAGGAACTTATAAGCTCCCTCAGAAGTCATGAGATAGAGCTAGAAGTTGATGAGCCTCAGAAGCAAGGTAAGCCTTTAGCTTTAAAATCTAACAGAAAATCTGAATCTAAAGTTTTGCAGGCAGTTGAAGAAACATCTGATGGATCCTCATCAGAAGAAGACGAACTTTCCCTTCTCTCCAGAAGAGTAAATCAACTGTGGAAGCAAAGACAAAGGAAGTTCAGGAATCCCAGAAGATCTGATCAGAACGAGTCTTCTTCCAGATACAGAAGGACAGATTCTTCCTCTGGATACAGAAGATCTGAAGGCTCCTCCGGTAGCAAGAAGCCAAACACAAAAGACATCATCTGCTACGAGTGCAATGAGCAAGGACACTACAAGAGTGACTGCCCAAAGCTTCAGAGGGAAAAGCCCAAAAAGAAGTTTGGAAGAGAGAAGAAGAAAAGTCTCATGGCCACATGGGATGACTCTGACTCGTCTGAAGCTGACTCAGAATCAGATGATGAAAGGGCAAACATAGCGCTCATGGCTAACATTCCAGATGATAGTGAAGCTTCTGAATCAGACTCAGAATCAGACACAGAAGAGGTATTCCCTAACTTCGCTGTTAATTTTACAAAGGCTGAACTTGCTGAAAGCCTCAATGAAATTCTGGAACGTTATCAGCAGATTAGAGCTAAATTCAGAGACCTGAAAAGGAATCTTGAATCTGAATCTAATAAGTCTGAGAGTCTCAAATTGGAAAACTCTGAGCTGAGAGATAAAATTTTAAAATTAGAAAACTCTTTACAAAACTCTCAGAAGGAACCAATTTCTGAAACTCCCAGCAACGCTGATGAGATCATCAAGGAGTATGATCATAGTTTCCAGAAGTTCCTTGCTAAAAGCATAGATAGAAGCAGAATGGCTTCAATGATCTATGGAGTTAGCAGAAACGGCAGGAAAGGAATAGGATACCTAGGTAAGGTTCCTACACCTAAGAATGTCATGGATTTAACCATTAAACACACTCCTTTAAATTCACACTTTGTGTATGGTCACACACATGACATCAAATATACTAGTAGTAAGCACTCTGTGAAACCAAAATTCAACCAGAGTTTTGGAAAAACTAACAAATCAGGACCCAAGAAGATCTGGGTACCTAAGGATAAAATAATACATGTTGCAGATATCTTTAGCAGCAAGTCAGAAACACCAGTCATGGTACCTGGACTCTGGCTGCTCACGACACATGACGGGAAGAAGGCATATGTTCCAAAGCCTGGAACTTAAGCCTGGAGGCCACGTTGGCTTTGGAGGAAATCAGAGGGGAAAGATTATTGGCTCTGGAACTGTAGGTAACGGAAATCTTCCCTCTATTAATAATGTTCTGCTAGTTGATGGATTGATGCATAATCTGTTATCCATAAGTCAATTAAGTGATAACGGTTATGATATAATCTTTAATCAAAAATCATGTAAAGCTGTTAGTCAGAAAGATGGGACTATCCTGTTTAATGGTAAGAGGAAAAACAACATTTATAAAATCAAACTTTCTGAACTAAAGAGTCAGAACGTAAAATGTCTTCTGTCTGTTAACAATGAGCAGTGGATCTGGCACAGAAGATTGGGGCATGTTAGTATGAGAAGAATATCTCAGATTAACAAACTCAATCTGGTCAGAGGACTTCCAAATTTGAAGTTCAATTCAGATGCTCTGTGTGAAGCATGTCAGAAAGGCAAATTTGCAAAACCTTCTTTTAAATCCAAAAATGTTGTTTCCACCTCTAAGCCATTAGAACTTCTGCACATTGACTTATTTGGACCAGTTAAAACTGCTTCAGTCAGTGGTAAGAAGTATGGGTTAGTAATCGTAGATGACTATAGCAGATGGACATGGGTAAAGTTCTTAAGATACAAGGACGAGTCACACTCTGTGTTTGTTACCTTCTGTAACCAAGTTCAGAATGAAAAAGATCTTAGAATCGTTAAAGTCAGAAGTGATCATGGTGGAGAATTTGAAAATAAAGATTTTGAGTCATTCTTTAATGACAAAGGCATTCTGCATGATTTCTCTTGTCCTAGAACTCCCCAACAAAATGGAGTTGTAGAACGAAAGAACAGAACATTGCAAGAAATGGCCAGAACCATGATCAATGAGACAAACGTTGCTAAGACTTTCTGGGCAGAGGCAATAAACACAGCGTGCTACATTCAGAATAGAATCTCAATAAGACCTATTCTGGAAAAGACTCCATATGAATTGTGGAAGAACAGAAAGCCCAACATTTCGTATTTTCATCCATTTGGATGTACTTGCTTTATATTGAATACGAAGAATTATTTGAACAAGTTTGATTCTAAGGCACAGAAGTGTATTATGTTAGGATACTCTGAACGCTCAAGAGGGTACAGAGTATACAATACAGAAACACAGATTGTGGAAGAATCAATCAGTGTTCGTTTTGATGACAAGCTTGACTCTGAAAAGTCAAAGCAGAATGAAAATCTTGCAGGTATAGAAATTGAATTTGCAGGTTCTGAAGACAAGTCATCAGAAGCTCTCAACACAGACATTCCTTCAACGTCTGAAAGAAGCAATGCTAGAAATCCTACAACTGCTGCTGATCAACCTCAGAAGAGATTACCCAGAAGCAGTTTGGATCACCCAGAAGAAACTATCCTAGGAAGAAAGGAAGATCCAATCAAAACAAGAGCAAGCTTCAGAAACTCTGAAGAAACTCTTATGGGACTTGTGTCTCTGATTGAACCTTCTTCTATTGATGAAGCACTTCTGGACAATGACTGGATTCTGGCAATGCAAGAAGAGCTGAATCAATTCACCAGAAACGACGTATGGGATCTCGTTCCCAGACCAAAAGGATTCAACGTCATTGGAACAAGATGGGTGTTCAGAAACAAGCTAAATGAACAAGGTGAAGTCATCAGAAACAAGGCACGACTGGTTGCACAAGGTTATAGTCAGCAAGAGGGGATAGACTATACAGAAACCTTTGCCCCAGTCGCCAGGTTAGAATCTATCAGACTTTTAATCTCATTTGCTGTTAATAGAGGCATCACTCTGTATCAGATGGATGTCAAAAGTGCATTCTTAAATGGTTATATAGAAGAAGAAGTTTATGTTCACCAACCCCCAGGTTTTGAAAATACAAAACATCCAGAACATGTTTTCAAACTGAAAAAGTCACTGTATGGTCTGAAACAAGCTCCCAGAGCTTGGTATGAAAGGCTAAGTAACTTTCTGCTTGAAAATGAATTCACCAGAGGGAAAGTGGACACTACTCTATTCTGTAAAACAGTTAAGAGTGACATTTTAGTCTGTCAAATTTATGTTGATGATATTATTTTTGGTTCTACTAATCCTTCTCTTGGAAGAAAATTTGCCAAGTGTATGCAGGCAGAATTTGAGATGAGCCTCATGGGGGAACTGAAATTCTTTCTAGGAATTCAGATCAATCAAACTCCAGAGGGAACTTACATTCATCAGAGCAAATACATCAGAGATCTTCTGAAGAAATTTGACCTCTCAGAATGTAAGCCATCAAAGATTCCAATGCATCCCACGTGCATTCTGGAAAGAGAAGAGGTAAGCAAAAGTGTAGAACAGAAGGTCTACAGAGGTATGATTGGTTCTCTCCTTTATCTGACAGCTTCAAGACCTGATATCTTATTCAGCGTATGTATTTGTGCTAGATTCCAATCAGATCCTAGAGAATCTCACTTAACAGCTGTTAAGCGAATTTTCAAGTATCTGAAAGGTACTACTAATCTAGGTTTGTTTTATAGAAAATCTAGTGATTACAGCTTAGTAGGCTACTGTGATGCTGATTTTGCTGGAGACAGAGTGGAACGTAAAAGTACTTCTGGAAGCTGCCAGTTTCTGGGAGAAAATCTGATCTCGTGGTCCAGCAAAAGGCAATCAACAATTGCTCTGTCAACAGCAGAAGCTGAGTACATAGCAGCAGCAGGATGTAGCACACAAATGCTCTGGATGAAAAGTCAGCTTGAAGACTTCCAGATTTTTGAGAGTAACATTCCTATTCTTTGTGATAATACTTCTGCTATTTGCTTAAGTAAGAATCCTATTTTACATTCTAGAGCTAAGCATATAGAAATAAAACATCATTTCATTAGGGACTATATTCAGAAAGGTATTTTAAACTTGAAATTTATAGATACAGACCATCAATGGGCTGATATCTTTACTAAACCCCTTTCAGAAGATAGGTTTAATTTCATTCTGAAACATCTCAGCATGAAAGTATGCCCAGAATGAAAATGTTTTAATTCCATGTATTTATCTTCAGAATGTAATTATATTACTGTGAACTTCTGATCAATCTTCTTTCAGAAAGATAGAACATGCAGATTGTATCAGATGCAAGTCTAAAGATCTGAGAGTCTAATCTCAAAGACAGACGTGCTGATCACTACATCAAACAAGTGTCATCCAATCATCAGCAAATCCCTGAAGCAGAACGCGTGCACGCTTCTGAGAAGGCAAAGCGCTGATTGGGTGCATTGAGACACATGTCTGGTAACCGTTTTTAAGTATCTTTCTCAAATCCCCCAAAATCAGCAAGCATTTAATGAAAAGTAATCACGCTTGTTAATGGCAATCATTATTTTTTTTCTCTCTCTTAAAAACGTTTAATTTTTCAAAATAATTTTTGAAAACTCTATTTAAGCACACTAATTCCTCATTCTTATTCTTTACGCTTTCTCATAATCATTCAAGTATTCTCTGCATATTTCTGAGTTTATCTCCTTCAAATCTTTTTCTCTCAAATCATTCTCAAGCTTTTTTTAGTGAGAACAATGGCATCCTCCAGCATTTCTGCAGGAAATCAGAAGAAAGAAACCTCTGAACAATATCAGGTGCCCCTCAGAACTCTTCTCACACCGGTAAAGAATCTTGAGGTTCTCTCTGAGTTAATCATCGACTTTGAAAGTTTGAAGGAAAATGGATTTGACCTAACTGAAGAAATTAGGGCTCAAAAGTGGGAGAGGTATTTCGACAGGTTGGTTGGACCAACATTCCCAGAGCTTGTCAAGGAATTTTGGATTCACGCCAAGATTCATAAACATCTAGTCATCTCTTCTGTCATGGGAAAGAAGATAGTAATTTCTGAAGACCTCATTGCTAGGTTAATCGGTCAAAGTGGTGGTGGAGTCCGTTGTGTGGACATGGCTGATAGATGCCCTGATATAGGTGTGGTAGCCAACAGCATTTTCACTCTTGGTTTTCCCAGCAGCAAAATTAAGGATCTGAAGGATCACTGCAGAGTATGGGCCAAGATTGTTCTGGGCTGCTTCAATCACAGGAAGCCAACAAGCTCTCCTGATTATATAAACGTGGATCAGCAATTTCTGATCTACTTTATTGATCAGAGGGTGAAGATCAATCTGGCACACTTCCTGTTCAACCATCTCAAGACCAGTGTGAAAGAGACTAGAGAAGAAGAAAGGACCAAAAGGGACTGGATACCATTTGGAAGGCTCATATCAGATATTCTGACAGAGAATAAGCTGATAGATTATCTGAGCGAAGCTCAAGTGCTGAGCACCCTTGAACCAACTGTTGGAAAACCGCTGAACGCTAAGAACCTGAAAAAGATGAAGCTGATAGAAAATATTAGGAAGGAACCCAGAGCTACTTCAACTGCTGACATCTCCAGCAGAAGAGTGCCTCTGAATGATTTCCCAAAATTTTCTGAAATGGAATCCCAACCGGATATGTTTCTCAAGTATCCAGATTCATACAAGGAAGAAGATACAGGTTCAAAGCTGAAGATCAAAGATCTGAGTCAACCCCAACCTGAAGTGACTCAGAAGAAGACAAAGAAGAGGAAAGCAGAAGGATCATCTCATCAGACTCCAAAGAAAAGAGGTAATTCATCTGCTGCCCCTATTTCAATTTCATCTACTATTCCAACATCTGCTGCCCCTCCTAAAACCTCTCACAGAATATCAATCCCAATCCCTACCATTGATGAAACCATACCAGAAGACCCTTCTGAAGCCTTACTACTCAGAAGACCCAGAACAAAGATTCCCAAACAACCAACTGTTTCAACAACACCAGCACTTGATAGAGTGCTAGCTGATATTGAGCGTGAACATGCTTCTGCTCAACCAAATTCTGAACCACCAAATATTCCTCCTCCACAACCAGAACCACAACCTGAACCAGAAACACAACATCAACCAGAACCAGAACCACAATCACAACAACCACTCACAGAAGAACCTCTGATCCCTGAGCAATCAGAGATTCCACCTCCTCAACCAGAAAATAATCCACCTTCACCACAAACAGAGTTTCACCGCTATGAAACCCCTTCTCCTCATCATTCTGACCCCCACTCACCTCAACCTTCACCGCTGGCAATCCAGTTGCCATGTGGAACCACTATTGTCAGGCCCCAGTTGCCATCTTCAGAGGAATCAACACCTCCAAAAACTCCAACCACTCCAATAGAAATATCTGACTCTGATTCTGATAACCCTCCTCCAAAACAAACAGCCCCTCAGCAAACCTCTGAAAACCCCAGCAGAACTTTCATTGACTTAACAAGTCTTGAACGTCTTGCTGATCTAAGACACAAAATTGCCATACCCAAACCAAAGCAACCAGATGTTGGCTCTGGTATTTTGAATTTTAAAACAGGTATGCTGCAATGGATTGCTTCTTTGAAGCAAGTCTGTCCGGGGATGATCGACCCAGCTACTTCTGATCAGCTCTGGTCACAGTTCAGAGTATGGGTACGTGCTGAAGCCCTCAAGCTACAGGACGTCAACTACGAGCAGGCTCAACAGAACTTTAGCAAGCTGCTGAAGGAAGTTGAGAGTCAGCTGCCTCAAGAAGTTGTACTCCCTCTGGACAGTGAATCTTGGTCTGAGAAAGAGCAAGCTGCACAGGTGCAACCATCAGAAGAAGACAAGACCATTCAGGCTAAAGAAAATCCAGCAGAAGATGTAGCTGAAAGTTCTGAGAAGCTTCCTCCTTCTGACCCTTCTCAAGCTGCCTTGGACAGGCAGGCTCTGGAAGAATTAAGGCTGAATGACTTGCGTCTACAGCAGCGGATGGAAGAGAATGATCAGAAGATGAAAGCAAGAATGGATGTACAGGACAGCAAGATTGACACTGTTGTCAACATGGTTCAGAAGCAGAATGAAACTTCTGAAAAGATTCAAGCAATGCTGGAAAGCCTGTTCTCACGCATGCCCCCTCAACCTTAAATCTTTTTCATGCATAACTTTTTATGTTTTCTTCATTTTCTGATGTATTGTTTTGACTATGTTTTGTAATGCTATTTTTCTCTGATTATGAACTATTTTAATATAATTTGTTTTTCTGATCTAAATTGTTTTTAGCACATCACCAACACTTTTTGACTGCTGACAAAAAGGGGGAGAACAAGAATGATATTTAAAATCAATAACGGCTAACTAGACATAAATTCTCAAACATTCTAACTCTCTATTACTTGAAATGTTTTTCTGTTTTGTTTTTAAGTCTACAGGCACAAGGAAGCTCCTGAACACTATGAAGACTAGAAGCTAGAAGCTCTGATCAAAATGTAGAAGCTCATGTTGCTCTGATCAAATATGAAGTTCTGATCGACCTAACACTCTGATCCGAAGCAAAGCTCTGACAGGAAAAGCTCTGAAGCTCTGCTCTCTGATAAGTCAAGACCTATAATCTGATGCTCAAAGATAGAAAAAGATCTGATCCTGAAGAACACGTATATCAAAGGGAAGTAACAAACTCAGGGGGAGTATCTCTTAACTCTGATTCCTCCTTACTTCTTAACTCTGAAACATTTCCCAGACACCTTTTCACGTTATTTTTCATTTAAAATATCTAGTTTTTGTCATCATCAAAAAGGGGGAGATTGTTAGAACAATGTTTGAATCTAGTACCCTATATTTAAGTTTTGATGATAACAAAGTGAAAAGATATAGTATTTATATGTTTCATGTTTGAACTATATGCTGCCTAAAATTACTATGATCTGACTTGCAGATACGCTGATTAAAATAAGCAAGATCACTTCTTCAGCATCAGAATTTGATTTCATACACCAGCATCAGAAGTTGCTGAATCAGAACATGAAGATCAGATGATCAACTCACGTACATGCTGAAGCTTGATGGACAGAACTGCGCGTAAACACTCTGATACAAAAATAATAGTCCATCAGCAGCGAAGCAGAATCAGAATGAGCCAAGCCAGAACGTGCATTGAAGAAGCAACGGTATTGTGCATTGAACGCTAATTAATTCCAACGGCATCATTCTAGACAAGATCTGCTCAAAAAGGAAAGCTTGTTATTAGCATTGAATCAAGAATATTGCATTCAATGTTCATCTTCTCAAGTGCTATATAAACAAGGCTTCGAAGATTATAATGGCTAATGCTCTCCAATTCTCTACACGCACAAAGCTGAACAATAATCTTCATCTACCAGTTTTGCTAAACCACAAACTCTGATACTCCATTAGTGTTTAGCATTCTAAGTTTCTAAGCTTCATTTGTGTATACATCACAGTTGTGATAAAGTTTTGTAGAAAACATTCACACACATTTGTTTTATACCTTTGTAAGAAAGTGTTGCCTTGACAAACCGGATTGTGGTTTGAATCAAGAAGGCTTTAGCAGTTGTTAAAGCAGTCTGTAATATTCAGTTGAATATAGTGAATTAAGACCTCGTTGGAGAGAGGCGAAATCACCTTGACGGGTGGACTGGAGTAGTTTGAGATCAAACGAACCAGGATAAAAATACCTTGTCAATTGCTTTAAGATTTCAGTTTTACAATTCAACCCCCCCTTCTTGTGTTTTTCACCCCTTCAGAATGACTTGATCCCTTGCCTCGACTGTTAGCCTCATAAGGTTGCATCCGTCTTGATGAAGCTTGTTGACAATGCCTCTTAGCTCTTCTTGTCCTCGGGCTAAGCCTTGGATAAGAGCCATTTGCCCCAGCATCTGGGTTCTCATTGCTTCTACCTAAGCTTGCAGTTGTTCCAATTGTTCATCCTTGTCGTTGTCAGGATGTTTCTTGGTCAGATTCCCGATGAGGAATGTTTTTAATTCTTCTTTCCCCTTGGCTAGACTCAGGAACATTTCTTTTAATTGAGCATCTTGAGTTTGGAGATCTTTATTGCCTTGTTTGAGATCCATTGCTGAAATTAACAGCGAGAACATGAGAGACCTGTACTGGAGACTACCTATTATGCAATGACATGTATGATATGTAAATGTTTTCAAGGATCGCGTGGGGTAAACAAGAAGACGTCAACAGTTGAAATTTGCAGCTTTGATTGAAGAACTTCGTATCATTGAAGGTCCTTCTACAAGAGTCAAGATCACCATATCAAGTGAGTCATAGCCCCTGACTCAAGTTGTTGAGTTTTGATCTTTTGAAGGCATTGGCTAGAGGAAAATAAATTCCCTTGCCCCTTGCTAGACGTCTGATTTATCATAACCTACATCACAAACCCTTGAGATCCTTGAAATGGTTAAGGAAATGTTGTGGCGTGATGTTGTGATGTGTATGTTATGCGCTAAGCAAAAGTGTAAGGTGATGAAGACAAGTGAGTCTAAGAAGTCCAAGTTACTGGATAATTACTGTAAACAAATCCTGCAAGGAGATCGTGTTGTTAGATAAAAACCTAGCAAGTAGCTCAAGTTGAAAGCAAACAAATCACACAAGCAGCCTTAGGTTTAAGCTTGCATGGGGTTTTAAGGTCATACTCTCTTGAATTTGGATTGGTTCAACATGTCCTATAAATAGTAACCGGGTTCTAATGGATCTCAATATCACTGAACTTTCCCACAAGCTTCGTTCGATAGGCGACTAACTCGCAACCAAAATAACTCAAGAGTCAAGTCTCAATGAGTGTATCATCGAGTATCTGCCGACTTTGGGAATACACCAAAGACGGCCATCTCGTTATGTCCTAATAGCCAAGTCATTCATTTAAAGCTTCTAAGGTAAGTTGACGCTTCATGACACCACGCAGCCGCCCTGTATTCTCCTTGATTAACTCAAGGGCTACTGGTACCAACCAAAGTGTCGCATCAATGTAGCCATCGCTTCAACCGTGTCGGTATAAACCGTACAATTTCCACGATCTATTTCTATTTACCTAAAAGGTGCCTCAGATCCGGGTGTAGGATCTATAGTAACCCAAAAAAAACCCTCAAAAGTAAAGCAATCAAAGCATACAAAGCAGTTAAATAATGAACTAACTCTAAGGTAACCCCAATTTTTATTTTCCCCAGTAGAGTCGCCAGTTCTGTGATACGATGGCAGAACCAACTGTTTAATACTGGTTTGCGTTTTTTGTTCACAAATGTTGCGGTAAGCAAGAGTCGCCATCATATTTTCTTTTATCCAACAAAGGAAAGGGTGAAAAGAACAGAAAAAGATCTTTTCGAGAGTTTTCTGAGTAAGGGGGTAGATTATGGAAAGGGAAGGTGTTAGCACCCTTTCCATCCGTGGTTTTCCACGGGCTCTTAGAGGTTTGCTCATTTTTAAAATGCCTTTGTGCTTTGTGTTTGAAAATATTTTGAAAATGCCTTAGTACGGCGAACTTTGTAATGTTTCTCGGGATAGTGGAGAAAATATACAAAGCGTTTTGAAATGTCTTTTGAAATGTATTTTTTGTGTGTAAGTGCAAAGATAGTTTGAGCAAACTTCTAACAACTAAATACTTTTGTACTCGAAAAGGTTGTTCTTTTCCTCCTTTCCTTTAAATAGTGTTATCCTACTATTAGTGAGTAGGTAGCCTTGTCGTTGGATGTTGAGGGACAATTGGATGGACGTTACAGTCACTAAGGCAACTTGTGGAGACACTTTAGAAATTCTGTTTTTGGGACTAGAACATTTACCGAGAAGGCAAATGTAGGGTCATCGAGGGACTATGATCTTTTGATTTACGGGTCTTTGCTAAAGCATTCCTGCCCCATGACTGTTTTATTGAAGGCAACAAAAGTGGGCGTACCTTAGAGATGTATATGTGCAAGTGTGTTGTGTTTCAGTTATTTTACCTTTAAACATTTAGGTGTTCTACCGTTTGTTTTCAGATCTTGTCATGTAATCCTAGTTAGCATACATCTAAGCAGTTAATATATGTATAGGAATTTAAAGTGCAGGAATTGTAAATCCTATGTTATTACAATGCTTCGGGGAGGGGATTTACATGTCCAAAATTGGGGGAATAAAGCAGTAAAGTGTAAAAGTTCTAATTAAGCTATTACAAACCAGTAGGCAGTTACAATAAAATAAACGCGTGCGAATTTGAAAATAACGTCTAAAAATCCTAAGAATAAAATATTTTTGTTGTTTTATTTTATTTTGGGAAGATGATCTTAATCTTCTTAATTTTAGTTTTGAGAAAATGTTAAGATAATTAAATGATTAATTAACCAAATTAATTTAATAGAAAAACTAGCCTAATGTTTTTGTGGCTTTTTTTGATTGATTTTATGTTGATTAAAAGAAAATAAATAAAATGGTCAAAACAAAGATGAAATCGAAGGAACAGGCAGTAAATCAAGAAAGGTGTAATTCTGGAGGCCTGGATCGAAAGAGGCTTGGGCTGTCTTTCGATCCAATGAAGAGACTTGATAGAAGGTGCATGAGGGGCTGCACTTTGGGGGTGTTTGATCTGGATATGTCATACTTCGATCTAGGAACCTTGGATCCAGTTCGAAGCTGAGCTGCTTTGAAGCTCTGAACAAGATTCTGAGAAGATATTTCCTGCAAAACGAAACAAATGTTAGAGATCCAGGGGGGACTTTACCCCCTGATTCTAATCTCCTCCCAATTTGAATCCTTCCTCAATTCGAATCTGTTGAGTCTGGGTCTGGGTTTAGGTTTGTTTTGTCCTGAGATTCAAAGGAAAAACTTAGATCGTGCCCCAGCAATGGCACGATCTCATCTCAGCACTTTAGCTTACATGCAACATAATCAGTAATAACAAGAATATATGTGCAATGTGTATTTAAATGTCATGAAGGTGCAATTTTTGGTTTTGCAAACCCTTACCAATCAATGATGTATGATCTGTGGCTCTGGGTATGGAGATGTTTGCTTAGGAGTTGGGGTGGAATCCTGGATGACCCAGGAACACAAAATTGGTATTCTTTTGGAATGGGGATGCCTGCAAAAAATGTATTTCGATTGGGAGCACTCTATGAGTTTTGAGTTTTTTGATGTGCTTTCTGAGGCAACGTGTGTATGTGTGTGTGTGTTTGTCCACCTTTGGAACTATATCCTTGGCCTTGTATTTATAGAAGTGTGATGGTGCATAGTAATGGCAAGAGACAGCCATTTAACCAGACCTTTAAAGCCATGAGACAATAATCAAACATATTAAAAGATTTCCTTTTTTGAAATATTCATGTCTCTTTTGGAATCTTGGATGAACCCGGACACCTTTGATTTTCGAATGCTCTCCTTCGAATGGCTCTGATGGCCTCCTTCGAGTGGACCTTTACATGTTCTTCGAATGGATCCTTTTAATGCTTCTTCTAATGAACTTTACATGTTCTTCGAATGAGTCATTGTTACTTCCTTCGAATGGCCTTCTTTGCCAGTTTCAAAGTCCAATTCGAATCTATTCAGAACATTCCATATTAGACAACTTCGACCAGCCCTTGGCCTTGTGATGAGTCTAAGTTCTGATTCGAAGTGTTCAAAACTTCCTTCATCAGAGCATCTTATATTAAGACAAACTCTGCACTGAAATGCCATTCGAAGGTAATTTCATTCTGGTGTTCTGATTGAGGGAAATTCTGAAGTTCCAGTCGAAGGACACTCTGAAGTTCCAGTCAAAGGACACTCTGAAGTTCCAGTCGAAGGACCTTTTGGAATTCCAGTCGAAGGGCCTTTGTCCATACCAATCGAAGGCCTTGTTGAAATGCCAATCGAAGGATCTTGTTACAAGGACAATCGAAAGGTACTTGTTAAAATGCCAATCAAAATGCCTTAATAACAGGCCAATCGAAGGACCTTTATCCATGCCAATCGAAGGGCGCTACGTAGATGCCAATCGAAAGGCATTTTGGACATGCCAATCGAAAGTCATTTTGTAGATGCCAATCGAAAGGCATTTTGGAGATGCCAATCGAAAGGAATTTTGGAGATGCCAATCGAAGGAAACTTAAAAACCTCACTCACAAATTTTCCTATTCTTTAGGAAAAGGTTTGTGACCAACCATGTAGGGGAAGACCTTGGAAAACAGGAGAGGGCAAATTTTGGGGTACAACAGTTACTATAACAAACTTTTCCCCACAGAGTTGCCCCAATAAAATTATCCCCACAAAGTTGGATTCATGCAATCCCCAACCAGAATTTCAATCCCTTGAAAACCCTCTCCCCAGCTGAGTTGGTCTTAAGAGAGAAGCCTTGTGGAATTTCTTCCAAAAAATTCATTCCCCCAGTAGGTCATTAAAATATTCTTTTCAAAAGGTTTTATTTCCCCAACAAACTATAAATCCCCCAATACGAGTCTTTCTCTTAGACTATTACAAATCATTGGACGAAACCCCTTAATCCTAGGAAGAGTCATTGTAATCCCCAACGGAGTAGTTACTTTACCCGAAAGCTACTGTGAAACCTGAATCCAACCAGATAATAATTAACCTCAAGGCTAAGTTGCTACGAAACATGGACCCGACCAATTATTAGTTTAACTTCTTCAATCACTAATAAAACTTCTCTTCCCCAGTAGAGTTTTCCATTATCCCCAGTGAGTTCATGCAAAGCCTGGAATCCAACCAGATAACAGTTAACTTCTTAATCCCCAACAAGTTGTTGTGAAGCCTGGAATCTGACCAGATAACAACTAAACTTTCTTCCTCTCCAATCAAGAGATAGCTCCCCATTAGAGCAATGGATAACTAAAATTCCTGAACTTTATCCCCCAATAAGAGATAAAAATTCCCCGCAGAGTCTCCTCAAGTAAAGAGCCAAAGTCAATGTTCCCTAGAGGAGTTCTCCTCTACAAAGCAGGAATCCCCAACGGAAGCATTCTAAAACAAAATTCGAAGATACACATACTCTTCATCTCCAACAAGAAGTCTGGGATTTAACTTCCAAAAGCTCCCAAACATTTGTCAAAGATGCACTTCAATAAAACATATCACATTCATACATCATATCATATACATGGAAAATACATATGGCATAATCTCATTTATTTTGAGAACATCATTACACCATACATACATCTGCATGCAACTAACCCTCTTCCTTGCAGGAAAAATCAATCATCGAATAAAAACCTCTTATGGTTAGATTTATTTCTTCCAGATTAAAGACAGGCAAATGAAGACCTCTTCTGGTTAGATTTATTTCTTCTAGATTAAAGACAGGAAAATAAAGACCTCTTCTGGTTAGATTTATTTCTTTCATATTAAAGACAGGCGAATCAAAGACCTCTTCTGGTTAGATTTATTTCTTCCAGTTAAAGACAGGCGAAACAAAGACCTCTTCTGGTTAGATTTATTTCTTCCAGATTAAAGACAGGCGAACAAAGACCTCTTCTGGTTAGATTCATTTATTCCATTTAAAGACAAGAAATCAATAGACCTCTTCTGGTTAGGATTATTTCCCCAGTGAAGTCACCAAACAACAGACCTCTTCTGGTTAGATTTATCTCTTCCCGTTAAAAACAGGAAAAAGACATCTACTGTTTCACTATAAATCGACCAGATTTATTCTGATACTTCTTCCAATTTCTACCAACAGTCACCATGGATGGCATCTGTAAGCCCATCTCCGACAACTCTTCATCATTTCTCCAAATAACATCTCTAAGCCCATTCCTGATGCAATCAACACATCATCGATTGCAAATTTCTGGGCATTCTAGTGTTCAATCATCTTTCACCTTCAAGTCACGAATGATGAATCTGACAATCTAACTCTTCAGGTTTAAGAAGATTGAACAGGGGCAGCTGTTGTACCCCAAAATTTTCCCTCTCTTTTCTCAATACATTTCTCACAAGATCTTCAATGGCCCAAGCTCGCAACACTGATACATCAAATTAGGGTTTAAGCTTTCATAAGGATAATTGGACTTTTAATGCCTAAAAAGACTTTCATGGATCATTATGGACCTCCAAGAATTATCATGACAAGTTTCAAGCCTTGGATCAGCAAAATTTCTCAGTCAATTGATTAGATGACCTAAAATCAGGTATATTGATGAAAAAGTCAACTGTAGCACCAAAAGTAAAATTTTGACTTTTTTGGTCAACATTAAGTTTCAAAGATCACAATTCATCAAGAAATTAAAATATACAAAGCTTGATGATCAAGAATCAAGAAATTCAAAAGTCAATGTGAAAAGTCAAACTTTTCAAGACTTAGAAATTTTATCTAAGTGTTTTTGTACATAATAATTTCATTACTTCGTGCCATTCTTTCACCAAGATGAAAGATGATTCAAAGAAAACTTTCAACATGAAAGTTGTAGATCTTGATGAGATCTACAACTTTGCTTTGCTGATCCAATCCTAGAAATTCTTGGATTGTGAGTTATAAATTCATGAAGTCATGGCATTTTTGATTAAACACTTAGAGAAATTTTCAGCAGGTTTGGTCAGGTTTTTATCCCAACTTCGTCGCCAATTTTCATTAAGTTCCAGTTTGATTTAATAAAAGTGGAAAACATGAAAGTTGTAGAGGATGTTTCAAGCTTTCCAAAACACCAAAGAGCATGAATTTATCATACTTGAGCTAGGAGATTCAAGGACCTGAAGTTGGGCATTCATTCTTGATTTACAAGGCAGATTTGTGATGAACAAGGAACCAAAATCTTAGCTATGATGCATAATCTTCACTTTACAGGCCTTAAACTTGTATATCACTCCTTAATTGAATGCTTACACAACGGGTTAAACTATGATCCAAGTGTTTGAGCCTTTGTCCAAGTGACCATTCCATTTTTGGAAGAAAACAACATATCCATTCATGAAAAGTTCACTTTAATCACAATCAATTTCTTGAGCCTCTAACTTGTTATTCTGATCACACTCAACTCCTATAAGTCAGAACAAACATGTTTAAAGTGATCAACCACTTTAGATAGCTGGGTACAAACATTGGAAACATGTTCTTCATGCTTGCTTTAAAAACAAGCAAGATAGCCATAACATGTGATTCAAAATCTGAATTGTTTCAAGTGTCAAACCTTCTATATAAATGGAGAGGCCAATTGAAAGAGAAAGAATTCAGAAAAATAGAGAGGAAATCCAGAAGTGTTGTTGTGTAGACAAGCCCTCAAAATCTCACACCTTCAAAAATCCATAATTGTCCATAAAGCTTCCACTCTTGAGCTTTGAAATCCAAATCCTTGAACCTCCCACACCTTGCAAGTTCTGTCCAAACAAACCATCCAAGCACTCCACATACATCATATAGAGGTTGTTCAAACACAAGAACAACTTCTGTAACATCATTATTTTTCAAGCTCAAGAACAGTCAAGACAGCAACTCAAGCTAAAAGCACAAATTCCAACTAAAAGGTAAGTCTTCTTGACTTTGAACTCTTCATACAAGCATCATTAGTGGTTCATTTGTGAAAATAAAATGTAGATATCATTTCCTTGAATCTAACTATATGCTTATCTTTCATTTTCACTAACCATGTGTTGAGAACTAACCCATGTATGCAGCAAAACAATGATAGAGTGAAAAAATTGCAGTATGAGTCGATACATACCCACATGATTCGACTCATTTTAGTGGCAGGACAAGTTATGAGTCGACACAAAACCTCATAAGTCGATGCATACTGCTATAACATGCACAAAACAGAAAGAAAAAAGGCACATGAGTCGACACAAAACACGAATGTGTTGACACATGCAAGAAATGAGTCGACATATACCATTATGCATCGATGTATACTAGGCTGATTTGATTTTACAGGAGCAAGGAAAAGTTACGTGTCGATGTATAGATGCATGTATCGACACATAATGGTTAAAAATGCAATTTTCCTCTCTTTTACACTGTTTTTATACTTTCTATATATTTTCTTCATGGCTATTCAATATCTTTGTAATATTTAAGCTCCTATTTCATCCCCATTCATAAATTGTACTCCCCATCCCTCTAATGATGTAATAGCGTAGGATTTTAATTTCAGCAAATTCTTCATTTTTCATATAATTGTTAGTAATTAGGGGTGTATGGCAAGACTAAAATCAATCCTTATATAACCCTAATCTAAGACAAAACAATGCATGAAATCAAAACACTTGCACACTATACCTCTAGGGTTAACTCCACTTGTTGCCTTGAGAAAATGGTCATGTTATGCATGTGAGATGCCTTAGCAAAAATAATCAAAAATACAAGATCATAGTCCCTCGAAGACGCTACAAATGTTTCCTTACAAATGATCTTAGTCCCTTACGAAAAATGCTAAGGTATCTCACAACATTACATCTTATGACTATACGATGACCCACGCTCGTCCCTTTTTATCCAAAGATAGGGCTTCTTACCAATCAATGGTAAGATAACAATGTCAAAGGAAGAGAGAAATGGACAAAGGACTTTTGAGTAGGTAGAACATTCTTAGGTTCTTGCTCACAATCCATCTCCAAAAATAAACATTTTTCAAACACACCAAACACTTTCAAAAACATGAAATATTTTCAAAAGTCCAACACTTTGTATGCATTCTTATAGAGATGAGAATCATTACAAATTTTTCCTAAACAAAGGCGCTTTTCAAAAATACTTTCAAAACTCACAATAAACACATTTCAAACAAAGAAATTTCAAAAGTGATCTAGCAAGCAACTAAGAGCCCATAGATAACTATGGATGAAAAGGGTGCTAACACCTTCCCTTTTCATAACCTGCCCCCCGAACTTAAGAAAATATCTCAAAGGTCTTTCCTGTTATTTTCACCCTTTCCTTATTGGATAAAAGAAAAAGTCGGTGGTGACTCTTGTTTTCCGCAATAATTGCGATCAAACACAAAACAACCAAGTCAGTTCTCCCACCGTATTACAATAGACAAAGTGTATAATCAGAATAACCTGCTTACAAAGAAAATCAACTCAATGTCTCGGGGTAAACCCTAAGAACTCCATACAAAATAACAACAGAATCAAAAGGTCCCAAGGGTAATCAAGGCTTCTAATCCTAAGTCCAAGAGGTCCATAACCCCATAAAGCCAATGATGTAACCAAATAGTCCATGTAATCTTAAGGTTTTTTTATTATTGTTCAAGTTGATTATTAAGTGTCTTCAAAAAGAAAATTAAAAGCTCAAGTGAGCAAAACAAAAATAACATGAAGATAAATGCTCAAGTGAGCAAAGATGAAAATAACATGAAATATAAATGCTAAAATAAATGGTGCATAAATGTAAAGGCATAAAATAAAAACAAAAAAAAGTAAAAGCACAAAGTAAAAGTCAATTGTTAGTGAATCAGAAGTTAGAGGTTAGTTAAATGACCATCTTGAAACGTGCATTTGAAAACTCATTAGAAGATTGATAAGATCAAAGCTTCCCAACAACAAGTTTCATTTTATTTTTGTCATGTATATAATTTACTTCAAGTTCTCGAGGCAGCAACATATGATCAACGATGTTTAAATAATTTGCTTAGACCAAATTTTATGAAGGTTCATTAGAGGATTGATAAGATCAAAGCCTCTTAACAATGAACCTTAAGGTTATTGGATCAAAGGATTCAAATTAAACATACTTGGGCTCACAAACATAGGTTTGGGCCAAGAATGATCATTTCTCGAATCAGGACAAAATTTAGCCCTATGTTAAGCAACCGTAAATATACTTATGTAGAAGTCACACCTATTTTGAGACCGATCAATAGCAATCTATGTACCATATGATTAGAGAAATTATATATAGATCATTCTCCAACAACATGTAGCACAATTAAGAAAGGGATAAGATGAAGAGGGAGGGGATGTATCATATGAAATCAGGGTTTCAAATATCACCAACATCATTCATCTATTTTGGTGGATTTGATTTTTCTACCTATCAACACCCAAGATCCAATGAGGTTGAGGAATTTGTCTCTAAATGACACCCAAGTCAGGACCAAATAAATAATAAAATAATATTTAATAAAACAATATTTAATAAAACAATATTTAAATGGTTAATAAAAAGGGAAATAATTGGTAAAATACACTAAGTATATTAAAACACCAAATAAAAATCCAAAAAAAAAGTCAGAAGTCAAACATGAATTAATAAGTGTTGGAAAATTTTCTTGGAATTTTTTAAAGTCATAAACTATTTTTTAACATTTAAAGAAATATGAAAAATAAACCAAAAATTGTAAAAAATAATAAAATCAGAAATAAAAATAAAATGAGGTCAATAATATTTGTCAAGAGGTCATTGGATCTTTCATAATTTTTCCAGAATTTAAAAATTAAGGAAAATGTTTGTAATCAATTAAAACAAGTTAAATAAAGTGAAAAATTATAAAAAATATCAAAAATAACAAAATAAAATTATGAAAAAAATAAAAACTAGAAAGAGAAAAATCCAAAGTATTTTTAAGAATTTTTCAGAATTTTAGAAGTTTAAATGATTTTTTTATGAATTTTTTAAGTTTAAAATAATTAAAATATAAAATTATAAAATAAAAATAAAATCAAAATGATGTAGACCATTGGATCAATGTCAAAACGTGTTAGTAATCAAATCCAAGGGATCTGGCGCGTTGAGCATATCATGGACATTAGTGAATAAACCACTGAATCATTAATTGAAATACAAATTTGAAAAAAAAAACAAGTGGTGCCTTGTCATTGATTGAGAGATGACACTTTGGTCATCTTCAACCTCCAACCACGTGAATTACATGTCTTACAAACTATAAAATTAGGAGCTCAGACCGGTGTCGTTCGCTTCGTCTATTCAAGATGATTTCAATGGTACCCTCGCGAAAATTTTATATAAACTGTAGCTCATTCGATTTGAAGGAAACCAGAAGAAAAAAGTTAAATAGATATTTGAAAATTCATGATCAAAACTTACTTCTAATTAAAAACAAATGATGCGATGAGTATCAGAGTGATGAGAGCTTTATTGTAGTAACAAATTTTAAGAGAATTGATGAAGGAATCTACCTGTTGAAGTTCAAATTCAGAGCTCTGAAACTTGACTTGGCTAGCATGATTTAGGACACTTAAGGGCTTGGTTCTTCTTCTGTTAGCTTCAGTGAAGTTCAGGGATGAAGAATTAGCAAATAAAATGGATTGACAGAGGCTGTAGAACCAAATTCGAAGTTATAGATTTATGAGTTATAGAGAGAGTTTGGGAGGGTGATTTTGGCTGTTCAAGCTTGAGGAAATGTTTGAGGGATGATCCCTATTTATAGTTGGACATGATGCATGGCTCAAGCGTGTGAATTGGATGAAAAATCAATGAAATCGTGTGAACCTGCTAAATGGAAAAAGTGTGACTTCACATGGCTCAAAATGCAGCATCGTTTCTCATTATGGCAAGTCCCTAAACATGATTAGGAACGAAATTGATCCTTACAAAGGCTTGTAATTGGGTTTAAATTGATTTTTCAAATTTGACTGAACATAAAATTTCAGCTTCAAGATACCAACTTTACAACCATGGTACCAACAAATTAGGGAGCTTTATGACTTCATTCTTTTTACAATGGAAAGATTTCACCACAAACTTCATAATGTGCCAAGAAAGGTAGCATTTGGATGCTTGAGTAAAAAGTTATGGTCAATTGAAATCGTGAAAAACACACTGAATTGTGGACTTGGACAAATATTAAGTTTTGAGTTCAAAAGTGACTTATAATAACTTGCCTTCAAACACGACCTTCCACTCAAAATTATGTTTTCGTCAATAAAAATGGCATGAAGGAGACTTCTTAAGGAGCATTGTGAAACTTGAATCATCCAAAAAATCCAAAAATTGAGAGAGTTATGACCTTGTGAAGTTAATGGAAATCCATGAAGTGGCCTATAATCATTTGAACTCTTAAGGCATCTTCTAATCATTTCAAGCTTTGAACATCAAAGATGAGTTAAAGCTTACCTCCTTAATATCAATGTGGAAAAATAATGGACTCAAGGAGATAAAAAGTGACCAATTTATGATCATTTGAAGTCAAAACCTAAATCTTCAAAGGCCTCTCAAGGGGACTTGTAATCTTTCTCAATCATTAATGATCTTCCATTCAAAATCAGCCTTATATTTCTGAATATAGCTTGTTAAGGACCCTTTAAAGAGAATCATGGCTTTAGAGTCACTCAAAAATCTCAAAAAGTGATTGAGACATGATCCTTGGAAGTCAACAAACCCTAGCTCAGAGAGTGCCAAAAATGACTTGAAACCCCTTTTAACTTTTGATGATTTTTCTTACACAATTGGATCTTGTCATAAGAAGAAATGTTATTTTTTATGATAATAAGAATCCATAGCAAAAAGAACCAACTCAAAATGTTGAAAATTGAGAGAGTTATGCACTTGTGATCATTGGATCAAACATTTTCTCAATTAGATCACACTTGTTGAACCAAACTTTAATATCTTGATCTTTCTTGGAAAAATGAAGCATGATGAATCATGATAGGTCTTGCAATGATATTATCTTGAAGAACACTCAAAATGGAGCTTATACCTCAATAAAGCTTGATAAAGAAGACATGGAAATAAACACATGAATCTATCTCTTTGATGAATGTTGTGATACTGTGGGAGAACTGACTTGGTGTTTTTGCATTTGATTGCAAGTATTGCGGATAGCAAGAGTCGCCACCGACTTTTCTTTTATCCAATAAAGGAAAGGGTGAAAAGAACAGGAAAGACCTTTTGAGAATTTTTCTTGAGTTTGGGGGGTAAATTATGAAAAGGGAAGGTGTTAGCACCCTTTTCATCTGTAGTTATCTACGGGATCTTAATTACTAGCTCATTTTGAATTGCTTTGTATTTATGTAAGTTTGAAAATATTTTGAAAACGCCTTCGTACGAAAAACTTTGCAATGATTCTCGTATCTTTGAGAATATATACAAAGTGTTGGTTTTGAAAATATTTGTTTTAAAATGAGTGTTTGGAAAGATGTTTTGAAGATGCTAATGTAAGGCTATTTTGTAATGATTCTCGTATTGTTGAGAACATATACAAAATATTTATTTGAAAAGTATTTTGAAAGTATGAAGTGTTGAAATGTTTTTGTTTGTGAGCAAGCAATTACAAGAAATCTACCTACTCAAAAAGTCTTTATTCTTTTCCTCCTCCTTTAGATAGTGATACTTTACCATTGGTTGGTAGAGAGCCTTATCATTGGATGTGAGGGACAGGCGCGGGTCATCGTACAGTCATAGAAGCCAAATTGTAGAATGTTTTATAAATTGTCGTAAGGGACTAAGATCATTTACCGAAGGTAACATTTGAAGGGTCATCGAGGGACTATGATCTTTTAATTGAGGGTCTTTACTAAAACATCCCATGTTCGAGGGACATGACTGTTTAAATTCGAGGCAACAAGTGTGGGTTACCCTAGAGGTGCAAGTGTGCAAAGTGTTTTGATTTCAAGTATTTTATCTTCAATTAGGGTTTTTTCTATGGTTGACTTTAAGTCTTGTCATGCAAACCTAATTACTAACAATAATAAGGAAAGCGATAAATTGCGGAATTTAAATGTCCTACGCTATTACAATATTTTGGGAATGGGGGTATAAGTTTGTGAATATGGGGAAGAAAAGAAATAAACCTTAATTACTATTACAAACCATTGAATATAAATAATAATAGAATGTACAAAAATGCAAGGGTGAAGAGGAAATTTTTTTGTCTTTGTGTGAATTTTTTATGGAGAAAAAGGTTTTATAGCTAATCTAATTAGACTAATTAATTTTAAGTACAAGAGAAGTTAACAAAACCTAAAGTCTAAGTTAATTAAAATAAAACCTAAGTCTAAGTAATTTGTTTAGAAAATAGTTTGAATGTTAATATTAATTTAGAAAGAAATAAAATTTAAATGAAAATAAAATAAA
Source organism: Vicia faba (assembly GCA_948472305.1). Taxonomy (NCBI): domain Eukaryota; kingdom Viridiplantae; phylum Streptophyta; class Magnoliopsida; order Fabales; family Fabaceae; genus Vicia; species Vicia faba. The sequence continues at coordinate 1,209,158,729 of OX451739.1, forward strand.
GTGTTTAAAATATTTTTTAATTTAATTATTTAAGAAAATATATATATTTGTATTTTTGGGTTAAAATAAAAATAAGTAAATAAATAAAAATGAGAAAATATAAAAAATGTTGAGCTTGGGTGTTAAAGTGTAGAATGGGGGTTAAAAAGAAAAATTAGACATTGGGCCCAAATGAACCTTTTTAAAATAAAATAAAATAAAATAAAATATTTGTAAAAAATGTTGGACCTGCGCTGAAAAGTAATTTAGGGGGGTGAGAAATCAAAAATGAACCAGGCCCAAAACAATGATCCAGTGCCTAGGTTGATCCAGTGTGATTGATTTCTGTGAGTATACCATGGGCCTACATATATGAAGCACTAGATTTAATCTTGTGATGATCAGATGGTATTAATGTGAAGCTTCATGGTGGACGCGTGTGGCTTGATGCATTGAATCTGCAAGAAAAACATGGGAAAAAATACAAAAGGGTACCATTGGGGCTCGAACCTAGGTCCCTAGTAACAAATGCCTTACGTGCGCTTCCTCTCTCACCGGGGTGACTATTTCATCCGTGTATAAAACAACATGCGCTAAATTTAAAATAAACTTGATCCTGAATGTTTGAAATGACTTCATCTTCAACCTTGCGCGCGCAGAGTAACAACACCATTGCTATGAAATCTGATCTTGCTCATTTCTTAACCATTTTCAAAATAGTAAACATTAAAGTTGTCCCATTTTTCACAATGAATCCAACCATATAAATAACTAAAGCTATAAATCAAAGATGAACATAAATTTTGTTTGATACCAAATAAAACCTAATTGTTTTAGAAAGTCAAAACTCAAAATTCACATCATTAAGGTAACATAAATGAAAACCAAAGGCATGGTTAGCTTCAGGGCTATGATGTCTACATTTTTCATTCATAAAGTAACCATTAATGATGCTTGTAGAGAGAGTTCAAAGTTGAGAAAACTTACCTCAAAACTGGAAATCATGTATGGAGTTTGAGCACCCTTGGAAGTGTGGTGATGATCTGGATAGCTTCACTGGACTCCTAGGAAGCTAATGTAAATCTTACTTTATGCTGAGAGTGGCTGAATCTTCTTGGAGAAGTCAAGTTGCAGAGCTGAGTTTTTGAGTTTGGAGGATGATGAAGACTGAGTTAAAGTTATGAAACAGGGGTGGGGATGAGTTCTAAATGAAGTATGGAAGCTTTGTGATTGATTAGAAATCAAAATGCACGATGGAATTCGGAGTTTGGAGTTTATGGTCAAAATATGCAACAATAGAGGTTTGAAATGAAAATTCTGACTACAAAGTATTTAAGGATGTTTCAAGGCTTGTAAACTCGTCCCTTAGGTTGCAAATGACTTGTCTATTTATAGAGAAAGGTTTGAGGGAAGGAGAACATCAGATTCAAGAGATCACATGTTATGGTTTTGAAACTTGTTTTTGAAGCAAACTTGAAATACATTGTTCCAATGCAATGGTACAAAGGCTTGTAGGGTGGGTAAAGGATTTAAACATGTTGCTTCTGAGCATACATGTTGAGTGTGATCAGAAAAAACAAGTTAGAGGCTCAAGACAAGTTGACTTTGTGATTAAAGTCACTTTTCCAAAATGGAAGTGTGAACTTTGTTCCATTAATGGAATGATCACTTGGACAATGGATCAAGCTATTTGATAATAGCTCAATTAGTTGTGTAAACATCTTATTATGGATAGATTTTCAAGTCAAGAGGCTTGCAAAGCAAGATTAGGCAGTATAGTTGTGAGATTTGGTCAAGTGTTCTTCATGACAATGCCCTAAAATTCAAGAATGGATGCTCAACTTCTTCTCTTCGATTATCTTAGCTCAAGAATGATATCTTCAAGTTCTTGGACATTTTGAAAATCTTGAAACATTGTATACAACTTTCACGTTAACCACTTTGGCTAAATCATTTTGGAGCTTGGTGAAAATTGGCCAAGAAGTTAGGACAAAAAATATGCCTAACTTGATGAAAATTTCACTAAGTGTTTTAGTAAAAAAGTCATGACTTCACGAACCTATATCTTCAAATCTAAGCATTTTTTGGATATCAACCCTAAGGGAAATAGTTGTAGAATTCATCAAGATCTACAACTTTCATGTTGAAAGTTTTCCTTGAATTATCTTGTATCTTGGTGAAAAATTGTCATGAAATAGTGAAATTATAAAGGTAAAAAAACACTTAGAATTTTCTAAGTCTAGAAACCATTGAATTTTTGTTAACTTTCTTGATTATGGATGATCAAGTTTTCTATTTTTGAATGTATTTATGAATCTTGATCTTTAAAATTCAATGTTGATCAAAAAGTCAAAGTTTGACTTTTTGTGTATCAGTTGACTTTTCATCAGTTGATCAAATTTCAACTATCAATCCATTGATCTTGAGAAATGATTTGAGCCATGAAATTAGGTCAACATTTTGTATTTGAGTCCTTGATATCATGCTTCAAGCCATTAGGTCATGTACTAGGTTAGAAGTCAATGATTAGTCATTCCAAGTCAAAACCCTAATTTTGACAATTTTGCCCCTTTGATGATTTGAATACTTTTCTTGAGGCATTGTGATCAACCCTTGATCAATTGATAAATATGACTTCAAAATGTTTATGTTGGCCAAATATCATGAAGTTTGACCGTACTTTAGCCACAATTGACTTTTTACTCAATACAGTTGATTTTTAGTCATCTGAGCAATTGACTGAGCAAATTTGTAATGAAAGACTTGAAACTTGGTGTCAGAATTCTTGGAGACCTATAGTGAACCATGGAAGTCATTTGAAGCATCAAAAATCCAATTGTCCTTGAGAAAACCAAAATCCTAATTTGGAGGCTCAGTGCTTATGAGGTGAGTTTGTCTGATCAAAACCTTGAGAACCGTTGAGCATTTGAGATCTTTGGTGAGAAATGTCTTGAGAAAAGAGAGGGAAAATTTTGGGGTACAATAACTTCCCTTGTTCAATCTTATTAAACCTGAAGAGTTAGATTGGCGCGTCCTCCATTCACAACTTAAAGGTAGAAGATGATTGAACACTTAAGTGCCCAGAAATTTGCACTCGCTTGTGCATGAAGTAATGTTGTTGGTTGATTATATCGAGAATGGGCTTAAAGATGCCATTTGGAGAGTGACAGAATATTTTCGGAGATGGGCTTACAGATGTCATCCAAAGGTGATGGAGAGTCGTCGGAGATGGGGTTATAGATGTACTCCAGGATAACTGTTGATAGAAATTAGACTAAGTCTAAGCTAGACTTCTACTGGAAGAAGTATTAGAACAAATATACGCTTAATTTAATATGAGCCAGAAGAAGTATCTACTTAAATAAGTATCAGACTAAACCTTTGTTCTATTTAAACTTAACTAACAGATGTCTGCATTGTCTTTAACTGGGAAAGAATCAGAATAAATATTTAGTCGATTTAAACTGAACCAACAAATATCTTGCGTCGTTGTTGTACCCTAAATTTTGCCCCTAACTTTTTCAGTCGCACTTTCATACCATATTTTGTCATTCAATCACAATCATTAATAAATAACATCATTCATCACATTTGCATCCTATCTTTAAGTTTGCTCTTGTGTTATTGATCAACTTCTAATCAAAATACAAAAAATATTTGTCTTTGTCTTTGCAAAATTGTGTTTTGTAGGTACCGAGTTGAAGCATCTGACAAATAAGGATTTCTGCCTTCAAAAATCAAAAAAAAAATCCAGCATGTATCGACACATAGAGGTATGTATCGACTCATCTCCTTGTGTACAAATAGCATGTGTCGACACATGCATGTATGTATCGACTCATCCTATTTGTTTTTCTAGCATGTGTCAACACATGCATGTATGTATCGACTCATCCTCTTTGAATAACTAGCATGTGTCGACACATACGTGTTATGTATCGACTCATGCAGTTTGTTTGGTTCTGTAATGTTTTGAAATAACAGTATGTATAGACACATAGAGGCATGTAATCACACATGCTATGTTGTACAGCTAGGATGTATCGACGCATACCATCTATGTGTCGACTCATAATAGCAAAATGCACGTGTTTTTTTGAAAAAAAAGCCAGCAAATTCAAACTGTTATCATTTTGGCTCTAATTTTTTCTGCATAATTTGAAATTATATCATTAATTCAAATTTGGCTCCAAGAATCAATTACCAAATCACCACTAATCCCAATCCTATAACTCTATAAATAGAGACCTCATTTCATTCAAATCACAAGCTTTTGATAGCCAAACTCATCTTGCTAAAAAATCTCTCCATCTACCAAATTCATTCAAAGCTCCATTTTCAAAAAAAGTTAGTAAGCTTTGAATTGAAGCTTACTAATCTTTGAGCTAAACCTTCATCCCAAACACTTTTTCTTCATCAATTCTCTACATCCAAGCTTTGGTAATTAATTCTAGTGGTTGAATTGAAGCAAGTTCTGAAGTTGTTCGATAATTCTCAAATTCTACCTTTGGTAAGTTGGATCATCATCTTTCATAATGTGATCTCTTGTGGATTTCTGGTTTTGATTCATTGAGCACTATTTTATAACTCCATTAGTGCTATTTTCTCAAAATTTGCTGGAATTTTCATGCTCAATTGGATCCATGATCATAAGGTGTTTGATGAAAAGTTGGAACAAGAATTTGATCTCAAAAATATTGTTTATGCCTTATTTTGGGGCTGTTTTGACTCATATTTTTCCTGCTCACTCCTTTGATTGTTGGTTTGGATTGCAATTTTAAATGTCCAATTTGTTTTTAAACTCAATGGACTTTGTGATGTAGATGAAGTTGGATAAATGTTCATCAATTCAAATCTACCTAAGAGTGAATTATTTAATTCATTTTTGGTGCTTTGGATTAATGATATGTTTAGTACTTTAATCCATCTAGAGGAGTGGTTGAATTTAAAGATGAAAGAATTTTGAAATGGTGATCCAAATTAGCTTATCATTCCCCTCCCTCTTAATATTATCCCTTTCTTTTTTAATTGTGCTACATGTTAAGGGATGGTGATCTCTATATCATTTATCCAAACATGAAGTACATAGATTGCTAATGACCGGCCTCAAAATAGGTGCGACTTCTACATAAGTCCACTTACGATTGCTTAACATAGCGCTAAATTTTGTCCTGATTCGAATAAATGATCATTTGTGGCCCAAACTTATGATTGCAAGCCCAAGTATGTTAATTTGATCTCTTTGATCCAATAACCTTGAGATTCATTGTGTGGAGGCTTTGGTTCTACCAATCCTCTAATGGATCTACAACACTTTTGGTCAACGCGGATCACTTAAACATCGTTGATCATTACATGTTACCTTATTGAGGATTCCAAAATGGATGATATATTTGACAAAAAGCAAATGCAACTTGTTGTGTGGAGGCTTTGGTCCTACCAATCCTCTAATGAGTTCCAAATGCAAGTTTCAAGATGGTCATCCAACTAACCACTAATTTCTAACAATTGACTTTACTTTATGCTTTTATTTTTTATGCTTTACGTACCATTTACTTTTTGCATTTACATTTCATGCTATTTTCACCTTTGCTCACTTGAGCATTTACTTTTATGTCATTTTCATTTTGCTCACTTGAGCTTTTCTTTTCCTTTTAAAGACACTTAATAATCAACGTGAACCATAAAAATCTTTAATGATATTTGGACTATTGGTTACTATCCTTTGCATTATGGAGTGATGGACTTCTTGGACTTAGGAATAGAAACCTTGGCTTATATTGGAGACCTTTTGACCTCAATGGATATTTTTTCTGGAGCTCTTGGGGTTTACCTCAAGACATTGGGTTGTTTATTTGTTTTGTGTGCAGGTTATTGTGATTACATACTTTGTTTGTAATCTGGAATTCACTCATATACAGCCGTTACTCTGCCCAATTTTTTCGAATACTTAACACACTTGAAGCTTGGTCTAGTATCTTTGCTTGCTAGGTTCCAATCCGAAGAATGGGAATTCTATATTGGCTCATAATGTCAAGTATCGGCTTCTTGTTGGTTAGACGGTTCTCTTCCTTAGCTTTTACCTTATGCTTTAGGATAGTCCCTTCATCTCCTCCCATCTTCTTTAATTTTCAAAATCTTTCTCATCTTCTTTCAAAATCTTCTTTGTTTTTAAACTCAAACCACTTTCATAATAAACCTCGACTTTTTTTAGTTCCTTTTCTTTTAAAACTTCTTTTCTTTAAACAAACTTCAATACATTTAATCATACTTTGACATCTTTCAAAATTAACAAAACACTTCAACACATTCAAACTCTTTTATGCACCCGAGCACCTTTTACATTCAAAACCTTTTTCAAGACAAGACATGATTCACTAATATTCGAGCAATATTCTCCTATCCCTATGGTTATAAAGGTGTCGACTTTTCCACTTGAGTATTAGAGGCGTTCTCAAATCCTCACTCTTGTTGACGCAGGGTCCATCTTTCTTACACCTTGTGGGCGTTAGTCGAGATTTCTCTCCTAACAATGACGACTTGTCTCCTTGTTTAAAATCAATTAATAGACAAGTCTTTTCTAGAGGAACTATGTGTACCCTGATCCCCTATTGCATAAAAGGTGGTACATAGGAACTAAAGATTCGCAACCGCGACGGGTGCAAAAATCATAAAAATATTTCTTTTATCACCTCCACCATCCATTTTATATGTAACACATTTTCATAGCCAAAATATACAGATTTTTCAAAGAGGTTCCTGCGGAGTACCGTAGATGTTTAGGGTGCTAATACCTTCCCTTTGCATAACCAACCCCCTTGCCTTGAATCTTTCCCCCTTTTTTGGTTATTCGCTCTTTTCCCATTCCTTTGGAAACAATAAAGCGCGGTGGCGATTTTTATTTTGATTTGTATAAAGTCTAGTCAATCCAATGGCTTAGTCTTGAACATTTCTACCACTACAGTCGTCTTTAACTGGAAAAGAATCAGAATAAATCTTTGGTCGATTTAAACTGAACCAGAAAAAGTGTCTACTGGAAAATTATCAGAATAAATCTTTGGTCGATTTAAACTGAACTACCAGATGTCTTGTGTCGTCTTTAACTGGAAAAGAATCAGAATAAATCTTTGGTCGATTTAAACTGAACCAGAAAAAGTGTCTATTGGAAAAGTATCAGAATAAATCTTTGGTCGATTTAAACTGAACTAGCAGATGTCTTGTGTCATTTTTAATTGGAAAAGAATCATAATAAATATTTGGTTGATTTAAACTGAACCAGAAAAAGTGTCTACTGGAAAAGTATCAGAATAAGTCTTTGGTCGATTTAAACTGAACCAGCAGATGTCTTGTTTCATTTTTAACTGGAAAAGAATCAGAATAAATCTTGGGTCAATTAAAACTGAACTAGAAAAAGTGTCTACTAGAAAAGTATCAGAATAAATCTTTGGTCGATTTAAGTTGAACCAACAGATGTCTTGTGTCGTCTTTAACTGGAATAGAATCAGAATAAATCTTTGGTCGATTTAAACTGAATCAAAAAAAGTGTCTACTAGAAAAGTATCAGAATAAATCTTTGGTTGATTTAAACTAAACCAACAGATGTCTTGTGTCATCTTTAACTGGAAAAGAATTAGAATAAATCTTTGGTCGATTTAAATTGAACCAGAAAAAGTGTCTACTGGAAAAGTATCAGAATAAGTCTTTGGTCGATTTAAACTAAACCAGCAGATGTCTGAAGGGAGTATCCATCATGTAAATATTTGCCCTGTTTTCAGGGAATGATCTTTATCTGAGCAGAGAGAAAGAAAGGAAGATAATTTCCCCGTCCTGTTTCGGGAGTTAATCTTCAATTTGCTTGTTCTTCACAGATAATTGCCCTGTCTTGTTTCAGGGATTAATCTGTGGCTGGTTATCCGGATAGTTACCCTGTCTTGTTTCAGGAATTAATCTGGAACTGTTTGAAAATTGTTGATGATATTCATCTGTCGATTGATCTTTCCTGAAAAAGGAAAAGAGTTAGTTGTATACAATGTCATTATGTATGAAATGTATTGTGTAATGATGTTCCCAAAATAAATGAGATTGTGCTATATGTGTTTCGTATGCATATGTTATGATGTATGAATGTGAAATGTTGTTGAAGTGTATCTTTGTAAGCCTGTGCAATATCTTTGTCTGGGAAAATAAATCCCTGACTATTGTCGGGGATGAATAGTATGTGTATCTTCAATCCTGTCTAGAATGCTTCCGCTGGGGATTCCTGCTCACTTGTTTGAGGAAACTCTGTTGGGGATGTATGGATTTCTGTTTGGGGAGTAGAGTTTAGGAACATTGGTCGTCCTTTGTTCTACTATGGGATTTACTTCTTATATACCCTGACTGGGGATAAAAGATATGGTTAAACTTACGACTTGTTTGGATAATGTTAACTGGTATCTGGTCGGGTTCCAGGTTTTGTATCACCTTTCTGGGATAGTAATGACTTTACTTGGGGAGAAGAATTTTGTCAATGATTTGTAGTAATATGAGGAGTAGACTCCAGCTGGGGAATTTGTAGGTCGTTCGGGAAATAAACCTTGTTCGGGAAATAAACCCTGTTGTAGGAGAAGTGCTCTACTGAAGAAACAAACTCTCTTGGGGAAATTGATTTAGAAGAAACTCTGTAAGGTCTCTTTTTTCAATTTTGGAGAACCAAACTTAGTTGGGAAGAGAATTTCCATGAAGTGTACTAATTGTAAACTTCGTAGGTTGGTGATATTGTCGGGAAAGAGATTATACTCCTTTATTTGCTAGAGTGGTCAGTCAGAGAGATTGCTGGGAATGTACCCTTATTTGTGAAGATTACTCTGTGGGAGATAATCTCATAGAAGTGGCTCTGGTGACTTCACTGGGGATAACCTTATGAAAGGGATTATGTGGGGATTCGTGGACAGCTCGAGTGTCATCCCATCTCCTAGAGTTTGGAGTAAATGTTTATTCTTGTTCTTATGTATATATTTATTAATAGGTAATCATGTTCATATGCATATGTTCATTCAATTTTAGTCATAGGAAGTTTTTGCAAACAAAATAGAAAAATAAAAAGTCTGGACTTTAAAGTATACTTGTATTGATAATTTTCCTATAAACGGGCGATTTTGTATAAAGGGACAGAAATCCTAGTAAGAGGAAGTCATCGTGAAGTGAAAAGAATACAAAGTGAAAACAAAATGTATAGCCATGTGGAAGTGATCTCATTGGGTTCCAACTCTGTTATTTCCCCTATGTCTTTGAACATCTCGTCCTTTGCCATTGGAAGAAGTTGATTGAACCATTTGAACTTTTGACTTTGGTAATAAAACTTTCATGTAAATGATCCAATGGGACATAGTCGTACGCTTTTAATCCCTAATTTTTGCCTAGACTGTCCTTTCAGGTTTTCAGTCCACCAGGATACCTTTTTTTGCCCAAGCTGCCTTTTCAGGTTTTCGACTTGTTGGGTGTACAATCTTTTGTATACATCCCTAATTTTTGCCTGAATCCTTTTGGTTCGTCAGGACGACCTTATTTTTTCCTAGGTATGTCAACCTAGCGGGTCATTCTTATATGTAGTATTTTTTGACTATGTCGGCATTCATCGAGTGCAGGAAATCTTTGTCGTCCATAGTGGTTAACATCATAGCACCGCCCGGGAATATTTTCTTGACAACAAATGGCCCTTCGTAGGTGGGAGTCCATTTTCCCCTGGGATCTCCTTGTGGTAGAATGATGCGCTTTATTACCAAGTCACCAGCATGGTATACCCGATGCTTGATCTTCTTGTTGAATGCCTTGATCATACGTTTCTGATACATCTGACTATGATAGACAGCCGCAAGCCTCTTCATGTCCATCAGATTCAACTGATCCAACCTAGTCTTAATCCACTCATCTTCGTCCAAGTCTGCATCTTTCATGATTCTTAGAGAAGGAATTTGGACTTCGACAGGCAGGACAACTTCCATACCGTAGACTAGAGAGAATGGGGTTCCCCATTTGATGTTCGCGCTGAAGTACGGTAGCCATGAAGAGAAAATGGTAACATCTCATTCTAGTCTTTGGAATTCACCACCATCTTTTGCAAAATCTTCTTTATGTTCTTGTTGGCGGCTTCCATTGTGCCATTCATCTTAGGTCTGTATGGAGAAGAGTTGTGATGCTTGATCTTGAACTGTGTACAGAGTTCAATGATCATGGCATTATTGAGGTTGGTACCATTGTCAGTGATGATCCTCTCAGGGATACCATACCGGCAGATGGGATTATACTTGATGTACCGGGCCACGATGTTCTTGATAACTGAGGCAGATGCTTCAACCCACTTAGTAAAGTAGTCAATGGCGAAAAGAATGAAACAATGTCTATTAGAGGCAGTAGGTTGGCTTTCTCCAATCATATCAATTCTCCATATTGCAAATGGCCAAGAAGCAATCATGACAATCAAAGGAACTGGAGGCACATGAACCTTATCAGCGTAAATTTGGCACTTATGGCAAGTCCTCGAGTGGAGGTGACAATCAGTTTCCATGTTCAACCAATAGTAGCCAGCTCTCAGAATCTTCTTGGCCATAGTATGTCCACTAGAGTGAGTACCAAAGATGCCTTCGTGCATGTCCTTCATAATTTTCTATACTTCCTTCTTGTCCATACAATGAAGCAGGGTTAAATCATGGTTGCGCTTGTATAAAATCCCATTCCTCAGGAAGAACTTAGCTAAGAACCTTCACAGGAGTTTCTTGTTGTTGACTGACACCCCTTCAGGATACTCTTGAGCTTTAAGATATCTTCTCACTTCGTGAAACCAAGGCTTCTCCTCTACTCTATCAGTGTCAATCTTACAGCAGTGTGTTGGTTCATCAAATATTTCGATGGTAATTCTGGGAGCTTCGTCGTCCCATTTGACCTTGAACGTGGATGACATGGTATCTAAGGCATCCTCCAACTGATTTTCTTCCCTTAGGATATGTTCAAAAGTAACCTCTTAAAAGTACGGGATCAAGGTTAGCACCAGTTCTGTGTAAAGGGATAAGATTTGGATGCTTTGTATCCCACTCTCCTTTAACTTTGCTGACCACCAAAGCTGAGTCTCCATATACACTTAAGAATTTGATTCTTAGGTCAATATCTTCCTTAAGACCCATGATGCACACTTCATACTCGGCCATATTGTTGGTACAATCAAAGAAAAGTCTGGTAATGAAAGGAGTATGGCAGCCTTCAGGAGAAATGATCACATCACCAATTCTGTTGCCCAGTGCGTTGGAAGCTCCATCAAAAACCATAGTCCATAGGGATCCTTAATCAGGTCCTTCATACAGTACAGGCTTCTCACAATTTGTAATCAGAATGACATTCTCGTCTGGGAATTCAAAGTTCATATATTGGTAGTCATCAACAGCTTGATGCACCAAATGATCTGTCGGTATAATTTCTTTTATTGCTTTTTGAGAAGTGTACTGAATGTCACATTCAGTCAAGATCATTTTCCATCGGGCTATCCTTCTGGAGAGAGTTGGCTTCTCAAAGATGTACTTGATGGAGTCCATCTTAGAGATCAATAGAGTAGTATGAGTCAACATATACTGTCTTAGTCGACGAGCAGCCCATGCCAAAGCGCAGCAAGTTTTCTCGAGCAGTGAATATCTTGTTTCACAGTCGGTAAACTTTTTGCTAAGGTAGTATATTGCATGCTCTTTTTCGACCAGACTCGTCATGCTGCCCCAACACACATCCCATTGATTTCTCTAACACAGTTAAGTACATGATCAAAGGCCTTCCTTTAACTGGTGGCATCAGAATTGGTGGTTCTTGTAAGTATTCTTTGATCTTGTCAAAATCTATTTCACAATCGTCATTCCATTTTACCACTTGATCTTTCTTCAACAGCTTGAAGAGTGGCTCACAAGTAGCAGTCAGGTGAGAAATGAGTCGGGCAATGTAGTTGAGTCGTCCTAAGAAACCTCTAACTTCCTTCGCAGTACGGGGAATGAGCATTTCTTGGATCGCTTTGACCTTTGCGGTATCAACTTCAATACCTTTTCCATTGACGATGAAGCCTAGAAGCTTTCCAGACCTTACCCCGAAGATGCATTTGCTTGGATTCAGCCTTAGCTTGTATTTCTTCAGCCTTTCAAATAGTTTCTGCAAATGAACAGGTGCTCTTCATCAGTTTGTGATCTCGCTTCATGTCATCCACGTAGACTTCTATCTCATGATGAATCATGTCATGAAACAAAGTCACCATAGCCCATTGATAAGTTGCACCTGCGTTCTTCAGCCCAAAAGGCATGACCTTATAACAGAAGGTGCCCCACTGTGTGACAAAGGTGGTTTTCTCCATGTCCCCATGCGCCATTTTGATTTGGTTGTAACCAGAGAAGCCATATGTTGTACCCCAAAATTTTCCCTCTCATTTCATCAACATTTTTCATCACAAGACTTTTGGAACTCAAGATCAAGCTAGGGTTTGCTCTGCTCAAGACACCTCCTTGCACTGTTGACCTAAATTAGGGTTTGAGTTTGCACAGTGATGTTTTGACCTACAATGCCAAAATTGACTTTCATACTTCATATTGGACTCACAAGTTTGTCCATACCAAGTTTCAAGCCTTGATTCAAATTTTTGCCCAGTCAATTGGACAGTTGACCTAGAAATCAGCTGTATTGGGGAAAAAGTCAATTGTGGCCAATTGACAGTCAAACCTCATGAAATTTGACCCACATCAACATTACGAACTCATATGAACCATTTGATCAAGTTTGGATCATAATTCCACAAGAAATTTGATCAGATCATCAAAAGGGCAAAATGGTCATTTTTAGGGTTTTGACTGTACAAAGGCAATTTTTGACTGTTTGACCTAACCAATGGCAAATAAAGCTCAATCATGGACTGAAGAACTCAATGACATTATCTTGATCCATTCAACAAGTTCAAAAGATCTCAAATGCACAGGATTGACAAATGAATTTTTTCAGTCAACTAATCAAAATTTGACTGTATACTGAAAAGTCAAACTTTGACTTTTTGTTCAAAATCAAATGCCAAGGGTCATTTTTCATCAAGACATGTCAAATTATGAAACTTGTTCATCAAGAAACCCAAAAATTCAAATTAGGGTTTAAAATGGAAAAATTTCATAACTTAGAATTTTTCTAAGTTATAAAATTTTCTTATTTTTTCCTAACTTTGTCCCATTTGTTAACCAAGATGAAATTGGATTCAAACAAAACTTGCAACATTAAAGTTGTAGTACATCACAAAGTATACAACTTTGATTCACAAAGTTTTCTCAAAAGAGGCTTGTATCTCAAGTTATGATTTTTGGAACAAGGGTACCTAAAACTTTTAACTTAGAGAAATTTTGCCCTAGTTTAGGCAGGATTTTGACCCATCTTCTTGGCCATTACTAACATAGTTCCACTTGGAGTTTCAAGTTTCATTTCCAAGATGGATTGTATTACATGTTTCAATCTTTCCAAATTGTCCAAGAACTCCTCAAACACTTTTGTGGTTAGGGAGAATCGAATGCTTGAAGTTGGCAAAAACTCACTTTGAAACCATGGCCAATACATGTTCATACCAAGTTGCAAATCTGACCAAGATAGCTTAGTACATGATTACAGGCCTCTAAACCAATTTACACTCCAAAATTGAATGCAAATACATTGGATATTGGCATTGTTCTGATCAAGAGAGCTTTGTACAATGAACATTGCCATTTTAAGCATAAAGGCCACACTTTCATTTTCATAAAGGGCACTTTATGTCAAATTGCTTTTTCTTGAGCCTTGGATTTTCTTCCTTTGCAGCAAACAAGCTCCACAATCTCAGGCATAGTACAAGAAGTTGGTGCATGCTTGGAGATAGCCTTTACAGGCCTATCACACTTCACTTCCAACTTTGCTTTCAAAACAAGTCAAAGGGCCAAAAGCTTGTATCTCTCATATCTGATAAAACTAACAAAAACAAAGTTGTCAAACAAGTTTTGCAGATCCTCACAAGTCATAAACACGAGCCCTTGACCCCTTAAACCTCCTTGTACACAAAATCACTGTTTTTCTGCAAAACAGGGCAAGCCCTGCAGAATCACCTCTATCTCCACTTTGCCTCGTGCGTTTGGCCTCAAACTTGTTCCAATATCTTCCACTCAACTCACCTGAACTATCCCAGACCTCCATTGCTAGCTGTAACACCATTAACACACCTTGCCATTTTTGTTTCAAAGCTTTGCAGGTTGAGTTCTGTAGCACGATTCAGGCTACTTCAAAACAAGCCAAGTATTGGGAAAGCTTCCTTGGACCTTAGGCAAGCTCAAAAGAACCTCAAGCACTCTTGGAAGTTGCTGCATTGTCCAGCTCGAAGTCAACTGAAACAGGTATTTCATGAACTTCTATCTCTCTATTTAGGAATAGTTAGACTTAGGTTTGTGAATGAAAGATGTTGTATTCATAGCCCTGAAACCATACATGTGCTTAATTTTCATTTATATTAATCGTGCTAGGAGAATTTTGTTCATGAACTTTCTGAAAAAACTAGGTTAAGAATTAGGGCCAGAGAAATTCTCTCTGATCTTTGAGAGTTAGCTTATGTTTTTTATATGGTTAGATTCGTTATTTGATGCTCTACAAGTTTCATGTTATGAGTTTTGTCAAAAATCAAGGAATCAGGAGATAGCATTTGATGTACAGAACGCGCGTTTTTGTTTGAACTGAGAAAGAAGATGAAGTTGATTGGGCTGGGCCTGGTTGTTTTTACTTCTAACACCTGCTTTTTTCAGTTTACACCCCCTGGCCCATTTCTTTGTATATTTGTCATTTTTGCATTTTTATTTTTTATTCTGACTTTATTATTTGATGTCCAAATATAAAAAATGCCAAAAATTATTTTCATATTTATTTGATATTTATTTTTATTTTACTAGTATAAAAATGTTTAAATACTTTATATTCTTTTATTAAAATTTAAAAAAATAATGCAAAAAATATGTTTTATTTTCATTTATTATTTTTATACACATTTGAAAATATTTTCTTGAAATATATACCTTTTTGTAAATAATTTATTTTATTTTTATACACACTTAGTATATTTAATATATTTAATACATATACATACATATTTTATTAAATAATTAGGACAAAAAATACAAAAATAATACATTTTTATTTTTATTAATATTTTATACTAAAAATACCATTTTTTTAATATACTTATATTTTTGTACAAATTAATACATTATTGTATATAAATAATAAATAATACTATTTATTTAAGAAATTAGGGTTTTGCCCTAAAAAACAAAATAATTGAAATTAACTTTTTATTTATTAGCATTTTCACATAAAACATACTTTTTACATACATAAAAACCTTTTTTGCATAATACATTTTATTTGATATTTATTTAATTGTATTTATTTAAATATTGTATTATACCTTACCCATTCAATTTGGTTGTAATAATTTAGAATTTAATTTCTTGTCAAATAATCCCCATTTCAAATTTGTACCCCCTCCCTATATCATGTTGTAATAGTGTAGAATTTAAATTCTCGCACCTTTAAATGTTTTCAATTATGCCATGATTAGACCTAGGGTTTGTATGCAAAATCAAATCAACAAATAGTTTGACCTAATCAAAGATAATAATGCATGAAAAAACAAACACAATGCACACTTGCACCCTAGGGCCATGATATGCATGTCAAGTACTTTGGCAAAACAAAAACAAAATAAAAGATCATAGTCCCTCGATGACGCTATCTGAGTTGCCTAAACAAAATGATCAAGTCCCTCAAGAAAATTGCCAAAAATACTTGACACAGTTGTTATCATGGTCTATACGATGACCCGCACCTGTCCCGTTTAACATCCTAACACAAGGTTGTTCACAAAATACAACGGTGAAGCAACACTGTTAAAAGGGTTAAAAACATAAGAAAGATCTTTGAGTAAAATAGGGTAGACAACTCTTAGTTACTTGATCAAAGCTTGCAAAAAACATCCTTGATATCTTCAAAACACACTTCACCAACACAATTTTAAAACCCTACTTTCAAACATTGAAAACTTTTCAAAAGACAAAAACACCTTTGTATACATTCAAACAAGAATCATTACAAAGGTTGCCACAATAATGGCCTCTTTTCAAAACATCTTTTAAAATCACACAAAGCACCATTTCAAACAATTGAAGAGCATCATTTCAAACAATTGAAAAGCAAAGCAAGTGATCTAAGCAAGTGATCTAAGCAAGTAACTAAGAGCCCATGGATAACCATGGATAGAAAGGATGCTAATACGTTCCCTTTCTATAATCTACTCCCCGAACCCAAGAAAACATCTCAAAGGTCTTTCCTGTGCTTTTTGACCTTTCCTTAGGATAAAATAAAAAGTCGGTGGCGACTCTTGCTAAACCGAAACATTTGCAAACACAAACGCAAAATCTCAAGTCATTTCTCCCACCGTATCACACCATCCATGAAATAAAATACCTTGTGTTGAGCAGTGGGTCAACCAAGACATCAATATGCAATAGCAGTAAATCATCTTTGGGGCTTGCCCTATTTAAATCCCTGTATCCCACACACATATGGACCTTACCGTCTTTCTTCGGCACTGGAACAACATTTGCAACCCATTGGGGATACGAAGTCACTGCCAAGAAACCTGCATTGAACTGTTTCATTACCTCATCCTCGATCATCTCATACATATCAGGACGCATGCGGAGAACCTTTTGTTTGATCAAAGAACAACCTTCTTTCATTGGCAGACAATGAACCACGATATCAGTATCGAGTCCTGAAATGTCTTTGTATGACCAAGCGAATACCTCAACATAGTCGTGAAACATCCGAACCAATCTTCTCTTGACACTGTCTTCCAGGTTGGCACCAATGTTGACTTCTTTCTTATCTGACTCAGTACCCAAGTTTATCACTTCGACCGGTTCTTCATGCAGTTGGATAGCCTTTTCCTCTTGTATCAAGAGTCTGGAGAGTTCTCCAGGTATATCGCAATCTTCTTCACCTTTGTATTCGGCTTGATAGATTGGATTTTTGAAGTCATAAATGATAATAGAAGAATCATTGTCAATGAGATCCAGAGTGGATGTGGATATGCAAATGTGTGTGTGTGCGTGTAAGGTCATATGGCTATCTTGAAAATGCAGTAAAGTAAAAAAAAAAGACAAGGAGCGCAAAATTTGAATGCAAAATCATCCAATATTTTCATTAAATGATCATATGATATATGAAATGACAACCCTTAACAAATTGTGCCTCGGGCAAGGCATATGGTTTAAAGTCATTGTTTTTAAAGAAGTTATACAGGCAACCTTCTTAAAGCGATAAAAATAGGAAATAGCAATTACTCCTGGCTGAAGGAGATTGAGATAAAGTATGTATCCATCCATTTTTTGAGTCCACCGTCAGTAGTTTGGAATATCCAATCGTCCAAGTCACTATCACTATCAGTGTCCTCCAGAGCGTTGACTTCATTATTGCTAATACGGAGAGGTGGCCCTCCAGCACGAACACGTCGAACCTCTTTCTGAGCTATTAAAGTGAAACCCAACCCAAATTTGTCAGATTTGTAGGGGATATCAAGAAGTTGTCCCCAGATAGTGTAACATTCGTCTTCTACAACAACCCGAGCGTCCTTCAGAGAGGCCATTCTTGGTGTGGCCTTAGAGATTTTAGGAGTAGCAGGAGTAGCAACAACAATCATTAGAGGGATTACCTTAAATGTCTGGAAGGGGGTTTCAATGAATTCTCCATCCATTTCAACATATTTGAAAGAATTCAAATGATTGACCATATATTCTTCCTCTCCACAAACTGTGACGATCTTCCCCTTTACTGGGTACTTCAACTTTTGATACAAAGTAGAGGTAACCGCACCTTCCCCATGAATCCATTGGCGTCCTAACAAGAAAGAATAGTCTGAGCGAATATCCATTACATAAAATGTAGAATTGAAAACTTGAGATCCCACCTTGATCGGAAGATCAAGCTCTCCATGGACCAGCCTCTTTGAACCATCGAAAGCTCTTACCACAATATCGTTAGGTTTCAGCACCAGCCCTTCACAGTCCAATCTATCTAGAGCACATTCGGGTAAAACATTTAGGGAGGACCCAATATCTATTAACAAATGCACCAGAGTGGTGCCTTTGCATTCAATAGAGATATGGAGGGCCTTGTTATGATTCTTCCCCGCCGGAGTTAAATCTGCATCAGAAAATCCCAAGCCATTATCAGCAGTTAAGCTTGCAACATAATTCTCAAATTGATCAGCAGTGGTCTCTTGTGGTACATGGGCATTCTTCATAAATTTCGACAAAGCTTGGGCATGTGCTTCGGAGAATAATAACAAGGACATCATGGATATTTTTTAGGGTGACTGCCCCAGTTGTTCAACTATTTTGTAGTCACTTTTTTGGATGATCTTCATAATTTCTTCCATCTCTTGACTAGATGGGTCTTCAATTGTAACATCTTTTAAGGGTGCCTCCATCAGGGCAGGCTCAGTAACTTTCTCTTTACCTTGGGAATTGGCAGTTAGACCAGCAGCAAGAATGCAAATAGGTGTTATAGTAGTTATTGGAGGAGAGATCTCCGGAGAGAAGATCCTTCTTGTCCTAGTGACCTTACTAGTTCCGGAAATGTTTGTAATTTAAGGCTCTTCATTTTCAATAACCCATGGCTCTTTCTTAACACCATGATAATAAACTTCTGCCCCATAGTTTCAAGGCACAACTTTGTCAGAGGAATAAGTGAATGACCCATGTGTAGTAATGATCAGGGGAGCCACTCTTGGCTCAGCAAGAATTCTTATAGGGCCTTTAGAGGTGATCCTAATAGGAGTGTTTGAAATGGTGATTATGGAAACTTCTTCATGTCTTAAATCTTGAGATATACTCTCAGGCAAACTTTTCATGGACATAGTTTTCTCAAATATAAATTCATGGCTATCAATCAGGCATTAAATACCTTTCTTCAGCCACATACAACCATTGGTTTGTGAAGCACAATGGTAACAATTTTCAAGGTAAGCAGGAAATAAACCGGCTCTTAAAAGATTCATCTTAATAGTCAATAAGGGAGTAGTCAAATCACTAATAGTGGAGACAAAAGATACATTGTCAATGGCATTGACACCTTTACCATGACTAGGAATGGGTGCGGTAATCACATTAGGGGTTTGTGGAGGGTTAAACTTAATCACTTTGTTATCAATCAAATCTTGGACCTTGTTCTTCAACGCTAAACAGTCGTTGGTGTCATGTCCGGACTATTTGAATGATAGGCGCATTTCACATTCGGGTTATATTTGAGAGAGGCAGTATTGGGATTTGGAGGAGGATCTCACAGTGTTACCAAATCTTACTTCAACAGATGTTGTAGAACTTGAGACAGTGGCATGTTAAACCTAGTGAATTGCTTCCTTGGGGCATCTGGCCTTTGTTGATTGTTTGATTGTTGTGGTTGTTGAATCGGGGTCGGTTTGAAATCAACATTGCACTTACCGATTGTTGACAATCATTTTTGATACAGATCCTTTGTCCATAAACAACATTAGTCTCTTTCTTACCAACAAATGGTTTCTTTACAGCAGTAGAGGTCAAGGCCATTGGGATCTTCCCACTTTTTATTCCACTTTCAACACGTTCACCAGTCAAAATCAACTCAGTAAAGCCTGACGAAGAACTTCCAATTATAAAATTAAAGAATGGACCAGTCAAGGTGCCCATGAACATGTCCATTAATTCTATGTCAGTCAAAGGGGGTTGCACCCTTCTAGCCAGGTCCCTCCATTTTTGGGCATACTCTTTAAAGCCTTCCCTTGAGCCCATTATCATATTTTGTAATTGCACGCGAGTTGGTGCAAGATCAACATTGTATTGGTATTGTTTGTAGGAGGCAGCAGCCAAATCCTCCCATGTGTGGATATTAGTCCCTTCTAGTTGATAGAACCATTCCAAATGTGTTCCAAATAAGCTCTCTTAGAAGAAATGAACCCATAACTTCCTATTGGCGGTGTGTGGTTGAATCTTGCGGACATAAGACCTCAAATGCATCTTGGGACAGGAGACCCCATCGTATTTGGAAAAGACAGGGACTTTGAATTTGTGGGGAATGACCACCCCCATGGACCAAACCTAAGTCTCCAAATTCCAAACCAGACACTGTTTGGATTTCTACAGCTTTAAGTCGGTCTTCTAGCTATTTGTATTTTTCCTCCGCCGATGGGTACTGCTCTTCAGAATAGTCTTCGTCTCCAGAAATATAATTATTACCACCTTAGCCCTGGTGCTTATAACTTCCTCTTATTTATTGTCTTTTTACTTAGAAGAAGCCTCTTCTATTTGAGCCAGTCGGGCGGGCCCCTTGAACCTTCTTCCCATGTTGAGGATAACAGCCCGTTTCTTAGTCTTTTTTTTGGTGGCAAGGAGTGCCATAATCTCTTGTAGACCTTTAGCTAGGTTGAGGAGAGTCTCTTGGAATTGTGCGTGTTGAGTTTGCAGATCTTTGACGGTTTTCTCTAGAGCCATCTTATACTGAAATAAACATTAAAAAGATGAGGAAACCTGTATCGGAAAACCTTCTTATGACATGATGCATGGTATGCGGATGCTATGTTTTCAAGGACCTTTAAGGGATTTAAATTTGGTTAGACAAAAAGGAAACAAAAACAACAATTTCATTAATAATTTCAAAGATTACAATTGCCCCTTGGGCTTACAATGAAAAATCAAAAAGGTCTCAAAGAGACAACAAAGTAAAAACTCCTAAGCCCTAAGACTCAAGTCTCCCAAGGACGCTTCCTCTTTGTGTCGATGTAGGCATTCAGGTTTTGCTCCTTGTGAAGTTGCTTGGTGAGCTCCAACACTTTCTTCTCGATTGCATAGAATCGAGCTTCAAAGGTGTCTCGTTCCCCCTTGAGTTGAATCCATGATTTCTGCAATTCTTCGAGGTCGGTAGACATGTTAGGATGAAGAATAGTATAAGGAACATCCCCCTCAGTAGTAGGCTCCACAACTATTGGTAGAATAGCTAGATATTTCATCATGGGGTTTTAAGCACGAGCTCTCACCCATTTGAGATAAGGATACAAAGGAATAGAGTTATTATGCCCCAAAGTATTGCTATCAACCTTTCTTACCATGCCCCAAGCATATACAAATCTTCGATGATAACCTTGAACATCGTTCTCGTAGTCAAAAACAATACCTTAAATGAGTGCGTCGTGGGGACCATCTCTTCGAGTATAGCCAAATTATCGTAGAGCTAGAGAAGGGTTATAAGTAATACCTACCCTAATTCCCAAGAGTGGAACATTAGGAAACTCCCCACAAAGGTCAATGATAGTAATGTCCTCTTGAGATCGAGAGCACCACTGGATATTTGCATGAGAAAGAGACATTATCCTTTGCAACCACCTCAAACCTTGCTCATTCTTCAATACTGATCGGGGAAGGTGCGAAATAAACCACCTAGGAAGCAAAGTCAAGCAACACATAAGAGTCCCTCACTTTCTCATAATGCGAGTATGAAGATAGTGCAAAACTTCTCCAAGAAATGTAGGCATAGGGTTACGAGTAAGGAAAATTTTGACAGCATTCACATCTATGAGTTGGTCAGGATTAGGAAAAAGCACCAACCGATAGACTAGAAGAGCCAAGATCTCCTCAAAATCTTGTAAATCTATAGCATCCCAAAATAGTCGAGCCTTCTCCATCAGGAATTTAGCCAAAAAGCCTTTGACCCCACTTTTGTCTCCCAATTGGCTACAATATCGGAACTCTTCAAATGCAACGCCTTGGCAATAACTTCAGGTCTTGGAGTTTCCTTTAAATCGGTGAAGGGTATTTTATCAAGAACAAATACTCCTAGTAGTTGAGAAAATTCTTCCATTGTGAGCACAAATTAATAATCGGGAAAGGTGAAATAATGATGTACAGGGTCAAAGAACTGAAAGATCATCCTCATCATGTCTTCTTCAACACTTGAGGCAACCAGATTGAGAAGTCGACCATATCTATTGGTGAATGGAGAATTTTCAGGAACCCTTGATGCTAACTCTTTGAGTTGAGGAGGCACCCTTACGAAGTTGATTCAGATGGTATTTCTGCGAGCAGAAGTCATAACCTACATGTTGTACCCCAAAATTTGCCCTCCCATATTCTCCAAGATTTGTCAAGAATCATCTTCAAATGATTCAAGATTCCTCAAGGATTGCACAGTTCAAATGCCTCCTAAGCCAGTCAAAATTAGGGTTTTGGTTCTTGCAAGGAATCTGAGGTTTTTAATGGCTCAATCAAGTCTCATAGGCCTATGTACATTTCCAAGCATCTACATGTCAAGTCTCAAGTCTCACAGTGTCAAATTGCACAGTCAAAAGCCCTATTTGCTCTACAGTCAACTGCAGGGGAAAAATGGTCATTTTGCAGTCAAAAGTCAGAATTTTTGGCCAACATATTATTTTGAGTCCACAATCATCATTTGATCAAGTCTTGATCATGATTCCACAAGAATGGCTCAAAAGTCATCAAGATGCAAAAGGTTACTATTTTTGGACAGTAGAAAAGTCAACTGTATCTTGACCAAGGCATAACCTTTTCATGGTTCATCAGAAAAATCCCATCCAATTCTCATTTTGAAGGGGATAAAATTTCCTACAACTCATCTTCACATTACAAGTCCTATAAATGCTCTCACAAAAAGTTATCAATTTCTACATTATAGGTCAATTTCAAAAGTCAACAAAAATGCACTTTAAGTCAAAGACCATAACTTGAGATTGGTAAATCCAAATGACATGGGACCAAAGGCATTGGTTAGAGGACTTCAAGACCTTTCCAAAATGTCCAAGAACATGTTCATATGATCAAAATTGAGAAAGATATGCATTGGAGAAGTTGGGAAATTTTTGTGAATTTGCAAAAGTCAACTTTGCCCAAAACACCTTGTTTTTGCTAATGGGCCTCAAATTCCTTCATGAAACTTTGTCCAAGGCTTATGCACGACCCATTGAGATTAAATTGAATTATTTTCTTATTTTTATTAATTAATTGGATTTTTAATTGATTTTAATTCATTTAATTAATTTAAAATGTAGGAAATTCAAAGATTTGATTTTTCAATCTTTTGGTGAAGCAAACAAGCTCAATATATGCTAGAGATTTCGTGTGCACATCAAGGGGACAAGGATCTCCAAGTTTGGCAAGATTTTTCAATCAAAAAGATTGAAAAATATTTGATTTTCAATCAAATATACAAACCATAATTCCATGGATTTTTGGTCAAAGATTTAACCTAAATCAATTCTATTATATATACTGAAGCTAACCCTAATGCATTACACGTGAGAATTGCTGCAGAAAGCCATAACCATATTAAAAAAAATCAAGAAAAAGCCAAAACTGTTTTCCAGGTTCCAGGCCCTTTCAAAGCAATTTGTGGATTCAAACACATTGCTAGGACTTCCAGGAACGATTTATAATCAAAACCAAGCTTCATAGCTCAAGAAATCGTTGCAAACAGTTTCACGGGCTTTTTTCCATAATTGTATATATTGATTCATGCATATTTAACATATTCTTGTGGTTGGTTTGTGTTCATAGGAATCATACGAAGCTAATGGTGTGGTTTAATTGCATTGACACGCCTTAAATCCAAAGTTACCATTGACAAATATTAGGGTTCCGAAGTTTTGATTTTGGGGCTTTCCACATCCAGTAAAATTAAGACCCCTAACGCATATGGTTGAAACCGTCTGAACAAGACGAACACACTGGACATATCGCGCCATATTTATATAGCCTAGGGAGCTAATCGCTATTATTCCTCGTCCTATATTGTGGGGGTTAAAAACCCCCGCTATCTCTTTTTCTTTTTTACAGGAAAACGAAGAAGACGATGAGCTGGTGATGTGTTACTGGTCCATTCAAAAAAGGTGGCACGCGTTTTTATAACTACAACGTATGGATTAATTTGTGAATATATTATTTTCTTATTATTCCACTAACAGTTGATGCAGCGTGGTAGAGTGGTTGGCCAAACGCCCAATGAGCTTTGGGACCTGGGTTCGAATCCCAGGTCCCCCAAAATAATTGTTCATATTTTTCTTAACGTGATTTCATGCAGATGTCCAAATGAATTCCACCATACACCTCAACCATCCAGGCGCCAGGTGTTTACAAGCAACAATCTAAGGGCCAAAGATGGAAGACTATGGTACTACCTAGTCAATGCACGTGCAGCTAATTCTGGGAAGTCAAACAGGCTTGATAGCTTATTGGGCCTGAAAATTGCTTGCAAACCTCCATTCTGGGCCCATCGCCCCCTGGTTTAATTATTTCTTTTCCTTTTTTATTTTGTTTTCTTTTAATTGTTTCATTACTAATTATTATTATTATTTATTTAACTAACAAATAATTATTTTTATAATTAATTCAGAAAACAATATTTTCTTATTATTACCATTATTTTAACTATTAATTATTATTTTGTAAATAAACATTAACATGAATTAATTTAGTCTAATTAAGTTTAATTTTAATTTTCTTTTACAATAAATAAAAATAAATTAGACTTAGGGTTTTTTACTAACTTTTGACCTTTTCTTTTTATTTTCATCAAAAAACATAAAAAACATAAAAAATACTTTTTTTCTTGTAATTATTTAATTATTTAATTAATTAGGTTTAATATTTAATTAAATGCAAAAAAGGACAAATTTCATTCTTTTCTCAAAAAGGGTCAAAACCCTAAGGACGTCCCGATTCAATTTCTTTGCGCGCGCTTTAATACTTTTGATCATATTTATGTAACTGTTCTGAGAATGTAATAGATAATTAGGACTTTTATCGCTTTCTTTATTTTCTCGCATTTATTTTCAAGGGTTATGTTTTTGGCGATGTAAATACCTGACGTCTTGTAATAGCGTAGATTCACTTTCCGCAATTTATTTCCCGCAAATTATTAACTGTTAATTATGCATGCAAGACTTGTCTGAAAAATAAAATTAACTCGTAGCTCACAATTACATGTGCAAAGATAATTTAACATGAAAACTGACACACGTGCACATGCCACTCCTAGGGTACGCCTCACTTGGTTTCCTCGACGTGGTCATTAAGTATAGGGTGTTTTAGAGATCTCCCTCCTGGCTAAAGATCCAGTTGCCTCGAAACGGTTGCCTCGGATAAAAAGGATCTAGGACATTAGGGTTACCGCTAAGGCGTCCTACTATTGCTTTGGTGACCACACATGTCCCATATAATCGAATTGACCCGAATAACTCCAACGACGGCGCTGCCTACTTCTCAATAGTGGGATAGTACTGTCTAAAGGACTCTTACACAGCCTAATTCCTTAGAGTAGGTAGATTTCTCCTGGGTACTTGCTCTTTCAAAAAAACAACTTTTCGCACTTACACTTTCAAAAAGTTTTCAAACAAACACTTCATACACTCTTGAGGACAGATACAAGAGTTACCTAGAAGTTTTCAAACTAAACTTTTTTCAAAACCCACATACACAAGAAAAGCAAATAATTTTTGAAAACATAGTGAGCAAGTACCTAAGAGCCCGTGGATAACCACGGATAGAAAGGGTGCTAATACCTTCCCTTTCTATAATCTACCTCCCGAACCGAGAAACATCTCGAAAAGGAATTTTGTTGTGCTTTTGTCCTTTCCTTGTTGGAGAAAATAAAAGACGGTGGCGACTCTTGCTTACCGCGACATTTTGCGAACCAGCATTCCAAAACAGTCAGTTCTATTTCCACCGATCACAGAACTGGCGACCCTGCTGGGGAATCTTATAAGTGAGGTGTACCTTAGGATTAGACCACTCTTGTTTTCAATTGCTTGTTTTGATTGCTTTAATATTATGGGCCTATTTTGGAGTTTCATAGATCCTAACCCGGATCTGGGGGATACCTTTTAGAAGTAGCAACAAACTGTGAGGGAACTGTGCGGGGTATACCGACACGGTTGAAGCAGTTGCTACATTGATGTGGCACTTTGGTGAGTACCGGTAACCCTTGAGTCAAGTCAAGGAGAGTACGGGGCCTCCGCGTGGTGTCGTGAAGCATCAACTGACCTTAGGAACCTTACTTGACCATCCTGGCCTCTTTAGGGGTAGTGAGATGACCGACTTTGGTGCAGTACGAAGTTGGTAGATACTCGATACTACACTCATTGAGGGTTGTTTTCTTGGAATATTTTTATCGCCAGTTCAGTGGCTAAATCAAAACAATGAACATAGAAAACAACCCAATGATATTGAGCTCCTTAGAACCCGGTTACTTCTGATAGGACAGGTTTTGAGCCCACCAACTTCAAGAGGGTAGTACCTAAACTTCATGCCGGCCTGAAAACTTAAGGCTATTTGTGTGACTTGTGTGCTTTCAAACTTGAACTACTTGCACATTCTTGTTATCTGACACATGATTTCCTTGCAGGTTTTTTCTTATAGTCCTTAGTCAATAATTTGGACTCATTGTAGGGTTTACTTACATCACTCCACGCATAGCATAACATCATACCATCATACCATTGCATACATCCTGCATGAGGACTAACCCATTTCAAGGATCTCAAGGGTTTGTGATGCAGGTCAGGACGAACCAACTATCTAGCAAGGGGCAAAGGGGATTTATTTTCCTCTAGCCAAGGTTGTTCGGAGATCAAAACATGGTAACTTGAGTCAGGGGCTATGACCCACTCGATATGGTGAGCTTTGACTCTTGAAGAAGGACTCTCAACAACACGAAGTTCCTTCAATCAAGCTACCAGATTCAAGTTCTAACAGTTTCCTTGTTTACCCTGCGAGATCCTTGAAAACATTGCATGCATACATACACATCATTGCATAACAGGTACCCTTGTTACAGGTCACTTACCTCCTTCGCTGTTTATTTCAGCAATGGCTTTCCAACCAGACAACCAGGATCTCCGTACTCAAGAGACTCAGTTCAGGGAAATCTTCCTAAGCCTATCCAAGGGATAGGAAGAATTGAGAACGCTCCTCATAGGGATTTTGGTCAAGAACAATCCAGAAGACAGCAAGGATGAACGGCTGAAACATCTGCAAGCTGAGGTAGATGCAATGAGGACTCAGATGCTGGGGCAGATGGCCCTTGTCCAAAGCTTAGCTCGGGAGCAAGAAGAGTTGAGAACTGTGATCAACCAATTTCAGCAAGACAGTATGAAGCAAGTAGTCAAGGCCGGGGACCAAACCAGTAATCAGCCTCTAAGAAGTCAAAGGTTTGGTTCAATGAATAGACCTCTCCAAGCTGCTACTACTTCACAGGTCCAACAACGACCTCACCAAGAACAACGGGCTGATCAGAGCAAGCCAGACAAGCCTAGGAGGCACTTCACCAAGCTCAACGTGTCGCCGTCTCAAGCTTTACAACGCCTGTTGAGACTGAATCTGGTAATGTTAAGGGACCCTCCTAAGAATCCCAACACTTCCGCTTCCAGGTATAACCCGAGTGTGAGATGTGCCTACCATTCTGACAGTCCTGGACATGACACCGACGACTGTTGGACTCTGAAGAACAATATCCAGGACCTGATTGATGAAGGAGCAGTGGAATTCACCCAAGGTGGTCAGGCTGAGTTCTCCTACCATCCCTCCAAGGCTCACCATCTGAAGTGACAAGTCCTGAGACGAGAAGACTTTTTGTTCATTCGAATGTTCAAGTTGTATTCTTCTTTGCTTATACAAACAACTATTGTCATAGCAAACTCTTTCATTTCATTAATGCATCGCATATGTCTGTTCTGAATCAATATATTCGTATTCACTATATTCAAACTGCTTTCATTTTTTGTGATGTTTAAACTCTCGATTAGAAAATTCTAAGCCTTTTGAGGGAGGATGACGAAAACGATACCACGAACTTTACAGTATGCTTTTGAACAGACCCCGCTGATGAGGTACAGGCATTGTTTTAAATCCTAAACACTGGAGTTATAAGGAAGATAATCCCTCGTCAACCCCTTCGAGCCAAAGAAGTCGGAGTTTTTCTTTTCAAAAATTAAAACCCTTAATCGTAACTTGGGGCAGGGTAGTTTTATCAGTTGATCCAGGTGCACAACAAATGACATCAAAGGAGTCCTTTCAAAGCAAGAGACAGTGATGGTTCCGTATAATCATAAAGACAGTCAGTCATTATTTCTCAAAATAAAAGCCCATTAAGTCAAAACCTATGAAGGAGACTTACAAAACTGGGGCATCCCGCTGACTGTAATCGCAAAAGAAACAGTTCAGGCAAAAAAACAGGGATAATGAAATCAAAAAGAAAAGAGGTCCTACAAACCCTCAACAAAAAAGAACTGACTGCCTATTCAAAATAAATTGTCAATATCCGAACCATCCCTGGTATATCAGAGCAAAGACTCAAACAAGGTCTAACGCACGATTAGCTGAGTTTAGGTTTGAAGAACATCACGAAGAGCGGGTGGGTACAAATAAAAGCCTTTATCCTTTGTTTCTTAAACCGTGAACCAGGCCACGTTATAACCCTTAAAAAGTCCTAGCTGAAGCATGGGTTAGTTCGAAAGCATACTGTTACGAAAGGTATCCTGACTCCTATAGGGCTCGCTGTAAAATCTTGAGTTGACATCACATTTTACAAAAATTCACTTGTTTTATTGAAAACTGCATTTTCAAAAACTTCAAGACGGACATAAGCTTTGCATTTTTGATATAACATTGTTTGCATATGACTATTTGTTCAAACAGCAGAGAAATGCGCACGACGAATATCTAGTGAACAAAAATCTTCTCAAGGGTCATCTCAAATGGAAAAACACCTCCAATCAAGGGGCATGACATAATCATTTTCCATCATCTGGGGCAGTCAAATCAAGATTCAAGGAATCTCTCAAAGTGCCAAATAGCCAGGGGCAAATCTCCGCCCGAGTCACTTGGGGCATTGGACATGCATTCCAGCAACGAATCTTGCATGATCAGACATCTTCTGGTAGTATGGCAACACAACACTACTGACAGTGACAACTCCCTACATTCTAAGAGCGTGGAC
The DNA here is from genome assembly GCA_948472305.1 of Vicia faba. Lineage (NCBI taxonomy): Eukaryota > Viridiplantae > Streptophyta > Magnoliopsida > Fabales > Fabaceae > Vicia > Vicia faba. Next base: position 1,209,187,796 of record OX451739.1, read on the forward strand.
ATAGTCGAAAAAATACTACGCATGAACAAAGACCCGCTAGGTTGACACACCTAGGCAAAAATAAGGGCTTCCCAGCGAACCAAAAGGGTTCGGGCAAAAATAAGGGATGAAATTGAAAAATCTATACACCCGGCAAGTCGAAAACCTGAAAAGGCGGGTTGGGCAAAAATGGGTATCCCGGTGGACTGAAAACCCGAAAGGGTGGTCCAGTCAAAAGTTAGGGATCAAAGCGTACGACTATGTCCCGTCATCTCGTCACTTGCCTACCAGAAGAAGATTTGTCAATCGGTAGTCATCAAACACCTTCACGGGTACCTTCTCCCACAGAAGCTGGGGCAATAAGAATTGTCCGAACTGTACAAACTGCTCTGTCAACCGAGGTACCAAGGTAAGTTCAGCTGAAGAACATGACCAAGATACCTTCACTCCTCGCAGAGTAAAACAAGTCAGCAATACTCTCCCCAAGCAGAGTTGGTCTCCCATCAGCCCTAAAAAGGCACAGTATCTCCAGCAAGTCAGCAACACTCTCCCCAAGAAGAGTTAGTCTACTGTCAGCCTTATGGAAGTTGGGTATCCCCAGAAGATCTCAACATCCCTCAGCAGAGTATGCAGATGTTCCCTAGCAAGCATCCCCGGCAGTCTTGATATAAGATTGTTCCCCGGCGGAATACTAGACACCTCAGTGGAGCCATTCCCCAGTGCAGTCCAAAAAGTCTCCCCAAGAGAGTTGAATCATCCTCCCCAGTAGATTCTGGAAGCTTATCCCCAGTAGATTCTGGAAGCTTATCACCTGCAGAGTACATGCATCTCTTCCCGACCATGTTCAAAGGTTATTCCCCACCAGAGCCTATAACTGGGTTATCCTCAGCAATTTGCAACGAAAAGATCGTCCTCGGCGAAGTTCTTCCTATCCCCCAGCGGAGTTCATCAAATCCCTCAACAGAGCTTATCAACGGTATCCCCAGCGGAGTTATCGTTAAAATCTCAGCGAAGTATCTCTTCCCCACAGAGTAATTCCCCGCAGAGTAATCTCTTCAGCAAGTTTATTCCCCAACGGAGTCATCTTCTCCTACCGGTTTATTCTTGCAACCATCATCCCCAGCGGAAACGAAGAACTCTACTCTTCAAACATCAGCCCAGGATTCAACAAGCTCCCGGCATTCGTCAAGGATTTATTTTCCTAGACGAAAAATACATTCATAGACATTTCACATTTCATACATCCTGCTTACATACATGATAAAGTGCATACGACACAATCTCATTTATTTTCGAGAACATCATGACATCGTGCATTTCATACATCATGACATTGCATACAACTAATGTTTGCCATTTTCAGGAAAAGGTCAATCAAAAGACGATTACCATCAACTCTCGTAGTTCCAGATTCGATACCTGTATCTAGCCAGGGCATATCTGTGAGCGATTGATTGTAGATTCGATACCTATATCTAGCCAGGGCATATATGCATGAAGAGTTTAGAGATTCGATACCTGTATCCAGCCAGGGCATATCTGTAGACGACTAGTTCCAGATTCGATACCTGTATCTAGCCAGGGCATATCTGTGAGCGATTGATTGTAGATTCGATACCTGTATCTAGCCAGGGCATATCTGCATGAAGAGTTTAGAGATTCGATACCTGTATCCAGCCAGGGCATATCTGTAGACGACTAATTCCGGATTCGATACCTGTATCTAGCCAGGGCATATCTGTGAGCGATTGATTGTAGATTCGATACCTGTATCTAGCCAGGGCATATATGCATGAAGAGTCTGAAGGGATCTACGCCTATATCCAGCCAGGAAAGTTATCTCGACCAACCTTTTGAAGTTCCAAATTCGATACCTGTATCTAGCCAGGGCATATCTATGGACGACTAATCCCAGATTCGATACCTGTATCTAGCCAGGGCATATCTGTAGACGACTCATTCCAGATTCGATACTTGTATCTAGCCAGGGCATATCTGTGAGCGATAGATTGTAGATTCGATACCTGTATCTAGCCAGGGCATATCTGTATGAAGAGTTTGAGGATCAACCCCTGTAACAGGCCAGGAAATTATCTTTCATTCTCAGATTAGAGGTCTACACCTGTATCCATCCAGGAAAGCTATCTCGACCAACCTTTGAAGTTCCAGATTCGATACCTGTATCTAGCCAGGGCATATCTGTGAGCGATTGATTGTAGATTCGATACCTGTATCTAGCCAGGGCATATCTGCATGAAGAGTTTGAAGTTCCAGATTCGATACCTGTATCTAGCCAGGGCATATCTGTGAGCAATTGATTATGGATTTGATACATGTATCTAGCCAGGGCATATCTGCATGAAGAGTTTGAAGTTCCAGATTCGATACTTGTATCTAGCTAGGGCATATCTGTGAGCGATTGATTGTGGATTCGATACCTGTATCTAGCCATGGCATATCTGTGAGCGATTGATTGTGGATTTGATACATGTATCTAGCCAGGGCATATCTGCATGAAGAGTTTGAAGTTCCAGATTCGACACCTGTATCTAGCCAGGGCATATTTGTGAGCGATTGATTGTAGATTCAATACCTGTATCTAGCCAGGGCATATCTGCATGAAGAGTTTGAAGATCAACCCCTGTAACCAGCCAGGAAATTATCTTTTTTTCTCAGGTACGCAAGTTATCTGGATGGCATCTTTAAGCCCATCTCCACAACTATCCATTACATTTCCAAATGGCATCTATAAGCCCATTCCCGACAAGATTCTGTCATACCTCCAGATGGCATCTATAAGCCCGTCCTCCTATCCATCATATCTCCAAATGGAATTTGTAAGCCCATTCCCGACATCACATTGCTGATACTACACTATGCGAGTGCAAATTTCTGGGCACTCTAGTGTTCAATCATCTTCCACCTTCGGATCACGAAAGGCATGCAAGCCAATCTACATCCTCAGGTCTAAGAATATTGAACAGGGGCAACTGTTGTACCCCAAAATTTTCCCTCCCATATTCTCCAAGATTTGTCAAGAATCATCTTCAAATGATTCAAGATTCCTCAAGGATTGCACAGTTCAAATGCCTCCTAAGCCAATAAAAATTAGGGTTTTGGTTCTTGCAAGGAATTTGAGGTTTTTAATGGCTCAATAAAGTCTCATAGGCCTATGTACATTTCCAAGCATCTACATGTCAAGTCTCAAGTCTCACAGTGTCAAATTGCACAGTCAAAAGCCTTATTTGCTCTATAGTCAACTGCAGGGGCAAAATGGTCATTTTGCAGTCAAAAGTCAGAATTTTTGGCCAACATCTTATTTTGAGTCCACAATCATCATTTGATCAAGTCTTGATCATGATTCCACAAGAATGGCTCAAAAATCATCAAGATGCAAAAGGTTACTATTTTTGGACAGCAGAAAAGTCAACTGTATCTTGACCAAGGCATAACTTTTTCATGGTTCATCAGAAAAATCCCATCCAATGCTCATTTTGAAGGGGATTACATTTCCTACAACTCATATTCACATTCCAAGTCCTAGAAATGCTCTCACAAAAAGTTATCAATTTCTACATTATAGGTCAATTTCAAAAGTCAACAAAAATGCACTTTAAGTCAAAGACCATAACTTGAGATTGGTACATCCAAATGACATGGGACCAAAGGCATTGGTTATAGGACTTCAAGACCTTTCCAAAATGTCCAAGAACATGTTCATATGATCAAAATTGAGCAAGATATGCATTAGAGAAGTTGGGAAATTTTTGTGAATTTGCAAAAGTCAACTTTGCCCAAAACACCTTGTTTTTGCTAATGGGCTTCAAATTCCTTCTTGAAACTTTGTCCAAGGCTTATGCACGACCCATTGAGATTAAATTGAATTATTTTCTTATTTTTATTAATTAATTGTATTTTTAATTGATTTTAATTCATTTAATTAATTTAAAATGTAGGAAATTCAAATATTTGATTTTTCAATCTTTTGGTAAAGCAAACAAGCTCAATATATGCTGGAGATTTCGTGTGCACATCAAGGGGACAAGGAAATCCATAACCATAATGCATTACACGTGAGAATTGCTGCAGAAAGCCATAACCATATTTACAAAAAATCAAGAAAAAGCCAAAACTGTTTTCCAGGTTCCAGGCCCTTTCAAAGCAATTTGAGGATTCAAACACATTGCTAGGATTTCCAGGAACAATTTATAATCAAAACCAAGCTTCATAGCTCAAGAAATCGTTGCAAACAGTTTCACGGTTTGAAGCTTTTTTCCATAATTGTATATATTGATTCATGCATATTTAACATATTCTTGTGGTTGGTTTGTGTTCATAGGAATCATACGAAGCTAATGGTGTGGTTTAATTGCATTGAAACACCCTAAATCCAAAGTTACCATTGACAAATATTAGGGTTCCGAAGCTTTGATTTTGGGGCTTTCCACATCCAGTAAAATTGAGACCCCTAACGCATATGGTTGAAACCGTCTGAACAAGACGAACACACTGGACATATCGCGCCATATTTATATAGCCTAGGGAGATAATCGCTATTATTCCTCGTCCTATATTGTGGGGGTTAAAAACCCCCGCTATCTCTTTGTCTTTTTTACAGGAAAACGAAGAAGACGATGAGCTGGTGATGTGTTACTGGTCCATTCAAAAAAGGTGGCGCGCGTTTTTATGAGTACAGCGTATGGATTAATTTATGAATATATTATTTGCTTATTATTCCACTAACAGTTGATGCAGCGTGGTAGAGTGGTTGGCCAAACGCCCAATGAGCTTTGGGACCTGGGTTCGAATCCCAGGTCCCCCAAAATAATTGTTCATATTTTTCTTAACGTGATTTCATGCAGATGTCCAAATGAATTCCACCATACACCTCAACCATCCAGGCGCCAGGTGTTTACAAGCAACAATCCAAGGGCCAAAGATGGAAGACTATGGTACTACCTAGTTAATGCACGCGCAGCTAATTCTGGGAAGTCAAACAGGCTTGATAGCTTATTGGGCCTGAAAATTGCTTGCAAACCTCCATTCTGGGCCCATCGCCCCCCTGGTTTAATTATTTCTTTTCCTTTTTTATTTTGTTTTCTTTTAATTGTTTCATTACTAATTATTATTATTATTTATTTAACTAACAAATAATTATTTTTATAATTAATTCAGAAAACAATATTTTCTTATTATTACCATTATTTTCACTATTAATTATTATTTTGTAAATAAACATTAACATGAATTAATTTAGTCTAATTAGGTTTAATTTTAATTTTCTTTTACAATAAATAAAAATAAATTAGACTTAGGGTTTTTTACTAACTTTTGACCTTTTCTTTTTATTTTCATCAAAAAACATAAAAAATATAAAAAATACTTTTTTTCTTGTAATTATTTAATTATTTAATTAATTAGGTTTAATATTTAATTAAATGCAAAAAAGGACAAATTTCATTCTTTTCTCAAAAAGGGTCAAAACCCGAAGGACGTCCCGATTCAATTTCTTTGCGCGCGCTTTAATACTTTTGATCATATTTATGTAACTGTTCCGAGAATGTAATAGATAATTAGGACTTTTATCGCTTTCTTTATTTTCTCGCATTTATTTTCAAGGGTTATGTTTTTGGCGATGTAAATACCCGACGCCTTGTAATAGCGTAGATTCACTTTCCGCAATTTATTTCCCGCAAATTATTAACTGTTAATTATGCATGCAAGACTTGTCTGAAAAATAAAATTAACTCGTAGCTCACAATTACATGTGCAAAGATAATTTAACATGAAAACTGACACACGTGCACATGCCACTCCTAGGGTACGCCTCACTTGGTTGCCTCGACGTGGTCATTAAGTATAGGGTGTTTTAGAGATCGCCCTCCTGTCTAAAGATCCAGTTGCCTCGAAACGGTTGCTTCAGATAAAAAGGATCTAGGACATTAGGGTTACCGCTAAGGCGTCCTACTATTGCTTTCGTGACCACACATGTCCCATATAATCGAATTGACCCGAATAACTCCAACGACGGCACTACCTACTTCTCAATAGTGGGATAGTACTGTCTAAAGGACTCTTACACAGCCTAATTCCTTAGAGTAGGTAGATTTCTCCTGGGTACTTGCTCTTTCAAAAAAACAACTTTTCGCACTTACACTTTCAAAACGTTTTCAAACAAACACTTCATACACTCTTGAGGACAAATACAAGAGTTACCTAGAAGTTTTCAAACTAAACTTTTTTCAAAACCCACATACACAAGAAAAGCAAATAATTTTTGAAAACATAGTGAGCAAGTACCTAAGAGCCCGTGGATAACCACGGATAGAAAGGGTGCTAATACCTTCCCTTTCTATAATCTACCTCCCAAACCGAGAAACATCTCGAAAAGGAATTTTGCTGTGCTTTTGTCCTTTCCTTGTTGGAGAAAATAAAAGATGGTGGCGACTCTTGCTTACCGCGACATTTCGCGAACCAGCATTCCAGAACAGTCAGTTCTATTTCCACCGATCACACTACAAAACAAAACAAAGATGAATTCCTAGGTCCTTCAAATGGTTAGTGAAAATTCTATGGAATGATGTTTTGATGTCATGAACAAATAATCGTACACAAACAAAGCACACAACGCCTTAGGTTTAGGCTTGCATGGGGTTTATAGGTAAGTACCCTCTTGAAGTTTAGTTGGTTCAACCTGTCCTAAAAGAAGTAACCGGGTTCTAAGAAATCTCAATATCATTGATCTTTCTTCATTGGGCATTGTTTTAACTCAAGCATCCAAACTGCGGCCAAAATATACCGAAAGTTTGATCTCAATGAGTGTAGTATCAAGTATCAACCAAATTTAGTCTTGCACCAAAGCCATATGTTGTACCTCAAAATTTTCCCTCCCATTTTATTCAAGGCATGCTCATTAAGGTCCTCAATTGCTCAAGGTTGAACAAGAATTGAGCAGGCAAATTCTCCTCCTAAGCAATGGATTTCCATCTAAGGTTTCATTTCTGACAAAGAATTTTGGTTTGAAAGGGCTTCAAATGATTTTCATGGCACCTATACGCCTCAGCATAATGGTATAGCTGAAAGAAAGAAAAGAAGTGTACATGACAAGGTGTAGGTTGAAAGCTAAGAATACGCCTAAGAGCTTTTGGGTCGAAGCAGCTTCGACAGTAGTATGTAGTCTAATCTGATTCCAAACGAAGCACTAGGATTGAAGGAAGGATGGTTCGAAAGCAAGTGTGAGGAGGCTTTTATAAAGTCTTTGATTGATAAATAGCTAGTAAAGAGCTTCGAAGGGTTCGTTTTTGAACCACTGAAATATAATCCATTCAAAGCATTACAAGGAAAGACACTTCGACTGTCATGCTGACTGAATTGGCGCTTCGAAAAGAAGAAGAGTTTGAATTCGAAAGCTTTGATCCTATGGTTCGAAGGAAATGCATGTACCTGGACAGGCGAGGAAGAAGTTGGATGATTGAAGTGAAGTCTTGGTACTCATAGGTTACCATTCGATTGGTGCATACAAGTTGTATTCACCAAACGAAGATGAACTAGTGAGCAAGAAAGATATTCTTGTAGACAAAAGCAAAAGGTGAGATTGGAGTCGAAGACACAGTCACAACTGTGTTCGAAAGAAAGAACAAAACGAAGCTTCGATTGGCCAATATAAAGAGGTGATACTTTGATTGGTCGAATTGAGTGGAAGGAGATCGAAAGGAGTAGAACGAAGCTTCAACCAGTCAAAAGGAAGAGGTGATACTTCGATTGGTCGAATTAAGTGAAAGGAGATCGAAAGGAGAAAGAACTGTTCGATTAGGCTTATGTTTCCAGATCAGGCAACCAATGCAGATGATGACTTAATCGAAGAAGTCGTGATGATGAAGCCTTGAGCAATTCGAATTAGAACTTAGAGCCATCGAAAAGAACAAATCTTGGGAGCACTCGAAAGAATCAAGATGTGAAAAGTTGAAACGAACACCTAATGGGATGAAACCTGTCCAGGTTCACTCAAAGTCCAAAATGGTAGAAAACATCTCAAAATGGCAACATTTTAAATCTTTCGATTTTGCTTTCAAAGCCATGGTTAATGGTTGATTCATGCCCTTTTCTTTCACCACCACACCCCTATAAATACAAGACAAACATTGCCCATCAACAGACACAAATTGCATATACAAGAGATTGCCTATCAAAGCCCCACACACAAGAAGTTACCCCAGAAAACCAGATCAAATTCTCAAAATCTCATAAGGTATCAAAATTCAAAACCAGCTTTGCAAACTCCCTTCAAACAAATACCATATATGTGTTCCTAAGATTCCCAGGGAGGCATCCGAACCTCTAAGCAAGTTGTTCTACACCTAAAACTGCAGACCGAAGCATACCGGCCATAGGTATAATTTTGAGATTCAATATTTTAATCTAAGAATATATGTGTTTTCTAATGTGTTTGTGTGTGTTTATAATGAAGTGTTAGACAGGTTATAGTCCTCACATGCAAGCTCTAACGCCAGGATAAAGACCCACCATTATTAGGGCATTTGGAACTATTTCATTTGAAACTCAAAATCTAGGATGTTTCAGGCTAAACAGACCTCAGATTGGGAATCAAGGGGTTCGAATTAGGGGGATATGGTAGTTTTCAATCTTTGCTTTTGGCTATTTTGCAGGTTCAAGGTTGGAGCCCATCGGAGAAGACAACCAGAAAGTAATCTCCGGTGGGCTGACTCCGGTCATCCAGGCATCTCTTTCCCATTGGCTTGTGCAACGCGCATGTGTTAACTTTGAATTATATATATATATCGGTTTTGTTTTACTAATATAATGTTATGATTTTATTTGTATAAACGAATGAATAAACAACGCATATGGTAAAAAGGAAGTGTGAAAATGGGGAAGGACATGGGTTCGATACCCAGGTCTTTATATTTTATTTCTTCCTAACATGATATATACAGATCCAATACTCTCGGGTCTAACGTACACAACATGCACCATCAAGTCATCACCATTTGATCCAGTCTGAAAGCCTCAGATACGCAGCTCACTATACACTCTCAAAAGCTAGCAACATAGGATCTAATGCAGCTCCTGGGTTTCTATCTACTTAGGGCCCGATGAGTTTCAGTTTGCACCCCCTTTTTCACTTTAGTACCAGGCCCAATTTATTTTCTTTTCTTCACTCTATTTTTTTATTTAATTGTCTTATGTTTAAAAGTCATTTTATTAAAATCAACAAAATCATAAAAAATATTAGACTTAGGATTTTCTAATTAATTTTAATTTTGTAAATTAATTTAGTTAATTTTTTTTGGTTTTATTTCATTAATTTAAAAATGATTAGAACTAGGTTCATTTAATTAAATTATTTTTTTAATAAAAATGCCAAAAAATATTAGGTTTTGTTTAGATTTAATTTTGGTTAATAATTTTATTTTTTTAATTAGATTTAGTTTTATTTTAATCTAATATTTTTCTAAATAGGCAAAAAACAACAAAAAATAATGTTCTTTTACTTAGAAACGTTTTAGGGTTTTAGACGTCTTTTCTAATTCACGCGCGTTTACTATTTTAACATTGTTATTTTTATCATTAATGTATCTGCTTATGGATTGTAATAGAGAAACTAGGACATTTATTATTTGTCCCCAATCTTAGACTTGTAAATTCCCCCTCCCCGAAACCATGTAATAGTTAGGATTTTACATTTCCGCACTTTTAATTTCTGCAAATTATTAACTGCTTAGATGTATGATTAATAAAGTTGTATGGCAAGAGCTTAATAATCAAACGCTAGCAAACTTAATGCAAAGACAAAAATAGTTGAATACACCACACTCTCACATATACACCTCTAGGGTATCCCTACTTTGGTTGTGTGATCGGTGGATCTGGAACTGACTGTTTAACGCTGGTTCGCGAAATGTCGCGGAAGCAAGAGTCGCCACCGTCTTTTATTTTCTCCAAATGGAAAGGACAAAAGCACAGAAAAATTCCTTATAGAGATTGCTCTCGGTTCGGGAGGTAGGTTATAGAAAGGGAAGGTGTTAGCACCCTTTCTATCCATGGTTATCCATGGGCTCTTAGATACTTGCTCATTGTGTTTTCAAAAATGTTTGTTTGCTTTTCAATGTGGGTTAACAAAGTTTCTTTGAAAAATTTCAGTTCGACTCGTACGTCAGAGTGTTTGAAAAAAGTTGCTTTGAAAGCTTTTGAAAAGTGTTGGTGTGAAAAGTCTTTGAATTTTTGTTTTGAAGAGAGCAAGTATCCATGAGTCGTCTACCTACCCTAAGGAATTCGTCTGTGTAAATGTCCTTTAAAGTAATGCCATCCCACCATTGGGAGGTAGGTAGCACCACCGTTGGAGGTGTTCGGGTCAATTCGAGGTTCGGGACATGGTGATCACCAGAGTAATGGGAAGACACCTTAGAAGCTACCCTCATGCCAGGTTCCCGGATCATGAGGACTTACTAAGACATCCTCTAATCGACGATCACCTTTTGAAAGGCAAGGCAACAGTGAGGCGTACCCTAGGGGTGGTGTGTGCGATTCGTGTGTCGTTTTCATTTGCATTTGTCTTGTCATGTTCATTGGTGTTCTACGCTTGATTTTATTTTAAGTCCATACATTCTTTCATGCTTTTGTTAACAGTTAAAAGTTGCGGGAAAAGTAAATCTAAGACTATTACAAATGGCGCGGGTCCACATCGCCAAAATTAAACCGGACCCGATTTGACGGAAAGTAAATAAAGCGAAAGAAATAAAAGTGCGAGAAGTAAAATTGTTACAACGCTTTGGGAGAATTACATAATTATAATAAACGACATAAAATAAATGCGCGAATAAAATAAATTACGAACGAGGGTGTTGGACCCTTTTGCAAAATATTATTAATAAGGAATTAAAATTAAGAATTAAAAGAAAATGTTTTTTTGGTATTTTTGTGTTTTTTTTGAGATTTAATAAAAAGGAATTAATTAAAAAAACCAAAATGAAATGTTAGACCTAGTTCTAATTATTTTTAAGTTTATTATGAAAGTATTAAAATTTAACCTAAATGCAACCCTAATTAGTTTACAAGTTCAATTATCACTAATATTATGGCAAAAAACAAGGAAAATTAAAAGGAATAAAAAGTCATTAAACCTAATGCTATATTTTTGGATTTTTAGTTATTAAGAAAATATTAAAATCTAACCTAAATGCAACCCTAATTAGTTTACAAGTTTAATTATGAAAATTACTAATATTATGGCAAAAAACAAGGAAAATTAAAAGGAATAAAAAAGTCATTAACCTAATGCTATATTTTTGGATTTTTAGTTATTAAAAGAATTAAAGTTAAAACCTATTTTACTAAATTTATTTACATGTTAATTATTTACAAGAAAATAGTAAAATAAAATAATTATTATGTTTTCATCTTTTTCTGATTTTTCTATATTTTTTATGTATTGTAAAAATATTGAATTAAATTAAAACAAGAAAACAAATAAAAACAATAATTAAAAGATATGAGAAAAATAAAAATATTTGCAAACCAGGGTGGGGGTGTAGTCCCAATTCGTGAGGTTTTGGACTTAGCAAATCTGGCCCAACAAGTATGGAATTTGTTGACTTTCCTAGGCCACGTACATGCATGCTGACTTGTCCTCATGGTGTCCCTCAATGCACAACCCTTGATCTGGTTCCCTTAAGCACGTGGCTGGCTTGATATGGTGAGCACACGATATATCCACAATCCAAGCGCTGCATGAGATTAATTACTGAAAAATAATATTGAGCATGTGAATGACCTGGGGTTCGAACCCAGGTCAAGTGGATCACTAGCGCTTGCATCAACCACCTGTGCCAATTGACTTATTTGATATATAATTAAACAATGAATATTATAAGAACAAATAAGAGTTAGTGCTCCAAAACGCGCGCAGTTTCAAAATGGCCAATGGCTGATGGACACGAAATCATCTTCTTCCTTATCCTGTAAAACAAAACAATATGGCAACGGTTTTCGTAGCGTTGTGTTAGGCAGCTTTTAGAAAAATAGTGAATAGCTCAATTCTAAACATAAATTAGGCGCGACTATCTCAATTTCTTCGTCTTGATGCGCTGAATCCAACCATGGTCATTTGGAGTTCTAATTTTGCCTTGTTATGAAAGCCCCAAATTTCAGTCCTGCAAACCCTAAAAATCGCGCATGGTATTTTCTCATATATAGCACAAAAACGCAATTGGATCACATGGTTAGTTTCGAAACTTGACAAGGAACATGAATATATGATTAAAATGCAGTGAGGATGCTTAGAAATCAAAGTACGATTATGGATTTTTCTTGGTTCAGTTGGAATCCGCTTTACCAATTCTTTGGGTTTGAGTTGTTGTTTGTGATTGGAATGTGATCAGGAGGGCTTGAGGAAGCTATTGGAAAAAATTTTATGCCTTGAATCCACCTCTAGAGTGCTTTTCAGTTTTGACTTTTATGGCCAAAATTTCAAATTGGTACTAGCCTTTTCTGCGCAGCTGAGAGTGTGTTATGATTAGGGTTTGACTCAGTGCTTATGAGGGAAGGAAATTAGGTCATTAGTTGGCCTTTATCCATGCCCATGAGAGAATTGGTCTTAGGTCTTTTAGCATTAACAAACTTTTCCTTCTTTTAAGCAAGACCAAGACTTGGTGTATAATCTAACCCTAGCATGAGTTTGTGAGTTGGCACATGATATATGGAAGCTATCCCAATTCAAATGACACTATTTCATTGACTTTTGAATTTTATTTGAATTTTTAAAGATTTAAAATGAATTAAATTATCAAAAATTAAATAAAATAGAAAAATCAATATTTGGTCTTGAAATTAATCATGGGACACGTGTGTGGCATGACAAGGCTGAATCAAGTGGAAGAAAGTGGGCCCTTTTGTCAAAAATTGAAGTTTCAAGGATAGTTGACTTTTGCCATTTCACAAAAATTTCCCAACTTCTACAAGGCATAACTTGCTCAATTTTTAAGCTTTTAACATGTTCTTGGACATTTTGGAAAGGTCTTTGAGTCCTCTAACCAATGCCTTTGGTCCCATGTCATTTTGATTTACCAATCTCAAGTTATGGTCTTTGACTTAAAGTCCCTTTTTGTTGACTTTTGAAAATGACCTATAATGTTGAAATTGATAACTTTTTGTGAGAGCATTTTTTGGACTTGAAGTATGAATATGAGTTGTAGGAAATGTCTTTCTCTTCAAAATGAGCTTTGGATGGAATTTTTCTGATAATCCATGTGAAAGTTATGCCCTGGTCAATTTCAGTTGACTTTTTCAGCTGTCCAAATATAGTAACTTTTGCATCTTTGATGATTTCTGAGCCAAATTTTGAGAATCATGATCAAGCATTGATCAAATTATGTTTGTGGCTTCAAAATGATATGTTGACCAAAAATTTGAACTTTTGACTGTCAAATGACCATTTTGCCCCTACAGTTGACTGTAGTGCAATTTAGGGTTTTGACTGTGCAATCTTGAGCTGAATGCCTTGAAACTTGATATGGGGATGCTTGACCATGTTTGTAAGCATATGAGACTTGATTGAGCCTTTGAACACTTCCTTTTCTTGATCAGACTCAAAACCCTAATTTTGACTGTTTAGGAGATAGTTGGACTGTGCAACCCTTGGAGGAGTTTTGTGACTTGGCTTGGCAATCTCTTGAAGAATATGGGAGGGCAAATTTTGGGGTACAACAGTTGCCCCTGTTCAATCTTCTTAGACCTAAGGATGCAGATTGGCGGACGTGCCTTTCGTAATCCGAGGGTAGAAGATGATTGGACACTAGAGTGCCCAGAAATTTGCGCTCACATGGTAGCAGTGTGGTGGGAATGGGCTTATAGATGCCATTTAGAGATTGATGGGTAGGATGATGGGCTTATAGATGCCATCTGGATGTTGATCGCGTAAGAGATTCCTTAGCGAGAACCTGCATACCTGCAAAAGAAAATGAGTACCTGACACGTCGCAGGAGCTGGTTTTCAGATGCTTGGTATAGATATGTCCTGACTGGTTACAGGAGCTGAGTCTGGAGCTTCAAACGGCGATGAATGAACCAGAGATGGTTACTGCCTTAACATGAATGGTAAGAGAACCTTGAGTGACTTTAACTTCAACAACGCTCGTTGAGAAAATCTTGATGGGAATTACCGTCTTCGCAGTATCGGGAAGAGGACCAAAGGAAATTATAACCTGAAAGCCGGACCTAAAACGGAAGTCTCATGCACCGTCGGAGAGAAAACCAATAGGACATCATAATCTCAAAGGAAAACCTAAAATGGAAATCTCATGCACCGTCGGAGAGAGAACCAATAGGAAAAATAAAATCTGAAAGAAAGACCTAAAATGGAAATCTCATGCACCGTCGGAGAGAGGACCAAAATGGAATTATAATCTCAAAGAAAAACCTAAAATGGAAATCTCATGCACCGTCGGAGAGAGAACTAGTAGGAAAATAAAATCTGAAAGAAAGACCTAAAATGGAAATCTCATGCACCGTCGGAGAGAGAACCAAAATGGAATTATAATCTTAAAGAAAACCTAAAATGGAAATCTCATGCACCGTCGGAGAGAGAACCAATAGGAAAATAAAATCTGAAAGAAAGACCTAAAATGGAAATCTCATGCACCGTCGGAGAGAGAACCAATAGGAAAATAAAATCTGAAAGAAAGACCTAAAATGGAAATCTCATGCACCGTCGGAGAGAGAACCAAAATGGAATTATAATCTTAAAGAAAACCTAAAATGGAAATCTCATGCACCGTCGGAGAGAGAACCAAAATGGAAAATAAAATCTGAAAGAAAGACCTAAAATGGAAATCTCATGCACCGTCGGAGAGAGGACCAAAATGGAATTATAATCTTAAAGAAAACCTAAAATGGAAATCTCATGCACCGTCGGAGAGAGAACCAATAGGAAAATAAAATCTGAAAGAAAGACCTAAAATGGAAATCTCATGCACCGTCGGAGAGAGAACCAAAATGGAATTATAATCTCAAAGAAAAAACCTAAAATGGAAATCTCATGCACCGTCGGAGAGAGAACCAGTTATAACCTGATAACTTCTATTGAGTCTTCATCAGAAAAATCTGTTGGGAGTCGATTTAGCTGGACTAGAGAAGGTTTTGAAATATGTTTGAGAATTCCAACTGCATCTTTCCTGAAAGGTGAAGGCCAGTCATACGCAATGCATGATATGGATCAAGCAATGATGTTCTCAACAGAAATGAGATTTGTATGATATAATGCGTCTATGCATGCTATAATGATGTATGTGATGTTTCATGAATGTATGTTTTCGTCTAGGAAAATAAATCCTTGACGGGTGCCGAGAAGTCGTATCCTGGGCTGATGTTGAAAAATTAGATCTTTGTTTCCGCCGGGGATGATAACTGCAAGAATACCGGTAGGAGAAGATGACTCCGTTGCGGAATAAACTTGGCGAATGGAAGATTCTGCAGGGAGAAAAGATACTCTAGCGACCATGCTGGGAAGCAATACTCTGTGGGGATAGAGATGCTTTGCTGAATGTTGATAGTAACTTGCTGAGGATGTCTTGTTGTGGAAGTGTTGATGGACTTCGCTGGGGTAAGAAGACTTTGTCGACGACGCTCTTTCCGTGGCTTTTTGGCTAAGGATAACCCAGTTATATACTATTAAGGAAATAACTCTTTAAATCAAGCCGGACGACGCGTTCGTGCTCTGCGAGGAGAAGCTTCCAGAATCAATTGGGGATAAGCTTACTGCTTGGGGAGATGACTTCCAACTTTCCTGGGGAACCGGATTGGACTCTCTTGGGGAAGTTTTGAACTGTATTGGTTATGTTCTTCAACGGAACCTACCCTGATACCTTGGAGGATAGAACAATCAGATTGCTTAAACCACCCTTTATTGCCCCTGTTTCTGTGGGGGGAGGCACTTGTTGGGGTACTGATAGTTGTTGATGGACAAACCTTCTTCTGGTAGACAGATGGCAGGATATAGTCGTACGCTTTAATCCCTAACTTTTGCCTGGACCGCCCTTTCGGGTTTTCAGTCCACCGGGATACCCATTTTTGCCCAAGCCGCCTTTTCAGGTTTTCGACTTGCCGGGTGTACAGTTTATTTTCATTTCATCCCTTATTTTTGCCCGAACCCTTTTGGTTCGTCGGGAAGCCCTTATTTTTGCCTAGGCGTGTCAACCTAGCGGGTCTTTGATTATGCGTAGTATTTTTCCGACTATGTTCGTGCTCAGGATGTAGGGAGGTGCCCCTGTTGTTGTGTTGCCATGCTACCAGAAGATCTTGGTTTGATCGTCCAACGCTCCAGGTGATCCAGATGGAGATTTGCCCCAGGCTGGTTGGCCTTTTGAGAGATTCTCCGAATCTTGACCTAACTGCCCCAGATGGTAGACCATGATTATGCCGTGCCCCTTGTTTGGAAGTGCTTTTGTTCACTAGGTATTCATCGTGCGAATTTCCCTGCTGTTCGAACAAAAATTCATATGCAAACAAAGTTATGTTAAAAATGCAAAGCTTATGTCTGTCTTGAAGATTTTGAAAATGCATTCTTTTTTTGTAAAACAAATGAATGTTTGTAAAACGTGATGTCAACTCCTTCTTTATAGTAAGCCTTAAGGAGTCAGGATACCTTTCATACAGTATGCTTTCGAACTAACCCATGCTTCAGCTAGGACTTTTAGGGGTTATAACACGGCCTGGTTCACGGTTTAAGAAACAAAGAATAAAGGCTCAAATTATTTGTACCTACCCACTCTTCGTGACGTTCTTCAAACCTAAACTCAGTTGATCATGCGTTAGACCTTGTTTGAGTCTTCGTTCTGATGTTCCAATGATGGTTCAGATATCGATGATTTGTTTTGAACAAGCAGTCGTTTTTTGTTGAGGGTTTGTGAGGTGGTAAGTCCTTTTCATAGGTTTTGACTTAATGGGTTTTTCGTTTATGATTTTTTTGATAACAACTGCCTGTCTTTATGATTGTTCTGAACCATCACTGTTTTTTCGTAAGGATCTCTTTGGTGCCATTCGTTATGCATTTGGATCAACTGAGAAGACTACCCTGCCCCGGGTTATGGTAAAGGGTTTTAATTTTCAAAAATAAAAAACTCCTACTTCTTTGGCTCAGATGGGTTGACGAGGGTTTATCATCCTTATAACTCCAGTGTTTAGGATTTGAAACAATGCCTGTACCTCATCAGCGGGGTCTGTTCAAAAGCATACTGTAGATTGTGGTATCGTTTTCGTCATCCTCCCTCAAGAGGCTTGGAATTAACGAGAGTTGACATCAGAAAAAATATGAAAACAATTTGCATATAGTGAATGCGAATATATTGATTCAACATAGACATAAGCGATGCATTAATGTGATAACAATGTTTTAACATGAACAAATGTTTGAACAAAAGAAAATTGCAACTTTGGAAATCCTAATGAACAACAGTCTTTTCATCACAGATATCTTGATGCCCTTTCAGAAGGAATCCCCAGCAGAGTCGCCAGTTCTGTGATCGGTGGATCTGGAACTGACTGTTTAACGCTGGTTCGCGAAATGTCGCGGAAGCAAGAGTCGCCACCGTCTTTTATTTTCTCCAAGTGGAAAGGACAAAAGCACAGAAAAATTCCTTAAAGAGATTGCTCTCGGTTCGGGAGGTAGGTTATAGAAAGGGAAGGTGTTAGCACCCTTTCTATCCATGGTTATCCATGGGCTCTTAGATGCTTGCTCAATGTGTTTTCAAAATTGTTTGTTTGTTTTTCAATGTGGGTTTTAAAATTTTCCTTGAAAAATTTCAGTTCGACTCGTACGTCAGAGTGTTTGAAAAATTTGCTTTGAAAGCTTTTGAAAATGTGTTGGTGTGAAAAGATTTTGATTTGTTTGAAATTAGAGCAAGTATCCTTGAGAACCTACCTACCCTAAGGAATTAGTCTGCGTAAAAGTCCTTTAAAGTAGTGCCATCCCACCATTGAGAGGTAGGTAGCACCACCGTTGGAGGTGTTCGGGTCAATTCGAGTTTATAGGGACATGGTGATCACCAGAGCAATGGGAAGACACCTTAGAAGCTACCCTCACGCCAGGTTCCCGGATCATGAGGACTTACTAAGACGTCCTCTACTCGACGATCACCTTTCGAAAGGCAACAGTGAGGCGTACCCTAGGGGTGGTGTGTGCGGTTCGTGTGTTGTTTTCATTGATATTTGTCTTGTTCATGTTATTGGTGTTCTACGCTTGATTTTATTATGGTCATTCATTCTTTCATGCTTGGTTAACAGTTAATATTTGCGGGAAAATAAATCTAAGGCTATTACAAATGGCGCGGGTCCACATCGCCAAAATTAAACCGGACCCGATTTGACTGAAGGTAAAGAAGCAATAAAATAAAAGTGCGAGAAATAAAATTGTTACAAGGCTTTGGGGCAATTACATAATTAGAATAAATGACATAAAATAAATGCGCGAAATTAAATAAATAATGAACACGGGCGTTGGACCCTTTTGCAAAAATATTTAAAGTTAATGAATTAATTAATTAGAACTAATGAAGAATTAAAATTAAAGAAAAAGGAATGTTTTTGGTATTTTTGTATTTTTTAAGATTTAATAAAAAAATAGTTAATTAAAATTAAAATGAAATGTCAAACCCTAATTCTAATGTTTTTTAAGTTTATTGTGAAAATATTAAGTTTTGACCTAATTTAAATCTAAGTTAATTTACATGCCAAATTTAATTATAGAAAATAAATAAAATGAATATTATTATTGTAAAAAAAAAGGAATTAAAGAATCAAAATTAATTAAACCTATTTCTACATATTTTTGGATTTTTATTTATTAAAAGAATTAAAGTTAAAACCTATTTTACTAAATTAATTTACATGTTAATTATCTACAAGAAAATAAATAAAATAAATATTTTTTATGTTTTTATCCTTTTTCTGATTTTTTGATGTTTTTGTATTTTGTTAAAAATAAATTAATTAAACTAATAAAGAAAATAATAATTTTAAAAGAAATAAAATAGAAAGAAAGAGAAGGCAAACCAAGGGGGGGGGGGGGGGGGGGGGGGGTAGCCCCAATTTGGAGGTAAGGCCTTAGCATTTCAGGCCCATTTGTGTTATGGCCTTGCTGACTTTTTGCTAGCCTGCTTCAGCGTTGACTGGAGTTTATTGTGCTCCTTGAATCCTTGCCTTTGAATTGGCCCAACTGGACGCGTGGACGATCAGGCTTTGAGGTGTATGGTATGCCCTGGACGTTAGCGCTGCATAAGATCTTGTATTGAAAAATATTATTGAAATTTATACAGACCTGGGGTTCGAACCCAGGTCTTGGACGCTAATGCCTTGGTGGTTTGCCAGCTGAGCCATGAAACATATGTTAATATATTATAAGAAACAAATAATAAAAAAAGAAACAAATGCGTTAGTGGGTTTCTGGCGCGAATTTCAAACTGGCCTATCACGTATTGACACGATGTTGTCTTCTCCAATTTTCCTGAAAACACAAAACAAAGGCCACGGTTTCTTATGCGTGTTTTTAGAGGACTTTTGGAAAAATAGCGAATAGCATTATAAGCTTCATAAATTGTTCGCGAATGGTAGGTTTTCTTCGTCTCTCTGCACTGAGTTGGATGGCCATGGTCTTGAGGCTTAATTTTGCTTTATTGCAAAAGCCCCAAATTCGAGCTCTGAAAACCCTAAAAAGTAAACATGGTAAAACCGTATATATGGCACAAAAACGAAATTAATCATGTCAGTTAGCTTAGAAATTTGACAAGGAACATGAATGTATAATCAAAATGCAATGGGGATGTCTAAAACTGAAAACACGATCATCACTTTTTTGCTGTACAGGGAGGGTTCTATGTACCAATTCCTGGAGTTTTAGTGGATGTTAGGGATTGCAATGTGACCAGGAGAGCTTGAGGAAGCTATTAGAAAAAGAATCAAGCTTTGAATCGCCCTCTAGTAGTGATTTCAGAATTCAATTTTGAAGTCAAAATTCCAAGTTTTTTATGAGCCTTTGAGCGCAGCATTTGGTCTCCTGTGGTTAGGGTTTGACTTAGCACTTATCAGAGAAGGAAATTAGGTCATTAGTTGGCCTTTATCCATGCCCATGAGAGAATTGGTCTTTGGTCTTTTACCATTAACAAACTTTTCCCTTTTTTAAGCAAAACAAGACTTGGTGTGCAATTTAACCCTAGCATGAGTTTGTGAGCTGGCCCATGATATATGGAAGCTATCCCAATTCAAATGACACTATTTCATTGACTTTTGAATTTTATTTGAATTTTAAAAGATTTAAAATGAATTAAATTATCAAAAATTAAATAAAATAGAAAAATCAATATTTGGTCTTGAAATTAATCATGGGACACGTGTGTGGCATGACAAGGCTGAATCAAGTGGAAGAAAGTAGGCCCTTTTGTCAAAAATGGAAATTTCAAGGATAGTTGACTTTTGCCATTTCACAAAAATTTCCCAACTTCTCCAATGCATAACTTGCTCAATTTTTAAGCTTTTCTCATGTTCTTGGACATTTTGGAAAGGTCTTTGAGTCCTTTAACCAATGCCTTTGGTCACATGTCATTTTGATTTTCCAATCTCAAGTTATGGCCTTTGACTTAAAGTCCCTTTTTGTTGACTTTTGAAAATGACCTATAATGTTGAAATTGATAACTTTTTGTGAGAGCATTTCTTGGACTTGAAGTATGAAGATGAGTTGTAGGAAATGTCTTTCTCTTCAAAATGAGCTTTGGATGGAATTTTTCTGACAATCCATGTGAAAGTTATGCCCTGGTCAATTTCAGTTGACTTTTTCAACTGTCCAAATATAGCAACTTTTGCATCTTTGATGATTTCTGAGCCAAATTTTGAGAATCATGATCAAGCATTGATCAAATGATGTTTGTGGCTTCAAAATGATATGTTGACCAAAAATTTGAACTTTTGACTGTCAAATGACCATTTTGCCCCTACAGTTGACTGTAGTGCAATTTAGGGTTTTGACTGTGCAATTTTGAGCTGAATGCCTTGAAACTTGATATGAGGATACTTGACCATCTTTGTAGGCATGTGAGACTTGATTGGGCTTTTGAACACTCCATTTTCTTGATCAGGACACAAACCCTAGTTTTGACTGTATAGGAGATTTTTGCACTGTGCAACCCTTGGGGAATTTTGTAGCTTGACTTGGCAGTTTATTGGAGAATATGGGAGGGCAAATTTTGGGGTACAACAGGTTGCCTTCGGAAAACAGTCACAACTCTCGAAACGTGAGAGATTTTAGTGGCTATCCTCCAGTTTAAAGATAAAAAATGACCCTCTCGACGTTGCCTCGGTAAAAATGATCTTAAAACCCTAGGGTAGCTACTAAGGTTTCTTTCCCAATTGCCTTTGTGACTGTACAAACGTCCCTTCGAATGTCCCTCAAACATCCAACAACTAGGGCTACCTACTCACTAATAGTAGGATATCACTGTCTAAAGGAAAAGAGGAAAAGAAAAATCCTTTTGAGTATAGTAGATAGTTGTTAGATGCTTGCTAACAACTATCTACTAATAGTAGGATATCACAAAATAACTTTCAAAAACATTTTCAAAATGTTTTATCAACACTCATGAGGACTGATACAAGAGTTATCATAAAGTAATTTGTCTGATTATTGACATTTCAAATACTTTTTCAAACACACAAAGCATAAGGTATTTCAAAATAAGCTAAGCATTTAAGAGCCATAGATAACTACGGATGGAAAAGGTGCTAACGCCTTCCCTTTCCATAATCTACCTCTCTTACTCAGAAAACTCTCGAAAGGTCTTTTTCTGTTCTTTTCACCCTTTCCTTTGTTGGATAAAATAAAAGTCAGTAGCGACTCTTGCTTACTGCAACATTTGCAAACACAAATGCAAAACCAGTATAACAGTCAGTTCTGCGACCGTATCACACCATCTATCTCACTCCTTTCCAATGGCCAAGTTGTTCAACTAAGGTTCTACGGTCAGTTAGTGTTTCATGACACCACACAGCGGCCACATATTCTCCTTGACTGGACTCAAGGGACACCGATACCAACAAATGTGTCACACTAACATAGCCATCGCTTCAACCATGTTGGTATTACGCTGCATAATCCCCACAATTTATTACTACTTACCTAAAATGTCTCAGATCTGGGTATAGGATCTATACAAGAAATAAACACAAGTATAACCCAAAATATAAAGCAAACAAGGCAGACAAGTAAAGTAAATAAAGGTGATATAGCTCTTAAGGTAACCCCAGTTTTAGATTTATCTCCCCAGCAGAGTCTCCATTTTTGTGATTGGGTGGGAGAACTGACTTGGTGTTTTTGCGTTTGATCGCAAGTGTTGTGGATAGCAAGAGTCGCCACTCACTTTTCTTTTATCCAATAAAGGAAAGGGTGAAAAGAACATGAAAGACCTTTTGATAATTTTTCTTGAGTTCGGGGGGTAGGTTATAAAAAGGGAAGGTGTTAGCACCCTTTTCATCCGTAGTTATCTACGAGCTCTTAATTGCTAGCTCATTTTGAATTGCTTTGTGTTTGTGCAAGTTTGAAAATATTTTGAAAACGCCTTGGTACGCTAAACTTTGCAATGATTCTCATATCATTGAGAATGTATACAAAGTGTTGGTTTTGAAAATATTTGTTTGAAAGGAGTGTTTAGAAATACGTTTGAAGAGGCTAATGTAAGGCTATTTTATAATGATTCTCATATCTTTGATGTTGTACCCCAAAATTCGCCCTCCCATTTTTACTCAAAGCATGCTCCTAGAGATCCTCAATTACTCAAGTTTGACCAAGAATTTACCAAACAAATTCTCCTCCTAAGCAATGAACCTCTAACTAGAGTTTCACTTCTCATCAAGATTTATGAGTTCCAAAGGTCTCAAATGTTTTCCATTGTCCTAATATGCCTTCAAGATTGTCCATGACAAGTTTCATGCCTTGCACTACAAGTTTGCCCAGTCAATTGCTCAAATGCTTGGAAATCAACTGTACTAGGTCAAAAGTCAATTGTGGCCCATGTACAGTCAAACTTCAAGATTTTTGGTCAACATCAACATTTTGAAGTGATATCCATCATTTGATAAAGGGTTGATCATGATTCCTCAATAAATGCTCCTAATTCATCAAAAGTCAAGAATTGATAAATTAGGGTTTCTATAGGAAAAGTCAACCAAACTTTGACCAGCCATAACTCTCACATACTTCATCCATATTCCCCCAACCAAAGCTAATTTTGAAGATAATTCAATTCCCTACAACTTACAACCCTCAAGTCCAAGAAATGTACCATTTGAAAGCTACAAGCTCGGACATTACAAGTCATTTTTAGAAAGTCAACAAAAGCCACTTTTTGCCAAGACCTTTTACATCAAGATAAAATCTTCAAATGTAAAATTGATCAAAAGATGGATTGAATTAGACATCTTGGGATTTCCAAAAAGTCCCAGATCATCATCATGAGATAAAAATTGAGCAAGTCATGGCTTGCCTAAGTTGGGAAAAATTGGGATTTTTAAAGAAATATGCATTAAGCAAGTTTGAACTTTTAAGGCAATGGCTCAATTTCTTGAACTTCAAACATCTTCCTAAGATCATAGAGGACCCCTAAAACCATTTTTGCATATTCTTGATTTTATTTGCATTTTATATTAATTTTCATTTAATTAAAGTCAAATAAATATTAAAAAAATGCAATTTATATGGGCTATTGCTATTTGGGTTTGGTTTAATGCATGAGGAGGCCCCAATTTTCGTGTACAACAAGGCCAACATGTTTACATTCATTCAAAATTCAAAAATGGACAAAATCCCATGCTTTTGGCTAAGGTTACACATTTGTATTCATGGAATTCAAGTAATTGATTATGGCTGTTACAAGCTTTTTTTTTCGTGGCTCCTGATTCCTCTCTATAAATACCAAGCCTAGAAAGCATCAAGCAATGGAGACAGCCCCAGAAAGTCCCATGGTTTTTTGCAAAAAAATATCAAAGTTGTCAAATTCAAAAACATAGCTCCAGCTTGTTTCAACCCAAACCAAGAATCCAAACTCACTCCTGGAGGTTCCCTGAAGCATTTGTGATCATCACCAAGTCTTGAAACCTCACAAAATGCATCAGTGAGTTCATACAATTGCCTCGTTTTCCATTTTTCGTTCTGCTTAATTCATGCAATTTAAATACGTTTTGACCAAGTATTATTGATCATTTGAGCATTTGCAAGCTATATGTACAGTTGGATTGAGTTTTTGATGCAGGAATCAAGTGTTGCCATTTCTAGGGTTTGAACCTTCGAAATGGGGTTTTCCAAATTAGCCAAAATTGGACCCAACCGGTGGTACCATTGTGTGTAGGAGGTTGAAGACAATCGATCCATGGCCTCAAAGTAAATTTATATTGCGTATTATAGATTTCGTTGAGGGTAAATGCTATAGTGACAGACAAAAACTGTCACTATAGGTATTTCTACCTAAGACGATGGAGGAAGGTAGGGGATGAAGCGTGTCAACCCCTGATTGGCCAGTTTGAATATTGTGCGCGTTTTTTTATTTCCTAGATATTGACTTGTTTTTGTATGTAATATTATTGATTACTTTGTATAAAAGAATGAATGGGCAGCACAGATGGTAAGGGCGCACGTATGTGAGGGAAAGGACCTGGGTTCGAATCCCGGGTCCAGCAGTTTTACTTTTCTCACATATTTTCTACAGATCCATTGCTACAAGTCCAAATGCGTGCGTCATGAAGCTTCAATCCAAGCCATCATATCACCATTTGCTCCAAACTAATACCTCTCTGCAGGTTCATCATGCGCCTTCAGAGCCTATCCTCATTAAATCCAAGGACAGACAGTTTGACTCCTTTTCATTGGTCCTAGCGGAATTACAATTCAAACATCCCCCCTATTTTCAGAATAACCCCATGCCCATTTGTTTTTCTTAATTTTAATTTGTTTTTTTTTTGCTTTCATTTATTTAATTAACCATAAAAATCAGAAAAAGTCATAAAAATATTAGGTTAATTTTTTTAATTAAACTATTTTTGTAAATAACTTAAATATTTATTTTGACCATTTTCTTTAAGTTTAAAATTACTTAGACTTAGGATTTAATTCTTTTTTAAAAATTTTATTTTTCATAATAAATTATAATAAAACCTTAGATATTTTCTTAATAAAATTTTATCTTTATAAGTAATTTTAGGACACATTAATTTAATTATTTTATTAAATAAATAAAAACCAACAATAAAAAGATTTTCTTTTTTTTTAGACGTATTTCTAATTTTTCGCGCGTTTATTTCCTTTCGCTTTTTTTTATATATATTATTGTAATTATTGTCTGGGATGTAATAGATGATAAGTAGGACCTTTTTATTGCTTTATTTTCTTTTCCCTATTTGGTTTGGAATGTAAATATCCCTCTCCCCAAAGTCCTCTAATAGCGTAGGATTTATGTTTCCGCACTTTACATTCCCGCACTTTTAATACATGTACCTATTTTGACTGCTTAGATGTATGATAATAAGATTCCATGATAAGATCTGAAAACAAACGGTAGAAAAACCTAAATGTTTAAAGATAAATAACTGAATTGAATCACTCGCACATGCGCACCTTTAGGGTACCCCCACTTCGATTGCCTTCGGAAAATGGTCACAATTCTCAAAATGTGAGAAGTTTTAGTGGTTGTCCTTTAGTTTGAAAGATCACAAGTCCCTCGATGACACTTTCGACGTTGCCTCGGTTAAAAGTGATCTTAGAAACTTTAGGACAGTTACTAAAATTTCTTGCCAAGTTGCCTTCGTGATCGTATGTCCCTTCGAATGTCCCTTTTACATCCAACGACAAGGCTACCTGCTCACTAATAGTAGGATAGTATTGTCTAAAGTAAAGGAGGAAAAGAATAACCTTTTTTAGAGTACAAAGTAGATAACTGTTAGAAGTTTTCTCAAAACATCTTGCACTTACACAAATACTACTTTTCAAAAACATTTTCAAAACACTTTGTATACTTTCTCCACTATCCCTAGAAACATTACAAAGTTCATCGTACTAAGGCATTCTCAAACATTTTCAATCACACAAAGCACAAAGGTATTTCAAAATGAGCAAACCTCTAAGAGCCCGTAGATAACTACGGATGGAAAGGGTGCTAACACCTTCCCTTTCCATAATCTACCCCCCCTTACTCAGAAAATCTCGAAAATGTCTTTTTCTATTCTTTTCACCCTTTCCTTAATTTGGATAAAATAAAAGTTGGTGGCGACACTTACTTACCGCAACATTTGCAAATGCAAAATGCAAAACCAGTATTAAACAGTCGGTTCTGCCACCGTATCACAGATCTAGCGACTCTGCTAAGGAATTTTAAAAAGTGGGGTTACCTTAGAGCTTAGTTCATTTTAAAATTGATTTCATTGTGTGTTTTCATGCTTTACTTTTAAGGGCTTGTTTGGGTTGTTACTATAGATCCTACACCCGGATCTAGGGCACCTTATTAGGTAAGTAGCAATAAATCATGGAAGTTGTACGACATAGACCGATATGGACAAAATGATAGCTACGTTAGCTTGATACTTTGGTTTGTACTAATGTTCCTTGAGTCAGTCAAGGATAACATTAGGCTTCCTTAGTGTCATTAAGCACTAACTGACCTTTAGAACCTTTAATTGACTCATCCTAAGCCATTAGAAAGTAATGAGATGGTCGGCTTTGGTTTCGACCGGATATTGGTTGATACTCGATACTACACTCATTGAGACTAGACTTTTGGGATATTCTGGACGCAATAATTCGGTGCTTGAGCTAGAACAATGCCTAAAAGAAATGCCAGTGATATGAGACTCCTTAGAACCCGGTTACTATTAATAGGACAGGTTGAGCCAACTGAAACTTCAAAAGGATACTTACCTTTAAAACTCATGCAAGCCTTTGAACCTATGGTCTTTGTGTGACTTGTTTGAGTTTGATATACATGTGATTTCAAAGCATAATCATAACATCATAAGCATCATAACATGTTATGTACACTAACTGTTTCAAGGGCCAGTGGATTTATCTCTTATTTGTTTTGTAGGTCATGGATTCAGCTCGTAGAAAAATCATCCGAATCAATTTTGTAGAGATTCCTCCCAAACTTAAAGAATTGGTTTCAAAGGTTCCTGAGAGTTTATCATTCAACAAGAGA
The DNA here is from genome assembly GCA_948472305.1 of Vicia faba. NCBI lineage: Eukaryota > Viridiplantae > Streptophyta > Magnoliopsida > Fabales > Fabaceae > Vicia > Vicia faba. Next base: position 1,209,215,007 of record OX451739.1, read on the forward strand.
TATGGTTACTTGTTCAGTTTAGTTGCTACCGGTTTTGACGAGGGTTTCATGAGTGCCTTATTCCAGTTCTTCGACCCTAAGCACCACTACTTCACATTTCCAGACTATCATTTGGTGCCTACGTTGGAAGAATTCTCCAAAATACTCGGTTTGCCAATGTTGGAGCAGATACCCTTTACTGGTTTAGAACAAGATCCAACTGCTGAAGATGTTGCTATAGCTTTGCATTTGAAGCCATCTGACATTGAGTCTAATTGGGAAAGAAGGAGTGGAGTCAAGGGCCTCCTCACAAGTTTCCTAATGAAGAAAGCCCATGTATTACTAGACTCTATGAGTTACCATGCCTTTGAAGATGTTTTAGCTCTTTTGATCTATGGGTTGGTTCTGTTCCCCAATTCAGACCAGTTTGTAGATGTCAGTGCCATCAACATTTTCCTTACTCATAATCCAGTGCCTACATTGCTCGGGGATATTCTGCACTCACTCCATACACGTACCATGAAGAAGTGAGGGACTCTTATGTGTTGTATACCTCTACTCTATATGTGGTTTATTTTGCACCTTCCTCGGTCAGTGATGAAGAATTAATTAGGTTTAAGATGGAACCAGAGATTAATGTCTCTTTCTCACTCTGACATCTATTAGTGCCCTCGCTCCCAATAAGATTTCTCTTTTATTGATCACTGCAGAGAATTTCCCAATGTTACACTCCTTGGCATTAAAGGAGGCATCACCTACAACACCTCTTTAGATTTACGTCAGTTCGGCTACGCCCGAAGGGATGGTCCCCATGATATGCTCATTCAAGGTATTGTGTTCGACTATTCAAATTATCTGCAAGGCTATCATCATAGGTTCATCCATGCTTGGGGAATGGTTAAAAGGACTGGTAGTAGGACTCTAGGGCACAAGAAATCCATCCCTTTGGAGCCATACCTCAAATGGGTGCGAACTCGTGCTCAAAATCTTATGATGTCGTACGCTGCTATCCTACTAGTAATTCAGAGCCTATTGTTCAAGGGGTCGAGTCTCGCATCATTCTTCATCCTGATATGCCAACAAACTTCGAAGAGTTGCAAAAATCTTGGATACAACTCAAATAAGAACGAGATACCTTTGAGTCCCAATTCTATGCTAGTGAGAAGAAGGTGTTGGAACTGACAAAGCGGCTTCACGAAGAGCAAAATCTCAACGCCTACCTTAGCACCAAAAGGAAGCATCCTTGGGAGACTTAGAAGTTTTAAAAGTTTCTTATTTGTTATTCCTTTGTAAACTTTGATTTCATTTGAGATTACTAATGAAAAGTCTTTGTTTTTGTTTTGGTTAAAATAGTTTAAATCCTATAAGGCCCTTGAAAACATTGCATACATATATCATACATATCATTGCATAGACAGGTTTTAGGACAGGTTTCTTATCTTCTTCGCTGCTTATTTCAGCAAGAAGAAATGGCTCTTGAATAGACAGTTAAGGACCTTCAGGCACAAAATTCACAATTCCAAGAAATGTTCCTGAATCTGGCTAAGGGACAAGAAGATTTGAAAGTGCTGATTCTCAAGGACAAGAAGAAGAAGAAAAAAAAGAGGCTAGTGGGCGTTTTAAATTTGGGAAGAAGGTTCAAAGGACCAGTGAGGCAAGTTTCAGAGCTCGCAACCCCATCAAGAGGGGCCAGAGAAGAAGACCACAGTGCAAGAGAGTCTGAAGAAGATGAAGCTGATTACACCGAAGAACAATATCCTCCGGCGGATGATAAGTACAAACAGCTGGAGGACCGTCTCAACACTATGGAAGTTCAGAGGGTACTTGGCCTGGATTTCGAAGAGCTAGGTTTGGTTTCTGGAGTGGTCATCGCAAAAGTTCAAACCGCCCACATTTGCTAAATATGATGGGGTCTCATGTCCTAAGTTGCATCTCAGGTCTTATGTCAGGAAGATCCAGTCGCACACTGCTGACAAGGATTTATGGGTACATTTCTTTCAAGACAGTCTATTATGGACTCAGTTAGAGTGGTTCTATCAGCTGGAGGGAGCCAACATTCATAATTGGGAAGACCTGGCTACTACTTTCTATAAGCAGTACCAATATAATGTTGACCTTGCTCTGACCCGTACACAACTCCAAAATATGTCCATGGGTTCTGGAGAGGGCTTTAAAGATTACGCCCAGAAGTGGGGAGATTTAGCGGGAAGAGTCCAGCCTCCTCTGTCTGATAGAGAGTTGGTAGACATGTTTTTGGGTACTCTATCTGGTCCATTTTTCAACCATCTGATTGGAAGCTCCTCGGTTGGTTTTACTGAACTGATCTTAACTAAAGAAAGAGTGGAAGTTGGGATTAAGAGCGACAAGATTCAAAAGGATACCTCTTTAAATGCAGTAAAGAGACCTTTCGTGGGAAAGAAAGAAGTCAGTGTTGTTTAAGGTCAAAGACATCAGGGCAGAACCAAACACCGTCCAACGGTATGGGCTGTAATGATATCCAAGCCTGCAGTTACTCAATAGCGGAACAATCAGCCCGGAGCAGAAAGGCCTATGAGATAGTTTAACTATATCAATATGACCTTCTCTCAAGTTTTACCACACTTACTAAAATCCAATCTGGTAACTTTGAGGGAAGCTCCCAAAAATCCCAACACTGCATCTCTTCGCTATAATCCAAAGGCTCGGAGTGCCTACCATTCTGAAAGTCCAGGGCATGATACAAATGACTGTTGGGCTTTGAAGAACAAGGTGCAGGATCTGATCGAGGTAAAGGAGATTGAATTCGATGCTCCAGAGACTCCTAATGTTATAACTGCCCCCATGCCCAAGCACGACCATGGTGTTAATGTTGTTGACGATGATATGTTCGTTGCTTCTGTTGATGAGCTCGTTACTCCTCTCATGACTGTTAAAAGGAATATTTTGGAAGCCAGTTTATTTCCGGGTTGTGGTGAAAGTTTCCACTTATGTTTATCTCTACCAACTGGTTGCCATTTGTTGAAAGAAGGTGTTCAGCGCCTGATGGATGATAAAGAAATTTTATTCGAGAAGACTCCAGTCACAAGTGTTTCATGTAAAGATGTTTCTATTATAACCATTTCCGCCAATCCTCCCAGGGTCTCCACCAAAAGACCCGTCAGGATTACATCTGTTCCAGAGTTTTCTCCCCTGATCATCACCATGCCAGGGCCAATACCATATTCCTCGGATAAAGTTGTTCCTTGGAATTACGGGCCGATGTCTATTACCATGGCGTCAAGCAAGACTTGTTGGTTGCTGAAGACAAAGTTACTGAAGGTACTGATCCTGACATCGACAATATCGTTGGGACCAGTAAAATAACAAGAAGCGGAAGAGTTTTCTCTCCTGAGATCTCTCCTCCTAAAACTGTTACTAGTCCTGTGATCATTCCTGCTATTGCTCCTGCTAATACTCCCATTACTACTCCTTCTGCTATCCCTGCTGCCACCCTTGTCACTGAGTCGGCCGAGACTCGGGAAAAAGAGATATTGGTTGAGCCTGTCCAGACGAAGGCGCATCCGGAAGCTATCCCTGAGGTTTCTAAGAAGGAAATGGAAGATATCTTAAAAATAATTAAAAAGAGTGACTACAATGTGGTTGAACAATTGGGGAAGACTCCTTCCAAGATCTCAATGTTGGCCCTACTGTTGCGCTCTGAAGCCCATGCAAAGGCTTTGGTAAAATTCCTCAAGACAACTCATGTGCCACAAGAAACCTCCGCTGATCAATTTGAAGATTGTGTGGCTAGTTTGACCGCTAATAATGGACTGGGTTTTTCTGATGCTGATTTGATACCCAGAGGAAGAAAACACAATGATGCGCTGCATGTCTCCATCGAATGCAGGGGAACTACTTTGGCCCATGTTCTAGTGGATACCGATTCATCGCTGAATATTCTTCCCAAGAAGGCTCTCGACAAATTAGATTGCAAAGGTTTGACTCTGAAGCCCAGTAACATTGTGGTGAGGGCTTTCAATGGTTCGAAAATAATGGTACATGGGGAGGTGGACATCCCTATCAAGGTTGGTTCCCAAACCTTTTACTCCATATTCTATGTGATGGATATCCGACCATCTTATTCCTATTTGTTGGGATGCCCCTAGATCCATGGGGCTGGAGTTGTTACTTCCATCCTGCATCAGATGTTGAAGTACACAGTGAGGGGAAATATTGTCACAGTACGTGGGGAGGAGGAGTACATGGTAAGCCACCTGAACTCTTTCAAATATGTCGAAATGGACGGAGAGTTCATCGAGACTGTCACCAGTGCGCCGAAGATCACCAGACTTCCATTGAAGATGGCTTCTCTCAAGGACACCAAAGCAGTAATTGAAGAAGGCAGGTGTACCATTTGGGGCTAACTCCTTGACATTCCATATGAATCTGATAACTTTCGTTTGGGTTTTACTTCAGGAGCTCAAAGGGTTATTCTTCGTGCTCATGCCGGAGGACCTCCCCTATGCATCAGCAATCATGGGATCAACGCTTTAGAAGACAGTGACTGCGATTGTGACATGGACCGTGAATCTTCCCAACTGTCAGCGGAGGACTCACCAACTGGAAGGCTAAAGACTTTGTGCCAATTACTTTTATTCAGGAGTAATTATCTTTTTATTTTTGGATATGTAATAAATGAACAATTGAAACATTAAAGCCTTGTGTCTTACCCGAGGCACAATGGTCTATTTGTGAGGGTCATTACTTCATTTTCATATGTCATCAATAAAACATTGGACGTTTCGCATACAAATTTTACGCTATTTATTTTTATTTTCTACCTCTTTACTTTACCAAAATATACAGTTATGCTCTTACACACACTCGCATATCAAACTGCAGATCCACATCCACTCTGGATCCCATTGCTAAGGGTTATGCTATTGCTCATTATGACCTTGAAAATCCGATCAACCAAGCCGAGGACGAAGGTGAGGAAGATTGTGAGGTACCAGGAGAGCTTGCCAGACTGTTACAACGGGAAGAAATGGCAATACAGCCTCATGAAGAGCCAGTTGAAACAGTGAACTTGGGTACTGAAGAGGACAGAAAAGAAGTCAAGATAGGTGCTAACTTGGAACCCAATGTCAAACAGCGGTCAATACAGATGCTACATGACTATGTTGAGGTTTTTTCCTGGTCATACGAAGATATGCCAAGATTGGACACTGATATTGTGGTTCATCGTCTGCCAACTAAAGAAGATTACCCTCCGGTAAAGCAGAAGGTTCGTAGGATGCACCTTGAGATGTCATAAAAGATCAAGGCTGAAGTTATGAAACAATTCAACACCGGATTCTTGGCTGTCACCTCCTATCCATAATGGGTTGCTAATGTCGTTCCAGTACCTAAGAAGGATGGTAAGGTACGTATGTGTGTGGACTACAGAGACCTTAATAGGGCAAGCCCTAAGGATGACTTCCCGCTTCCCCATATTGATGTTCTGGTTGACAACACCGTACAACATAAGATCTTCTCCTTCATGGATGGTTTCTCCGGATATAATCAAATCAAAATGGCACATGAGGACATGGAGAAGAGGACCTTTGTCACACAGTGGGGCACCTTCTATTATAAGGTTATGCCATTTGGGTTGAAGAATGCAGGGGCAACTTATCAGCGAGCCATGGTAGCTTTGTTTCATGATATGATTCACCATGAGATAGAGGTTTATGTTGACGACATGATAGCCAGGTCTCAAACTGAAGAGGAACACCTGGATCATCTGCAAAAACTGTTTGATAGGTTGAAGACGTACAAGTTGAGGCTCCAAACAAATGTTCCTTTGGGGTAAGATCTGGTAAGCTTCTAGGATTCATTTTCAGTGACAAAGGCATTCAAGTAGACCCTACAAAGGTCAAAGCCAAACAAGAAATGTAGGCTCCTCGCAATGAGAAGGAAGTCAGAGGTTTCTGGGGACGTTTAAACTACATTTCAAGGTTCATTTCCCATCTAACTGCTACTTGTGTGAGCCAATCTTCAAACTCCTGAAAAAAGATCAAGTGGTAAAGTGGAATGACGAATGCCAGGCTTCCTTTGAAAGAATCAAAGAATATCTTCAAGAGCCTCCAATTCTGATGCCTCCGGTTGAAGGAAGACCTTTGATAATGTACTTAACAGTATTAGATAATTCAATAGAGTGTGTGCTGGGACAGCATGATGAGTCTGGTTGAAAAGAGCGTGCAATATATTACCTTAGCAAAAAGTTTACCGACTGTGAAACAAGATACTCATTGCTCGAGAAAACTTTTTGCACTTTAGCATGGGTTACCGCCGACTGAGACAGTATCTGTTGACCCACACTACTTTGTTGATATCTAAAATGGATCTTATCAAATACATCTTTGAGAAGCCCGCTCTCTCCGGAAGAATAGCAAGATGGCAAATGGTCTTGACCGAATACGATATTCATTACACGACCCAAAAAGCAATCAAGGGAAGTGTACTAGCTGATCATTTGGCTCATCAGGTTGTGGATGACTACCAATCCATGAATTATGAGTTCCTGGACGAGAATATTATGTTAGTAACTGATTATGCAGAGCTTGGACCAGATGAAGGACCTGAAATGGGATCCCGATGGACTGTGGTTTTTGACGGAGCTTCCAACGCACTTGGCAATGGCATTGGTGATGTGATCATCTCTCCTGAAGGTTGTCATACTCCTTTCACTACCAGACTATGTTTCAATTTCATCAATAACATGGTTGAGTATGAAGCATGTATTATGGGTCTCAAGGTTGCTATCGACTTGAGGATCAAATTCTTGAGTGTATTTGGAGACTCGGCTTTGATAACTGATCGGGACTTTATAAGTCTGTCGGGATACTAACTGCAAGTATACAGTTTAGTTGTTCTAGTTTTAAAAGATTATCGAACCCACAGAGACTGAGGATCAATCGCATACGATCTAATGCTACAGTTTGTTTAACTAAGCGATGAATATTCGATTTTTTGGGGAAACAGTTTAATTAAAAGTAATAGTAATAGTTATACCGGTATATGATAATAGGACTTCGGGAATTCGGTGAATCGCTTGGCCTATAAAGTATTTCGGTAAAAGCTAATTGTTTAAAAACCTGAGACATACACTATCGTGTTCATGAAATAAGTTATGCTACTAAACCTAGTGGATGCACTTTAAATTTAATAACACTTTTTGAAAACAATTCGAGTTTAATTAATTTATTAAAACACTCTCGTGTATTTAAAAATTAATGTTTCGTTACCACTATATAGGTTGAACCCCAGCTCTCGCATGCAGGTTCTTGCCTTAATTAATTTCCCACTCGTGGCAAAATCGTGTTAATTAACCTCTCACTCTCGTGACAAGGGTAGTTAAATTAGTCTTGGAAATTGGAAACCAGAAATTGTTTTATAAATATTTTTGGCCAAGGTATCACTGAATTCTTTCAGTTCTTAAGAGTCACATACCGGTATTAATAAATTAGCCGGACATAATAAATTTAACAGCAATGCAATTCAAAATATAATTCATAACAATAATTGGCATAATATAAAAACGAATAAATATTAATTGCAATAAAAACCTAGAATCAAAGTTGTTATGGTAATCTTGAAGTATTACAATAATCCTTGAGCTTGATTGCAGTAAATAAATCGTGTTAATTCTTGAATGAAGAATTAACACCTAAAACTAAAAACTAAAGCTTGGAATGAAAATTACAGCAACGTAGAAAAACTCTAAAACAAGAAAATAGAAATAATTGTAAAAGAATAATAAATTTGCTCTGAGAAAATTCCTTCGACCCCTGGTACGTTGCACTTGCACACATATATATAGCAGAGGAAAAATAGCAGTTGCCAAGTCTTGAGGAAAGGTTGAATGGAGAAAATATAGGGAGCACTATTAGTGGGTGGAGGAAAAATAGCAGAACGAGTCTGCCCTTGCGTTGCCCACGTCTCCACTCTTCACAACGCCCATCTTCACGCGCGTGACGGTCGTCACAGGTGGGTGACGGTCGTAACGCACTTAAGTAGCGCATTAAACTCGTCAGTGATGTGTGACGAGCGTTACTCCAAGTTGGGGGGTGTTACGCCCGTCACAAGGATGTGACGACCGTCACTGCTCCAAAAATCCAAACTTTGTATTTTTTTAGTTCTTTTTCTCTTTGTTTATTGTCTAGCCTTCTTCATGTTGTCCTTTTCCATTGGTTTGAGTTGACAAATGTTATACCTGTAAAAAGACAAATAATCTCGGAATAATCAGGGGTTAGACGACTTAATGAAATATAAAATCGGTAAAAAGTGTGGTAATTATATGATATGTTTTCTCGTTATCAAATTCCCCCATACTTAAACCTTTGCTTGTCCTCAAGCAAATAGTCATTCGAAAGGTCGGACAAGTTTTGTCAAGCGCATAAGCATGACATACCTTGGATTTTTAAAGTAATTTCGGGAAATCCTCGTCGGTTCGGCCAATACTTGAGTAAAACACTAAAGATACGCTAATGACACAACCAATAAGCTTAGTCGTAGGCTTCCATTTCAAACAAGCTATCCAATGGTTCCGTTATAATTCTGCCCGGAGTTCCTCGTATCTATTTCACCCGGTTTCGTTCTGGCGCAATCATATTAAGCCCTTTGTCTTAGCACGCACGTAGTGGAGTAACCGGTTAGTGACTTTGATCCTTTCAGCACGGGGTCTAGTACATGAATGTGGCAACCCTACATATGTTATCCAAATTGGAGGTTGTGGGGGATCGGGCCGTAGCACGCCCTGCCGAGTTCTGAACCAGATACCTCTGAACCAACCAACACTGGATTCCTTCATTATTTGCTCAGCTCTTATATGTGCCCGTATATTTTGGTACACAAATTTTCTTTCCTTTTAGCAGCGAGATAAGAAGGATATTTTTAGAATCAGGCATCAAACACTTATATTCATCAATACTCCACGTGGTTTATGTCAAGACGGTGCTGACTGCTAGTATAAACTACTAGGGGTTACTTCTAGAACTTGAAACTCCAGATATCGGCATAATGGTTATTGAAACGGATCGCGTAAGTAGGAAGTCTACGGTGTCATAACCGTATCGATCTTGTTATGTCGTTTTCGGCTTCCTTAATTGGGATTTCGTTAAAATAGGTATGTCGGGCTAATGCGAAGATACAAAATTTTCGGTATGGCTAAATAAAGCAAAGAATTTGAATCGAGACATATCGTAAGAATTTACTAGTTTATAAAAGATTAAAAGGTACCTCTCCCACACAAAATCCGACATTGTCCTCAATGTTGCAGTATATAGGCGGGGAAGTACAATTACAAAAACAAACGGAAAAGAAATGAAACAGAAAAATAATAAATTACATAGAAATTAAAGAAAGACTACTGGTGGCCACGTCCTCTACTCCTGGTGCGAGAGTGTCTGGTAGGAGTGGCTTCAGTGTCAGTGTCTTGGAAACCAAGGGTGCTGACGTCCATCCTTAAGGAGTTAAGCTCTGACGGTGCCTCATCTAACCTCTCATTCATGTTGCGCTGCCCAGTCAAGATCTGAGCGTTTTGAGCGCACAGAGACTCAAATTGTTCATGTTGCCTTCTTTCAAGTGTCGCGTTCATTTGGTTCTGCATATGGAGGGCGCGGAGGATGTCTTCAAGATTAATAGGAGGAGGTGCAGATGAGGATCCTGGAATGTCGTGGACTAGAGGAGCACTATCCAACTCTTCTTGCATTTCGTCTGTGGGGGCTGCTGGTTGGTCTTCATGAGCAGGTGCACGCTCTGCGGGAATTTCAGGCTCGAACAACCAGTTTGCTCAGTTACTTGGATCGATTCGGTCCCTGCAAGGCAAAATGATGTTCTGATAGACAGTGTTCCTGATTACAGGGTGGAATCTGCCATCTTCCCGCTCGTAAATGAGATGTGCGGCTTTGCAGTGATCCAAAGTTAGCAAAGCCGGTGCCATAGAAGGCAAGGTTACGAGAGCAGCACCGTAGTTCAGACCTATGGCAAGTGAAGTGACCAGCCCTCCGAAATAAAATGGTTTTCCGCCTCTAGCACAAATAGAGTGTATGTGAGCGAGTAAGAACGGGGCGGCATTGATCTTTTGCCCAGTGAACATGCAATGCAAAAAGAAGAGCTCCTCGGAGTTGAGCTTATGGTTGTTGTCGCGGGCGAAGATTGTGTTGCTAAGGATGCGGTGGAAATAGCGGATGGCCGGATTATGAATGTGGGTGGCATTCAGGTGGTCGTAGGATCCGGCACGGATATTCGTCAAACTGTGCCATAAGTTGAAAGCTTCCTCACCTAAATTATCCGGTACCCGGAGATGAGCACCTTCGTCCGAACAAAAGCCTAAAAGTCGCGCGATGTCGAATTGAGGCAACTCGTGCTCAATGCCAAACATGCGGAATTTGGCCAGGCCTGACAGTTGGTTTGTGGCACCTGGCGGAGTGATGTAAACAAATGAACTCAAGAACTCAAGAGTAAGAGTTTCATAGATCGGTCTTGGTTCGCGGCACAAGTTCCACAAATCCACACTTTGCAACAATTGGCGGACACTGTCAAGTATTCCCAAACTTCTCAGGCAGTCGATGTCAACGTACCTTGTGGGTTGGAGACCTCGACGTTGAAATTTCTGAAACTTTGCCCGTTGATTTTCTCCTTGTTCGCCAATTCTGAAAGTGAGGGCGGGGGCTTGTGGGTTGTTTGCCATTGTTGTACCCCAAAATTTGCCCTCGTATTTTTCCATAAGAAACCACAGCCTCGGGCGTTTTACTGATTTTTTCAGACTGGCTCAAGAATCGGTCAAACAGACTTTTCTCGTCAGTCAAACAAAATTAGGGTTTCCATTGATTTGCATGGCTCTGGAACAATTCAAACAGTTTGCTTAGGGTTTGGTTGATTTTGGCTCAACTTTGATCAGGCGAACGTTTCCTTGGCATTTGATCAAGAACTAGGGTTTTTGTGCACGCATTCTCAGAATGAATTAATCCCACAGTGCTTTTCAAGTTATTCCGAGATATGGACTGAGGCATTTGGATTGAGTTTGCAATGTTTGACTAAATCAGTGAAAAGAGTCATTTGGATTGAGTTTGCAGTTTGGATTTAATCAAGTGAGAAAGAAAAGGGCATGCGGACGTTTTGTTTGTTTAGCTGTGCAGTGCTCTGATTATTCAAGATGCCGGACGTTTATGGGTTATTTATTATTCTGAGTTAAAATGGTTGGAATTTTTTTTCAATTATTATAATTTGAGAATTATGAATAATTAAATAAACAATTGAATTGAAAGGAATTAACTGATAAAAAATGGATTTTATTCATCTTTAAATTATTTGTTACAATTATTATTTAAATACAGTATTTATTTACAAAGTATTTACAATGATAATTTTACAAACAATTAAATTTGGAATAAAACTATCCTAATTTTCCTAATCTTCATTCTTCTATCCAATGCTCCCTCTGCTCATTTGATTTTATCTGCAAAACAAAGAAGAGAAGAAAAGTCAAAAGCAGATAAAATTAAAAAGACAGACAGATAAAAAAGAATTCATCATTAAAGGCGACTGGCCGGAATCAGTTTGCCCTCTCTGCAAATCACGGGATTTCTCCCGGTTCACAAAGAGGGATGGAATGTCTTGCAATTTAAGTTTGAAAATGCACAAAAGTTACATACTGCATAATCCCAAGTTCTAAACCAAGGATACAAGGCAAACTGAACTAGGCCAACAAAGTCCAAACTGAGTTCACATTTAAAACTGTCCAAGCTGCCCAAAAGATACCTCAAGATATCAAAGTACAAAAAAAAACTGTCACAAAGAAGCATGAAATCTGGAAGAAGACATAAAGTATGCAGAGTAAACATGTATTGCAAGCAAGCATAGTCAAATGCATCATTTTCCACCAGTCACCTTTTCAGAAAAGTACATGATAAGCAATATTAAAATGCTTAAATCAAGAGAGAGAGGGAAGAGGAAAAGAAAGCAGGCTTACAGCAGGTTTAGGCATGAGGACAAAAAAATATAAAAAACGAAGACTATTAATAATACAGTGGATAAGAGTAAAAGATATCAAAAGATAAAAACCCTCCAAACTGTAACTAAAACACAACAGAACTGCCTTCCACAAAAAAACCTCTAGCCTTTAAAACACTCAACCCGCATAATATATCTCAGAGGTCCATCAAACCTTAAGCAAAAAAGAAAACCCAACCTGCTAAAGCTTAAAAGCCAAAGCCTCAACCTGTACAAGCATAACAAACCAGACCTGCATAAGCCATAACCTGTCAAACCAAGCCTTAAAACCATAAACCTGCATTAAACCTGCATTAAACCTTCTTGAGCCTAAACATCCAGGTTGAAGCCTAAAGCTTCAAGCCTTCCAACCTGAAGCCTGTAATTTCTCCTACTAAACACAACTCAAACAGAAAGCCATAACATCAAACCATATAAATCCCAACCTGTAACACAAAGCCTGGGTTCTAAACCTGTAATAGCCTAAAAACCTGCTGAATCCAAGATTCAAAAAGCCTTCATCTGTTAGATTATCAAACAAAACCTAAACACTCCAAAAACCTATGTCAAAGCCATAAGCCTGAAACCTGTCAAGCTTCCAACCAAAGCCATCAACCATCAAATCCAAGCCTAAACCAGTTTCCAAACCCACACAAGCCCTCAGAAAATCTTCATCACTGGGCCAACAACAACATCATCAAAGCATCTATGTAAGCCAACAAAAAGAAGAAGAAAAAAGCATTCCAAGGCAACTCAAACATAACATCAACAAGCATACCAAGCATTCAAACACATACAGAATCCCCCAAAGCCCTCAGAACCTAGGGTTCATCACTGGGCAAAAATCATCAAGGCATCAAGCATATTCAGCAAGCCAAAAGAGACAGAAGAGGAAAAAATGATAAAAGCCAGGTTTTCAGTTGCTCATCATAAAACCTAAAGAAGCGAAATAAAGATACCAGGAGGAGCAAGTTCATCACCATCGTTCCCCTCGCCGTCAAGCCGCCACAGCACCTCCAAGCTCCTCCCTCCTCCGTCTCCAAAAGGTAGTATCACTTCTCTTCTCTCCTTTCGTGCACCTCAAACAAAAGAAACACTTAAATCAGAATCAATAAAGCAAAACATGCAATAATAATAAACCCTAAAACGTCCAAGATCGCTACCTTCTTCTCAATTTTTTGCGTTGCCCAGCCAATGGGGAGAAGAGGGCGAACGGCGGTGCTCGGTGGCCTTGGACGGAAGATTGCGTCAGTGGTCATGGCGAAGAAGAAATTTAGAAGCGAAGCGAAGAAGACGAAGAGCAAAAACGAATAAACGATAGTGCCTCAATCTCAAACCCTAAGCTTTTCCCAAATGAATAAACATTGATTAACCCTAAAAACGTTTGTCTCAAGCCTTGGGCCATAACCCATTCTAGCAAGCCTAAGCCCATTTCGTTTGTTCTGGACGCACCCCCCTTTCCCTATCATTCTGATTAATCCATTTGGGCTACAATTTTCCCTTGGCCCATTTAATCCTTTTTTAAAACTAACTCATACTAGTTTTTTTGTTTAAATGAAGAAAATGTTACAATAAAAATTCTTTTTAAAATACCTTTTTAGAAGTATATGGAAATAAGATTTTTTTTAACTTAAATAATATTCTTTTTTAAAAATTCTTATTTAATACCCTTTTGTACATTAATCAAAACTCAAATAATAATTTTCCTTTAAATTTAAGACAATTTTTCCTTTCTTTTAATTAAATTTTTGTACATAAAAATACTAATTAAATACATTAATACATAAAAAAAAAGTAGAACTTAAAACATCTTCTTTTATTAAATTTTATAGTTTGTACATATTAAACAAAATATAAGAATACAAAATACATAACAAACGCTTAATTTTTCGTTAAGTTAAGTATACCACAACTTATAAATACATACACTTACACATTTGAAATACATTGATACATTTACATTACTTTATTCCTATACATTTGATACTTATTACATTTTGCGATCGCAATTCGATTTGGTTGTAATTATTTGGACACTATGCTCCTAAAGTCTCATCCCCATTTGTAAATTTGTACCCCCACTCCCGGATACTTATTTGTAATAGCGTAGACTTTAAATTCCCGCAATTTATCGCTTTCGAATATACCATGGTTAGACCTAGGGTTTGTATGTACATAAAATCGAACGCTAGATAACCTAATACAAAGACAAATGCATGAAATCAATACACTATTCACACTTGCACCCCTAGGGTAATCCCGCCTGTTGCCTTCCAAAATGGGCCATGCTTGCACGTCGAGTTTCTTTGGCAAAACAATTCAAATGATCATAAGTCCCTCGATGACGCTTTCGAAAGTTGCCTATCAAAATGATCATAGTCCCTTCAAGCAAATTGCCAAAGACACTTGGCACCATTGCATTCATGATCCATACGATGACCCGCGCCTGTCCCGTTAAACATCCTAAACGCAAGATTGTCCACCAAATACAATGGTGGAACAAAATTTTTAAAAGGGGTTAAAACATGAGAAAAACCTTTGAGTAAATTTAGGGGTAGACAAAACTCTTAGTTACTTGATCGACTTGCAAAAACACTTGCCTACTTTTCAAACCACACTCCACAAACACTTTCAAAACAAAAACATTTGAAACATCTTTTCGAAAAGATACACACCTTCGTATATACTCAAACACGAGTCATTACAACGGTTGCCGAAACAAAGGCGTCTATTTCAAAAACATTTTCAAAACACAAATACACACACCATTTTCAAGCAATCAAAAATCAAGGCAAGTGATCTAAAACCAAGTAACTAAGAGCCCATGGATAACCATGGATGAAAAGGGTGCTAATACCTTCCCTTTTCATAATCTACCCCCCGAACCCACGAAACATCTCAAAAGGTTTTTCCTGTGCTCCTTTAACCTTTCCTTTAGGATAAAATAAAAAGTCAGCGGCGACTCTTGCTAAACCGAACAAGTGCGAATACAAACGCAAAACCTCAAGTCAGTTCTCCCACCGTATCACAGAACTGGCGAATCTGCTGGGGATAATCTAAAAGTGGGGTTACCTTAGGGTTTAGATCACTTTTACATACTTGCTTTGATTGCCTTGATTGCTTTACTTTTTGGGTCCTTGTTTGGGTTTGTTGTAAATCCTACACCCGGATTTGGGGCACCTTTTTAGGTAAATAGCAAAAAAACTGTGAGGGAACTGTGTGGGGTATACCGACATAGTTGAAGCAGTAAGTTCTGTTAGTGTGACATATTTGTGAGTACCGGTAACCCTTGAGTTCAATTAAGGAGAGTACGGGGCCGCTGAGTGATGTCATGAAGCACTAACGAACTCTTAGAACCTTGCTTGACCATCCTAGCCTTCTTAGGGGTAGTGAGATGACCGACTTTGGTGCAGTCCGAAGTTGGTAGATACTCGATACTACACTCATTGAGGGTTGTTTTCTTGGAATATTTTGGTCGCCAGTTAAGTGGCTAAACCAAAACAATGAACACAGAAAACAATCCAATGATATTGAGCTCCTTAGAACCTGGTTTCTATTTTAGGACAGGATGAGCCAACTAACTTCAAGAGGGTACTTACCTACAAACCCCATGCAATCCTAAACCTAAGGACTTGTTTGCTTTGTGTGAATATGATTACCTGTATATACACTCACTTGCTTTTTGCATACATGTACATAACATCATAACATCATACCATGGCATTTTCAATAACCATTTCAAGGATCTCGAGGGTTCTTTTGATGCAGGGTTACGTTGAACCAGACGTCTACCATGGGCAAGAGGTTTCTCCTCTAAACATATGCCATCAAAGATCAAGTACAACAACTTGAATCAGGGGCTATGACCCACTTGACATGGTGAGCTTGATTCTCGTGGAAAGACATCCACTGATACAAAGTTCTCCAATCAAAGATCAAGTGCAACAACTTGAATCAGAGGATATGACCCATTTGACATGATGAGCTTGATTCCCGCGGAAAGACGTCCACCGGTGTAAAGGTCTCCAATCAAAGATCGAAGTTCAACCTCTAACATTCTTGTGTTTACCCCAAGAGATCCTTGAAAGCATGCATCTGCATATCATGCATTGCATCTTGACAGTTTTCCCTTTTTCAGGTTTCCTTACTCTCATACTGTTTATTTCAGTAAGAGATGGCTCTAGAGAGGACTGTCAAGGATATCCAGGACCAAACTGCTCAGCTGCAGGAGATGTTCTTGAACTTGTCTCTGGGGCAAGAAGAAATGAAAGCTCTCCTCACAAAGGGCTTGGAGAATTCAAACAATTCCAGGAGTGATCAGCTTGCGAGCTGCAGTTTGATTTGGCAACATTGAGGATCCAAATGATGGGACAGCTGGTGGGCCAGATGGCTCTCATCCAAGATTTGTCTCAAAGACAGGAGGAACTCAGAGTTCTTGTCAACCAACTGCTTCGGAACAACCAACTGGGGCAAACATCTGAGGTTGAAGAGAAAGTCGCCGCTCAGCCTCCATCCACTCAAGAAGACAAGGGGAAGGCTCCTCTGCTTTCTTCAGGGTCACAACCCCCTCAACAATCTCGCCGGCGTCAACGGAGTAATCAGCGTAATCAAAATACATCGGGAAGACATTTCTCCGAAACTGAGATACCATCATCCTTCATACTGAAGCGCCTGTTGGAGGTCAACTTGCTTACTTTAAGGGATCCTCCTCGGAAGCTCAATACCTCCGCTCCTAACTATCATCCCGATGCATTTTGTGTTTACCACTCCTACAGCCCGGGACACGACACCGACGACTGTTGGGCCTTGAAGAACAAGATTCAAGATCTGATCGACATTGGAGTGCTGGAATTCATGCCAAATGGCGAGATGAAAATCTTCCGTTAAGAAGTTCTCCACCTGAAGTGACAAAGCTCAAGCTGAAAGACTTTTGCTTCATTTGAATTTCCAAAGTTGTAATTTCTTTTATTTTCAAACAATGAGCTGTTGATGTTAAACTCTGTTTCATTAATGCATTGCATATGTTTGTCTTGAGTTCATCCATTCGTTTTCACTACTCTTATGCTTTCCTTATGATATTTGACTCTTGATAAAAAGCTGCAAGCCTTTAGAGGGAGGATGACGAAACAATACCATAATCTCATACAGTATGCTTTTGAATAGACCTTGCTGATGATGTACAGGCATTTCTTTTAACTCCCAAACACTGGAGTTATAAGGAAGATAATCCCTAGTCAACCCCTTCGAGCCAAAGAAGTAGGAGTTTTCTGTTCTAAACAATCAAAACCTTTGATGTAAACCCGGGGCAGGGTAGTATCTCAGTTAATTCAAAAGAAAATGCGCATTGAAGTCGCAAACTCTCAGTTCGTAACACAACGAACGACGTCAAAAAAAAGAGACATTCCTTTGGAGTCACAAGACAGTGATGGTTCCCTACCACATAGGCAGTCAATCTCTCAAAAGAGAAAATCCCACCAAGCCAAAACCTGTAAAGGAGGCTTAAGAAAGCTGGGGCATCCCGCTGACTGTGATCTCGAAAACAGAGACAGTCAGGCAAAAGTTAGGGATAACAAATCAAAATCAAAATAGAGAGGTCATTACAAATCCTCAACAACATGAAAAGTGTTGCAAAGAAAAAAGGAGATGATGACTGTCTCCCAAACTCAACTGGTGAACCATCACCCAAAAAGTCGTTCCAAACTCAAACAGAGTGCGGCGCACAATTAACTGAGCTTAGGGTTGAAGAACATCACGAAGAGCGGGTGGGTACACATACACTTTGAGCCTTTATCCTTTGTTTCTTAAACCGTGAACCCGACCACGTTACAACCCTTCAAAAGTCCTAATTAAAGCATGGGTTAGTTCGAAAGCATACTGTTACCAAAGGTATTCTGACTCCTGTAAGGCTTTGCTCTAAAATCTTGTGTTGACTTATCTTATAAAAAGTTGTCTGCTAAAAGACGCATTTTTCAAAACTTCGAGACAAACATAAACTTTGCATTGCTTGAATATCACTGTTTGCATTTGGCTTTTTGTTTGACAGCGAAGAAATTCATACAGCGAATGTTCGGAGGAACGAAAACTCTCTCAGTGAACAAAATCACTTCAAAAGGATGACACTTCCAACGACAAATCTCCTATCAACAGGGGGCATGACATGTCACCATCCGATTAGCCTGGGGAATTCGAATGTCAAAAGTGTTCAACAAATTCCTTCATCACCTGTTGGAAGATACAGTCTCAGATACGCTCCAAACACGGTAGCCATTCTGTCACTCATTCAGATCCTAGTTACAGTTTCAGATACACTCCAGACACGGAAGTCATTCTGCTACTCATACAGATCTCAACTCCAAGATATAGTCTCAGATACGCTCCAAACACGGTAGCCATTCTGTCACTCATTCAGATCCTAGTTACAGTTTCAGATACACTCCAGACACGGAAGTCGTTCTGCTACTCATACAGATCTCAACTCCAAGATACAGTCTCAGATACGCTCCAAACACGGTAGCCATTTTGTCACTCATTCAGATCCTGGTTACAGTTTTAGATACACTCCAGACACGGAAGTTATTCTGCTACTCATAAAGATCTCAACTCCAAGATACAGTCTCAGATACGCTCCAAACACGGTAGCCATTATGTCACTCATTCAGATCCTGGTTACAGTTTCAGATACACTCCAGACACGGAAGTCATTCTACTACTCATACAGATCTCAAATCCAAGATGTAGTTTTACACGAACTCATCATGAAGCAACCCTACACCGGTTCCTTCTCAAACTCAAAAGATTCTTGTAATCCCCAACCAGGGAGCCTTACAGAATCTAATTCCCCTTAGAGTCAAGTTTCAAGATCCCCAGCGGAGCTAAAAATTCCAACTACCAATCCCCAAGCAGAGTGAAGACTCTCATTCTCAGGTCCTCACAGAATATTCGAATATTCTCCAGTGAAGATCTCCTCAAGACAGGGATCCCCAGTAGATTGGCATACAACCCAAGCTTCTGATTCCCCAACAGTGGTCCCAGGACTTCTCATTTTCAACAATCAAGAGATTCTTTCCCTCCACAGCAGCAGCCAAGGAATTGTTCTCCCCGGCAGCAGTCAAGATTCTTTTATCTTCAGCCATCCAGGATTCATCTATCCTCAGCAAGATGGCTCATCGTCTTACATACGCAGTCATCACATTCATATCATGAACACTGATAACATACATTGCGTCATGCATCATGACATTGCATACAACTAACTCTTTACCTTTTCAGGTAAGTTCAGTCGACAAACAAAGATCATTGTTATTCCAGATTCATCCAGAAATAGTTCAGATGTGACCCAGACATGGCGACATTCTGATACTTATTCCAGATTCATCCAGATGCAGTTTTACACGGACTCATCATTAGGAAACCCTACACCGGTTCCTTCTTCAACTTCTGAAAACAGTTTACAGACGCTTCCCAACAACGGATGCTGCTCTATTGCTCATTCAACTCCAACTCCTGAAAGCAGTTTATGGATTCTCCAAACACGGACGTCAATCTATTGCTTGTTCAGACCCTCAGTTCAGAGACGTTCCAAAACATGGATACCTTTCTGATACTCGTCCACTCACCAAGGACATACAGTTCAACATTTTCATATGGCATCTATAAGCCCATCCTCTTACCAGCAGTCACCAAATGGCATCTTTAAGCCCATTTCCAGATGGCATCTCTAAGCCCATCCCCCGATAATATTCTATCACATCCCTAGATGGCATCGTTAAGCCCATCACCAAATGGCATCTGTAAGCCCATTCCCTCTACCATCACATCGCCGAGTGCAAATTTTCTGGGCACTCTAGTGTCCAATCTCCTTTTACCTTCGAGTCGCGAAAGGCAAACTTGCCAATCTAACTCTTCAGGTTCAAGAAGATTGAACAGGGGCAACTGTTGTACCCCAAAATTTGCCCTCGTATTTTTCCACAAGAAACCACAGCCTCGGGCGTTTTCCTGATTTTTTCAGACTGGCTCAAGAATCGGTCAAACAGACTTTTCTCGTCAGTCAGACAAAATTAGGGTTTCCATTGATTTGCATGGCTCTGGAACAATTCAAACAGTTTGCTTAGGGTTTGGTTGATTTTGGCTCAACTTTGATCAGGCGAACGTTTCTTTGGCATTTGATCAAGAACTAGGGTTTTTGTGCACGCATTCTCATAATGAATTAATCCCACAGTGCTTTTCAAGTTACTCCGAGATATGGACTGAGGCATTTGGATTGAGTTTGCAATGTTTGACTAAATCAGTGAAAAGAATCATTTGGATTGAGTTTGCAGTTTGGATTTAATCAAGTGAGAAAGAAAAGGGCATGCGGACGTTTTGTTTGTTTAGCTGTGCAGTGCTCTGATTATTCAAGATGCCGGACGTTTATGGGTTATTTATTATTCTGAGTTAAAATGGTTGGAATTTATTTTCAATTATTATAATTTGAGAATTATGAATAATTAAATAAACAATTGAATTGAAAGGAATTAACTGATAAAAAATGGATTTTATTCATCTTTAAATTATTTGTTACAATTATTATTTAAATACAGTATTTATTTACAAAGTATTTACAATGATAATTTTACAAACAATTAAATTTGGAATAAAACTATCCTAATTTTCATAATCTTCATTCTTCTATCCAATGCTCCCTCTGCTCATTTGATTTTATCTGCAAAACAAAGAAGAGAAGAAAAGTCAAAAGCAGATAAAATTAAAAAGACAGACAGATAAAAAAGAATTCATCATTAAAGGCGACTGGCCGGAATCAGTTTGCCCTCTCTGCAAATCACGGGATTTCTCCCGGTTCACAAAGAGGGATGGAATGTCTTGCAATTTAAGTTTGAAAATGCACAAAAGTTACATACTGCATAATCCCAAGTTCTAAACCAAGGATACAAGGCAAACTGAACTAGGCCAACAAAGTCCAAACTGAGTTCACATTTAAAACTGTCCAAGCTGCCCAAAAGATACCTCAAGATATCAAAGTACAAAAAAAAACTGTCACAAAGAAGCATGAAATCTGGAAGAAGACATAAAGTATGCAGAGTAAACATGTATTGCAAGCAAGCATAGTCAAATGCATCATTTTCCACCAGTCACCTTTTCAGAAAAGTACATGATAAGCAATATTAAAATGCTTAAATCAAGAGAGAGAGGGAAGAGGAAAAGAAAGCAGGCTTACAGCAGGTTTAGGCATGAGGACAAAAAAATATAAAAAACGAAGACTGTTAATAATACAGTGGATAAGAGGCAAAGATATCAAAAGATAAAAACCCTCCAAACTGTAACTAAAACACAACAGAACTGCCTTCCACCAAAAAACCTCTAGCCTTTAAAACACTCAACCTGCATAATATATCTCAGAGGTCCATCAAACCTTAAGAAAAAAAGAAAACCCAACCTGCTAAAGCTTAAAAGCCAAAGCCTCAACCTGTACAAGCATAACAAACCAGACCTGCATAAGCCATAACCTGTCAAACCAAGCCTTAAAACCATAAACCTGCATTAAACCTGCATTAAACATGCTTGAGCCTAAACATCCAGGTTGAAGCCTAAAGCTTCAAGCCTTCCAACCTGAAGCCTGTAATTTCGCCTACTAAACACAACTCAAACAGAAAGCCATAACATCAAACCATACAAATCCTAACCTGTAACACAAAGCTTGGGTTCTAAACCTGTAATAGCCTAAAAACCTGCTGAAGCCAAGATTCAAAAAGCCTTCATCTGTTAGATTATCAAACAAAACCTAAACACTCCAAAAACCTGTGTCAAAGCCATAAGCCTGAAACCTGTCAAGCTTCCAACCAAAGCCATCAACCATCAAATCCAAGCCTAAACCAGTTTCCAAACCCACACAAGCCCTCAGAAAATCTTCATCACTGGGCCAACAACAACATCATCAAAGCATCTCTGTAAGCCAACAAAAAGAAGAATAAAAAAGCATTCCAAGGCAACTCAAACATAACATCAACAAGCATACCAAGCATTCAAACACATACAGAATCCCCCAAAGCCCTCAGAACCTAGGGTTCATCACTGGGCAAAAATCATCAAGGCATCAAGCATATTCAGCAAGCCAAAAGAGACAGAAGAGGAAAAAGTGATAAAAGCCAGGTTTTCAGTTGCTCATCATAAAACCTAAAGAAGCGAAATAAAGATACCAGGAGGAGCAAGTTCATCACCATCGTTCCCCTCGCCGACAAGCCGCAACAGCACCTCCAAGCTCCTCCCTCCTCCGTCTCCAAAAAGTAGTATCACTTCTCTTCTCTCCTTTCGTGCACCTCAAACAAAAGAAACACTTAAATCAGAATCAATAAAGCAAAACATGCAATAATAACAAACCCTAAAACGTCCAAGATCGCTACCTTCTTCTCAATTTTTTGCGTTGCCCAGCCAATGGGGAGAAGAGGGCGAACGACGGTGCTCGGTGGCCTTGGACGGAAGATTGCGTCAGTGGTCATGGCGAAGAAGAAATTCAGAAGCGAAGCGAAGAAGACGAAGAGCAAAAACGAATAAACGACAGCGCCTCAATCTCAAACCCTAAGCTTTTCCCAAATGAATAAACATTGATTAACCCTAAAAACGTTTGTCTCAAGCCTTGGGCCATAACCCATTCTAGCAAGCCTAAGCCCATTTCGTTTGTTCTGGACGCACCCCACTTTCCCTATCATTCTGATTGATCCATTTGGGCTACAATTTTCCCTTGGCCCATATAATCCTTTTTTAAAACTAACTCATACTAGTTTTTTTGTTTAAATGAAGAAAATGTTGCAATAAAAATTCTTTTTAAAATACCTTTTTAGAAGTATATGGAAATAAGATTTTTTTTAACTTAAATAATATTCTTTTTTAAAAATTCTTATTTAATACCCTTTTGTACATTAATCAAAACTCAAATAATAATTTTCCTTTAAATTTAAGACAATTTTTCCTTTCTTTTAATTAAATTTTTGTACATAAAAATACTAATTAAATACATTAATACATAAAAAAAAGTAGAACTTAAAACATCTTCTTTTATTAAATTTTCTAGTTTGTACATATTAAACAAAATATAAGAATACAAAATACATAACAAACACTTAATTTTTCGTTAAGTTAAGTATTCCACAACTTATAAATACATACACTTACACATTTGAAATACATTGATACATTTACATTACTTTATTCCTATACATTTGATACTTATTACATTTTGCGATCGCAATTCGATTTGGTTGTAATTATTTGGACACTATGCTCCTAAAGTCTCATCCCCATTTGTAAATTTGTACCCCCACTCCCGGATACTTATTTTGTAATAGCGTAGACTTTAAATTCCCGCAATTTATCGCTTTCAAATATACCATGGTTAGACCTAGGGTTTGTATGTACATAAAATCGAACGCTAGATAACCTAATACAAAGACAAATGCATGAAATCAATACCCTATTCACAATTGCACCCCTAGGGTAATCCTGCCTGTTGCCTTCCAAAATGGGCCATGCTTGCACGTCGAGTTTCTTTGGCAAAACAATTCAAATAATCATAAGTCCCTCGATGACGCTTTCGAAAGTTGCCTATCAAAATGATCATAGTCCCTTCAAGCAAATTGCCAAAGACACTTGGCACCATTGCATTCATGATCCATACGATGACCCGCGCCTGTCTCGTTAAACATCCTAAACGCAAGATTGTCCACCAAATACAATGGTGGAACAAAATTGTTAAAAAGGGTTAAAACATGAGAAAAACCTTTGAGTAAATTTAGGGGTAGACAAAACTCTTAGTTACTTGATCGACTTGCAAAAACACTTGCCTACTTTTCAAACCACACTCCACAAACACTTTCAAAACAAAAACATTTGAAACATCTTTTCGAAAAGATACACACCTTTGTATATACTCAAACACGAGTCATTACAACAGTTGCCAAAACAAAGGCGTCTATTTCAAAAACATTTTCAAAACATAAATACACACACCATTTTCAAGCAATCAAAAATCAAGGCAAGTGATCTAAAACCAAGTAACTAAGAGCCCATGGATAACCATGGATGAAAAGGGTGCTAATACCTTCCCTTTTCATAATCTACCCCCCGAACCCACGAAACATCTCAAAAGGTTTTTCCTGTGCTTTTTTAACCTTTCCTTTAGAATAAAATAAAAAGTCGGTGGCGACTCTTGCTAAACCGAACAAGTGCGAATACAAACGCAAAACCTCAAGTCAGTTCTCCCACTGTATCACAGCCATGGTGTAGGTAGAATTTGATTTTGGAATATGAAACCAGGGTACTGTGTGGATGGTTATTTGGTGTTGGGAGTTTAGAAGTTAGAAGAAAGATGGAGTGGAGTGGGTAGTTTTTCGTGTGATGTGGTAACAATGGAGGAAATGGGTTTATGAAGGGAATGGTTGAAAGTTGGAACGGTTCTGTAATAGCCGTTCTGATACATTGTATACGTGACGGTCGTCACAAGGGTGTGACGGTCGTCATAAGGCAAAAAGGCGTGTTACGCTCGTCACAAGGGTGTAACGGTCGTAACGCGTTCAGCGTCATTAATGAGACGACCGTTACAGGACCGTTGGGGGTGTTTATATATTTTTATATTTTATTATTTTCTTGGTAATAAGGTTTGAAGTATTTTAAATTTTTGAAATATTTTAATTAATTAAAGTTTTGAATATATTAAAGTAATCTAATAATAAAAGTTTTGTAATATTAGTTACCAGCACATAACAAAATAGTAATATTGCAGTAAACATAAACCATAAATAAAAAGAAATACACAGTATGTTGAAGATGAAAAGAAATGACAATTAAAATAAACTTGGTACTTTAAATAATTGAATAAATTCATAAGAAATTGTTTCGAAATAAAAAAAAATGATAAAATGCTGAAATAATAACTAGAATCCCTCCCACACTAAAACTAAACAGTGTCCCCACTGTATGTACAAATGCGAGAGAAAAGAATAGGATAACAATGGCAACTCTAGCCATGGGGAGGCGGAAACATATGCTGGTGCATGTACTCCAGCTAATCGGTCACCAAATCCATGAAGGCTATGAAGTCCACCCGGAGAGATGTCAGCTCGCCCCGCATGTCAGTAATTGCTTCATGTAAAGAGTGCAGGGTAACAGTAGGTGAGGGTGGTGCGATCTCTGGAGCCTGGGTGGCAGTCTCAGTGGAAGTAGCCTGCTGTTCCCAAGGATCGGGGAACTCATGGTATCCTAGTGGTGTGGCAGGATCTTCATCAGCATTAGTAGTGTTGGGGACCTCGTAAATGTCAATAGTAGATGGTGAGGAGGGCGGTGTAGCAGGATGGTGAAGGTCAAAAAGCCAGTTATCTCTGTTATGCACACTGGTGATAGGGTCTGGAAGCTTAAACTGGTGGATGATCTGATGATTAACTAACAGGTCAAATTGATTTGGTCCAAGGTTTCCGATAAAGCTAGTGTTGAAATAGAATGCAATGTCCATCGGCTTTATTCCATAAAGCGGGGCTGAGCCTAGCATAGGCCTGCGAAGTCCAATTGCATTTGATAGCATGGTAACTAAACCACCCAACAGGATTGGTGCATTTGGAGTCTGGATGATACGCTCCATATTAGCGAGCATATAAGCGGCATCGTTTACCGGACGGCTCTGGGATGCACAATATATAATGAATAGCTCATCGCGGGATACATATGTGACATTCTTCTGTTTTCCAAAGATGGTGTGGGCGATGGTCTTGTGAAAATACCTGATAGCCGGGTTATGGATGCATTTAAAATAAAGATCAGACGGCTCAGGATGGTTATTACCAGCGATGCTCCCCCAGAAAAAATCAAGATCAGAGTCAGGCAAGAGGTCCTCCTGGGTCATAGTGATAACGTCAGGACCAAAAGGGAACCCAAGCAGGTGGCTAAACTCCCGGAGGTTATAAGTGTAGTCCATGTTAAACATCCTGAAAGTGATCAACCCACGGTTGAATCCTATCCCATGATTTGGAAGGAAGCTCAGGGTGCTCAGGAACTCAAGGGTCAGCTTTTTGTAAGTACAGAACCGTCTTCGGATAGGAGCAGTGTCCCAGCCAATCTGATGCAGCAAGTACATGACACTCTCACGAATGCCAAGAGCGGTCATAGTATGGTCATCTGCGTAGATAGTAGGGCACATTTCCCGCTCAGCCAGGTCCGCAAATCGTCTTCTTTGGTGTCGGCTTCTTAATTTGACATTCATGAAGTTTACATAGGCCATAGCGCTAAATACGAAAGCAAAAGAATTACCCCCCTGAAAATATTTGATAAATGTTTGAAAAAAGGAGAAACTAAGTTAGTATTTTCGGGTTAAGAACTTGCCAAAGTTAAATCAAAAAGAAAAAGAAAGTTTAAAGGGAAAATAAAAACAGAAGAAGAAAAAAAATAGAAAGGAGCAAGAGATGCAATCATGAAAATGTTTTAAAGATCAAGAAAAAGAAAAGAAAAATAAAAACATGTTAAAGTAGTAAAAATAATTAAAGTAAAACATGGGTTGCCTCCCACGAAGCGCCTTTATTTTATGTCGACGGCTCGACAGTTAATACCTATTCAGTTAGGTATTGGGGTAGGCGGCTCACTTAACTGAAGATAAGCCGAATAGTTGATATTTCTGACGTTAAAGTAGTGCTTTAGGCGCTGGCCATTGACTATGAATGGTTTGATAGAACTGCCTTTAATTTCTATCGCACCACTTGGGAAAACTTTGTTAATTTCGAATGGTTCGGACCATCTGGAACGTAATTTTCCCGGGAAAAGTTTCAGTCTAGAGTTGAATAGGAGTACGATGTCTCCTTCCTTAAATTCTTTCCGCGAGATACGCTTATCGTGCCATTTTTTTGTTCTTTCTTTATAGATTCTAGCATTTTCATAAGCGTCTAAACGCAATTCTTCTAATTCATGGATATCTAACACTCGTTTCTCGCCAGCAGTCTTGTAATTTAAGTTGAGGGTTTTTATGGCCCAATAAGCTTTATGCTCTAATTCTACTGGCAAATGACAAGATTTTCCATAAACTAACTTGAACGGCGTTGTTCCGATAGGGGTTTTAAAAGTTGTCCGATATGCCCAAAGAGCATCATTTAGCTTGGAGGACCAGTCTTTTCTGGATGAAGTTACGGTTTTCTCAAGGATTTGTTTTATCTCCCTATTTGACACTTCCACTTGTCCGCTCGTTTGAGGATGGTATGGTGTGGCTATGCGATGTTTAACGCCATATTTTGAAAGTAACTTTTCGAAGATTCTAGAGATAAAATGGGACCCACCATCACTGATTACCAGTCTTGGTACACCGAATCGTGGGAAGATAATATGCTTGAATAGTTTTAGTACCACACGTGTATCGTTTGTGGGTGCGGCGATGGCTTCAATCCATTTTGATACGTAGTCTACGGCTACCAAAATATACTTATTTCCAAAAGATGCAGGGAAGGGTCCCATGAAATCAATTCCCCATACATCGAAAATTTCTACTTCGAGGATTCCTTTTTGCGGCATTTCTTCGCGTCTAGATATATTTCCCGTGCGTTGACATCTATCGCAGTTCATAATTGCTACGTGGACGTCTTTCATAAGGTGGGCCAAAAGAAGCCAGCTTGAAGTATTTTTGCACAAGTTTTCGACGTACTAGCGTGTCCACCATAAGGGGCGGAATGGCAATGGGAAATGACGTCGTCTATTTCATCGTTAGGAACACAACGACGGTAGATACCATTGGCGCCTCTTTTAAAGAGTAATGGTTCATCCCAAAAGTAGTGTTTAAGATCATGGAAAAATTTCTTCCGCTGTTGGTACGTTAAATCAGGTGGTAAAACACCAGCAGCTAAATAGTTGACGAAGTCAGCGTACCATGGTAGTGTGGTGTTATTACAAATGGCTTTTACTACCGCAGTTGTTAAAGGTTCATTGTGGTGATCTAAACTGTCGGTAGGGTTTATCTCTAGCTTAGCAACAAGGCGTTCATAAGGGAAGTCTTCGTTTATGGGAACACTCTCGGTTTAGATTCCATCTAATCTCGATAAATGGTCAACTACCACGTTTTCAGTTCCTCTCTTGTCTTTTATTTCTAAGTCAAACTCTTGTAGGAGTAAGATCCATCTGAGTAGTCGTGGTTTGGCGTCTTTCTTGCTTAGTAAGTATCGGATCGCAGCATGATCCGTGTAAATAATGATTTTGGCACCTACTAAGTAGGAACGAAATTTATCCAATGTAAATACCACAGCTAAGAGTTCCTTCTCCGTAGTGGCGTAATTCATTTGTGCGGGATCGAGTGTTCTGCTTGCATAGTAGATAGCGTGAAGCTTTTTTTCTTTGTGTTGTCCTAGGACTGCGCCTACAGCATAATCGCTCGCATCGCACATTATTTCAAATGGTAGGTTCCAATCAGGAGGTTGCATAATAGGTGTTGAGATTAAGGCTTCTTTAAGTGTCTCAAATGCGTTAAAGCATTTATCGTCGAAAATAAACTCAGCCTCTTTCATTAATAATTCAGTTAGTGGCTTGGTCATTTTAGAGAAATATTTTATAAAACGTCGGTAAAAACCCGCGTGTCCTAGAAAGCTTCTTATTTCTCTAACTGTTTTGGGTGGTTGAAGGTTTTTGATAATTTTGATCTTTTCTTTGTCGACTTCAATCCCTCTGTTTGATACAATGTGACCCAACACAATTCCTTGTCTCACCATGAAGTGACATTTTTCCCAGTTGAGCACTAGGTTGACATTGACACAGCGTTTCAGTACTAATTCAAGATTTGATAAACATCCGTCAAAACTTTCTCCACAGACAGAGAAATCGTCCATGAATACTTCCATAATTCCGTCTAAAAAGTCTGCGAAAATCGCCATCATGCATCGTTGGAAGGTTGCGGGTGTGTTACATAGTCCAAATGGCATTCTTCGGTACGCAAAGGTACCATAGGGACATGTGAACGTGGTTTTCTCTTGATCATCAGGATGAATGGGAATTTGAAAGAATCCTGAGTACCCGTCAAGATAGCAGAAATGGGAATGTTTGGCTAAACGCTCGAGCATTTGGTCAATGAATGGTAATGGGAAATGGTCCTTGCGCGTAGCTTTGTTTAGTTTTCTATAATCTATACACATTCTCCATCCTGTTTGGGTACGTTGTGTTACCGATTCTCCTTTTGTGTTCGTTATAACCGTAACACCTCCTTTCTTAGGCACCATGTGAACTGGACTTACCCAGTTGCTATCTGATATTGGGTATATGATGCCTGCTTCTAGTAGTTTCTGCACTTCCTTCTTAACGACTTCACTTAGGATAGGGTTTATTCGTCTTTGATGTTCTCTAGAAGTCTTGCAGTCCTCCTCCAGCATAATGCGGTGCATACAGAGAGAAGGGCTTATTCCTTTTAGATCTGATATATTATAGCCTAATGCGGCTGGATATTTCCTTAACACACTAAGAAGTTTTTTGGTTTCGATCTCTCCTAATTTGGCATTGACTATAACTGGTCGTTCGAGTTCTTTATCTAAGAATTCATACCTAAGATCTTCAGGTAATGTTTTAAGTTCTATACCAGGTTTCTTATTAGTTGGGGCAGGATCGGGTGTTAAGGCTAAAGATTCACTTAGGTCGGAATCTAAGTGTTCTTGTTTCCAGTCCTCGTTCTTAAGGATAGTTGGTGTCTGAATTTTCAGCATCGCAGAATAGGTGTCCTCTTGGCATTCAAGTTCTTTGACACATTCATCAATAATATCTAGGAGACAACATGAGTCATCTATAGCAGGGGCTTTAAAGAATTGGGAAAGAATGAATTCTACTTTTTCTTCTCCTACCTCGAAGGTAAGTTTTCCTTTCTTAACATCTATGATGGCTCCTGCAGTAGCTAAAAATGGTCTTCCTAGTATGATGGGAATGTTTGAATCTTCCTTGATGTCCATTATTATGAAGTCAGTCGGTATGTAAAATTGTCCTATTCGGACAGGAATGTTTTCTAGCATACCAACAGGAAATTTCACTGATATGTCGGCTAGTTGTAGGGACATCTTGGTAGGCCTCATGTCGCCTAATTTGAGCTTCTCGTAAATAGATAAGGGCATTAGACTGACACTGGCTCCTAAATCGCATAGAGCTTTGTCTATGACAGATTTTCCAATTACACATGGTATGGAGAAACTACCAGGATCTTTTAGCTTTGGAAATGTACCAGCAGGTGCGGCAGAACTAGCTTGGTGTTGTGCTACTTGGGAGATTTGGGTTTCTAACATTTTATTGTGCGTTGCTAGGGCATCTACCTTGTTTGCTAATAGCTTCAACTGTTCACCGGTGTGAACGTTTTGATTGAGGAATTCTTTGTTTTGTTGGGCTTGATTAGCGATAAAATTTTCCATTAGGATTTCAAGGTTAGATTTCTTAGGAATGTTAGGAACATTAACAGCGGGTTTTTGATACCCTGGAGGTACAGCAGGTGCTTGGCCAGGTGCATATAAAGCGTTATTGCTCTTGTACGAGAAGTTAAGATGGTTCTTCCAACCAGGATTATAGGTATTGGCATAAGGATTACCTTGAGCGTAATTTACCTGATCAGCTGATATTCTTGCTAAGATTTGACATTCGGTTCCAACATGACCAGGAACTCCACAAACTTCGCAGCTTGGGGTAACTGCAGCCACGGTAGATGCAGGAGGTAAGGTCAAGCTTTCTATCTTTTGGGTAAGAGCATCTACCTTAGCATTAACTTTATCTAGGCTACTAATCTCGTACATCCCACC
Organism: Vicia faba; assembly: GCA_948472305.1. Lineage (NCBI taxonomy): Eukaryota > Viridiplantae > Streptophyta > Magnoliopsida > Fabales > Fabaceae > Vicia > Vicia faba. Next base: position 1,209,245,750 of record OX451739.1, read on the forward strand.
TTTGGGTTGAGTTTTCTCCACAGATGTTCTTTCTCCTCCCCACTGATAGTGGTTTTGAGCCATGTTTTCAATGAGTTGGTTAGCTTCATCATAAGGCTTGTCCATCAGTGTACCACCTGCGGTGACATCTATAGAGAGTCTTGTGTTGTACAAGAGTCCATTATAAAACGTGTGGATTATCAGCCATTTTTCTAATCCGTGATGTGGGCACATTAGCATCATATCTTTGTAGCGCTCCCATGCATCGAATAGCGATTCAGTATCCTTCTGCCTAAATCTGTTGATTTGGGCTCTTAGTGCAGCGGTCTTGCTTGGGGGAAAGTATCGTTCTAAGAATACAATCTTCATTCCTTCCCACGTAGTGACAAAATTTGATGGCAAGGATTGCAACCAAGCCCAAGCTTTATCTCTTAGTGAGAAAGGGAAAAGACGTAATCTTATTGCATCTTTACTAACACCATTTGCTATAACTGTGTCGGAAAATTGAACGAATTTTGTAAGATGTTCATTCGGATCCTCAAAAGGATCTCCAGAGAATTGGCGTTGTTGGATAGCTGATATCAATGACGGTTTCAACTCAAAATCGTTTCGGTTTATTGCTGGAGCAGCAATGTTGTTGTGGGGTTCTTGTTGTGATGGAGCTGCGTACTCCTTCAGTGGACGTGTCCTTTGTTCTTTGGCCATGTCTAATTCTGGATTGGTTTCGGTTTCAGAGGAAGAATTAGAATATGTTTCAGAATCAATCTTGATTTCGAGTTTGGGTAAAGGAATAGCGTGATTTAAACAGTAATCCCTGACTGCACGCCTTACGGAAAGAATGCATTCAGGTTCGTCCGTCGATTTGTCAAGTGGTTCGCCTTGTGAGCGAGTCCTTGGCATACAAATCGAAAAAGGGTATATGTTGCCTAGTCTAAACGCGCAACAGAAGAATCGTAATTAATTGACTACTAGTCCCCGGCAACGGCGCCAAAAACTTGATCGGGACTTTATAAGTCTGTCGGGATACTAACTGCAAGTATACAGTTTAGTCGTTCTAGTTTTAAAAGATTATCGAACCCACAGAGACTGAGGATCAATCGCATACGATCTAATGCTACAGTTTGTTTAACTAAGCGATGAATATTCGATTTTTGGGGGAAACAATTTAATTAAAAGTAATAGTAATAGTTATATCGGTATGTGATAATCGGACTTCAGGAATTCGGTGAATCGCTTGGCCTATAAAGTATTTCGGTAAAAGATAATTGTTTAAAAACCTGAGACATACACTCTCGTGTTCATGAAATAAGTTATGCTACTAAACCTAGTGGATGCACTTTAAATTTAATAACACTTTTTGAAAACAATTCGAGTTTAATTAATTTATTAAAACACTCTCGTGTATTTAAAAATTAATGTTTCGTTACCACTATCTGGGTTGAACCCTAACTCTCGCATGCAGGTTCTTGCCTTAATTAATTTCCCACTCTCGTGGTAAAATCGTGTTAATTAACCTTTCACTCTCGTGACAAGGGTAGTTAAATTAGTCTTGGAAATTGGAAACCATAAATTGTTTTATAAATATTTTTGGCCAAGGTATCACTGAATTCTTTCAGTTCTTAAGAGTCACATACCGGTATTAATAAATTAGCAGGACATAATAAATTTAACAGCAATGCAATTCAAAATATAATTCATAACAATAATTGGCATAATATAAAAACGAATAAATATTAATTGCAATAAAAACCTGGAATCAAAGTTGCTATGGTAATCTTGAAGTATTACAATAATCCTTGAGCTTGATTGCAGTAAATAAATCGTGTTAATTCTTGAATGAAGAATTAACACCTAAAACTAAAAACTAAAGCTTGGAATGAAAATTACAGCAACGTAGAAAAACTCTAAAACAAGAAAATAAAAATAATTGTAAAAGAATAATAAATTTTCTCTGAGAAAATTCCTTCGACCCCTGGTACGTTGCACTTGCACATATATATATAGCAGAGGAAAAATAGCAGTTGCCAAGTCTTGAGGAAAGGTTGAATGGAGAAAATACAGGGAGCACTATTAGTGGGTGGAGGAAAAATAGCAGAACGAGTCTGCCCTTGCGTTTCCCACGTCTCCACTCTTCACAACGCCCATCTTCACGCGCGTGACGGTCGTCACAGGTGGGTGACGATCGTAATGCGCTTAAGTAGCGCATTACGCTCGTCAGTGATGTGTGACGAGCGTTACTCTAAGTTGGGGGGTGTTACGCCCGTCACTGCTCCAAAAATCCAAACTTTGTATTTTTTAGTTCTTTTTCTCTTTATTTATTGTCTAGCCTTCTTCATGTTGTCCTTTTCCATTGGTTTGAGTTGACAAATGTTATACGTGTAAAAAGACAAATAATCTCGGAATAATCGGGGGTTAGACGACTTAATGAAATATAAAATCGGTAAAAAGCGTGGTAATTATATGATATGTTTTCTCGTTATTAATAACCAGCCAGATCAAAGGAGAATAGGACACAAAGCATCCTAATCTCATCCCGTACAAAGAGCATGTGTTGACACTAATCCCATACTTTGAGGAAATTACTTTCGAGCATATTCCACGAGAGGAAAATCAACTAGCAGACGCGCTAGCTACGATGTCATCCATGTTCAAGGTCAGGTGGGATAATGAGGCTCCTCAGATCACCATTGAAAGGATGGATGAACCAACATACTGTCACGAGATTGGTACTGAAGATGTAGTGCACAAGCCTTGGTTCCATGAAGTCAAAAGATATCTCAAAAGCCAAGAATATCCCTAAAGAGCTTCAGTCAATGATAAGAAGTTCTTAAGAAGGTTCTCTGCCAAGTTCTTCCTCAGTAACGAGATCCTCTACAAGCGCAATTCTGACTCTACCTTGCTTTGGTGTGTAGACAAGAGTGAGGCAAAAAGGATTATGGCTGACTTACACGAAGGTACCTTTGGCACTCATTCCAGTGGACATTCAATGGATAAAAAGATCCTACGGGCAGGATACTACTAGTCCACCATGGAAACAGACTGTTATCAGCATTCGCGGGCTTGTCACAAGTTCCAGATCTATGCTGATAAAGTACATGTACCTATGGTTCCCTTGAAAGTCTTGGCTGCTCCTTGGCCATTCGTAATATGGGGCATCGACGTGATTGGAGAGATTAGACCTACAACTTCTAATGGGCACCACTTCATCCTAGTTTCCATTGATTACTTTACGAAGTGGGTCGAGGCAGCTTCATTCGCTTCTGTTACTAATAATGTTGTGGCTCGTTTCATCAAGCACAACCTTATCTGTTGGTACGGTATTCCTGAAAGAATCATTACAGATAACGGTACCAATCTCAACAATACTATGATCACCGAGCTTTGCACGTAATTCAAGATCCAGCATCACAACTCTTCTCCTTACCGGCCGAAGATGAATGACGCTATAGAAGCTGCTAATAAAAACATCAAGAAAATCATCCAGAAAATGAAGGTGACATACAAAGACTGGCATGAGATGTTACCATTTTCTCTTCATGGTTACCGCACCATAATGCGCACAGCAACAGGGGCAACTCCTTTCTCTTTAGTATACGGTATGGAAGATGTTCTGCCCATTGAGGTCCAGATCCCTTCCTTGAGGATCATGAAAGATGCGGGGCTGAATGAAGACAAATGGATTCAGACTCGACTTGACCAGTTAAACTTGATTGACGAGAAGATGCTCGCGGTTGTTTGTCATGGTCAGATGTACCAAAAATGTATGATCAATGATTTTAATAAGAAAGTCAGACGTCAGGTATATCAGGTTGGTGACCTAGTAATAAAGCGTATCATACTGTCACAAGGTGATCCCAGGGGCAAATGGACCCCCACATACGAAGGGCCATTTGTGATCAAGAGCATATTTTCTGGTGGAGCCATGATCTTAACCACTATGGACGATGACGACCTTCCGCACCCCGTAAATGTGGACATAGTTAAAAAATACTACGCATAAACAAAGACCCACTAGGTCGACGAGCCTAGGCAAAATTTAGGGCGTCCCGGCGAACCAAAAGGGTTCGGGCAAAAATTAGGGATACACAAAAAAAATCTGTACACCCGGCAAGTCGAAAACCTGAAAAGGTGACTTGGGCAAAAAAGGGTATCCCGTTGGACTGAAAACCTGAAAGGGAGGCCCAGGCAAAAGTTAGGGATTTAAAGCGTATAACTATGTCCCGTTGGGTCATCTTACAACCAATCTCCAGTACCATCTGCCAAGTTCAAGTGGTACTAATTAATCCAGTCAACTTCGGACAAGCAGCAAAAGAGATGAGACGCTCAAAGACATAACGACAATAGCAGAATGGGAACCCAATGGGATTATTTTACATAGTTGTTTTTATTTGTATACTATTTTTGTATAATTTCCATTCTTACAACAACATTATCTTACTAGGATGTCTGTTTCTTTGTACGAAAACGCTTACTTCAAGGTAATACAAAACTATCCCTTTGAAAGTGCAAAATTCCTGTTTTTATTTTTCTGTTTTGTGTGCAAAAACGTCCAGTGATTATTTTTGAACATATGCATTTGAATGTGATTACTGCTTACAAATATACGCCTAAAAACATAAAGATAGTTGCTAATGACTTTCAGAAGCAGGACAATATCTAAGGGCCGTCCATAAAATCCCCACAAAGGTTTTCCCCGGCAGATATATTCTCCAACAGATACAGAAGCAGGGATATCCTACTACAAGGTCACTACCACATTCTCAGCATGCAACCTAAGGGTGTCAGGTGTTCTCCTATCCCTGGTAGAGTAAGAATCTCCAATTACTGCTCCAACAAAAATTCCCAATGAAGTCACCAAGCTTCTCAGGATTCCCCAACAAGATTTCAACAAAATCCACAAGCAGTTTATGGAGTTCACCTTCCCCAACATAGTTTTATAAATCGCAAGCAGTTTATAAAGCTTTATCCCCAGTAGAGTTTATTTCTCTAGCTACGGAAGTTCATCCCCCAGTGGAATTTATCTCTCCAAATTGGTAAGATCTTCCAACAGAACTCTCCCCTCGACAAAACCATTCTCAAGAAGAAGTCAAAGATCCCCGACAGAGAAAGGAAATCCCCAGCAAAATTATCTCCATTCATCATCTCCAGCGGAAATTGAAGAATCGCTTTCTTCATTCATCAACAACGGTATGGGATTCAGCTTCCCGGTACTCTTCAGCAGCAGTCAGAGATTTATTTTCCCAAACAAAGATACTTTGCAACAGCATTTCAACTCCAACAAATTGAAAGACCTACAACAACCATGGATTTATTTTACTTGGTTCAAACAACAATACAACAATGGAATAAATGACACATTCATACATTACATTCATACATCATTTCTACAAACATCATAGCATATGCAGCACAAAAGCATATATTGCAATCTCATTTATTTTGAGAGAATCATGCAACTCATACATCATGGCATCGCATGAAACTGGTTTTACCTTTTCAGGTCAAACACTACCAACTTATACAGCAGGTCCAAGATTAATCTATGTGACCAACATTCTCAAGTTCCAGATTAACACCTGAAACCAGACAGGACAACTATCTGTGAACAAATTGCAAATCAGTTCCCGAAACAAAACCGGGTGACTAGCTACATGACGAACAATTCCTCCAGATCTCTGTTGGTTCAGTTTAAACCGATAAATGGTTTATTCTAATTATGTTCCAGTAGACACTTTCTCTGGTTCAAAATCGCTCCAAAGATTTATTCTGATTCTTTTCCAGTTAAAGTTTATTCAAGACCTCTACTGGTTCAGTTTAAACCGATCAAGGGTTTATTCTGATTCCATTCCGGTAGAAAATTTCTCTGGTTCAGATAAATCGCTCCAAAGATTTACTCTGATTCTCTTCCAGTTAAAGTTTATTCAAGACCTCTGCTGGTTCAGTTTAAACCGATCAATGGTTTATTCTGATTCTGTTCCGGTAGACACTTTCTCTGGTTCAGATAGATCGCTCCAAAGATTTATGTTGATTCTTTTCCAGTTAAAGTTTATACAAGACCTCTGCTGGTTCAGTTTAAACCGGTCAATGGTTTATTCTGATTCCATTCTGGTAGACATTTCTTCTGGTTCAGTTTAAATCAATCAGGGATTTATTCTGATTCCTTTCCAGTTGAAATCAAGCTTAAAATTAATTTAATTTTTGTCAACATCTTTTTCAGATGGCATCTTTAAGCCCATCCCCGACAACTCTCCGTCATTTTATCCAAATGGCATCTGTAAGCCCATTCCCGTCATCATCAATTGTCAGTATTACCTCATGCGAGTGCAAATTTCCGGGCACTCTAGTGTTCAATCATCTTCCACCTTTAGATCACAAAAGGCAGACAAACCAATCTAAATGCTCGGGTTTAAGAAGATTGAACAGGGGCTGATGTTGTACCCCAAAATTTTCCCTCCCATTTTTACTCAAAGTATACTCCTAGAGATCCTCAATTGCTCAAGGTTGACAAAGAATTGACCATACAAATTCTCCTCATAAGCAATGAACCTCTAACTAGGGTTTCACTTCTCATTAAGATATGTGAGTTCCAAAGGTCTCAAATATTATCCATTGTCCTAATATACCTTCAACATTGTCCATGACAAGTTTCATGCCTTGCACTACAATTTTGCTCAGTCAATTACTCAAATGCTTGGAAATCAACTATATTAGGTCAAAAGTCAATTGTGGCCCATGTACAGTCAAACTTCAAGATTTTTAGTCAACGTCAACATTTTGAAGTGATATACATCATTTGATCAAGGGTTGATCATGATTCCTCAAGAAATGCTCTTAATTCATCAAAAGTCAAGAATTGCTAAATTAGGGTTTCTATAGGAAAAGTCAACTAAACTTTGACCAGGCATAACTCTCACATACTTCATCCATTTTCCCCAACCAAAGCTCTTTTTGAAGAGAATTCAATTCCCTACAACTTCTCTTCATCCCTCAAGTCAAATAAAAGCACCATTTGAAAGATACAAGCTCATACATTATAGGTCATTTTTAGAAAGTCAACAAAAGACACTTTTTTCCAAGACCTTTTACATCAAGATAAAATCTTCAAATGTAAAATTTATCAAAAGAGGGATTGAAGTAGACATCTTGGGCTTTCCAAAAAGCCCAAGATCATTATAATGATATAAAAATTGAGCAAGTTATGGCTTGCCCAAGTTGGGAAAATTTAGGATTTTTCAAGAAATGTGCATTGAGCAAGTTTGAACTTTTAAGGCAATGGCTCAATTTCTTGAACTTCAAACATATTCCTAAGATCACAGAGGACCCCTAAAACAATTTTTGCATATTCTTGATTTTATTTGCATTTTATATTAATTTTAATTTAATTAAAGTCAAAAAATAAATAAAAAATATGCAATTTATATGGGCCATTGCTATTTGGGTTTGGTTTAATGCATGAGGAGGCCCCAATTTTCGTGTACAGCAAGTCCAACATGTTTACATTCATTCAAAATTCAAAAATGGACAAAATCCCATGCTTTTGTCCAAGGTTAAACATTTGTATTCATACCATTCAAGCAATTGATTATGGCTGTTACAAGCTTGTTTTTTCGTGTCTCTTCATTCCTCTCTATAAATACCAAGCCTAGCAAGCATCAAGAAGAGGAGACATCCCCAGAAAGTCCCACAAATTTTTGCAAAAAAACATCAAAGTTATCAAATTCAAAAACATAGCTCCAGCTTGTTTCAACCCAAACCAAGAATCCAAACTCACTCCTGGAGGTTCCCTGAAGCATTTGTGATCATCACCAAGTCCTGAAACCTCACAAAATGCATCAGTGAGTTCATACGGTTTGCCTCGTTTTCCATTTTTGTTCTGATCAATTCATGAAACTTAAATATGTTTTGACCATGTATTATTGATCATTTGAGCATTTGCAAGCTATCTGTACAGTTGGATTGATTTTTAATGCAGGAATCAAGTGTTGCCATTTCTAGGGTTTTAACCTTCGAAATAGGGTTTTCCAAATTAGCCAAAATTGGATCCAACCAGTGGTACCATTATGTGCAGGAGGTTGAAGACAATCGACCCATGGCCTCAAAGTAAATTTATATTGTGTATTATAGATTTCATTAAGGGCAGATGCTATGGTGACAGACAAAAACTGTCACTATAGGTATTTCTACCTAAGACGATGGAGGGAGGTAGGGGACGAAGCGTGTCAACCCCTGATTGGCCAGTTTGAATACTGCATATTTTTTTTATTTCATAGATATTGACTTGTTTTTGTATGTAATAATATTGATTGCTTTGTGTGATCGGTGGATCTGGAACTGACTGTTTAAAGCTGGTTTGCGAAATGTCGCGGAAGCAAGAGTCGCCACCGTCTTTTATTTTCTCCAAATGGAAAGGACAAAAGCACAGAAAAATTCCTTAAAGAGATTGCTCTCGGTTCGGGAGGTAGATTATAGAAAGGGAAGGTGTTAGCACCCTTTCTATCCATGGTTATCCATGGGCTCTTAGATACTTGCTCATTTGTGTTTTCAAAAATGGTTTGTTTGCTTTTCAACTGTGGGTTTTAAAAAGTTTCTTTGAAAATTTCAGTTTGACTCTTTTATCGGTCCTCAAGAGTGTTTGAAAAATGCTTTCGAAAGCTTTTTAAAAATGTGTTGGTGTGAAAAGTATTTTTGATTTGTTTTGTTTTGAATTAGAGCAAGTATCCACGAGTCGTCTACCTACCCTAAGGAATTCGTCTGTGTAAATGTCCTTTAAAGTAGTGCCATCCCACCATTGAGAGGTAGGTAGCACCACCGTTGGAGGTGTTCGGGTCAATTCAAGGTTCGGGACATGGTGATCACCAGAGCAATGGGAAGACACCTTAGAAGCTACCCTCATGCCAGGTTCCCGGATCATGAGGACTTACTAAGACATCCTCTACTCGACGATCACCTTTCGAGGCAAGGCAACAGTGAGGCGTACCCTAGGGGTGGTGTGTGAATTTGTGTGTCGTTTTCAGGTATTTTTGTTTTTTGTCATGTCATTGGTAATCTAGCGTTTGTTTTTATTTATTGTCATTCATTCTTGCATGCCTTGATTAACATTTAAAAGTGCGAGAAAAGTAAAGTTCTAAGCTATTACAAAAGGCGCGGGTCCACATCGCCAAAATTTCCAGAACCCGATTTGACAGAAAAATAAAGAATTAAAAGTGCGACAAATAAAAGATGTTACATGGCCTTGGGAGAAATACATAAATATTACACGAGAAAGAAATAAACACGCGAATTAAATAAGAATTAAAAACGAGGGCGTTGGACCCTTTTTGCAAAATTAAATTGAATGATGAAATTAATTAATTAAAAAAAGAAAAGAAATTGTTTTTTTGGTATTTTTTGGTATTTTATGATTTTAATGCAATTAAACCTAATTCTACAATTTTTATTTTATTATGAAAACATGTTAAAGTTTAACCTGAAATTAACCCTAATTATTTTACATGCAATTTTTAATTACAAAAATAAGTAATAGTAAATATTTAATTATTATGAAAGAAAATAAAAAAAAAGGATAAAAAATTAATTAAAACCTAATTCTACTAATTTTAGATTTTTATTATGAAAATATTACAATTAAACCCTAAATTAAAACTAAATGAATTAATGAATTTATTTACAAAAAAAATACTAAAATAAAATATTTATTATTTTTTTCATCTTTTCTGATTTTTTTATGTTTTTTATATTATTATGAAAACATTAAATTAATTAATAAAACAATAATTAAAAGAAAGTGAAAATAATGAAAAATAAAGAAAGTAAGAAAATTTGCAAACCTAAGGGGTCTGCCCCTAATTTGGAGGGTTTTCTTTTAGAAATCTGGGCCCATTTACTCTTTGGCCTGGTTGACTATTGCGTTGGCATGGATCTCCGTTGACTAGAGTGCATCCTGTTCTTTAGATCTGAACCCTTGTATGAATGAGATTGACCAAGTGGACGGCTTGATGGAGAGACGTATGATGGTCTTCAGCATTGAAACTGCATAGAAACATTGATTGAAAAATAACATGGAAATAGTGAGGACCTGGGGCTCGAACCCAGGTCATGAGGTTTACCAATAACAAGTCTTGCCAATCAAGCCAAACGCGTTTTCTGTATATCACATAACAAACAAATATTATAAAAGAAAATAATGATTAATGGAATTTCCGCGCGAGAATTTGAATGAACCCATCAGCGCTAGCCACGTACTCTTCTTCTTCCTTAGTTTATTTTTTTCTGAAACACAAAGACAATAAGCAACGGTTTTGAACCGTTCTATAACATATCATTAGAGAAAATAGCGAATAGGCCATAAGGCCTCATAAATTAGGCGCGAGGGTTTATTTCTCTTCGTCCAAACATGCTTGATTCAATGGTGGTATTCAGGTGTCTTAATTTTACCATATCACGAAACGCCCAAATTAGAGCTTGCAAAACCCTAATACTCATCCATGGCAAATCTTCATACGATGCACAAAAACTCAATTCAATCACATGGTTAGTCTCAGAATTAGTCAAGGAACATAAATCGATAATCAAAAATTGCTAAAGATGCATGAATTGAGATGCACGAATGTGAAATATTTTCTGTACAGGTGGTCACCGTGTTACCAATTTAGCGCGTTAGGATGATTGATTTCGATTGGAAAGCTTTCCTTGAAACCTCGGGAAGCTAATGGGATAAAAATCTTGCCTTGAATCGTCCCAAAACTAGGTTTTCAGATTTTGGTTTTCTTGAAAAATTCCAAGTTTGTGTATGCTTTTCCTGTGCAGCTTTTTTGGTTCCCCTGCATTAGGTCTTGCTTGTTTGTATATGTATGAATGATTTAGGGTTGTTTCTTGTCCAAGGAATCAAAGAATTGATGTATGGATATTTGATTTTTATGGCAAAATATTTTCAAATCTTTTCATGCACATTTGCTCTCAATCATATCCAATCCTTCCCTAATTGATCATGCACGAATTTTGAGTGTCCAATGAGAGTATTTTCTGCAAAAAAAGATTTTATTTCATTAGTTTAGCATTTTTTCATATTTTATTTAGTTTAAATGAATTAATTGTAATAAAAAATTCAAATAAATAAATAAAAATAATAAAAAACTTCCCTTTGGGCCAAATGGTCGTGTGCATGTCTTGGATGATGAATTGTGGAAGAAAAAGAGGCCCATTAGCAATTTTAGGTCATTTGAATCAATGTTGACTTTTCAAAATATCCAAACATTTCCCAACTTCCACAAGGCATAACTTGCTCAATTTTTAAGCTTTACTCATTCTCTTTGACATTTTGGAAAGGTATTTGAGTCCTCTAACCAATGGCTTTTGTCCCATGTCATTTTGATTTACCAATCTCAAGTTATGGCCTTTGACTTAAAGTCCCTTTTTGTTGACTTTTGAAAATGACCTATAATGTTGAAATTGATAACTTTTTGTGAGAGCATTTCTTGGACTTGAAGTGTGAAGAGGAGTTGTAGGAAATGTCTTTCTCTTCAAAATGAGCTTTGGATGGAATTTTTCTGATAATCCATGTGAAAGTTATGCCCTGGTCAATTTACAGTTGACTTTTTCAGCTGTCCAAATAAGGAAACTTTTGCATCTTGATGATTTTTGAGCCAAGCTTTGAGAATCATGATCAAGCATTGATCAAATGATGTTTGTGGCTTCAAAATGAGATGTTGACCAAAAATTTGGACTTTTGACTGTCAAATGACCATTTTGCCCCTACAGTTGACTGTAATGCAATTAGGGTTTTGACTGTGCAATTTTGTGCTGAAAGTCTTGAAACTTGGTATGAGGATGCTTGACCATGTTTATGGGCATGTGGGACTTGCTTGGACCCTTGGAAACTTCATTTTCTTGATCATAACCAAAACCCTAATTTTGACTGTTTAGGAGACCCTTGAACTGTGCAACCCTTGGGGAATTTTGAAGCATGACTTGGCAATTTTTTGAAGAATATGGGAGGGCAAATTTTGGGGTACAACAGTTGCCCCTGTTCAATCTTCTTAGACCTGAGGATGCAGATTGGCTGACGTGCCTTTCGTAATCCGAGGGTGGAAGATGATTGAACACTAGAGTGCCCAGAAATTTGCGCTCACATAGTAGCAGTGTGATGGAAATGGGCTTATAGATGCCATTTAGAGATTGATGAATAGGATGGTGGGCTTATAGATGTCATCTGGATGTTGATCGCGTAAGAGATTCCTTAGCGAGAATTTGCATACCTGCAAAAGAAAGATGAGTACCTGACATGTGGCAGGAGCTGGTCTTCAGATGCTTGGTATAGATGTGTCCTGACTGGTTACAGGAGCTGAATCTGGAGCTTTAAACGATGATGAATGAACCAGGGGTGGTTACTACCTCAACAGGAACGGTGAGAGAACCTTGGATGACCTTAACCTCAACAGCAATTGTTGAGAAAATCTTGGATAACTTCACTTCAACAGCAATCATTGAGCGAAATCTTGGTGGGAATTATCATCTCCGCAGGATCGGGGAGAGAACCATAGGAAATTATAATCTCAAAAGCAAACATTGAGAAAAACCTGGAATGGAATTATCATCTCCGCAGCATTGGGGAGAGAACCATAGGAAATTATAATCTCAAAAGCAAACATTGAGAAAAACCTGGAATGGAATTATCGTCTCCGCAGCATTGGGGAGAGAACCATAGGAAATTATAATCTCAAAAGCAAACATTGAGAAAAACCTGGAATGGAATTATCGTCTCCGCAGCATTGGGGAGAGAACCATAGGAAATTATAATCTCAAAAGCAAACATTGAGAAAAACCTGGAATGGAATTATCGTCTCCGCAGCATTGGGGAGAGAACCATAGGAAATTATAATCTCAAAAGAAAACATTGAGAAAAACCTGGAATGGAATTATCGTCTCCGCAGCATTGGGGAGAGAACCATAGGAAATTATAATCTCAAAAGAAAACATTGAGAAAAACCTGGAATGGAATTATCGTCTCCGCAGCATTGGGGAGAGAACCATAGGAAATTATAATCTCAAAAGCAAACATTGAGAAAAACCTGGAATGGAATTATCGTCTCCGCAGCATTGGGGAGAGAACCATAGGAAATTATAATCTCAAAAGCAAACATTGATAAAAACCTGGAATGGAATTATCGTCTCCGCAACATTGGGGAGAGAACCATAGGAAATTATAATCTCAAAAGCAAACATTGAGAAAAACCTGGAATGGAATTATCGTCTCCGCAGCATTGGGGAGAGAACCATAGGAAATTATAATCTCAAAAGCAAACATTGAGAAAAACCTGGAATGGAATTATCGTCTCCGCAGCATTGGGGAGAGAACCATAGGCAATTATAATCTCAAAAGCAAACATTGAGAAAAACCTGGAATGGAATTATCGTCTCCGCAGGATCGGGGAGAGAACCATAGGCAATTATAATCTCAAAAGCAAACATTGAGAAAAACCTGGAATGGAATTATCGTCTCCGCAGGATCGGGGAGAGAACCATAGGCAATTATAATCTCAAAAGCAAACATTGAGAAAAACCTGATAACTTCTACTGAGTCTTCATCAGAAAAATCTGTTTGGGGTCAATTTAGCTGGACTAGAGAAGGCCTTGGACTGGATTAGAAATCTTTGGCGTCGATTTAACTGAACCAGATAAGGTCTTAGAGTCTTGAAATATGATTGAGAATTTAGCTGAAACTTTCCTGAAAGGTAAAGGTCAGTCATATGCAATGCATGATATGGACCAAGCAATGATGTTCTCAACATAAATGAGATTTGTATGATGCGTCTATGCATGCTATAATGATGTATGGAGGTGCGATGTTTATGAATGTATTTTTCGTCTAGGAAAGTAAATCCTTGACGGGTGCCGGGAAGTCACTCCTAGGCTGATGTTGGAGAATAGATTTTGCTTCCGCTGGGGATGATAATTGCAAGAATACCGGTAGGAGAAGATGACTCCGTTGAGGAATAAACTTGGCGAATGGAAGATTCTGCGGGGAGAAAAATACTCTAGCGACCTTGCTGGGGAGCCATACTCTGTGGGGAGAGAGATACTTTGCTGATTCGTTGATAGTAACTTGCTGGGGATACCCTTGTTGTATCGGAAGTGTTAATAGACTTCGCTGGGGATAAGAAGACTTCGTCGAGGACGCTCTTTCCGTGGCTTTGGCTGAGGATAACCCAGTTATATCCTGGTAAGGAAATAACTCTTTGAATAAAGCCGGGCGACGCGTTCGTGCTCTGCGAGGATAAGCTTCCAGAATCTACTGGGGATAAGCTTACTGCTTGGGGAGATGGATTCCAATTTTTCCTGGGGACTGGATTGGACTCTCCTGGGGAAGTTTTGAACTGCGGGGGAAGTGATTCCTTTGAATGTAGGATATACCGCCGGGGAACAATCTTTAGATCAAGACTGTCGGGGATGCTTGTTAAGAATGTATACATGCTGCTGGGGAATGTTGAGATCTGCGGGAGGATACCCAATTTCCTTAAGGTTGATAATATAGCTTGGCTTGAGGAGGGTATACTGCTTGCTGGCTCACTCTCTGGGGAATTAATATATCTGGTTGTATTCTTCAGCTGAACCTACCTTGATACCTTGGTAGAACAGAACCATTAGATTGTTCAGACAACTCCTCATTGCCCCTGTTTCTGAAGTAGGGGAGGAAGACCTGTGAGGTGCTGATAATTGTTGATGGGCAAACCTTCTTCTGGTAGGCAGGTGATGACAAGACATAGTCGTACGCTTTGATCCCTAACTTTTGCCTGGACCGCCCTTTCGGGTTTTCGGTCCACCGGGATACCCATTTTTGCCCAAGCCGCCTTTTCAGGTTTTCGACTTGCCGGGTGTACAGATTTTTTTCATTTCATCCCTTATTTTTGCCCGAACCCTTTTGGTTCGCCGGGAAGCCCTTATTTTTTCCTAGGTGTGTCAACCTAGCGGGTCTTTGATTTTGCATAGTATTTTTTCGACTATGTCCACGTTCTCAGAATGTAGGGAGGTGCCCCTGTTGTTGTGTTGCCATGCCACCAGAAGATCTTCGTTTGATCGTCCAATGCCCCAAGTGACTCAGGCGGAGGTTTGCCCCTGGCTGTTTGACATCTTGAGAGATTCCTTGAATCTTGACTGGACTGCCCCAGATGATGGACAATAGTCATACCTGTCCCTTGATTGGAAGTACTCTTGTTCACTAGGTATTCATTATGTGAATTTTCCTGTTGTTCAAACAAAAAGTCATATACAAACAAAGTTATGTCAAAAATGCAAAGCTTACGTCTGTCTTGAAGATTTTTGAAAATGCATTCTTTTCATAAAACAAGTGAATGTTTGTAAAACGTGATGTCAACTCCGTATTTACCGTAGGCCTTAAGGAGTCAGGATACCTTTCGTAATAGTATGCTTTCGAACTAACCCATGCTTCAGCTAGGACTTTTAAGGGTTATAACGTGGCTTGGTTCACGGTTTAAGAAACAAAGGATAAAGGCTCAAATTTTATTTGTACCCACCCGCTCTTCGTGATGTTCTCCAAACCTAAACTCAGTTGATCATACGTTAGACCTTGTTTGAGTCTTTGCTCTAATTTTCTGGTGATGATTCGGATGTTGATAACTTATTTTGAATAGGCAGTCATTCCTTTTTGTTGAGGGTTTGTAAGACCTCTTTCTTGTTTTTTTGTTATCCCTTTCTTTTTTGCCTGAACTGTTTCCTTTTTTGGAATTACAATCAGCGGGATGCCCCAGTTTTGTAAGTCTCCTTATTTATAGGTTTTTACTTTTTTGGGCTTTTATTTTTGAGATAATGACTGCCTTTCTTTATTGATTATTCGGAACCATCAATGTCTTTCTTTGTTTTGTAAGGACCTCTTTGGTGCCATTCGTTATGCACTTGGATCAACTGAGAGACTACCCTGCCCCAGGTTATGATTAAGGGTTTTAAATTTCGAAAAGAAAAACTCCTACTTCTTTGGCTCAGAGGGGTTGACGAGGGATTATCATCCTTATAACTCCAGTGTTTAGGGATTGAAACAATGCCTGTACCTCATCAGCGGGGTCTGTTCAAAAGCATACTGTAGATCGTGGTATCATTTTCGTCATCCTCCCTCAAGAGGCTTAGAATTATTTAGAGTTGATCATCAGAAAAAATATGAAAATAATTTGCATTTAGTGAATACGAATATATTGTTTCAGAACAGACATATGCGATGCATTAATGCAATAACAATGTTTAATATGAGTAAATGTTTGGAACAAAAGAAAATTACAACTTGAAAAATTCTAATGAACAAAAGTCTTCTAATCTCAGGACTTGTTACTTCAACTGGTGCATCTTGTAGAGATGGCAGGAGCATTCAGCCTGGCCCATCTGGGTGAAATCCACAACTCTTTCATTAATCAGATCTTGAATCTTATTCTTCAAAGCCCAGCAGTCGTTGGTGTCATGTCCTGGGCTGTCAGAGTGGTATGCACATCTTTCCTCAGGATTGTACTTTAGGGAGGTTGTGTTGAGATGCTTAGGAGGGTCCCTTAACGTCACCAGATTCAACCTCAACAAGTGTTGTAAAGCTTGAGACGGTGACACGTTGAGTTTGGTGAACTGCCTTTTAGGCTTGTCTGGCTTGCTCTGATCAGCCCGTTGTTCTTGGCGAGGTCGTTGTTGGACCTGTGAAGTAGTAGCAGCTTGGAGAGGCCCAAACCTTTGACTTCTTGGAAGTTGATTAATGACCTGGCCCCTGACTTGGGCTGGTTGCTTCATGTCATGATGAAGCTGACTGATCATGGCCCTCAGCTCTCCTTGCTCCCGAGCTAAACTTTGGATGAGAGCCATTTGTCCCAGCATCTGGGTTTTCATTGTATCTACCTCAGCTTGCAGACGCTTCAGCCGTTCGTCCTTGTCATCTTCAGGACTTTGCTTGGCCAAATTCCCCATAAGGAGTGTCCTCAACTCTTCTTGCCCCTTGGATAGGCTTAAAAAGATTTCCCTGAACTGGGTCTCTTGAGCATGAGGTCCCTGGTTATCTTGTTGGGAAGCCATTGCTGAAATAAACAGCGGAGATGGTAAGTGACTTGTCAAAAGGGTACCTGTAATGCAATGATATGTATGATATGCATGTAATGTTTTCAAGGACCTCGCGGGGTAAACAAGAAAATTGTTAGCATTTGGGATCCAGTAGCTTGATTGAAGGAACTTCATGTTGTTGAGGGTCCTTCTTCAAGAGTCAAAGCTCACTATATCGAGTGGGTCATAGCCCCTGACAACTTTGGCTAGAGGAAAATAAATCCTCTTTGCCCCTTGCTAGATGTTTGATTCATCATGACCTGCATCACAAACCCTTGAGATCCTTGAAATGGGTTAGGATGTATGCAATGGTATGATGTCATGATGCATGGGGTAATGTAAGTAACCCTGTTATGAGTCCCAATTAAGGACTGCGAACCAAAACCTGCGAGAAACTCAAGTAAAACCTGTCATGAGTCCCAATTAAGGACTATAAACAGAACCTGCAAGTAGTTAGTACACCCTGTTATGAGTCCCAGTTAAGGACTACAAACCAAAACTTGTAAGAAACTTAGTATACCCTGTTATGAGTCCCTATTAAGGACTATAAACAAAACCTGCAAGGGAAACTCAAGTGTCAGATAACAAGCATGCAAGTAGTCAAGTTGGAAGGAACACAAGTCACACAAGAGAAACCCTTAGGGTTTAGGCCAGCATGGGGTCTGGGTAGTACCCTCTTGAAGTTGGTGGGTTCAACCTGTCCTATTAGAAGTAATCGGGTTCTAAGGGTCCCAATATCACGGGATTGCTTTCATTGTTCATCGTTTCAATTTAGCCACTGAACTGGCGACCGAAATATTCCAGGAAAGCAACCCTCAATTGAGTGTAGTATCGAGTATCAACCAACCTCGGACTGCACCAAAGTCAGTTATCTCACTACCCTAAAGAGGCCAAGATAGTTCAATTAAGGTTCCTAAAATCTGTTGATGCTTCATGACACCACGCGGAGGCCCCGTACTCTCCTTGACTGAAATCAAGGGTTACCGGTACACACCAAAGTGCCACATCAACGTAGCAGACTGTTTCAACCATGTCGGTATACCCCGCACAGTTCCCTCACAGCCTTGTTGCTACTTTCTAAGAAGGTATCCCCAGATCCAGGTTAGGATCTATAGAACTCCCAAGACAGTCCCACAATTTAAAGCAAGCAAAGAAAGAAATTAAAAACACAGTGATCTTAGTCCTAAGGTACACCTCACTTTTATAAATTGTCCCCAGCAGAGTCGCCAGTTTTGTGATCGGTGGATCTGGAACTGACTGTTTAAAGCTGGTTCGCGAAATGTCGCGGAAGCAAGAGTCGCCACCGTCTTTTATTTTCTCCAAATGGAAAGGACAAAAGCACAGAAAAATTCCTTAAAGAGATTGCTCTCGGTTCGGGAGGTAGATTATAGAAAGGGAAGGTGTTAGCACCCTTTCTATCCATGGTTATCCATGGGCTCTTAGATACTTGCTCATTTGTGTTTTCAAAAATGGTTTGTTTGCTTTTCAACTGTGGGTTTTAAAAAGTTTCTTTGAAAATTTCAGTTCGACTCTTGTATCGGTCCTCAAGAGTGTTTGAAAAATGCTTTCGAAAGCTTTTTGAAAATGTGTCGGTGTGAAAAGTATTTTTGATTTGTTTTGTTTTGAATTAGAGCAAGTATCCACGAGTCGTCTACCTACCCTAAGGAATTCGTCTGTGTAAATGTCCTTTAAAGTAGTGCCATCCCACCATTGAGAGGTAGGTAGCACCACCGTTGGAGGTGTTCGGGTCAATTCGAGGTTCGGGACATGGTGATCACCAGAGCAATGGGAAGACACCTTAGAAGCTACCCTCATGCCAGGTTCCCGGATCATGAGGACTTACTAAGACATCCTCTACTCGACGATCACCTTTCGAGGCAAGGCAACAGTGAGGCGTACCCTAGGGGTGGTGTGTGAATTTGTGTGTCGTTTTCAGGTATTTTTGTTTTTTGTCATGTCATTGGTAATCTAGCGTTTGTTTTTATTTATTGTCATTCATTCTTGCATGCCTTGATTAACATTTAAAAGTGCGAGAAAAGTAAAGTTCTAAGCTATTACAAAAGGCGCGGGTCCACATCGCCAAAATTTCCAGAACCCGATTTGACAGAAAAATAAAGAATTAAAAGTGCGACAAATAAAAGATGTTACATGGCCTTGGGAGAAATACATAAATATTACACGAGAAAGAAATAAACACGCGAATTAAATAAGAATTCAAAACGAGGGCGTTGGACCCTTTTTGCAAAATTAAATTGAATGATGAAATTAATTAATTAAAAAAAGAAAAGAAATTGATTTTTTGGTATTTTATGATTTTAATGCAATTAAACCTAATTCTACAATTTTTATTTTATTATGAAAACATGTTAAAGTTTAACCTGAAATTAACCCTAATTATTTTACATGCAATTTTTAATTACAAAAATAAATAATAGTAAATATTTAATTATTATGAAAGAAAATAAAAAAAAGGATAAAAAATTAATTAAAACCTAATTCTACTAATTTTAGATTTTTATTATGAAAATATTACAATTAAACCCTAAATTAAAACTAAATGAATTAATGAATTTATTTACAAAAAAAATACTAAAATAAAATATTTATTATTTTTTTCATCTTTTCTGATTTTTTTATGTTTTTTATATTATTATGAAAACATTAAATTAATTAATAAAACAATAATTAAAAGAAAGTGAAAATAATGAAAAATAAAGAAAGTAAGAAAATTTGCAAACCTAGGGGGTCTGCCCCTAATTTGGAGGGTTTTCTTTTAGCAATCTGGGCCCATTTACTCTTTGGCCTGGTTGACTATTGCGTTGGCATGGATCTCCGTTGACTAGAGTGCATCCTGTTCTTTAGATCTGAACCCTTGGATGAATGAGATTGACCAAGTGGACGGCTTGATGGAGAGACGTATGATGGTCTTCAGCATTGAAACTGCATAGAAACATTGATTGAAAAATAACATGGAAATAGTGAGGACCTGGGGCTCGAACCCAGGTCATGCGGTTTACCAATAACAAGTCTTGCCAATCAAGCCAAACGCGTTTTCTGTATATCACATAACAAACAAATATTATAAAAGAAAATAATGATTAATGGAATTTCCGCGCGAGAATTTGAACGAACCCATCAGCGCTAGCCACGTACTCTTCTTCTTCCTTAGTTTATTTTTTTCTGAAACACAAAGACAATAAGCAACGGTTTTGAACCGTTCTATAACATATCATTAGAGAAAATAGCGAATAGGCCATAAGGCCTCATAAATTAGGCGCGAGGGTTTATTTCTCTTCGTCCAAACATGCTTGATTCAATGGTGGTATTCAGGTGTCTTAATTTTACCATATCACGAAACGCCCAAATTAGAGCTTGCAAAACCCTAATACTCATCCATGGCAAATCTTCATACGATGCACAAAAACTCAATTCAATCACATGGTTAGTCTCAGAATTAGTCAAGGAACATAAATCGATAATCAAAAATTGCTAAAGATGCATGAATTGAGATGCACGAATGTGAAATATTTTCTGTACAGGTGGTCACCGTGTTACCAATTTAGCGCGTTAGGATGATTGATTTCGATTGGAAAGCTTTCCTTGAAACCTCAGGAAGCTAATGGGATAAAAATCTTTCCTTGAATCGTCCCAAAACTAGGTTTTCAGATTTTGGTTTTCTTGAAAAATTCCAAGTTTGTGTATGCTTTTCCTGCGCAGCTTTTTTGGTTCCCCTGCATTAGGTCTTGCTTGTTTGTATATGTATGAATGATTTAGGGTTGTTTCTTGTCCAAGGAATCAAAGAATTGATGTATGGATATTTGATTTTTATGGCAAAATATTTTCAAATCTTTTCATGCACATTTGCTCTCAATCATATCCAATCCTTCCCTAATTGATCATGCATGAATTTTGAGTGTCCAATGAGAGTATTTTCTGCAAAAAAAGATTTTATTTCATTAGTTTAGCATTTTTTCATATTTTATTTAGTTTAAATGAATTAATTGTAATAAAAAATTCAAATAAATAAATAAAAATAATAAAAAACTTCCCTTTGGGCCAAATGGTCGTGTGCATGTCTTGGATGATGAATTGTGGAAGAAAAAGAGGCCCATTAGCAATTTTAGGTCATTTGAATCAATGTTGACTTTTCAAAATATCCAAACATTTCCCAACTTCCACAAGGCATAACTTGCTCAATTTTTAAGCTTTACTCATGTTCTTGGACATTTTGGAAAGGTCTTTGAGTCCTCTAACCAATGGCTTTTGTCCCATGTCATTTTTATTTACCAATCTCAAGTTATGGCCTTTGACTTAAAGTCCCTTTTTGTTGACTTTTGAAAATGACCTATAATGTTGAAATTGATAACTTTTTGTGAGAGCATTTCTTGGACTTTAAGTGTGAAGAGGAGTTGTAGGAAATGTCTTTCTCATCAAAATGAGCTTTGGATGGAATTTTTCTGATAATCCATGTGAAAGTTATGCCCTGGTCAATTTATAGTTGACTTTTTTAGCTGTCCAAATAAGGAAACTTTTGCATCTTGATGATTTTTGAGCCAAGCTTTGAGAATCATGATCAAGCATTGATCAAATGATGTTTGTGGCTTCAAAATGAGATGTTGACCAAAAATTTGGACTTTTGACTGTCAAATGACCATTTTGCCCCTACAGTTGACTGTAATGCAATTAGGGTTTTGACTGTGCCATTTTATGCTGAAAGTCTTGAAACTTGGTATGAGGATGCTTGACCATGTTTATGGGCATGTGGGACTTGCTTGGACCCTTGGAAACTTCATTTTCTTGATCAGAACCAAAACCCTAATTTTGACTGTTTAGGAGACCCTTGAACTGTGCAACCCTTGGGGAATTTTGAAGCATGACTTGGCAATTTTTTGAAGAATATGGGAGGGCAAATTTTGGGGTACAACACTTTGTATAAACGAATGACTAGGAAACATAGATGGAAAGAGCGCGCGTATGTGAGGGAAAGGACCTGGGTTCGAATCCCAGGTCCATCAGTTTTACTTTTCTCACATATTTTCTACAGATTCAATGCTACAAGTCCAAATGCGCGCGTCATGAAGCTTCAATCTAAGCCATCAGATCACCATCTGATCCAAACCAATGCCTCTGATCTGCAGGTTCATCATGCGCCTTCAGAGCCTATCCTCATTGAATCCAAGGGCAGACAGTTGGACTCCTTTTCATTGGGCCTAGCGGAATTACAATTCATACATCCCCCCTATTTGCAGAATAACCCCAGGCCCATTTTTTTTAATTTTTTTTTTCCTTTCATTTATTTAATTAACCATAAAAGTCATAAAAAGTCATAAAAATATTAGGTTAATTTTTTTTAATTATACTATTTTTGTAAATATACTAAATATTTATTTTAACTGTTTTCTTTAAGTTCAAAATTACTTAGACTTAGGATTTAATTATTTTTTAATAATTTTCTTTTTCATAATAAATTATAATAAAACCTTAGATACTTTCTTAATTAAATTTTATCTTTATAAGTAATTTTAGGACACATTAATTTAATTATTTTCTTAAATAAATAAAAATGAATAATAAAAAGATTTTCTTTTTGTTTTTAGACGTATTTCTAATTTTTCGCGTGTTTATTTCCTTTCGCATTTTTTTATATATATTATTGTAATTGTTGTCTGGGGTGTAATAGATGATAAGTAGGACCTTTTTATTGCTTTATTTTCTTTTCCCTATTTAGTTTGGAATGTAAATATCCCTCTCCCCAAAGCCCTGTATAGCGTAGGATTTATGTTTCCGCACTTTACATTCCCGCACTTTTAATACATATACCTATTTTGACGGCTTAGATGTATTATAATAGGATTGAATGATAAGATCTGAAAACAAGCGGTAGAAAAACCTAAATGTTTAAAGATAAATAACTGAATTGAATGACTCGCACATGCGCACCTTTAGGGTACCCCCACTTCAGTTGCCTTCAGAAAACGCTCACAATTCTTGAAACGTGAAAAGTTTTAGTGGTTGTCCTTTAGTTTGAAAGATCACAAGTCCCTCGATGACCCTTTCGACGTTGCCTCGGTTAAAAGTGATCTTAGAAACTTTAGGACAGTTACTAAAAATTTTTTCCAAGTTACCTTCGTGACTGTATCGTCCCTTCGAATGTCCCTTTTACATCCAACGACAAGGCTACTGTTGTACCCCAAAATTTGCCCTCCCATATTCTTCAAGAAATTGCCAAGTCAAAGCTTCAAAAATCTCCCCAAGGGTTGCACAGTTCAAGGGCCTCCTAACAGTCAAAATTAGGGTTTTGGTTCTGACAAAGTAAATGAATTTTCCAAGGGTCCAATCAAGTCCCACATACCTATAAACATGGTCAAGCATCCTCATACAAAGTTTCAAGACTTACAGCACAAAATTGCACAATCAAAACCCTAATTGCACTACAGTCAACTGCAGGGGCAAAATGGTCATTTGACAGTCAAAAGTTCAAATTTTTGGTCAACATCTCATTTTGAAGCCACAAACATCATTTGATCAATGCTTGATCATGATTCTCAAAGCTTGGCTCAAAAATCATCAAGATGCAAAAGTTTCCATATTTGGACAGCTGAAAAAGTCAACTGTAAATTGACCAGGGCATAACTTTCACATGGATTATCAGAAAAATTCCATCCAAAGCTCATTTTGAATAGAAAGACATTTCCTACAACTCCTCTTCATGCTTCAAGTCCAAGAAATGCTCCCACAAAAAGATATCAATTTCAACATTATAGGTCACTTTCAAAAGTCAACAAAAAGGGACTTTAAGTCAAAGGCCATAACTTGAGCTTGGTAAATAAAAATGACATGGGACCAAAGGCATTGGTTAGAGGACTCAAATACCTTTCCAAAATGTCCAAGAACATGAGCAAAGCTTAAATATTGAGCAAGTTATGCCTTGTGGAAGTTGGGAAAATTTTGGATATTTTGAAAAGTCAACATTGCTTCAAATGACCTAAAAATGCTAATGGGCCTCTTTTTCTTCCACAATTCATTATCCAAGGCATGTGCACGACCATTTGGCCCAAAGGGAAGTTTTTCTTCATTTTTTATTTATTTATTTGGATTTTTATTATTAATAATTCATTTAATTAATTAAAATACATGAAAAATGTTAAACCTAATGTTTCAAATCTTTTTGTGCATAAAACATCTCCAAGATTTCGTGCAAATCAGATTAGGAAAGAATCAAAGGCAATTGGATGTGATTGGCATCAAAAATATGTGAAAAAGATTGCAAAATAATGGCTTGAAAATCAAATATCTTTTTCATCAATTCATGGATGTTTTGATCAATTTCTTTGACCTAAATCATTCTCACATAAATACCAAGTGCAACCCTAATGCTAAAGAGGTCTAAGTTGCGCAGAAAAGCCATATGCAAACTTGAAATTTATCAAGAAAAGTCCAACACTGAAAACCAAGTTCTAGGACGATTCAAGCAAAGAGACTTGTTCCATCACCTTCCTGAGGCTTCAAGGAAGGTTTTCCAATCAAAACCATCCATCCTAACACCAAGAAACGTGAGAACGATGATGCCCTGTACAGAAAATTTCTTGCATTCGTACATCATGAATCATGCGTTTTTGGCAATTTTTAACGTTTGATTCATATTCATTGTTTGATTCTAACGCTAACTGTATGGTTTAATTGTGTTTTTGTGCACCCTTGAGGATTTCACCATGAATACGCGCTAGGGTTTCCAGGACCTTGAATTAGGGTTTCTTAGTTAAGGAACAATTAGCACATGGGACCTAGGCCATTCAACTCAGCGCGCTTGGACGAAGAGAACAGGACCCTCGCGCCTAATTTATATGGCCGGACGGCCTAATCGTTATTTTTGATAATGTTGCCTTTTGGAACGGTTCAAAACCGTTGCCAATGTTTTTTGTGTTTGAGAAAAAAAACAAAGTTATGGAGAAGACGATGCAGTGGCAAGCTATGATTGGGTCGTTCAAAATTTCGCGCTAAAAAGTCATTAATGCTTGGTTTTATTTTATAATAATTGATTGTTATTTAATATACAAAACGCGTTGAGTGGAGCAGTTGGCAAAGTGTCTTAATGGTAATCCCTGGGACCTGGGTTCGAACCCCAGGTCCCCCATCCCTTTCATGTTAATTTTATTAACGTGCTTGCATGCAGTTTCGTGACCAAGGAACACCATACGCCTCTCAAATCAGCTTGCCACTTGGCCAATGGAAACGATCAGAAGGCCATGATCTGAAGAACATGGTAGACCCCAGTCAACCATCCCACACGCTGGCATAGAAGTCAACGAGGCCAAAGGCTTGTTGGGCCCAAATTGCTAATCAAAACCTCCAAATTAGGGGACAGACCCCCCAAGGTTTGCTATGTTCATATTTTCCATTTTTTATTTTAATTAGTTTCCTTTAAATTCTTTTACTTAATTTGTTTTTTTTATAAAAAATATAAAATAACATAAAAATCAGAAAATTGCAAAAATCCAAAATATATCTTATTTAATTAATATCTTTTTTTGTAAATAAATAACATTAATTGATTATTAGTTTTAATTTAGGTTTAAATCTTAATGTTTTTCTTAATAAACTAAAATTAGTGGAATTAGGGTTTTAATTAATTTTTATCCTTTTTCTTTTCTTTTCATTAATAATTAAATATTATTTATTTTTGTAATTAAATTACCATATAATTAATTAGGTTAATTTAGGTTTAACTTTAATATTTTTTCTTAATAAATTAAAAAATTGTAGAATTAGGTTTCAATTTCATTAAATTCTCATAAATACAAAAAACTAAAAAATAATTTCTATTTCTTTTTAATTTTAATTAATTTAACAATTTAATTTAATTCCATTAAAAAGGGTTCAATGCCCTCGTTTCAATTTAAAATTTCAATTCGCGTATTTATTTCTTTTCCTTTTAATTATTCATGTACCTCTCCCAAAGCCGTGTAATTTCATACTTTCTCGCACTTTACTTTAATTCTTTATTTTTCTGTCAAATCGGGTCCTGGAAATTTTGGCGATGTGGACCCGCGCCTTTGTAATAGTTTAGAATTTTTACCTTATCACAATCTTTAACTGTTAACAAATGCATGCAAGAATGAATGACAATAAATAAAAACAAACGCGTAGCTCACTCATAACATGACAAGATAAAATATCCGAATCTGACACACAAATCACACACCACCCCTAGGGTACGCCTCACTGTTGCCTTGCCTCGAAAGGTGATCGTCGAGTAGAGGATGTCTTAGTAAGTCCTCATGATCCGGGAACCTGGCATGAGGGTAGCTTCTAAGGTGTCTTCCCATTGCTCTGGTGATCACCATGTCCCGAACCTCGAATTGACCCGAACACCTCCAACGGTGGTGCTACCTACCTCTCAATGGTGGGATGGCACTACTTTAAAGGACATTTACACAGACGAATTCCTTAGGGTAGGTAGACGACTCTAGATACTTGCTCTAAATTTCAAACAAAATTCAAAACTACTTTTCACACCAACACATTTTCAAAAAGCTTTCGAAAGCAATTTTTCAAACACTCTTGAGGACCGATACAAGAGTCGAACTGAAATTTTCAAAGAAACTTTTTAAAACCCACAGTTGAAAAGCAAACAAACCATTTTTGAAAACACAATGAGCAAGTATCTAAGAGCCCATGGATAACCATGGATAGAAAGGGTGCTAACACCTCCCCTTTCTATAACCTACCTCCCGAACCGAGAGCAATCTCTTTAAGGAATTTTTCTGTGCTTTTGTCCTTTCCAATTGGAGAAAATAAAAGATGGTGGTGACTCTTGCTTCCGTGACATTTCGCGAACCAGCGTTAAACAGTCAGTTCCAGATCCACCGATCACAGCTACCTACTCACTAATAGTAGGATAGTATTGTCTAAAGGAAAGGAGGAAAAGAATAATATTTTTTCGAGTACAAAGTAGATAACTGTTAGAAGTTTGCTCAAAACATCTTGCACTTGCACAAATACTACTTTTCAAAAACATTTTTTAAAACACTTTGTATACTTTCTCCACTATCCCGAGAAACATTACAAAGTTCGTCGTACTAAGGCATTCTCAAAACATTTTCAAACACACAAAGCATAAAGGTATTTCAAAATGAGAAAACCTCTAAGATCCCCTAGATAACTACGGATGGAAAGGGTGCTAACACCTTCCCTTTCCATAATCTACCCCCCCTTACTCAAAAATCTCGAAAAGATCTTTTTCTGTTCTTTTCACCCTTTCCTTAATTTGGATAAAAGAAAAGTCAGTGGCGACTCTTGCTTACCGCAACATTTGCGAATAGAAAATGCAAAACCAGTATTAAACAGTCGGTTCTTCCACCGTATCACAGTTTAGAACGTATAAAAAATATTTGTTTAAAAAGTGTTTTAAAAGTATGAAGTGTGGAAAGGGTTTTGTTTGTGAGCAAGAAATTACGAGCAATCTATCTACTCAAAAAGTATTTGTTCTTTTCCTCCTCCTTTAGACAGTGCTACTTTACCATTGATTCATAAAGAGCCTTATCATTGGATGTGAGGGACAGACACGGGTCATCGTACAGTCATAGAAGGCAACTTGCAGAATGTTTTAGCAATTGCCGTAAGGGACTAAGATCATTTATCGAAGGAAACATTTGAAGTGTCATCGAGGGACTATGATATTTTAATCGAGGGTCTTTGCTAAAACATCCCATGTTTTAGGGGCATGACTATTTAAATCCAAGGAAACAATTGTGGGTTACCTTAGAGGTGCAAGTGTACAAAGTGTTTTGATTTCAAGTATTTTATCTTCAATTAGGGTTTTTGCTATGGTTGATTTTAAGTTTTATCATGCAAACCCTAATTACTAACAATAATAAGGAAAGCGATAAATTGTGGAGTTTAAATATCCTACGCTATTACAACGCTTTGGGAATGGGGGGTACATGTTTGTGAATAAGGGGAAGAAAGCAATAAACCCTAATTACTATTGCAAACCATTGAATATGAATAATAATAGAATGTACAAAAATGCAAGGGTGAAGAAGAAAAAGAAATTGTCTTTGTGTTATTTTTTGATGGAGAAAAAAGCTTTATAGCTAACCTAATTAGACTAATTAATTTTAATTACAAGAGAAGTTAACAAAACCTAAAGTCTAAGTTAATTAAAATAAAACCTAGGTCTAAGTAATTTGTTTAGAAAATAGTTTGAATGTTAATATTAATTTAGAAAGAAATAAAAATTTAATTGAAAATAAAATAAAGTGTTTAAAATATTTTTTAATTTAATTATTTAAGAATATATATATATATATATATATATATATATATATATATATTTGTATTTTTGGGTTAAAATAAAAATAAGTAAAGAAATAAAAATGAGAAAATATAAAAAATGTTGAGCATGGGTGTTAAAGTGTATAATGGGGGTTAAAAAGAGAAAAAAAATAGACATTGGGCCCAAATGAATCCTTTTTTTTTGAAAAAAAGAAAAATAAAATGTTTGTAAAAAATTTTGGGCCTGCGCTAAAAAGTAATTTAGGGTGAGAAATCAAAAATGAACCAGGCCCAAAACAATGATCCAGCGCCTAGGTTAATCCAGTGTGATTGATTTTTGTGAGTATAACATGGGCCAACTCATGTGGAGTGCTGGATTTAACCTTGTGATGATCAAATGGTATTAATGTGAACCTTCATGGTGGGTGCGCGTGGCTTGATGCACTGAATCTGCAAGGAAAACATGAAAAAAAATACAAAAGGGTACCACTGGGGCTCGAACCCAGGTCCCTAGTAACAAATGTCTTACACGCGCTTCCTCTACCACTGGGGTGGCTGTTTCATCCGTGTATAAAACAACTTGCGCTAAATTTAAAATAAACTTGGTCTTGAATGTTTGAAATGGCTTCATCTTCAACCTTGCGCGTGCAGAGCACCAACACCATTGCTATGAAATCTGATCTTGCTCATTTCTTAACCATTTTCAAAATTGTAAACATGAAAGTTGTTCCATTTTTCACAAAGAATCCAACCATATAAATAACTAAAGCTATAAATAAAAAATGAACATAAATTTTGTTTGGTACCAAATAAAACCTAATTTTTTCAGAAAGTTCAAACTCAAAATTCACATCACTCAGGCAACATAAATGGAAACTAAAGGCATGGTTAGCTTCAGAGCTATGAGGTCTACATTTTTCATTCACAGAGTAACCATTAATGATGCTTGTAAAGAGAGTTCAAAGTTGAGAAAACTTACCTCAAAACTGGAAATCGTGTATGGAGTTTGAGCACCCCTGGAAGTGTGGTGATGATCTGGATAGCTTCACTAGACTCCTAGGAAGCTTATGCAACTCTTACTTTGTGCTAAGAGTGGCTGAATCTTCTTGGAGAAGTCAAGTTGCAGAGCTGAGTTTTTGAGTTTGGAGGATGATGAAGACGGTGTTAGAGTTATGAAACAGGGGTGGGAATGTGTTATAAATGAAGTATGGGAGCTTTGTCATTGATTAGAAATGAAATCGCACGATGGAATTAGGAGTTTGGAGCTTATGGTCAGAATGTGCAACAATGGAGGTTTGAAATGAAAATTCTGACTTCAGAGTATTTAAGGGTGTTTCAAGGCTTGTAAACTCGTCCCTTAGGTTGCAAATGACTTGTCTATTTATAGAGAAAGGTTTGAGGGAAGGAGAACATCAGATTCAAGAGATCACATGTTATGGTTTTGAAACTTATTTTTGAAGTAAACTTGAAATACATTGTTCTAATGCAATGGTAAAAAGGCTTGTAGGGTGGCTAGGGGCTTTAAACATGTTACTTCTGAGCATACATGTTGAGTGTGATCAGAACAAACAATTTAGAGGCTCAAGACAAGTTGACTTTGTGATTAAAGTCACTTTTCTAAAATGGAAGTGTGAACTTTATTCCATTAATAGAATGATCACTTGGACAATGGCTCAAGCTCTTGGATAATAGCTCAATTAGTTGTTTAAACATCTAATTATGGATAGA
Source organism: Vicia faba (assembly GCA_948472305.1). Lineage (NCBI taxonomy): Eukaryota > Viridiplantae > Streptophyta > Magnoliopsida > Fabales > Fabaceae > Vicia > Vicia faba. The sequence goes on from OX451739.1 coordinate 1,209,275,813, forward strand.
TTTGCAAGTCAAGAGGCATGCAAAGCAAGATTATGCAGCATAGTTGTGAGATTTGGTCAAGTGTTCTTCATGAAAATGCCCTAAAATTCAAGAATGGATGCCCAACTTCTTCTCTTCGATTCTCTTAGCTCAAGAATGATCTATTCAAGTTCCTGGACATTTTGGAAAGCTTAAAACTTTGTCTACAACCTTCATGTTTACCATTTTGGGTAAACCATTTTGGAGCTTGGTGAAAATTGGCCAAAAAGTTAGGACAAAAATCTGTCTAACTTGATGAAAATTTCACTGGGTGTTTTAGTAAAAAGGTCATGACTTCATGAGCCTATATCTTCAAATCTAAGCATTTTTTTATATCAACCCTAAGGGACAAAGTTGTAGAATTCATCAAGATCTATAACTTTCATATTGAAAGTTTTCCTTGAATCATCTTGTATCTTGGTGAAATAATTTCATGAAGTAGTGAAATTATCAAGGTTAAAAAACACTTAGAATTTTCTAAGTCTTGAAAACATTGACTTTTTGTTGAATTTCTTGAATTTCTTGATGATCAAGTTTGATATTTTTGAATTTCTTTATGAATCTTAATCTTTGAAATTCAATGTTGATCAAAAAGTCAAAGTTTGACTTTTTGTGTATCAGATGACTTTTTATCAGTTGATCAAATTTCAACTATCAATCCATTGATTTTGAGAAATAATTTGAGCCATGAAATTAGGTCAACATGTTGTATTTGAGTCTTTGAGATCATGCTTCAAGCCATTAGGTCATGTACTAGGTCATAAGTCAATGACAGTCATTCCCATCAAACCCCTAATTTTGACAAGTTTGCCCTTTTGATGATTTGAATGCTTTTCTTGAGGCATTGTGATCAAATCTTGATCAAAATATGAATTCAAAATGTTGACGTTGGCCAAAAATCATGAAATTTTACTGTACTTTGACCACAATTGACTATTTACTTAATATAACTGATTTTCAATCATCTGAGCAATTGACTGAACAAATTTGTGATGCAAGACTTGAAACTTGGTGTGAGGATTCTTGGAGACCTATAATGAACCATGAAAGTCATATGAAGCATCAAAAATCTAATTTTCCTTGAGAAAACCAAAACCCTAATTTGGAGGCTCAGTGCTTAGGAGGTGAGTTTGTCTGATCAAATCCTTGAGAATCCTTGAGCATTTGAGATCTTTGATGAGAAATGTCTTGAGAAAAGAGAGAGAGGCAAATTTTGGGGTACAACAAATGTCAACACCAATTTTTTTGAAGAAAGTTTGACCTAAATAAGGTGAGGGAAATCTTTAAACCATAAATCATTGATATCATGGACATATCCTTGAACCTTGAGTTCTTGTAATCCATTGAAAATGTCATTTGATTGAGAATCCAACCTCCACCCTAGGTTAGATGGTGTGATGAATTCAATTGTATCTCCACCTACAATATGAACATTCAAGGAAACATATATACATATTTTGATGTTAGTTAACAAAACACATGTACAAGACACACACTTCAAGGTCCTTGGTGATCCATCAAGAGCAAACTTAGAGACAAGATGAAGAGAAAAGGAAGAATCAACCCTAATGTGTGACCTTGTTGTATTGATAAGAGTGAAATAATGAGAAATCTTAGAGACAAAAATTAGGGTATAACAGAGACTATGGCGGATTCACTCAATTTCCTACTTTCAGGTTGAAATCATGAAAGAACACGTGACTATTTTAACTTCAACTGTTATAACTCTCTTTTTGGTTTGTAATTGATTAGAATGTTTGATTTTTTTACAGATTTTACTTTGATTTTAGCATGACTTATGTTGAAACGGAAATAATTCGTTAATATTCCGTCAAATTATAATTTTCTATGATGAATCTTATACTGAAGCTTGCAGCTTTATTCTTAAATTTTGCTTTCTTGTAGCATCTCTTGAAGCTTGTAGAAGGAACATTCAATTTAATGACTCGGTTGCAATTTCAACAGTGGAGTCTTATATTGCAGATGCTCGTGTCTATACGCTAGCAAACTCTAAAGAATTTGACGTTGTAAGACGATGCTTACTACTAATATGCACTTTTATTCACCTTTTCGTCAATATTGTCAATACTGTCAATGCTGATGGAGGTATACTAATGTTTACTACAATAGATATGGATGTACCATGTAGAGGAAGTCATTGATCAGTGATAAGGATGATGACATCAACGGCCAAAATTTATAATAATAAGCTCATGTTCTTGAAAGCTTTTTGAGCATTCATTTTAAGTTTAAAATTCATATAAAAAGTTTATCACATAAAAAAGAGTGTTGTATTATACTTTTTTATATACATTTATTTTTTTTAAAAAAAATATTAATTATTAAATAAATAAACAAACATATTAGGAAAAGAATAAAAAATATCGAAATGATTTGTGGAATACATAAAAGCTTATGAGAAAAATAAACTAATTTTATGCATTATTTTTGTTTATATTGGCTGCAATTATGATACCTATCTTAAATTCTCTATGTTTATATTCAAAATTTAAAATATATCAACAAAATAAAATATCAAAGAGACAATGAATAATAAGCAGGGTACTTTCTATCCTTTATAGATTTTATCTTGCACTCTACCTATTTCATAATGCAATGCACATAAATTGAAATAAATAAATAAATAACATAATAAAAGAGGACCAAAATCAAGAGTGAAACTCCTCCGTGACATGTTCTCCCTTGAAGAAAAGTATCAATATGTAACAATAATGAAGAAAAATAAATTAAAGGAAAAAAAATACAAAATAAAGTTTTTTTAAACAAAAGAAAGAATAAAAAATAATGATTATTTAAAATTTTAAAAAAATAACAGCCATTTAGCTGTTAAATAAAAAATATTAAAATTTAAAATAGTGATAACTTAAGAAAATAAATAAAAAGAATTATTTTTTTAAAACAAAAAAAAAGAATAAAAAATAATGATGATTTAAAATTTGAAAAAAGTAATAGTCAGCTAGCGGTTAAATAAAAAAATTTAAAATTTAAAATAGTGATAACTTAAGAAAATACCCGCATCTATTTATTGATATTCACAAATACTATTTTTTAAATAACTAACAGAATATTTGTGTGTCTGCACGGATAATTTTATTTAATATGGTATAAAATTTATTTAGATATACATATAAATTTAAAATGAATTATTTAATTATAAAATAAATAATAATAATAATAATACAAACTCAATTGTATTAAATAACACACAAAAAAAAAAAGTCTTGTGAAATGGAAAAAAATTGACATTGAAACATAAGAATTTTTATCTTAAATAAAAACAAGTGTTAATTAAAATAATATAGATATTTTGCTGATAGTGACTTATGAGATAAAAAGTTAGTTATTTGCATTATTGAATATTATTCAATTTAATAAAATAAATGATTAATTTTATTAAAATTTAAAAATAGATTAATTAATATTTCTAGTAATTCATTAATATGCATGAAAGTGTCTTGCGTGTTGTAACTGGATTTTAAATCGAGTCGCCACTATTAGTTTTTATTCTAAGGAAGAGAATCTAATAGGAAACCCTAATTTTGTATGCAGAGATTCTAGGTTCTTACTCCGTTTTGTTTCTATTATTTTCCATTTGCATTTTGTTAGTTTTTCACTTTGTCTATTCATCTTGATAGTCATGGCTGATTCGACAAGCACCTCCCATACAACATCTACTGCAAACTCTGTTAATACACAAAGTCGTAAAAGAAAAATTATAGGTTTCCACGATGTATACAAAGGTGAAAAATACCAATGAATATGGTATTTGACACCCGGTTAGAGTTGATGCAGAAACCGACAAGGTTGAAGGTGAATATGCTGATGATATTTTGGACTATAATGTGTTACAAGGTAGAAGTATAGTGAGTATTTTGGTAAATAGTTGACATGAAATTGATGATGAATTTAAAAACAACACATGGGTCGATATTACGGTATTGATCTTGTATCCTATAATTTGTTTTACAAGTACATTTTTCGTGCAATACTAATAACATCTTTATTGTGTAAACATAGGATCACTTCATTGTTACTCTAAATGATAAGTATGTGAAAAAGAAAATGCTTGCTTATTATGGTGAGTGTTGGAGGGGGTTTAAGACACAACTCGCCCATGATTATATTAAACATGATAAATAACCACCTCCATACGAGGTATATTCATTTATTGATCGAGCTACTTGGGAGATATTTGTAGAGTCTCGCAAAATTTCTGACTTCTTGGCAAAGAGTCAAAAAGGAAAGGAAAATCGAGCTAGAAATATCTATCCACATACGTTGTCTCGTAGAGGATGTCAAAGAACTGGAAAAAAATTTGATGGACGAAAAAAGAAAAAAAAAATGGAAGAAGAGCTGGGAGATTCTATAAGTCTTGATTGAAGTGCATCTCCACCATCACGTCACGAGAAATGGAAGAGGGCATGCTAAAGAAAAGACGGTGAGTAGACATCAGATGCTACGTGCGAAGTGGCTCAAAGGATTGTAAGTAGATACATTTTTCAAGAATATTTATTTTAGTTAAATCAATTTGGTAAAGATAAAATTTAATGTGTTGTAGGATTATCTTGTTGAACAAACCAAAGCCGACCTCTTCACTTCACAAGGTCGTCATGACATCTTGGTAGAAGCGATTGGAATCGAGGAGCATCCTGGGTGTGTCTGTGGTCTTGGTATAGGTGTTGGCTTCGAGGTATATTTTGGACACTCTCAATCATCTGGAAAGAAAATGAGTAAGAGCGAGGTTGAAGATATTATTGTTGTTAAGTTGAGGGAGGAAAGGGAAAAGTAGGGTAAGTTCTTGGAGGAGGAGAGGGAGAGGTTATGGCAGACGGTGCAGGAGAATTTCTTGGAGGAGGAGAGGGAGAAGTTGTTGCAAACGGTGCGGGAGAGTGTCCAGAAGGAGATAGAGGAGCGAGATAGGATGAATGAGAAGAAAAGGACCGAGAAGTATACTCGCGATGTTCTTGAGGTATAAGCTATATTTTGTTGTTATTATTGTCTGCGTATTTCAGTTTTAAATTGTATTTATGTTGTTTTTATGATGCAGAAATTGAGTTCGTTGGGTATACTCATTCACATAAATTTAAATCAGATAGAACGAGAGAATGGGGTTAAGAAAGTGACGGGTGGTACAAGCACGACACATAGTTTTTATGCCAACCAATGTAGTGTTGAACCCTCACCACCAAATCAAGATAGCCTTCAAAGGCTGAAGATGATGATGCCGAGTATTGAACTCATTACTATGGGTATTAAATTAGGTCATGATCCACAATAGTCGATGTTTCTTAACAAGACTTCGTTACATTAATTTTTTAAGGGAGATGAGGAACTAGACAAGTCCATATTGCAAATTTGGTCATTGTAAGTATAGTTTTATGTTGATTTCTATTTATATACATACATTCGTGTACTTTAACATAAAGATTTGACCTTGCAGGTACATCTACGAGTTCTGTTCAGAAAGGAACCTTCTAAATAAGTATTGTATCTTAGATGCTATGAAGGTTACTCTTACTCGTGATTCTCCATGTAACAAAGTCAGAATTTACTTACAAGATAAGTTGATGGAGAGAGGGAGCATCAAAGATTGTTACGTGGCCGCGTTTTGCTGTGAGTAAGTATATATTAATTTGTGTTTTCATTTATAAATCAATTTTATCCATATTATTAATTATTCTGAATGTTTATGCAGCTGATATTGGCAACTACTTGTCATATGTCCCAAGAAAAATAATATATTTGTGTTTTGCTCGGTGCACTCGACACTGACTGACATTGTGATCAATACTTTGAGTGGGTAAGTTGTATTATTTATTATACTCAAATTTAACTTTAGATTTGAATAGTTTTTATTCATGTTTAATTTTAATCTACATGTTTAGAGCGATGGAGGAATATAATGCGTGAAGAAGAAATCTTATGGGTAAAAAGTCAAACTTTTATTACTCAAGAGTAAGTATAGTAATTGTGTTATTTGATATTATATTAATTATGTGTATTAGTGTGACATTAATAAATGTGTTATATTTGTAGTAGCGAGAACAAACAGACGCCTATTCTTGTGGATATTATCTTATGAGATATATGCTCCATATTGTCTCCGATGGTATTACACAAGGAAGGATAAAGAATAAGGTATTAGCTTAATCCATTTTATATATACTTCTTAAACTAATTTTTTGTTTTTAGATAATCATAGTTTAAATTTTATTCTAATTGTAGGAGCTTAGCAACCAAAAAAATATTCAACAGAGGAAATTGATGACATCCGATCACGTTGGGCCAATGTCTTTTTATCTCATTATGAAGTTTGAGAACAAAAACAATAGTTTATGTTGGTTGCTTATTATTTTATATATGCACAGAAGTTTTCTTATTTTGTCTTAATGATAACAATGTTAATTTGCACACTTGGTTTGAAATGATATATGATATTCTGTTACATATTTTGTAGTTTCTGTGTAAGAAATAATACCGGCAGGCTAATAGATTTATTATAATGATATGATACAGGCCAGTGAAAACGATACAGGCAAAAAATGATACAATGGGCCAATGAAATTGATAAATATAGTCAAAAAGCTTCATATTAAACCCCTCGGTTTTTATCTAAAACCAAGGTAAAATAATACCTTATTACCTCGGTATACAAACAAAACCAATAGCTATATGAAGCGCGCAACAAAATGTAGAAAATAAAATATATGCAGTTCCTAGGGATCGAACCCATGACCTTTTCAATTTAAACCTCGATTTTTAAAATATCGAGGTGTTAAGTGGAGACTTTTCATGATGACCTTACTAACTTCGCCTGGGTTGCCGAGGTAAAATGTATTTCATATCCGACGTTACAACGAATTTTTGTAGTAGTGATATTGCTTGATGTAATAGGCATGCTCTACTATAGCCTATGAAAAAGAAGTATGTCATTTGCAAAGAGGATTGAGACACTCAGGGTCCCACAAACCCTACTGACATATACTTCCAATAACCTTCATTACCTTTGTAGTATTATATTTTTATTGGGTCCCAGTAAGGGATATCTTAGGTAAAAGCAAGGAAGGCCAACAAGTGGGCAATGGGCGAGGCGTCCAGCGAAGAGACTGACCGCCATAAATGGGGCCGCGAGGTCGACTGAGGTTGGTTCGTATTGTCCACTCCCCTAGTAAACGTGCGTGATTATGTGGACCCACCATGACTATCTGACAAAGGGACAATCAAAGGGAAAAATCACTATTTCCATAATCCAAGGAGACCATGTCCTCCCATGACCATATTCCTTGGTCATGAAGCTAGGGTAAACCACTAACTAGATCTCTAGCCCAAGCCTAAGAGACCTCTATAAATACCTCTCCCCTAATTGGAGAAAGGGACAAACTCTAAGTCACTTATTATGTCCACTACTCAAAGAGCACCATGCTCATAACTACCATAACATGTTCAACCTATCTAACTGCGGACCTACAACCCAACAATACCGACCATCTACATGATCTCTCACCTCACGTGAGATAGTTCCTTAAATAGCCTTAAAAACCACCACACAAGACTACTCACCACCGTGAGCTAGCCCTCAATATCAAAACGCATAATATACCTATTAAGATCTCTGAGTCTCTTTGTCCTAACAGGGAAAACACACACACACTATACTTTTTCTAGATAATACAAACTTTATTAACAATAATATGCGATAAACCATCCATTCAAATAATAATAAAAGATGATGAGTAAATCTATCATACTTGTCTCTATTCCACACAATTTTAAAGGATGAAGAAGAAATACAATAATAAATTAAGTTAATTAAGTCTACAAGAAACTTACAGTGGAAACATTGAGTGAGAAACTTTCAATCCAATCTATTATAGCCTTTCTCCAAATAAATCTTTGTCAGCTATATATTGATGATGTGTATAATAACATCATTGGATATTTATCTCTTCAAATTATATTTTCATAATTTATCATGATCTTCTCGAATAATATTTTACTTTCTCCTACTTCTGTCTTTTCTTTATTGCACATTTTATAAAATAATTTTTTTAATTTTATTTTTTTAATTTTAACTTAATTGTAGAAAATACATGTCGAGCAAATTACATAATTATAAAAAAACTACAACGTCTTAATAAGAGTAAAATATTGCAAAAATGATAAATATATTTTCTTATGTTATTTAATCTTTATGAAATCCTATATATTTAATGATAATTTTTTATTGCTTTAAAAACACAAGATTATTGTGTTATCTTAGATAAAATTTGTTCTAAAATATCATACTTTATGTTCACAAGACTTTTTAGAGTATACTCACTTTTTATAATTGATTCTCACTTTATAGATATTGAATTGTGAGAATATCATTTTTACCTATAATTGTTAAAATAAATTATTCGATTTTAAATCGATTGACTTTAACAACCTCTGATTTTAAAAGGTTGGACTAAAAAATATTATTTAAATATGGATCCAAAATTCATTATCTAAGTCCAACATCGTAAAATGACAGACTATTATTTCTTTATTATATTTTATAAATAAAATATAATAAAATAAAATAAAAACCTTATAATATATACAATACAATATATAAAATATAAGAATTTAAGTATAATATATTTGTAAGTTGAACTTATAGTAGAATAATTTTAAACAGTTATTTAATGACAGTGTGAATGCGTTAAAAAAATTGACAGGAGAGTATTCATTTTCAATTGTCCAAAATGTCAATAAATATTAGCTAATGGAAGTTTTTAATTTTGATTAGGCATGTCATATCACAATCATATTATTTCACGAAATTAAAGAAGAATATTCTGACAACTATACCAATCAAATATATGTTTGCTATTCAAGTGGCAACATGTTGAATTTTATTTGAGTAAGATACGGATTTTAATTTTAGTCATGTTGTGATAATTTAAGCAAAATGACTTCCAGATGGCAAAGAGACAATATTTGGTGAAAAGATAATGAAAAGAAAGGCAACTACACATACACTAACAAAAAAATGAGGAGAAAATATAAGGATTGGCCCATTAATCATTACACTATACATTATGGCATGATAATAGTCTAGGTTGATCTTATGAGGATGTTGGGTACAGTGAGACGTAATTATAAAATTAATATTTTTTTAAAATTATTTTCTCTGTTTTAAAATGTTGTTTGAGATTTCTGTACATAATTTAAAAAATATATATTGTTATAAAATATTATTTTTTTACTAAATTATTAACCTTATAAAATATTATCTCATTTGTTGCTTTATAATTGTTACTTTTCAAAAAAAAAAATTATATATTAAGAAAAATAATTATTATTTTTACTTTTTAAATAATAAAATACATTTTATTTATAATATCCTTAATTATTTGTCACATGTATTTGATTTTTTTTCCTCTCTCTATGATAAATAATTAAGGATAATTTTGATAAAAGTGTAAATATTGTATGTGACAATTAAAAAAGAATACGAAATTATTCCAAAAGTGATACTTAAAAAATAACTGAGGGCTAGATGTAATTGTTGGAACATATACAAAAATTAAATTGGTGAATCAATGGTGAAAGTGGGTAATTAGAGAAGATGAAGTTTAGAGAGAAATTGAAGATTATTAGAGAGAGTAATTGAAAAGAAATATCAAAATTGACATTAACTCAAACACACATTGCAAGAGGATATTTATAGGATACATCTAAAACAAGTTGGAATCAACCAAGTCCAAAAACAGCTAAAAATTTCAAACTGTCGCGCCATAAATCGATTTCCTCAAATAAGAGAATCAATTTCCTGAACTAAAAATGCAACTTCCAGAAAATCTCAACTGGTGAAAATTGTTTCTCCATTAATTCAAATGTTCAACATTCTTCATACCTAAACTCCTCACAAGCTTCTTGAACACATCATTTGTCACACCTTAACAAATCTCCAAGTTGTTCTTCGCTTCGAAAGTATCCTAACTTCAGATGGTCTGCACACACCAGTTCCCTTAAGTAATAAAATCTCATCTCTATATGTTTGCTCCTCACATGTGTTATGGGATTCCTTACAAGATTAATGGCTGAAACATTATAAACTAAGAGCGTAACAATTTTTTTTTTGCACTGCTTCCCATCTCCTTCAGCAAATTCACAAGCCACACAACCTAACACACAAACATCGATGTAGCGATATACTCAGCCTCACAAAAAGAGAGTGCAACCACATGTTCCTTTTTAGAACACCAAGAGATTGGAGCTCTGCCGAACATAAAGACATAACCAGCCGTAGAGAATTCCACAACCAAGATTTCCTTTGATGTATCTTAGGATCCTCTTAACTGTCGCCAAGTGAGACACTTTTGTGTTGGTGTAAGCCCTAGAGGCCAATACTTTTGGTACTTGTATCGAATTATTTATTAATAATAAAAGGCATTTCTTTATTATGTTTGCTTTCCAAAATAATAAAGTCCCTAGAATGGTTTATTTGTTTAATGAAATGTTAAGTGTGACTTAATCATGAGATCCCATTAAACATAAGACACTATTCTTAAAGTATCCGTAGTCAAGCTTTAATATGAAGTGGGATAACATTAAAGCATTAAGATTATTATGAAGATAGATTGATGATCACATCTCATGGATCATAGATAAGGAGTTATCAAGTCTTGACATAGGTATGAATATTAGGAGTAATATTTATACTGGATTGACCCGCTATGAGAATACTACATAGAATGTTATGCAAAGTGTCATAAGTTATTCTCATGATGATAATGGTGTATACCACCCTTCGACCTGAAACCACTATGGACCCTAGATGTAGAGTCAAGTACTTTATTGTTGATCAAACGTCATCCGTAACTGGATGACTATAAAGACGGTTGATGGGTACTTCACAAAGCATGCTAAGGGACATGAGTGACCTAGATGGAATTTGCTCATCCTGCATAACAGGATAAATGTCTAAGGGCCCAATATTGAACTGGACAAGGGTGACACAGTGTATGCCTTGTGTTCAATATAGAGATGAGGGCAAAAGGGTAATTGTACAACACAAATATTATCACGGAAAAGGTTTGGTCAGATCACATGACATTTTCGTGACTTGGGTAACAGTGATCTGTTGCTAGATACCGCTCACTGTTTATTATATTAAATGTGTGATTTAATATAATTTCCAACGTCGCGAAAACCTACAGGGTCACACACATAAGGACAGGTTGATGAGAGGTAGAATAAATAAGGAACACCGTAAGGTACGATGCACTTAAGTGTGATACGGAAAGTGGTAAGGTACCACGTGGATAAGTGATATATGGTACATCATAAGGTATGATGTCCATAAGCTTAATTGGGCTTTTAGCTTATAGCCTTAATTGGGCTCTTAGCTTGTAGCCCACACGAGTGATTCTATAAATAGATCCCTTGTGATGAAGCAATTTCACTTGATGCAATTTCGTTTTTTATTCTCTCTCTCACTCAAGGTTTCCGTTCGTGATCAGCTAGCACTGTGACCGGAAGCGATCTGTTTGTGTGGACTGAATAGAGGCGTTGTTCTTCATCAACGCTCGTGATCACAACATCAAAGGTCTGAATCGCCACAAGAGGTAAATATTTCTATCACTGACCATGTTCATTCGTAAGGATCGCTAAAGGAAAATTTTAAATTCCGCTGCGCTTTTGATCGCAATTTTCCTTCAGTGGTATCAGAGCCACTTACGAAACCATGGATCTGATAGTTGTTTATGTTCTATATTTTCTGTTTTGATTCGATTAAAACCAGAATGAATTGAATAATAAACGAGTAATTAAATTTGGCATCTGTTGTGTACGATTTGGATGATTGATGTTGACTATGCTTCGGAATCCGACATTAGTATGGTGAAGCAGCGATACATCGATCGTCCATAGGTTACATAAATAAGATCGATCACTTTTATATATGATATAAGTAAATATGATGCAACGATGGTATATGGGATATACTGTTTCTGTTTCGTTCATTCAAACACTTGATGATTGTTATTCCTTTGACCGATCACTGTTTATATGCTTCGGAATTCGACATTAGTATGGTGAAGCAATGGCATGTGATTAATCATACTGAATTATCAATCGAAATGTGTTTGACAGCATGAAACTGTTGCATTAGGGTTCATGATGGCACAAGGGTTGTGTTGTTGCAGAGTTATGCGATTAGGGTTATGAATGCACAAGAGTTGTGCGAAAATGACGCCGATTTCAAATGAATTGTTCATTAAAATTTTGCGTCGGGGCGCTGCCCCTAACAACCCCGCAAAGGGGCGCTGCCCCCTTGACCCCCGTCCGCTGAACCAGGCAGCGGAACCCCCGGCTAACTCTGCATAGTGTGATCAATCGTCGAAATTTAATTTGCCTTTTTTTAATTAACAAAATTTAAACTAATAATAAATGTGTGTTTATTATTATTGTCTTGTGGTGATCAGTTATGGCCTTAGTTTTTTCCTTTATTTTGTTTTGGGATTGTAAAATACGGCCTGCGTGTCGTGCCTCTCTCTAAAATTCTTGATGTAACTTCTTTTCTCATCTCACTCCCTCGTATGTAAAACGAGTTTCTTTTATGTAATGTAATGTTATGAAGAAAGAGAAGAATACAATATCAAAGGAGGATAACCTTTGAGATCTTGCTTGGAGAAGTTTAGATCGTTATTAGGTTAGCTTAGGTTCTCTCATTGGCTTGGGAGAACAATTGCGCTAGGGGCCATAACTGTATCCTTTTATGTATATTGATGCATGTGTTTGTATGTTGATGCATGAGAGAGACGAATTACATGTTAAGCCAGTGAGATCAAACTAATAACAAAATCCCTCAAGTTAAATATTAAGTTCATGCTTTCCAAGTTTTAGCACTCATCAAGACTAGTATCGAACAATGTAGGTTTCGCCTACACGAGGTGCATGTTCTATATTAGTAAGGTGCGATGAGATAATTGTAATATCCAACTGCTAAAACAATGGGTCAAACTTAACTAAACACATTATAATAAGATTATACATGTTTAGAAGCAAGAGTTGGGAATGATTCATATGATGAATTAGAATAAGGAGTTATTCACCCAACTGAAAATATTCGAGAGTTGTATGAGATACAATTGGAAGGAGTTCCTGCCTAAATAACCTAGTTTTGTGTAATCAGCCTAACGCTGACTTAGAACGAAGTGAAATGTGGATCTCGACCCACTAGAAAGTCTTCCAACGGGATTTTCCGAATCAAATGATGAGGGTCATTTGGTTTGAGTAAAATAGTGGGAGCATATTTGATTAAAGGCCTAATTAAATATGTTGTTTTAATGATACTTATATTTTCATTTTTTTGTAGATTACCATGACAACAAACAACCATATTTTGCGATCAATCCTAGATAAGGAAAAATTGTCTGGGACAAATTTCCTGGATTGGCGCCAAAATCTGAGGATTGTCCTCAAGCACGATAAGAAGCTGTATGTCTTGGAGACATGTTCCTGAAGAGGAACCGCCTAGTTCGGCACCTAAGGAGGAAAGAGATGCTTATAAGAAGCATTTTGATGATGCTAACAAAGCCGCTTGTCTCATGCTAGCTACTATGAACTCGGAGTTGCAAAAGCAACACGAGAACATGTCAGCGTTCGATATGATCGGACATCTGAAAATGCTCTATCAAGAGCAGGCAAGAAATGAGAGGTTTCAGGTTTCAAAGGCCCTTTTTAACAGCAAGTTATCTGAGGGAAACCCTGTAGGTCCCCATGTACTCAAAATGATTGGGTATGTGGAGAACCTTGAAAGGTTAGGGTTTCCGCTTGGAAAGGAACTTGCAACTGATTTTATCTTGCAATCGTTGCCAGATAGCTTTAATCAGTTTGTCATGAATTTCAACATGAATGACATGGATAAGAGTCTTCCAGAATTGCTAAGCATGTTGAAAACTGTTGAGCAGAATATGAAGACAAAAGGGAAGTCCATTCTGATGGTCAGTAATGGAAAGAAGCTGAACAAGAGGTCTACCAAGCAGGTTGGTAAAGGGAAAGGCAAGGAAGTTGCCAAGCCTAAACCTACTGTTCCTGCTTTGAAGCCTAGTGGAGGCATAGCAAAGGAGGGCACTTGCTTCCATTGCAGTAAGACCGGACATTGGAAGAGAAACTGCCCAAAGTACCTAGAAGATATGAACAATGGAGTAGGGACTTCAAATTCAGGTATTTTTGTTATTGAAATTAATTTATCTACTTCTGCATCATGGGTATTAGATACTGGATGTGGTTCTCACATTTGTACTAATGCGCAGGGGCTAAAAAGGAGTAGAGATTTGGCAAAAGGTGAAGTTGACCTACGAGTTGGAAATGGAGCAAAGGTTGCTGCTTTAGCCGTAGGAACTTATGTTTTGACTTTACCTAGTGGTTTAATAATTCAGTTAGAGAACTGTTATTATGTACCTGCAATTAGTAGGAATATTATTTCCGTTTCTTGTTTGGACAAGTTTGGTTTTTCATTTATAATAAAGAACAATTGTTGCTCTATTTATTTGAAAGATATATTCTATGCTTCTGCACAAATGAACAATGGACTATATGTCCTTGATCTTGAAATGCCAATTTATAACATTAATACTAAACGGATTAAACCTAAGGAGTTAAATCCAAGCTACCTTTGGCACTGTCACTTAGGCCACATAAATGAGAAACGCATTTCCAAACTCCATAAAGATGGACTCTTGGACTCTTTTGATTATGAATCATATGAGACATGCAGATCTTGTTTAATTGGAAAGATGACAAAGTCCCCATTCACAGGAAAAGGTGAAAGGGCTAATGATCTTTTGGCCCTCATACATACTGATGTATGTGGACCACTGAACATACCAGCCAGAGGAGGTTTTCAATACTTCATCACATTTACTGATGATTTCAGTAGATATGGTTATGTGTATTTAATGAAACACAAATCTGAAACCTTTGAAAAATTCAAGGAATTCAAGAATGAAGTACAAAACCAACTAGGTAAGAATATTAAAGTTATTAGATCAGATCGAGGCGGTGAATATTTAAGCCTAGAGTTTGATGACCATCTAAAGGAATGTGGGATTTTATCCCAACTTACTCCTCCCGGAACACCACAATGGAATGGTGTATCTGAGAGAAGAAATCGAACCTTGTTAGACATGGTCCGATCCATGATGAGTCACGCCGATCTTCCGAACTCCTTTTGGGGACATGCACTATTGACTGCAGCTTACACACTTAACCGGGTTCCATCCAAAAAGGTTGAGAAGACACCATATGAGATATGGAGTGGTAAGAAACCACATATGTCTTACATGAAGATTTGGGGTTGCGAAGTTTATGTGAAACGACAAATTTCAACTAAGCTTGAGCCCAAATCTGACAAATGCTTATTTATGGGGTATCCTAAAGAAACAATAGGGTATTACTTCTACAATCCTTCTGAGGGAAAAGTGTTTGTCGCTCGAACTGGAGTTTTTTCTGGAAAAGGATTTTATTTCCAAAAGAATCAGTGGGAGGAAAATAGAGCTTGAAGAAATTCAAGAACCACAAAGAATTGATACACCTATGGAGGAATTAGAGCAGGAAACACAAGTAGTTGTGGAAGAGCAACCTGCTCAAGTAGAATAAGACCAGCGTAGGTCAAGCAGGATACATCAACAACCTGAGAGATATGGATATCTCATAAGTGATCAGGGTGATGTATTACTCATGGATCAAGACGAGCCTGTGACCTACCAAGAGGCCATAACTGGTCCTGAGTCCGAGAAGTGGCTAGAAGCCATGAAATCTGAAATGGATTCCATGTACACCAACCAGGTTTGGACCTTGGTAGATCCTCCTATAGGAGTTAACCCTATAGGATGCAAGTGGGTCTTCAAAAAGAAGAATGACATGGATGGTAAGGTACATACCTATAAGGCAAGACTGGTTGCAAAAGGCTATTAACAAATTCATGGGGTTGACTATGATGAAACCTTTTCACCAGTTGCAATGCTTAAATCTGTTCGTATTTTACTTGCTATCGCTGCATATCATGATTATGAAATATGGCAGATGGATGTCAAAATTGCTTTCCTTAATGGGAATCTTATTGAGGATGTGTACATGACACAACCTGGAGGATTTGACATACCAGAAGAAGCCCAAAAGATATGTAAGTTACAGCGATCAATTTATGGATTGAAGCAAGCTTCCAGAAGCTGGAATCTTCGTTTTGATGAAACAATAAAATAATATGGATTCATTAAGAATGAAGATGAGCCTTGTGTCTACAAGAAGGTTAGTGGGAGCATGATCGTATTCCTGGTATTATATGTAGATGACATATTACTCATTGGAAATGATGTCCCTACCTTGCAACAAGTGAATACTTGGTTAGGGAAATGCTTTTCAATGAAGGACCTAGGTGAAGTAGCCTATATATTAGGAATCAGGATCTATAGAGATAGGTCACAAAAAGTGCTTGGCCTAAGTCAGAGTACATACATAGAAAAAGTGTTGAGACGCTTTAATATGCATGATTCCAAGAAAGGATTCATACCTATGCAACATGGCATGTGTCTGTCAAAAACACAACCCCCTTCAAGTAAGGAAGAAAGGGATCGCATGGATAAGATTCCATATGCATCTGCAATAGGATCTATCATGTATGCCATGCTATGTACTCGACCAGATGTCTCGTATTCTTTAAGTGCAACGAGTAGGTACCAGTCTAATCCTGATGATGCTCATTGGGTAGCTGTCAAGAATATCCT
Source organism: Vicia faba (assembly GCA_948472305.1). Taxonomy (NCBI): domain Eukaryota; kingdom Viridiplantae; phylum Streptophyta; class Magnoliopsida; order Fabales; family Fabaceae; genus Vicia; species Vicia faba. Next base: position 1,209,292,612 of record OX451739.1, read on the forward strand.
TAAGTACTTGAGAAGGACTAAGGACTCATTCTTGATATATGGAGGTCAGGAAGAGCTTGCTGTAATTGGATACACCGATGCTAGCTTCCAGATAGATAAGGATGACTTTAGATCGCAATCTGGTTATGTGTTTTGTTTAAATGGTGGCGCTGTGAGCTGGAAAAGTTCAAAGCAAGATACAGTTGTTGATTCTACAACTGAGGCTGAGTATATTGTTGCCTCAATTGCAGCAAAGGAAGCTGTTTGGATCAAGAAGTTCATTAGTGAACTTGGCATAGTCCATAGCATTGTGGATCCCATTGATCTCTATTGTGATAACAATGGTGCTATCGCACAAGCTAAGGAGCCTAGATCTCACCAACGATCCAAACATATACTTAGGCGTTATCATCTCATTCGAGAGATAATCGATCGGGGAGATGTGAAAATATGCAGAGTACCTACACTTGACAATATTGCTGACCCATTAACAAAGCCTCTTGCGCAGCTGAAGCGTGATGGACATACTAGATCTATGGGTATTAGGGGTATGCCTGATTGGCTCTAGTGCTAGTGGGATATTGTTGGTGTAAGCCCTAGAGGCCAATACTTTTGGTACTTGTATCGAATTATTTATTAATAATAAAAGGCATTTATTTATTATGTTTGCTTTCCAAAATAATAAAGTCCCTAGAATGGTTTATTTGTTTAATGAAATGTTAAGTGTGACTTAATCATGAGATCCCATTAAACATAAGACACTATTCTTAAAGTATCCGTAGTCAAACTTTAATGTGAAGTGGAATAACATTAAAGCATTAAGATTATTATGAAGATAGATTGATGATAACATCTCATGGATCATAGATAAGGAGTTATCAAGTCTTGACATAGGTATGAATATTAGGAGTAATATTTCTACTGGATTGACCCGCTATGAGAATACTACATAGAATGTTATGCAAAGTGTCATAAGTTATTCTCATGATGATAATGGTGTATACCACCCTTCGACCTGAAACCACTATGGACCCTAGATGTAGAGTCAAGTACTTTATTGCTGATCAAACGTCATTCGTAACTGGATGACTATAAAGACGGTTGATGGGTACTTCACAAAGCATGCTAAGGGACATGAGTGACCTAGATGGAATTTGCTCATCCTGCATAACAGGATAAATGTCTAAGGGCCCAATATTGAACTGGACAAGGGTGACACAGTGTATGCCTTGTGTTCAATATAGACATGAGGGCAAAAGGGTAATTGTACAACACAAATATTATCACGGAAAAGGTTTGGTCAGATCACATGGCATTTTCGTGACTTGGGTAACAGTGATGTGTTGCTAGATACCGCTCACTGTTTATTATATTAAATGTGTGATTTAATATAATTGCCAACGTCACGAAAACCTACAGGGTCACACACATAAGGACGGGTTGATGAGAGATAGAATAAATAAGGAACACCGTAAGGTACGGTGCACTTAAGTGTAATACGGAAAGTGGTAAGGTACCACGTGGATAAGTGATATATGGTACATCATAAGGTATGATGTCCATAAGCTTAATTGGGCTTTTAGCTTATAGCCTTAATTGGGCTCTTAGCTTGTAGCCCACACGAGTGATTCTATAAATAGATCCCTTGTGATGAAGCAATTTCACTTGATGCAATTTCGTTTTTGATTCCCTCTCTCACTCAAGTTTTCCGTTCGTGATCAACTAGCACTGTGACCGGAAGCGATCTGTTCGTGTGGATTGAGTAGAGGCGTTGTTCTTCATCAACGCTCGTGATCACAACATCAAAGGTCTAAATCGCCACAAGAGGTAAATATTTCTATCACTGACCATGTTCATTCGTAAGGATCTCTAAAGGAAAATTTTAAATTCCGCTGCGCTTTTGATCGCAATTTTCCTTCATTTTGGTCTCTCCATGAATTTACTTGCAATACCCGCACTAAACGCCAAATTTGGCCGCATATTGCACAAGTAAGATAATGATCCAATCAACCTCATATATTGCGTTGGATCCACATCTTGTTCATCCTCAATTTTGGATAGATGCAACCTTGCTTCAGCCGATGTTATGGCCGTATACAATGCTCCATATCACACTTTTTCAAAACCTCAAGAGCATACTTTCTTTGATGTATAAGCAACCCCATTTTTGACTTATGGAACTATATGCCAAGAAAATAAGTCATGATTCCAAGGTCACTCATTTCAAACTCTTCCATAAGCTCACTCTTGAACTTAGAAATATTCACTTCATTGATGCCCGTAATCAATAAGTCGTCCATATATAAGAAAAGTATGTTCACATCTTTTCTTGCATTTGTCTTCATATAAACACCATATTTAGATACACACTTCTTAAAGCCAACCTCAACTAGAAAAACATTGATGTGTTTGTTCTAAGCTCTAGGTGCTTATTTCAAACCCTAGAGTGCCTTCTTCAATTTGTAGAATATTCCCTCTTGATTCTTCACCACAAAACCAAGGGGCTGATCTACATAGACTTCCTCCTCAACTAAACCATTCAAAAATGTGGATTTTACATCCATTTGATACATTTACCAATTATTTTTATTCGCAATACCAACAACCAACCGTATAGTTTCTAATCTAGCCACGGGTGCAAACACCTCATCATGGTTTATACCTTATCTTTGCAAAAATCCCTTCGCAACTAGTAGAGACTTATTCTTGACAATTTCGCCTTTTGGATTTGCCTTCACTTTATAGACCCATATCACACTGATTGGCTTTTTCTGTTCCGGTAAATCGATCAGCTCCCAAGTACTGTTTTTCTCAATTGATTCCAGCTCCTCTTATAAGAATAAGAAGTATTTTCAACATCTGACCTTGATATTTGATGATAACTTCACATGTTATCTTAGATAACAATTGTATACACTAATGATTTCGTCTAGTGTGTAGCTGCTGCTATAATATTCTGACTCTGGTACAAGGCGTGTGATGTCATCAGGTTCAGAACATACACTCTGGAAGAAAATATGTGGTTACATGTTTCGGTAAAGTCAAGGTTCTGAACTGATCTTCTTCAATGTATTTTAGTAAATTTAGTACAAGAAGTTCTAATCATGGCTTTGTGGTTTAGCTTTGGAGGCCTTCTAAAGCTTTACTTCTGTGTGTTACATGTTTTGAAGATTATGAAGACAAGGTTCTGCTGAACAAGTTCTGATGATCTGAAGAAAAGGAAGTTCTTACAACCAAGTGCTGAAGACTCTGAAGACAAGGTTCTATGTGACAAGTTCTGAAGACTCCAAGACTTAGGTTCTAAGGCTTACGAAAGATTCTTCTACAACAAGCTTCAACGTTTAACATTCAAATATCTGAAGTATTTATAGATCAAGAAGAAAAAGTTCAAAATGGTTAACGTGTGATAATGTACAAAAGGTACATAAAGTGACTGTGACCTCTACTCTTGTAGAGTGGCGTAAGGAGAGTTCTTTTGTACTTGACAATGATTAATCTCATTATAACCGTTGAGAACCAATAACTAGATTTCCGATTTACCTTTTTATCCTTTTAATGTTTCTATTTTACAAGCTATAAAAGGAAGACTTGGAAGCTGAAGAAAAATAACAAACTACATTACAATGATAAATCTATCAGTTCAAATCAAGCTCAACAAAACTACACCAAAGCATTGTGCAAACTCTATAGAGAAATCATATGTGTATAGTTTCGTAAATAAGTAAGGAGTTGTTGCTCGTATCTTGCAGTAGAACACTTAGGTGTTCTTCACTGTACTAAAAAGTCTGTGTAATCTGCTTACAACAAGCAAATATGTAATACACTGAAAGTACTCAATTGATGTTGATTGATAACTTGAGAGACTGAGTGAAGTCTGGGCTCAAGAAGACTCCTGTTGTGGCTTGAGTGGATTTACAGTAAGGATCAATGGACTTATTGAGGGTGACAACAAGGTTGATCATACTTGTTGTGGGTTATTATGTAATTAGTTTGGTTATAATAGATTAAGTCCTTCTTGAAAGCAAAATCATCCTTGCGAGGGTGGACTGGAGTAGCTTAGTTAACAGCGAACCAGGATAAAAGTTATTGTGTTCATTTACTACTTTATGTATTAAGCATACTTGGTTTGTCACCAACGAAAAGATTTTATTTGGTGAAACCCAATTCAAACCTCCCTTTCTTGTGTTTCTCACACCTTCAATTAGCAGCATAGCTTCGGTTTTGGTATTGATAGTTATCAAACAGTTAATCGTGTCAGATAAAGATCCAGACGAGTTTTTCATTGAAGAAACACAATGGTTGAAACCACTCCAGCTGTTGCGGTATCAGATTCAAATGATAAAAGTTATAAAGTTAAACCTCCCATCTTTGATGGAGAAAAGTTTGAACATTGAAAACATAGACATGGAAGTTTCTTTCTAGCTCATGATATCGATCTTTGGGATATAGTAGTCGATGTCTATGTACCTTCCGCAGATAATACTGGAAAAGAGATAGCTAAGAGAGCTATGACTGATCAACATAAGAAAGATTGTAATAATCATTATAAATTAAGAACTAGCTTGCTGAATGCGATTTCTTATACTGAGTATGTGAAGATCACAAATAAATACTCAGCTAAGTCTATATTTAATTCTCTCAAAATTACTCATGAAGGAAATGATAAAGGCAATGAAACCAAGGCGTTGGCCTTGATTCATAAATATGAAGCTTTCAAAATGGAGGATGATGAAAGCATTGAAGTAATGTTCTCAAGATTTCAAACCTTAGTTGCAGGACTGAGAGTTCTGAACAAAGGCTATTCAACGGTAGTTCACGTGAAGAAGATTATCATAAGCTTGCCATCCAAATGGAGGCCTATGGTAACTGCTCTCAAGCTTACAAAGGATCTAAACAACACTTCTTTAGAAGAACTGATAAGTTCTTTGAGAATTCATGAGATTGATCTTGAACAAGATGAACCACAAAACAAGATAAAATCTATTACACTCAAATCCATCAAGAAATTTTAGAAGTCCAAAGCTCTTCAAGCATAAGAGATATAAGATTCAGAAGAAGACCTTTTTAATGAAGACGAGTTATCTCTACTGTCCAGAAGGGTTAATCATATCTAAAAGATAAGTAAAAACAACTAGTTCAGAAGCTCAAGAAGGACTGGAGGTCAATTTGAATCAACCTCAGGTCAAAGAAAGTCTAGCGATATTGAAGACACTTGCTATGAGTGCAATGAACCAGGACACTACAAATTGGAGTGCCCTAAGCTTCTAAAGAACAACATAAAACAGAGAAATCTTAAAGGTAAATAAGCAATTGGAAATAAGGGATGACTCAGACTCAGAAGTAGAACATGCTTATGTAGTACAAATGGCTCATACTGGAACATTCAATGAGAAATTTGTTCAAAGGATAAAGCCAATTCAGAGGAAGAAAAATCTGTTTGCAAAGAGACATCTTTAGCCGCACAACTAAAAGATCAATCTTGGTACTTGGTGTAATAACCAAATGAAAATATAGAGTCGCCACCATTAATTTTTATCCTAAGGAAGGGAATATAACGGATAACCCTAACTTGATCATAGATTCTAAGTTTTTGACTCACTTTAGACGAAGGGGAGGTGTTAATTGGAATGGAGGAGTGAGCATAATAAAATGGTAGTAATATAATCGGGCATGTGGCCCAACAAGATAACCCTAATTCCACATACAATAATATTAATTAAAATTAAAATACAGTAAAATAATGGTCAACATACGGACAGGGATACCGCCCCCAATTCATCTACATTTTCCTTCTCATTTTTTCTGAATTTTAAATAGAACCATATAGATTTTGACAATTGGCATTTATATATAAAGAAAAACAAAAAAAACTAAATGATGCATACATTTATGGAGATAAATAGTGAGTTTATTTTTCAGATTCAATTCCTCTCCCTCTCTCACCTGTATCACGTTTTCTCTTCATCAAACAAACAAACTTGTGCCAAATTTTCCCAGATTTACTCATTACAACAAACACATGAAACAATAATTGAGAAAAATAGAGATGGAACCTGGTGTGGTCGTCCGTAACTGAAACTTCGGAGGAAGTGTTCGGTGGCTGACAGGCTTGGTGATGGCGAATGGGTGCGATGGTTGTCGTGAGTGTTGTTGATCGGAAGCGGCTAATTGTCTTGGGTCGCGTGGTTGTTTTCAAAGTTGGTGATGGTGAATGAGAAGAAGAGGGCGTGTGTTGTAGTGGAGTTGTCGAATGGAGGAGATCGGAGATGTGCAGTGGGTTACTGAACGAAAGAGTCCAGATCGGGATTGGAGGAATCATGTGTCCCACGTGGGTTGGGACAATGGTTATCGGCATTTGACGGTTTTCCGAGGGAGGAACTGCGGCCATGGGTTCCACAAATTTACTTTCCCTACAAAAAAACATAGTATAAGTTGTATTGTTTAGTGATAATAGTTTGAATGAAATTGCAGGTTTTGGTTTTGTAGTTTGATGTTTTGGAAAATTTCCACAAATTTTTGAAGCGATATTGTTTAGATTTTGAATTCATGCAGTGGTTTGAACCTTGTTTATGTTGTGAAAAATTATAATAACTGGAAATCAAATTTTGTTCAAAACCATGTGACTCAGGTGCATCAACTAGTAATATAGCAAAACTATCATGAACTATGTCACAAGGGAGTGATACTCCACAAGCAATAGGCAATAGATCCAACAGTACAACACTAAAAAGGGATACAATTTATAGAATAAGAATTCACAATATACTTTATCATAGTAAATAATAGATGAAACAATGGATTGGAAACGATAAGCCAAAGAAAAATATTGTATCTCTGCCTTGTTAGAATGTGGAAAAGAGAAAAAAAGGTTGATAATCACAATGCAAGAATTGTTGAACTCTAGTGAGTTGTGGATCTTTCTTGGATCCGTTTCACAGAGTTTCTATTCAGAAACCCTAGAATAAACCAAAATTAAGAGCAAGATTGAGATGGTGAAATTCTGGATGAAAAATTATGATGAAAAATAGTCCTATTTATAGACTTAGAATTAGGTTTAAAAAAAACTTAGAAAGTAAGTTACCCAAAACACCGAAAAGCCCAAAGTCTGATCTCTAAAAAAGGAAAGAAAGTTAATAACAAAAATAGAAAAAGAAAATGTTTAAAAGTGCAACACAAGATATTCGAACCCACGACCTCATACATGCAAGCTTCATTCCTTACCAACTGTGCTATGTTACTCGTTTTAAATAAAACTCAATTGAAAGTATACGAAAGTGAACAAGTATCTGCTATTTAAAAGACAAATAATTTGAAATATACTATTATACGTTTTTAAATGAGTGAAATCAATTATTATTAAAATGTTAGTAAAATTGAACCAAAGAATATTATAATAACCAATGTTGAAAATATTTTTGACTGTAGAAATAAAGGGCAGACAAATTTGGGGTATGACAGCTTTCCCTATTTAATTACTCTTTGGTTGAGGGAGGGTACGAGAACATGCAGGTCTTGCACATTCGAGTCAGAAGGTCATTAAATAATGGAAGACCCTGAAATTTGACCCAAGGTTAAGATAAGGATATACTGTAAAGCATACCCCAGAGAAATAAAGAAAGATAGGAAAATATGATGATGTATCATCTTACCAGAGTTAGAGAAAGAAGTATGACGACGTGGATAACTCTCCAATACCTTGAAAAATGATCATAGATTTTTACGTATTTATCATGACCTAAGAGGTAAATAACACAAGTTTGAAAATTGACTTACTAATGCTTTGAGACTAACATAGTAAGCTTATAGCGCATATTTTATCTATTCATCATAGCCTAGGGGATGAATAAAACATAGTTGATAATACATTTCCGCATGGAGACTAAAACCATGAATTATATCACAAAAATACAGATAGCATATTTTTGCTTCGAGACTAACACAAGGAGTTATATCGCAGATTTCGTATATTTACTACAACCTAGAGATTAAACAATATGAGGATGAACTTGTGCATTTATCACGACCTAGGGGATAAACGACACAAGGATAGGCTTATATATTCATCACGACCTAGAGTATGAACAACATAATCCTAATAATTCAGATACCTACCACAACCTAGAGGATAAATAATATGAGGAAAAACTTGTGCATTTATCATGACCTAGAGGATGAACCACCTAATCCTGATAATTCGCATACCTACCACACCCTAGATGATAGATAATACGAGGATGAACTTGAAGAAGTGAAAAACACAAGAAGGGGGGGTTGAATTGTAAAACTGAAAATCAATGCAATGAACAAGATATTTTTATCCTGGTTCGTTTGATCTCAAACTACTCCAGTCCACCCGTCAAGGTGATTCGCCTCTCTCCAACGAGGTCTTAATCCACTATATTCAACTGAATATTACAAACTGCTTTAACAACTGCTAAAGCCTTCTTGATGCAAACCACAACCCGGTTTGTCAAGGAAACACTTTCTTACAAAGAAGATAAATCTAGGTGTGTGAATGTTTTCTACAAAACTGTATCACAACTGTGATGTATACACAACTTAAGCTTATGAAACTAGATTGCTAAACAATGATTGAGTAAGGAGATATGTAGCGTTTAGCAAACTGAGAGAAGGAAGATTATGATTAGCTTTTAGGCGTGTAAAATGTTGGAGAGCATTAGCCAATTCAATCTTCATAGTCTTGTTTATATAGCACTGAGATTGTTGAACGTTGGAGCAATATTCTTGATTCAATGCTAATAACAAACTTTCCTTATTGAGCAGATCTTGTCTGGAATGAGGCCGTTGGTAATAATTTGCTTTCAATGCACAGTACCGTTGCTTACTTAATGCATGTTCTGGCTTGGCTCATTCTGACTCTGCTTAACTGTTGATGAACTGTTGTTTTCTTTATCAGAGTGTTGAGCGCAGTTCTGTTCATCAGGCTTCAGCGTACACGTGAGTTAATCTTCTGATTCTGGTATTCTGATATAGCAACTTCTGATGCTGATGTCAAGAACCAATATTCTGATGCTGATTTAGTGTGCTCTTGCTGATACCTATCAGAGTTTCTGCAAGGCAGAACGTAATATTTTTAGGTAGCAAATGGTTCATACATGAATCATATAAATAATATATCTTTTCATTTTGTTATCATCAAAACTTAAACATAGGGTAGTAGATTCAAACTTTGTTCTAACAATCTCCCCCTTTTTGATGATGACAAAAACTAGATATTTTTTAATTGAAAATAACGTGAAAAGGTATCAGAGGTAACTGAATGATAAGATGTATCAGAGTGAGAGGTTATCAAAGATAAGGGATAAAGAGATATCAGAGTTGAGAGATACTCCCCCTGAATTTATTGCTTCCCTTTTAATTCCAAGAGTTCTTCAGGATCAGATTTTTTATTTGCCTTTCTTTGAACATCAGATTCTCAGAGTTTTGACTATCAGAAGCTTTAGATCAGCATATCAGAGCAGAGCTTCAGATCAGCGTATCAGAGCTTTTCTTGTCAGAGCTTTGCTTTGGGTCAGAGTGTCAGAGCTTTAGTCTTCAGAGTATCATGGAGCTTTCTTGTACCTGTAGACTTAAGCAAAACAGAAAACATATTCAAGTATATCAAAGTTAGAATGTTCGAGAATTTCTGTCTTAGTAATCCGTTATATTTAAAATATCATTCTTGTTCTCCCCCTTTTTGTCAGCAATCAAAAAGTGTAAGTGATGTGCTAAAACATTTAAGGCAGAAAAACTTGTCATATTAAAAGGTTCAGAATCAAACAAAACAGTACAACAAATAATCAAAGAAAACATGAAAAAGACGTGAATGAAAAAACTAAGGTTGGGGAGGAAAGCGTGTGAACAGGTTCTCCAGCATGGCTTTGATCTGATCAGCAGTCTCATTCTGCTTGTGTACCATGCTGACAACTGTGTCTATCTTGCTATCCTGCACATCCATCCTTTCTTTCATCTTCTGGTCATTTTCATCCATCCTTTGCTGCAGACGCATGTCATTCAGCTTCAGCTCTTCCAGAGTCTGCCTGTCCAAGGCAGCTTGAGAAACATCAGAAGCAGGGAGCTTCTGAGAGCTTTCTGCAACATCTTCTGCTTGACTTGCTTCAGCTTGAATAGTCTTGTCTTCTTCTGGTTGCACCTTTGAAGCTAGCTGTTTCTCAGACCATGGCTCACTATCTAGAGGGAGCACGTCTTCCTGTGGCAGCTGACTTTCAACTTCCTTCAGCAGCTTGCTGAAGTTCTGTTGTGCCTGCTCATAGTTGATATCCTGCAACTTGAGGGCTTCAGCACGTACCCAAATTCTGAATTGTGACCAGAGCTGGTCAGAGGCAGCTGGGTCAATCATTCCAGGACAGACTTGCTTCAGAGAAGCAATCCACTGCTGCAAACCTGTTTCAAAATTCATAATACCAGAGCCAACATCTGGTTGATTTGGTTTTGGAATGGCTATTTTATTTTTCAGATCAGCAAGACGGTCAAAGATTGTTAAGTCTATGAAGGTCCTGCTGGGGTTTTCGGTGGTTTGCTTGGGAGCTGTTTGTTTTGGAGATGGAGTGGGAGAATCAAAGATAATGATTGGACTATTTGATGTTTTGGGAGTATTTGGTGGTGTAGATTCTGGTGAGGATGGCAACTGGGCCATTGTGACTGTTGTTCCGCATGGCAGCTGGATTGCCAGAGGTGATGGTTGAGGTGAATGAGGTTCAGAAGGTGGAGGAGTTGGAGTTTCAGAGTGATGAAGCTCAGGTTGAGGTGATGGTGGATGAATTTCTGGTTGAGGAGAGGGAGACGGAATTGCTGGTTGTTCAGGGATAAGAGGTTCTTCTGGAATGGATGAGAGAGGTTGTTGTTGTTTTGGTTCTTCAGCAGCTTGTTGTTGTTCTGGTTGTGGAGAAGGGACAATTTGTGGTTCAGAGTTTGGATTGATGGAGGAGTGATCAGAAGTGTGTTGATCAATGTCAGACAGCACTTTGTCAATTGTTGATGTTGTTGATATTGTTGATTTTGGATGTTTGGTTCGGGGTCTTCTGAGTTGTAATGCCTCAGAAGGGTCATCTTCTGGTTCAGTTTCATCTATTGTTGGGATGGGGATTGAGATTCTATGAGAGGTTGGAGGAGGGATTGATGCTGGAATAGTAGAAGAATTTAAAACAGAAGCAGCAGATAAATTACCTCTTTTCTTGGGTGTCTGCTGGGATGATCCTTCTGAAGGTGCCTTCCTTTTCTTCGTCTTCTTCAGTGTCACTTCTGGTTGAGGTTGGTGCAGATCTTTGATCTTCAGATTGGGATCTGTACCATCAGCTTTGCACGCGTCCAGATATCTGAGAACTACCACTGGCTTGGATTCTATCTCAGAGAATAAAGGAAAGTCACCCAGTGGGACTCTTCTGCTGGAGATATCAGCAATAGGAGTAGCGCTGGGTTCCTTTTTGATATTCTCTATCAACTTCATTTTCTTCAAGTTCTTCGCGTTCAGAGGCTTCCCAATCGTTGGTTCAATGGTGCTTAACTCTTGAGCTTCTATCAGATGCTCTATCAGCCTATTCTCAGTCAGAATATCTGATATCAACCTTCCAAAGGGTATCTAATCCCTCTTTGTTCTTTCTTCTTCCCTGGTTTCCTTCACGCTTGTTCTGAGGTGGTTAAACAGAAGATGAGCCAAGTTTATTTTTACCTTCTGATTGATAAAGTAGACCAGAAACTGCTGATCTACATTTATGTAATCAGGGGAACTAGTTGGCTTCCTATGGTTAAAACACCCCAGAATTATCTTCGCCCAAACTTTGTGATGATCCTTAAGATCTTTGATTTTGCTGCTGGGCACCCCATGGGTGAAAATCCTTTTTGCTATGACGCCCACGTCAGCACATCTCTCAGCCATATCAATACAGCGGACGCCACCGCCACTGTAACCAATTAACCTTGCTATGTGATCCTCAGTGATCACAATCTTCTTCCCCATAATGTAGGAGGTGACTTGATGCGTTGAAGCCGTTGCATGAATCCAGAACTCCTTGACTAACATAGGGAATGTTGGTCCAACCAACCTGTCAAAATACCTTTCCCATTTCTGTGCCCTAACTTCTTCTGTTAAATCAAAACCGTTTTCCTTCAGACTTCCAAAATCAATGATTAATTCAGATGACACTTCAAGATTCTTCACAGGAGTGAGGAGTGTTCTGAATGGCACTTGATACTGTTCAGATGATGCTTTCTTCTGAGAACCTGCAGAAGCACTGCTGGAGGTTGCCATGTTCACACTTAGGGATTTTGAGAAAAACTGAGAAAAAGAGTTTGAGAGAGATGAACACAGAAAAATGCAGAGAATGCTTGAGAAATAGTGAGAAACTGTAAAAGATTGAAGTGAGAGGGTAACGTGTTTAAATAGGGTTCAAAATATTTTGAAATTGTAAACATTTTCAATAAAGAGGAATAAAATCATGATTACGTTTTAAAAACATGATTACTTTCATTTAATGCTTGCTGATTTTGGGGGATTTGAGAAAGATACTTAAAAACGGTTACCAGACATGTGTCTCAATGCACCCAATCAGCATTTTGCCTTCTCAGAAGCGTGCACGCGTTCTGCTTCAGAGATTTGCTGATGATTGGATGACACTTGTTTGATGTAGTGATCAGCACGTCTGTCTTTGAGCTTAGACTCTCAGATCTTTAGACTTGCATCTGATACAATCTGCATGTTCTATCTTTCTGAAAAGAGATTGATCAGAAGTTCACAGTAAAACGAATACATTCTGAAGATAAATATATGGAATTAAAACATTTTCACTCTGGGCAAATTTTCATGCTGAGATGTTTCAGAATGAAATTGAACCTATCTTCAGAAAGGGGTTTAGTGAAGATATCAACCCATTGATGGTCTGTATCTATAAATTTTAAACTCAAAATTCCTTTCTGAATATAGTCCCTAATGAAGTGATGTTTTATTTCTATATGCTTAGCTCTAGAATGTAAAATAGGATTCTTACTTAAGCAAATAGCAGAAGTATTATCACAGAGTATAGGAATGTTACTCTCAAAAATCTGGAAGTCTTCAAGCTGACTTTTCATCCAGAGCATTTGTTTGCTACATCCTGCTGCTGCTATGTACTCAGCTTCTGCTGTTGATAGTGCAATTGTTGATTGTCTTTTGCTGGACCAAGAGATCAGATTTTCTCCCAGAAACTGGCAGCTTCCAGAAGTACTCTTACGCTCCACTCTGTCTCCAGCAAAGTCAGCATCGCAGTAGCCTACTAAACTGTAATCACTAGATTTTCTATAAAACAAACCCAGATTAGTAGTACCTTTCAGATACTTGAAAATTCGCTTAACAGCTGTTAAGTGAGATTCTCTAGGATCTGATTGGAATCTAGCACAAATACAAACGTTGAATAATATATTAGGTCTTGAAGCAGTCAGATAAAGGAGAGAACCAATCATACCTCTGTAGACTTTCTGTTCTACATTTTTGCTTACCTCTTCTCTTTCCAGAATGCACGTGGGATGCATTGGAATCTTTGATGGCTTACATTCTGAGAGGTCAAATTTCTTCAGAAGATCTCTGATGTATTTGCTCTGATGAATGTAAGTTCCCTCTGGAGTTTGATTGATCTGAATTCCTAGAAAGAATTTCAGTTCCCCCATGAGGCTCATCTCAAATTCTGCCTGCATACACTTAGCAAATTTTCTTCCAAGAGAAGGATTAGTAGAACCAAAAATAATATCATCAACGTAAATTTGATAGACTAAGATGTCATTCTTAACTGATTTACAGAATAAGGTAGTGTCCACCTTCCCTCTGGTGAATTCATTTTCTAACAGAAAGTTACTTAGCCTTTCATACCAAGCTCTGGGAGCTTGTTTCAGACCATATAGTGACTTCTTTAGTTTGAAAACATGTTCTGGATGTTTTGTATTTTCAAACCCAGGGGGTTGGTGCACATAAACCTCTTCTTCTATATAACCGTTTAAGAATGCACTCTTGACATCCATCTGATACAGAGTGATGCCTCTATTAACAGCAAATGAAATTAAAAGTCTGATAGATTCTAACCTGGCGACTGGAGCAAAGGTTTCTGTATAGTCTATCCCCTCTTGCTGACTATAACCTTGTGCAACCAGTCGTGCCTTGTTTCTGATGACTTCACCTTGTTCATTTAGCTTGTTTCTGAACACCCATCTTGTTCCAATGACGTTGAATCCTTTTGGTCTGGGAACAAGATCCCATACGTCATTTCTGGTGAATTGATTCAGCTCTTCTTGCATTGCCAGAATCCAGTCATTATCCAGAAGTGCTTCATCAATAGAAGAAGGTTCAATCAGAGACACAAGTCCCATGAGGGTTTCTTCAGAGTTTCTGAAGCTTGCTCTTGTTCTGATTGGATCTTCCTTTCTTCCTAAGATAGTCTCTTCTGGGTGATCCAAGCTGCTTCTGGGTAATCTCTTCTGAGGTTGATCAGCAGCTGTTGTAGGATTGCTAGCAGTGCTCCTTTCAGACGTTGAAGGAGTGTCTGTGTTGAGAGCTTCTGATGACTTGTCTTCAGAACCTGTAAATTCAATTTCCATACCTGCAAAAACTTCATTCTACTTTGACTTTTCAGAGTCAAGCTTATCATCAAAACGAACACTGATTGATTCTTCCACAATCTGTGTTTCTGTATTGTATACTTTGTACCCTCTTGAGCGTTCAGAGTATCCTAACATAATACACTTCTGTGCTTTAGAGTCAAACTTGTTCAAATAATTTTTTGTATTTAACATAAAACAGGTACATCCAAATGGATGAAAATATGAAATGTTGGGCTTTCTGTTCTTCCACAATTCATATGGAGTCTTTTCCAGAATATGTCTTATTGAGATTCTATTCTGAATGTAGCACACTGTGTTTATTGCCTCTGCCCAGAAGATCTTAGCAACGTTTGTCTCATTGATCATGGTTCTGGCCATTTCTTGCAATGTTCTGTTCTTTCGTTCTACAACTCCATTTTGTTGAGGAGTTCTAGGACAAGAGAAATCATGCAGAATGCCTCTGTCATTAAAAAATGACTCAAAATCTTTGTTTTCAAATTCTCCACCATGATCACTTCTGACTTTAACGATTCTAAGATCCTTTTCATTTTGAACTTGGTTACAGAAGGTAACAAACACAGAGTGTGACTCGTCCTTGTGTCTTAAGAACTTTACCCATGTCCATCTGCTATAGTCATCTACGATTACTAACCCATACTTCTTGCCACTGACTGAAGCAGTTTTAACTGGTCCAAATAAGTCAATGTGCAGAAGTTCTAATGGCTTAGAGGTAGAAATAACATTTTTAGATTTAAAAGAAGGTTTTGCAAACTTGCCTTTCTGACATGCTTCACACAGAGCATCTGAATTGAACTTCAAATCAGGAAGTCCTCTGACCAGATTGAGTTTGTTAATCTGAGATATTCTTCTCATACTAACATGCCTCAATCTTCTGTGCCAGATCCACTTCTCGTTGTTAACAGACAGAAGGCACTTTACATTATGACTTTTTAGTTCAGAAAGTTTGATTTTGTAAATGTTGTTTTTCCTCTTACCATTAAACAGGATAGTCCCATCTTTCTGACTAACAGCTTTACATGATTTTTGATTAAAGATTATATCATAACCGTTATCACTTAATTGACTTATGGATAACAGATTATGCATTAATCCATCTACTAGCAGAACATTATTAATAGAGGGAAGATTTCCATACCTACAGTTCCAGAGCCAATTATCTTTCCCCTCTGATTGCCTCCAAAGCCAACGTGGCCTCCAGGCTTAAGTTCCAGGCTTTGGAACATATGCCTTCTTCCCGTCATGTGTCGCGAGCAGCCAGAGTCCAGGTACCATGACTGGTGTTTTTGACTTGCTGCTAAAGATATCTGCAACATGTATTATTTTATCCTTAGGTACCCAGATTTTCTTGGGTCCTGAATTGTTAGTTTTACCAAAACTCTGGTTGAATTTTTGTTTCACAGAGTACTTACTGCTAGTGTATTTAATATCATGTGTGTGACCATACACAAAATGTGAATTCAGAGGAGTGTGTTTAATGGTTAAGTCCATGACATTCTTTGGTGTAGGAACCTTACCTTGGTATCCTATTCCTTTCCTGCCGTTTCTGCTAACTCCATAGATCATTGAAGCCATTTTGCTTCTATCTATGCTTTTAGCAAGGAACTTCTGGAAACTGTGATCATACTCCTTGATGATCTCATCAGCGTTGCTGGGAGTTTCAGAAATTGGTTCCTTCTGAGAGTTTTGTAAAGTATTTTCTAATTTTGAAATCTTATTTCTCAGCTCAGAATTCTCCAATTTGAGACTCTCAGTCTTATTAGAGTCAGATTCAAGATTCCTTTTCAGGTCTCTGAATTTAACTCTAATTTGCTGATACCTTTCCAGAATTTCATTAAGGCTTTCAGCAAGTTCAACCTTGGTAAAATTAACAGCAAAGTTAGGAAATACCTCTTCAGTGTCTGATTCAGAGTCTGATTCAGAAGCTTCACTATCTTCTGAAATGTTAGCCATGAGAGCTATGTTTGCCCTCTCATCATCTGATTCTGAGTCAGCTTCAGACGAGTCAGAGTCATCCCATGTAGCCATGAGACTTTTCTTCTTTTCTCTTCCAAACTTCTTTTTGGGCTTTTCCCTCTAAAGCTTTGGGCAGTCACTCTTGTAGTGTCCTTGCTCATTGCACTCATAGCAGATGATGTCCTTGGTGTTTGGCTTTTTGCTACTTGAGGAGCCTTCATATCTTTTGTATCCAGAGGAAGAATCTGTCCTTCTGTATCTGGAAGAGGACTCGTTCTGATCAGATCTTCTGGGATTCCTGAACTTCCTTTGCCTCTGCTTCCACAGTTGATTTACTCTTCTGGAGAGGAGGGAGAGTTCGTCTTCTTCTGATGAGGATCCATCAGATGTTTCTTCAACTGCCTGCAAAACTTTAGACTCATATTTTTTGTTAGATTTCAATGCTAAAGGCTTACCTTGCTTCTGAGGCTCGTCAGCTTCTAGCTCTATCTCATGACTTATGAGGGAGCTGATAAGTTCCTCCAGAGTGATTTTGTTGAGATCTTTTGCTAGCTTCAGAGCTGTAACCATTGGTCTCCACTGCTTGGGTAAACTTCTGATAATTTTCTTGACATGGTCAGCAGTAGAGTATCCTTTGTCCAGAACCTTGAGACCAGCTACCAGAATCTGGAATCTTGAGAACATTGTTTCAATGGATTCAGATTCTTCCATTTTGAACGCCTGATACTTCTGAATAAGCGCCAGAGCTTTAGTTTCTTTGACCTGAACGTTGCCCTCATGCGTCATTCTGAGTGAGTAAAAAATGTTCTTTGCTGTGTCTCTGTTGGAGATCTTTTCATATTCAGTATAGGAGATGGCGCTGAGAAGGATGGTTCTGGCCTTGTGATGATTCTTGAAGTCACGCTTTTGTTGATCAGTCATAGTTTTTCTATCGATCTTCTGACTGCTTGCATTCACAGGGTGCGTGTATCCATCTGTCACCATATCCCACAGATCTGCATCATGTTCCAGAAAGAAGCTTTCAATTCTGTCTTTCCAGTAATCAAAGTTTTCTCCATCAAAGACTGGAGGTTTGCCGCTGAATCTGTCTCTGTCCTCATGGTTGTCATTGCTGGTGTGAGAATAGTTTCCTGCCATTGTGTTTTTCTGACGCTGGATCTTGTTCTGACACGGTTAAGTGTTTTAGCTCAGAACCAGGCGCTCTGATGCCAATTGAAGAAGTGAAAAACACAAGAAGGGGGGGTTGAATTGTAAAACTGAAAATCAATGCAATGAACAGGATATTTTTATCCTGGTTCGTTTAATCTCAAACTACTCCAGTCCACCCGTCAAGGTGATTTCGCCTCTCTCCAACGAGGTCTTAATCCACTATATTCAACTGAATATTACAAACTGCTTTAACAACTACTAAAGCCTTCTTGATGCAAACCACAACCCGGTTTGTCAAGGAAACACTTTCTTACAAAGAAGATAAATCTAGGTGTGTGAATGTTTTCTACAAAACTGTATCACAACTGTGATGTATACACAACTTAAGCTTATGAAACTAGATTGCTAAACAATGATTGAGTAAGGAGATATGTAGCGTTTAGCAAACTGAGAGAAGGAAGATTATGATTAGCTTTTAGGCGTGTAAAATGTTGGAGAGCATTAGCCAATTCAATCTTCATAGTCTTGTTTATATAGCATTGAGATTGTTGAACGTTGGAGCAATATTCTTGATTCAATGCTAATAACAAACTTTCCTTATTGAGCAGATCTTGTCTGGAATGAGGCCGTTGGTAATAATTTGCTTTCAATGCACAGTACCGTTGCTTACTTAATGCATGTTCTGGCTTGGCTCATTCTGACTCTGCTTAACTGTTGATGAATTGTTGTTTTCTTTATCAGAGTGTTGAGCGCAGTTCTGTTCATCAGGCTTCAGCGTACACGTGAGTTAATCTTCTGATTCTGGTATTCTGATATAGCAACTTCTGATGCTGATGTCAAGAACCAATATTCTGATGCTGATTTAGTGTGCTCTTGCTGATACCTATCAGAGTTTCTGTAAGGCAGAACGTAATATTTTTAGGTAGCAAATAGTTCATACATGAATCATATAAATAATATATCTTTTCATTTTGTTATCATCAAAACTTAAACATAGGGTAGTAGATTCAAACTTTGTTCTAACAGAACTTGTACATTTATCACGACCTAGAGGATAAACGACAAGATGATAGGCTCATGTATTCATCACGACCTAGAGGATGAACAACATAATCATGATAATTCGTACACATACCACAACCTAGAGGATAGATATTTGAAAAGTGTTTTGATAATCAAATATTTAGATAACTAAACCAAAGATAAGATCAGAGTTTACCGGTTGTGTCTGTTCTCAACCAAGGTATTCATTGGTAAGATAATCCAACAATGGGCCCCAAAAAATTCGTAGTTTAACTAAAATGGATTTGAAAAATGCCATGCATAATGCCCTGAGTTGATATGGAACCCAAAATGCATACGCACTGAGTATTTTGTATATGCCCCAAATGTTTGTATATGCATCAAATGTTTATATATGCACCAAATGTTTGTTGTAAATGTTTTAATATCCTCTCCTTTTAAACCATTGCTTTTGTGTCACTGACTCCACAACGTTGTATGTTGCATTGTTGTTGTGTCTTTGAGTTGATTTGAATAAGGTGAATAAGTGTCAGCAAGATTTTGATATTTGTGTCATAGGCGCATGCGTAGGCGTGGACGTAGTTATGGACATATATGTGGCTATGATCGCAGGCGTGGACGTAGGCGCGGATTTTCGATATTTTTCTAACCAAAATGCTCTTTGATGTTTTATCAAATGATTCTATTTATTTGTCAAATCCCCAAAATGATTTCAATGTAGTATTCACAAGAAATAATTGTAGTATTTTGCAAACAAGTCCGAAAAGAAAAAAAAACACAACTTGAAAAGATTGAAAAAGTAAATGTTTTATTGATGGAGTTACCTTTGAATAAGCGAAAGTACACGCCGCAATTCCTTGAAATAGGTAATTACAGAAAGTTTAACAAAAATTGAAAAGGGCAATGAAAATGATAATTGCTATTGTTGTTTCTCCAATGTCCTATTGATAGCTCCATTCTTCTTTGCTTCTGAGTCCAATGATTTGGATTACTCCCTCTCCTTCATGCCCGTAGTCTTGGTTCTTAACATTGAATAATTATTCTTTATTTTGAATAAGTTCCCTAACTTTTACCTGGACTTCCCTTTCGGGTTTTTAATCCATGGGGATAATTTTTTTGTTTATGTCCCTAATTTTTGCCTGGACTGCCCTTTCGTGTTTTTAATCCACCGGGACGCCCCTTTTTGCCTAAGTCGCCCGTTTAGGTTCAACTTAGCGGAATTTTTATACATAGTATTTTTTAACTACGTCGGAGTTTGTCGGATGTGGCAGTTCTTCTCCATCCATTGTTGTGAGGATAAGACCATCACCCGAAAAATGTTGTTTAACAATCGCTTATTCTACACCACTGTTTGATCTTTTCGAATTAATTTAAATATAGGCTCGCACATAGCAGTTAGGTGAGATATGAACCTCGAAATGTAGTTAAATGGCCCTAAGAAACCATAAAGCTCCTTCTCTGTCCTTGGAGATGGAATTTCTTGTATGGCCTTCACGTTAACGGGATCCACCTCAATACCACACTGACTTATAATAAAACCTAGTAACTTGCCTTACCTGACACCAAATGTACACTTGTTTGAATTCAACCTCAGTTTGAACTTTCGCAGACGCTCGAATAATTTTTGTAAATGTATGATGTGATCCTCTTCTTTATGAGATTTGGAAATCATATCATCTACGTATACCTCAACTTCTTTATGGATCATATCATGAAATAGTGTGACCATAGATCGTTGATAAGTTACCCTTGCATTCTTTAGACAGAAGGGCATCACTTTGTAACAGAAGGTGCCTTAAGGAGTCATGAGAGTAGTCTTTTCCATATCCCTGGGTTCCATTTTAATTTTATTATAACCTGAGAAACCATCCATGAATGAGAATATCGAAGCTTGAGTTGTATTATCCACCAAAACATCGATGTTAGGTAACAGTAAATCATCTTTGGGACTTGCTTGGTTCAAATCTCGATAATCTACACACATTTGTACTTTGTCGTCCTTCTTGGGAACTGGCACGATGTTAGCTATCCAAGATGGATAATCTACAACCGCTAAGAACCATGCGTTAAATTGTTTAAGGACTTCTTCTCTAATCTTGCTAGACGTGTTTGGACGAGTTCTTCTGAGCTTATGTCTAACTGGAGAATAACCTTCCTTGAGAGGTATTATATGCACCACAATATTTGTATCCAATCCTGGCATATCTCTGTAAGACCAGGAAAATATATCCATATATTTATGTAAAAGCTTGATCAGTCTTTCTTTGACGCTTTCCTTCAATGTTGCCCCTAGCTTGATCTCTTTCAGATCCTCCTCTGTGCCAAGGTTGATGGTCTCAATAGATTCTTCGTATGGTTGTATACTATCAGCTTTATGCTCTAATTCCCTTGCTAATTCTTTGGAGAGTTCAAGATCTTCGTCATCTTCCTCTTTCGCTTGGTTGATGGGTGCATCAAAATTATTCAGATAGAAGCAGTAACATTATCGGTGATTTTAGGCATGAGTCTGCACATTTATCATATTTTGGTGCAGTTTCAGTATGTGAATTTGAAAATGCATATAAAGAAAAGTATTACCATTTAAAAAAAAAACAATAGAGATAAATGCAAGAGAAAGACAAGGATCTTAATTGAATGCAAAACATAACTTATTAATTGAAAATATTGTTTGAAATAAATCGGGGGACCCTTACAAGCTACCCCATATGCCTCAGGCTTGACATGGGTTCTTAAAAACAAGAAAAATTACTTTGGAAAGAAAAATATCTTCAGAATCTCCACGACTATCCAATTCTTGAGTTCTTCGCTTGTAGCATATTCACGAATGAAGTCAGATGTTCTCTTGGTGCTGCTCTTGTTAGATATCAACGCCACTTGTCCACCATGCTCTGTTCCTTTGTTGATGAAGGTTTCCTGGATGGGAGGAAATTCCCCTTGCCTTTCATAGTAGCCTTTAATGATTCATAGCCCAAACTAAAATATTTTTCTTCTTAGGTATCTCTACAAGTTTACCCCAACTTTATGTGGTACCATCTTCCACAGCTACATGTAAATCTTTCCATGTAGTCATAGTAGGTTTCTTGATTTTCTCCACTGGTAGGGTTACCATTGAAACAACCTCCAAGACTTAGAATGGTGTTGCTATGCAGTCTTCATCCGTAATAATATATCTGTAGGACTCTATGTGACTTGTAAAGATGTCCTCTTCACCGTCGATTATAACCAATCTTCCTTCAATGAAAAACTTCAATTTTTGATGTAGAGTTGAAGTAATAGCTCATGCTGCATGAATCCAAGGTCGTCCGAGCAAACACATATATGATGGCTCTATATCCATTACTTGAAAGGTAATATAAAACATATGCGGACCGATCTTGACAGGAAGATCCACTTCTCCAAATACTGAACTTTGAGAATCTTCGAAAGCTTTAACTATCGTAGAACTTGACCTTATAACGACACCATCTAGTGTTAACTTCATCAGGCTAGATTTTGGAAACACATTAAGGGCATAACCAATATCAGTGAGTACCCGGGATATGCTAGTTGTACCTATCTGAATGGAAATCTGTAACTCCTTGTTGTGAGCTCTACCTTATAGAGGCAACTCACTGTTATTAAAACCTATATATGATCTAGAGGTCAGATTTGCTACAACATTGTCAAACTGATTCACCGTAATCTCCTTTACAACATGAGCATAACTTAGAATCTTCATCAGAGAGTCTCAATGTGCCTCTGAGTTAAGGAGCAATGAGAGTATTGAAATTTTGGTTGGGGTCTGGTGTAGCTGGTCCACCACCATATAATCACTTTTCTTGATTATTTTCAAAAATTCTTCTACCTCTTGGTCAGTAAAGTTCTTACTTGGAGGTTCTTGTTCTTGGCTTACCTCTATCATAACTTTCGTTTTATCCTTAACCACGACATCATTCTTCTTTTGTGGTTCGGGACCATAGACTCATCCACTGCGAGTCATGCCCCTTGTTCCTTCTATATTCGTAACTGCAGGTTCTTGACTCATCGATGTCTCATATTCTTGCTTTAAACCATTGACATAGACAGTAGAATTATAAATCCACGATACCGCTTTGTCACTTTCTTAAGGGGTAGGAGATGCCCCCTAATCACCATTGTAATCTTCGAAATTACTGGGATCCTCAGAGTTTGTCGTGGTGTTGTTACTCGTGCTTCTGTTGACTCTTCCCATGGAATCACAAGAGTTTACTTAGAAGGACTTGGCCTTTAGCAAGGAATTACCAATGGCTTCTTCGTACTTCCATCGATCACAGCTATGTATTCCTCTTTAGGGTATTGCCCGAATTGGACTATGTGTTGATCCACCAATTTTTGTAACGTCTTCTCAAAAGCTTCATTGTGTTCCAAGAGGAACCCACATTCAAACAAATATTATTTCAAGAAGTCTATCAGAGCTTTTACTCGTGCGACTAGCCCAAAGTTAGTGACTAACTTAATTGTATTCACACTTGGTCCACCACGTGGAGGCACAGGGTTTGTCTTAATGTTCGTCTTGTCAAAAGTGATATCCTGAGAATCTAACAAATCCTGAACCTTATGTCTGAAGGCCAAACATTTTTCTATAGTATGCCCCAGAGAATTGGCATGATACTCGTACCTGGAATTTGCATCATACTTTGGTGGGAGTGTCCCAATTGGAGGAGCTAGAGGCTTCTGCTCTAACAATGATGCTTTAAGTAAGTGTTGTAACAATTGAGTGTGAGGCATGGGTAGAGGACCAAATATTCTCAGAGGCCTTTCAAACCTGTTTTGTTGTTGTTTTTCTCGTGGAATTACCAACGGTTGTTGTGCCCTTGGATGCGATGCAACATCATTTATTTCTCCTTCCTTCTTTTTTGAGAAGTTATGGACCTGTCTCTTTGAATTAAAAGGGGTACTAGATGATGCTCCTTGTATCTTGCCACTCTTTATACGTGCTTCAATCCTTTCGCCAATAGTTACCAAATCATAAAACTCGGAAGAGACGCTTCCTACCATCTTATCATAGTACAACCCTTGTGAAATAACCAGCTGAAAATCATCAAACAATGAAATCGCCATCAAACTTATTTTATTCCACATGAAGGGAAAGGTAAACATCAAGAAAACCTGAGAAGGGAGAAGTCACGGTCTTGCAACCGAGAGATCGGGTAAGAGAGTTTGTTTTGCAAGGGGAAGGTATTAGCACCCCATACGCTCGTAGTACTCTATGATATCCACTATGGGTGTGTTTAATCTATGTCTACTGCTTATTACTAAGGAAGAATGCATGCAAAAAATATGAGAAAAAAATGTAGGGAAAATAAAATTGTGTTTGCTTGGGCCCTACCCCAATGCCTACGTATCCTTTTTGAGGAATCAGAGTTACCGTAGTTCGGCTCACATGTTTTTATTTGTTTTGTGTTTTTTATGAACAATGTTAATTCCACCTTCTTCCGCAGCTCGACCTTTGGAGATTCACGTGTTGGCACAGAAGTAAATTAACACGTCCTTATTTGAAAATGGTTTTGAGTTACGCCCTCAGGCAAGATGCCACATTTAATTGGTTTGTGTTTTGTTACCTTGAAAAAGGGTTTAAGTATGATTAAGATGCTTTATGATTTGCTAAGAAAAAGAAAGTTTTAGTTTTAAGTGCATGTGCAAAAAGGGGAAGAAAAGAGTCTACGGGAGACTAGCCTATTTCTAATCCTACTATTATCATACAATGAAGGTTCTACGGTTTGGATTAACATAAGGGAAACGTCTACCTAATGTTAGTATGCATGGCTTGCAACCTAAGGTCTAACTTGAATCCGAAAGGAACAAGCACATCCTAAGGGAACATGGTGTAGAAAGCGAGGGAGCAAACAAGCTCGAAAGAGCACACACATGAAATGGTAAAGAAAAGAAATGAAATGCTTTAGTCAAGGGGAGCGGATCACCCAAGACAAACAAGCGGGAGTGAAATATAAAAGAAGAGAAATGCTTTATCTAAGGGGAGCAGATCACCCGAAGCAAACAAGCGGGAATAGGATGTAAAACAAAAATGTGATGTCCAAAGCGACTGAACACCTAACCAAGATATAAAAGATCGAGGTAGGCGACATAAGGCAATATGAACAATCACAGAATATCAGCATCAGCCAATGTGAACTCCTAACAAAGTGTGGGGGTTCGATTGTGAAACCCTTTTCCACTTAATGACTCGATTACAAGAGTAGGCACAACTTCGAAGCATCATGGTACATCACGAGCTAAGGATGACAAGGACGAAATGCGGGGGTTGATTACGAACCATTTCCGCTCGCCTCCTTTTGAGGACTTCAATAAGGGATGGGGGAATAGATACAAGCACAAATGTAAACACACATGCAGAATACCTACTTCGAAGCTAGGGTTTTAAACAAACACAAATAGCATACAGAATGCACATAATACGGAATTTCCCTAAACGGGTCTTTAAATAAACCTGATGGGTTCCTGACATGATCAGCAACGGAGATCCCCATCATACATCTCTAGTCCTACTTCTCATGGTAAGGAAAGCAATAAAGTGCTGAAATGAGATAAAGTGCGGAAAAATATATAAAAGCAATAGCGACGACTAATAAAAGCAAGCGGATCATCGAAAGAGGAAGAGAGCAGTGGAGAAGCATGGATTACACAAGAAACAAAAAAAGTCAAACAATATCCAACTAAGATAAAAGCAAATATGTGCTGCGAATGCAACGCGTAATCAGAAGTTTCTGAACAAAGTATCACAAAATATCACATGCATCAAGACAACATATAATATGATAAAAGTTTCCAGTACAAGTGGGGGCCTGCTGGAAGGAGATTGGAGTTGTGCTTCTGGCACTATTTTTCGTTCAGACACAAATCAGGTTGGGAGCTGATTTTGTGATAAAAGTACTCTTTATGAAAAAAGGGTACATAGCCTTTTGTTATTTTAACCAAGAAAGGTATTATCCAGTAGACAAAGCTTCAAACCTTTGTGTAAGCCTATGATCGTGTAAAGATTTGGAAGCAACATAGCCTGACAAGTAGAGTAAGACTATAAGATTTGCTTAAAGTTCTTTAAACAAACTTGCTTCGAAGGGTCCAAAGTTGGGTTCGAAATATGCTGATTCGAAAGGAATCAAAATTCCAATCGAAACCTTGTGTGAAGGTGGCTTTTGTCCAGTCGAAGGCTTGCCTGGCAGAGGTCACATGGCCAAACGAAAGGGTGCATGCAGGAGGTCCCTGCTTTGGGGTGCTAGCATGAAGGAAATCCTGACTTTGTGGTGTCAAAGGCAAACATGGAAAACCAATGGCTTATGAGTCGAAGGAGAGCTGCATGAGGCCATTTCTTTGTG
Organism: Vicia faba; assembly: GCA_948472305.1. Lineage (NCBI taxonomy): Eukaryota > Viridiplantae > Streptophyta > Magnoliopsida > Fabales > Fabaceae > Vicia > Vicia faba. The sequence continues at coordinate 1,209,318,672 of OX451739.1, forward strand.
ACTTCAAGATAACACGCAAGAGGTCTTTGCTCAAATGAAAGCTTGCATGAAGGGATCCACATGTCCAAACAAATGGGGTAACCAAAACATGCATTGAAGAAAGCCACACGCCCCAAACGAAGAATGCATGCATGAGGTCTAAATGCACAAATGAAACTTCCATCAAAGGAGGGCCACATGCCCAAACGAAAGAGGCATGCAGGAAGCAAAAATGCCCAGACGAAAGAGGCACGCAGGAGGCAAATTGTGCAATCAAAGAATATCAGCATGAGGATTTTTTGACTTGGAATCGAAGGAGGCTACATGAGGCTTTTTGCCTTGTGCCTGCTGGCCTGGTGGGCGCCTCTTGCGCACAAGAAGGAAGCTATGGCTCAATCGAAAGATGTATGCAACTAGCCATCATTTTGGAACCAAAGCAAGCATGAAGAGAATTATTTGTCTAATCAACATAGGCATGCAGGCATCAAACATCCTATCAAAGCAGGCATATAGGAAGCCATTGCATTGTGAACCATGTGAGACCAAAGATGCACTCAAAGGTTGCATGCAGGAAGCTCCTGCCTTCTGAATCAAAGCCAGTGTGTCATAGGCCAATGCACAATCGAAGGATGCAAGCCAAGCTTGCATCAAAAGAGGCCAGAAGTCCAATCGAAGGATGTGGATTCAAAGCAAACTTTTGTCTTATCGAAAGGCACATTAACATCTTCAATTTTTTTTTATTTTTTCCTTTTCCTTTAAATAGGTGTTTGTAACCACACATGTGAGGGAAATCTTGAGAAAATGAGAGGGCAAATTTTGGGGTACAACACATGACGTCTCCTAATAAGAGGAACTTGGATGCTAACCTTCTAAGTGTACGCTTATCACAAATTGTAACATTCTCGGAATACTCTTGCTTCTCAAGATACCTTTTGATGTCGTAATACCATGATGTGATCGGTGGATCTGGAACTAACTGTTTAACGCTGGTTCGCGAAATGTCGCGGAAGCAAGAGTCGCCACCGTCTTTTATTTTCTCCAAATGGAAAGGACAAAAGCACAGAAAAATTCCTTATAGAGATTGCTCTCGGTTCGGGAGGTAGGTTATAGAAAGGGAAGGTGTTAGCACCCTTTCTATCCATGGTTATCCATGGGCTCTTAGATACTTGCTCATTTGTTTTCAAAATTGTTTTGTTTGCTTTTCAATGTGGGTTTAAAAGTTTCTTTTGAACAATTTCAGATCGACTCATACGTCAGAGTGTTTGAAAAGTTTGTTTTGAAAGCTTTTGAAAATGTGTTAGTGAAAAGATTTTTGTTTGTTTTTGAAATTAGAGCAAGTATCCTTGAGAACCTACCTACCCTAAGGAATTCGTCTAGGTAAATGTCCTTAAAAGTAGTGCCATCCCACCATTGAGAGGTAGGTAGCACCACCGTTGGAGGTATTCGGGTCAATTCGAGTTTAGGGACGTGGTGATCACCAGAGCAATGGGAAGACACCTTAGAAGCTACCCTCATGCCAGGTTCCCGGATCATGAGGACTTACTAAGACGTCCTCTACTCGACGACCACCTTTCGAAAGGCAACAGTGAGGCGTACCCTAGGGGTGGTGTGTGCGAACTATGTGTCATGTTTCAGTTATTTGTCTTGTCATGTTTGTCGTGTTCTACGCTTGATTTTAATTTGTCCATTCATTCTTGCATGCATATTTAACAGTTATAAGTTTGCGGGAAAATAAATCTAAGGCTATTACAAAGGCGCGGGTCCACATCGCCAAAATTAAACCGGACCCGATTTAGCGGAAAAATAAATAAAGCGAATAAATAAAGTGCGAAAAGTAAAGTTACAATGCTTTGGGATATTTACATAATCATAATTAAACGACATAAGATAAAAGCGCAAATTAAATAATTAAAACGACGGGCGTTGGACCCTTTTGCAAACAATTAAAAGTAAGGAATTAAGAATAAAATAATAAAAAAGAATTAAATGTTTTTGATATTTTTGTATTTTTTAGATTTAATAAGGAAAAGAAATTAATTGAAATTAAATTAAAAGGCAAACCCTAATTCTAATATTTTTATTTATTATGAAGGAATTAAAATATAATCTAAATTAAACCCTAATTTATTTATGCACAATTTTTAATTTATGAAAATAACTAAATAATATTATTCTGAAAAGAAGGAAAAATTAAAAGAAAAATAATAAAAAAGGATATTAAACCTAAATTCTATTTTTGGTGTTTTTTATTAAAAAGATTAAAACTATAACCTAATTAAACTAAATATTTACATATATTAATTTATTGATGAAAATAATTAAAATTAAAAATTATATTTTTATTTGGACATTTTTTATTTTTATGATGTTTTTTTGTATTTTTTGTAAAAAAGGATATTTAATTAAATCAGAAAATAAATAAACAAAAAAATAATTAAAAATAATAAAAGATAAAAGAAAATTAGAAAAGATAGAACCAGGGGGGTTTTCTGTCCCATTATGGAGGTGTAGGCCTGGTAATTCTGGCCCATTTGATTTGGAATTCGTTGACTTTCTGGATCGTATATGATGCGTTTGACCAGGCGTAGGTGTTCTTCAGCTTCCAACCTTTAGATTGACCTCCAAGCGGACGTGGCATGTTGATGATGGAGGGAATATGGTGTACATCACTATGAGCGCTGCATAGGAAATTGGTTTGAAAAACAATATGGAATTTTTGCCAGACCTGGGACTTGAACCCAGGTCTTGAGGGTTATTCACCTCACGTGCTACCAACTGAACCAAACGCTTTTAGTTAACATATAATAACACGTAAAGATAATAAGTAAAACATAATGCTAATTGGTTAAAAACGCGCGAATTTCAAAAGGACCAATGACTATTGGACACGAAGTTGTCTTCTTCCCCACCCTGTAAAACAAAACAAAAGAGCAACGGTTTTTATAGCGTTGCATTAGGGGTCATTTAAGAAAATAGCGAATAGCTCCATTCTCAACATAAATTGGGCGCGAGGGTCAAGACTTCTTCGTCTTGATGTGCTGAGTTCAACCATGGTACTCACGAGCCCTAATTTTTCCTCTATGCAAAATCCCCAATTCAAGAAACCTGTAACCCTAAAAAACGCGCATGGTGGATTCACGTATGGCTAATGAAAATGCAATCAAACATGTCAGTTAGCTTAGAAACATCATTGTGATCATGAATATATAAATAAAAATGCACAAATATGTTTAAATCATGCTATGCGATTTCAAAATTTTTGAGGTTCAGTCCGGGTTCTTGATACCAATTCAGGGCCTTTTGGTGGATGTTCTGGGTTGGAATTTTTCTGATAATCCATGTGAAAGTTATGCCCTGGTCAATTTCAGTTGACTTTTTCAGCTGTCCAAATATAGCAACTTTTGCATCTTTGATGATTTCTGAGCCAAATTTTGAGAATCATGATCAAGCATTAATCAAATGATGTTTGTGGCTTCAAAATGATATGTTGACCAAAAATTTGAACTTTTGACTGTCAAATGACCATTTTGCCCCTACAGTTGACTGTAGTGCAATCTAGGGTTTTGACTATGCAATTTTGAGCTGAATGCCTTGAAACTTGACATGAGGATACTTGACCATCTTTGTAGGCATGTGAGACTTGATTGGGCCTTTGAAAACTTCCTTTCCTTGATCAGAACCGAAACCCTAGTTTTGACTGTCTAGGAGACAGTTGAGCTGCATAGTCCTTGGGGAATTTTGTGACCTTGACTTGGCAATTTCTTGATGAATATGGGAGGGCAAATTTTGGGGTACAACAGTTGCCCCTGTTCAATCTTCTTAGACCTGAGGATGCAGATTGGCTGACGTGCCTTTCGTAATCCGAGGGTAGAAGATGATTGGACACTAGAGTGCCCAGAAATTTGCGCTCACATAGTAGCAATGATGATGAGGGAATGGGCTTATAGATGCTATTTGGATGTTGCTTGGATAGGATGATGGGCTTATAGATGCCATCTGGACGTTGATCGCGTAGGAGATTCCTTAGCGAGAACCTGCATACCTGCAAAAGAGAAAATGAGTACCTGACACGTTGCAGGAGCTGACTTTAGATGCTTGGTATAGAGGTGTCCTGACTGGTTACAGGAGCTGAGTCTGGAGCTTCAAACGCTGATGAATGAACCAGGGATGGTTGCTACCTTAGCATACATGGTAAGGGAACCTTGGGCGACTTTAACTTCAACAACGCTCGTTGAGAAAAATCTTGGCGGGAATTACCATCTTTGCAGCATCGGGAAGAGAACCATAGGCAATTATAATCTGAAAGGAATGATCACCTCACTCAACGTCGGAGAGGGAAACATCTGAAAAGGACTTACCACCTCACACACCGTCGGAGAGGGGACCATCTAAAAAGGGATTACTACCTCATACACCGCTGGAGAGGGAACCATAGGGGAATATCACCTCACACTCATCGTCTGAGAGGGGAATATCAAAAAAGGATTACTACCTCACACACCGTTGGAGAGGGAACCATAGGGAGAATATCACCTCACACTCATCGTCGGAGAGGGGAATATCAAAAAAGGATTACTACCTCACACACCGTTGGAGAGGGAACCATAGGGAGAATATCACCTCACACTCATCGTCGGAGAGGGGAATATCAAAAAAGGATTACTACCTCACACGCCGTCGGAGAGGGAACCATAGGGGACTGCTGAGTCTTTATCAGAAAAAATCTGTTGGGCATCGATTTAGCTGGACTAGAGGAGGTCTTGAAATATCTTCAACTGGAATAAGTGACAGAATGTTGCCATATCTGGTTTACATCTGGACTATATCTGGAAGGAGATCTGGAAGCAGCATCAGAACGTCACCATATCTGGATCATATCTGAAACTATATCTGAAGGATACCTGGAAGCAGTATCAGAACGTCACCATCTCTGGATCATATCCGAAACTATATCTGAAGGATACCTGGAAGCAGCATCAGAACGTCACCATCTTTGGGTCATATCTGAGACTATATCGAGAAGGAAATCTGGAAGCAGCATCAGAACGTCACCATCGCTGGGTTTACATCTGAAACTATATCTAGAAGGGAATCTGGAAGCAGCATCAGAATGTCACCATCGCTGGGTTTACATCTGAAACTATATCTAGAAGGGAATCTGGAAGCAGCATCAGAATGTCACCATCGCTGGGTTTACATCTGAAACTATATCTAGAAGGAATTCTGGAAGCAGTATCAGAACGTCACCATCGCTGGGTTTACATCTGAAACTATATCTAGAAGGGAATCTGGAAGCAGTATCAGAACGTCACCATCGCTGGGTCATATCTGAAACTATATCGAGAAGGAAATCTGGAAGCAGTATCAGAACGTCACCATCGCTGGGTTTACATCTGAAACTATATCTAGAAGGAATTCTGGAAGCAGTATCAGAACGTCACCATCGCTGGGTTTACATCTGAAACTATATCTAGAAGGAATTCTGGAAGCGGTATCAGAACGTCACCATCGCTGGGTTTACATCTGAAACTATATCAAGAATGAATTGCGGTGGTTGATAGTAATCATTTTTGTATTGATCTTTTTCCTGAAAAGGCAAAACATAATTGTATGCAAAATCATGATGCATGAACTGTATGTTTTCAAGATCAATGAGATTCGTGTAATATGATGCATATGCATGCTATAATGATGTATGTGACGTTTTATGAATGTATGTTTTCGTCGTAGGAAAATAAATCCTTGACGGGTGCCGGGAAGTCGCATCCTGGGCTGATGTGGAAGAATAGCTTTTGCTTCCGCTGGGGATGATAGTTGCAAGTATACCGGTAGGAGAAGATAACTCCGTTGGGGAATAAACTTGGCGAATGGAGGATTCTGCGGGGAGAAAAAGATATTCTGACGACCATGCTGGGAAGCAATACTCTGCGGGGATAGAGATGCTTTGCTGAATGTTGATAGTAACTTGCTGAGGATGTCTTGTTGTCGGAAGTGCTGATGGACTTCGCTGGGGTATAAGAAGATTCCGTCGACGACGCTCTTTCCTTGGCTTTTGGCTGAGGATAACCCAGTTATATCCTGTTAAGGAAATAACTCTTTAAATAAAGTCGGACGACGCGTTCGTGCGCTGTGAGGGGGTAAACCTCCCGGATAGTCTGGGGATAAGCTTGCTGCTTGGGGATATGGATTCCAGCTTTCCTGGGGAAGCTGGGTTGGACTCTCCTGGGGAGGTATTGAACTGCGTTGGCTATTTTCTTCAACGGCGCTTACCCTGATACCTTAGAGGATAGAACGATCAGACTGCTCAGACCAACTTTTATTGCCCCAGTTCCTATGGGGGATGCACTTGTGGGATGCTGCTAGTTGTTGAGAGATAAACCTTCTTCAGGCAGACAGATGACAAGAAGACGGGACATAGTCGTACGCTTTAATCCCTAACTTTTGCCTGGACCGCCCTTTCGGGTTTTCAGTCCACCGGGATACCCATTTTTGCCCAAGCCGCCTTTTCAGGTTTTCGACTTGCCGGGTGTACAGATTTTTCCATTTCATCCCTTCATTTTGCCCGAACCCTTTTGGTTCGCCGGGAAGCCCTTATTTTTGCCTAGGTGTGTCAACCTAGCGGGTCTTTGATTTTGCGTAGTATTTTCCGACTATGTCCATGTTCTTAGAATGCAGGGAGGTGCCCCTGGTTGCTTGTGTTGCCATATTGCCAGAAGGTGTCTGATCGTGCAAGATTCGTTGCTGAAGTGCCCCAAATGACTTAGAGATTTGCCCCAGGCTATTTGCCCTTTGAGAGATTCTCCGAATCTTGACTGGATTGCCCCAGATGATGGACAATGATTAGGCCATGCCCCTTGATTGGAAATGCTTCTGTTCATTAGGCATTCGTCGTGCGAACTTCTATGCTGTTCAAACAAAAAGTCATATGCAAACAAAGTTATGTTAAAAATGCAAAGCTTTTGTCTGTCTTGAAGGTTTTGAAAATGTATTCTTTTTTCATAAAACAAATGAATGTTTGTAAAACATGATGTCAACTCCGTATTTACCGTAGGCCTTAAGGAGTCAGGATACCTTTCGTAACAGTATGCTTTCGAACTAACCCATGCTTCAGCTAGGACTTTTAAGGGTTATATCGTGGCCTGGTTCACGGTTTAAGAAACAAAGGATAAAGGCTCAAATTTATTTGTACCCACCCGCTCTTCGTGATGTTCTTCAAACCTAAACTCAGTTGATCGTGCGTTAGACCTTGTTTTGAGTCCTTGCTTTGATATTCCAATAATGGTTCAGATGTTGATAATTTATTTAGGCAGTCATTCCTTTTTTGGTTGAGGGTTTGTAAGACCTCTTTCTTGATTTTTGTTATCCCTTTCTTTTTTTGCCTGAACTGTTTTCTTTTTGGAATTACAGTCAGCGGGATGCCCCAGTTTCATAAGTCCCCTTTGTAGGTTTAGACTTTTGGGCTTTTCATTTATAAATTTTGATGATGACTGCCTGTCCTTTTGATTGTTCTGAACCATCACTGTCTTTGTCCGTTTTGTAAAGATGCACCTGGATCAACTGAGAGAACTACCCTGCCCCAGGTTATGATTAAGGGTTTTGATTTTTGAAAATAAAAACTCCTACTTCTTTGGCTCTGATGGGTTGACGAGGGATTATCATCCTTATAACTCCAGTGTTTAGGGGATTGAAACAATGCCTGTACCTCATCAGCGGGGTCTGTTCAAAAGCATACTGTAAAGATCGTGGTATCGTTTTCGTCATCCTCCCTCAAGAGGCTTAGAATTATTAACCGAGAGTTGACATCAGAAAAAAAATATGAAAAGATATTTGAACATAATGAAAATAATTGTATTAATTTCCAAAACAGACATATGCGATGCATTAATAGAATAAAAGAGTTTGCTATGACATTAATTGTTTGTATAAGCAAAGAAAAGTACAACTCAAAAATTCAAATGAACAAAAGGTCTTCAATGATTGGGCAACGGAGCAGTGACTATGTTCGGAGTCTCTGGCACTTCAAACTGAATCTCTCCAGCGTCGATCATATCTTGAATCTTATTCTTGAGAGGCCAGCAGTTGTCTGTAGTATGCCCCGGGCTATCTGAATGATATGCGCACCTATCGTTGGGATGATAGTTGGGTGCAGAAGTGTTCGGATTCCGAAGAGGAGCCCTTAAGGTGATCAGCCCTGCCTTCAACATTTGTTGCAGTGCTTGATCCAGCGACATGTTGAGTTTGGTGTACTGCCGTTTCTCCTTGCTCTGCTGCCCCTGTCCTTGTTGAGCAGGTCCGGGATTGGAGATTTGGATTGCCCCTGCCTCATGACGACCCTTTTTACCGTGCACAACATTGGGTTCTTTCTTCCCATGATGAGGCTTTTTATCAGCAGGTGCAGCCTCTTGAATTTTCCCAGACCGGATACCAGCTTCAATTCGCTCTCCAGTCAAGATAAGATCTGTGAATCCAGCAGACGAATTCCCAATCAGGTGGTTATAAAATGGACCGGACAAGGTCCCCAAGAACATGTCCACAAGTTCCCGATCAGTCAGAGGTGGTTGTACCCTTCCAGCGAGATCCCTCCATTTCTGCGCATATTCTTTAAAACCTTCACTTGATCCTAACGACATACCCTGGAGTTGGGTACGCGTAGGGGCAAGGTCGGCATTATATTGGTACTGCTTATAGAAAGCAGTTGCCAACTCCTCCCAGTTACGAATTTTGGTCCCATCCAGTTGATAGAACCATTCGAGGTGAGTCCCTGAAAGACTCTCCTGGAAGAAGTGGATCCATAAATTCTTGTCCACCGTATATGGCTGAATCTTCCGAACATAGGACCTTAGATGCAGCTTGGGGCAAGACGCCCCGTCATACTTAGAGAAGGGTGGTACTTTGAACTTCCGAGGAATAACCACACCAGTTGACAGACCCAAATCTCCGAAATCCAGCCCAGGTACCTGTTGAACCTCCATAGCTTTCATTCTGTCCTCCAGTTGCTTATATCTGTCATCAGCAGGAGGGTACTGCTCTTCATCAAAATCTGTCTCGTTGTCGGAGACCACTGGACTGGGAACCTCTCTCTCATGATGACTGCTTTTTCCCACAGATGGGGTTGTCCTCTCAGTTTCAACTTGCGGTGTATTCCCAGATCTGCGTCTAGGGCTGAACAGAACAGTCCTCTTCTTTTTCTTGTCCTTCTTCAAAAGGAGAGCCTTCAGGTCTTGTTGCCCCTGAGTCAGATTCATGATCAGCTCTTGGAACTGGGCGTTCTGAGCCTGGAGGTCCTTGATAGTCTGCTCGGCTGATGATTCAGGATTCATGGCGATCGGCTGAAATAAACAGCGAGGAAGGGTAAGCAACCTGTCAAGGGATACCTACAATGCAATGAGATGTATGACATGCATGCAATGATTTCAAGGACCTCGCAGGGTAAATAGAGAAACTTGTTAGAGTTGGAAACTGGCAACTTGATTGAAGGAACTTCCTGTTGTAGAGAGCCCTTCTTCAAGGGTCAAAGGCTCACCATATCCAGTGGGTCATAGCCCCTGACAACCTTGGCTAGAGGAAAATAAATCCCCTTTGCCCCTTGCTGGGATAGTTGATTCATCGTGACCTGCATCACAAGCCCTTGAGATCCTTGAAATGGGTTAGGATGTATGCAATGGTATGATGACATGCTATGCATGGGGTAATGTAAGTAACCCTGTTATGAGTCCCAATTAAGGACTGCAAACCAAAACCTGCAAGAAACTCGGTAAAACCTATCATGAGTCCCTATTAAGGACTAAAACAAACCCTGCAAGAAACTTGGTAAACCTTGTTATGAGTCCTAATTAAGGACTACAAACAAAACCTGCAAGAAGCTCAAGTGTCAGACAACAAGCATGCAAATAGTCAAGTACGAAGGCACACAAGTCACACAAGAGAAACCCTTAGAGTTTAGGCCAGCATGGGGTCTGGGTATTACCCTCTTGAAGTTGGTGGGCTCAACCTGTCCTATTAGAAGTAACCGGGTTCTAAGGGTCCCAATATCACTGGATTGCTTTCATTGTTCATCGTTTCGATTTAGCCACTGAACTGGCGACCAAAATATTCCAGGAAAGCAACCCTCAATTGAGTGTAGTATCGAGTATCAACCAACCTCGGACTGCACCAAAGTCAGTTATCTCACTACCCTAAAGAGGCCAAGATAGTTCAATTAAGGTTCCTAAGGTCTGTTGATGCTTCACGACACCACGCGGAGGCCCCGTACTCTCCTTGACTGAACTCAAGGGTTACCGGTACACACCAAAGTGCCACATCAACGTAGCAGACTGTTTCAACCATGTCGGTATACCCCGCACAGTTCCCTCACAGCCTTGTTGCTACTTTCTAAGAAAGGTATCCCCCAGATCCGGGTTTAGGATCTATAGAACTCCCAAGCAACCCACAATTTAAAGCACACAAGGAAAACAATTGAAAACATAGTTATGACCTAGCCCTAAGGTACACCTCACTTTAAGTTTATCCCCAGCAGAGTCGCCAGTTCTGTGATCGGTGGATCTGGAACTGACTGTTTAACGCTGGTTCGCGAAATGTCGCGGAAGCAAGAGTCGCCACCGTCTTTTATTTTCTCCAAATGGAAAGGACAAAAGCACAGAAAAATTCCTTATAGAGATTGCTCTCGGTTCGGGAGGTAGGTTATAGAAAGGGAAGGTGTTAGCACCCTTTCTATCCATGGTTATCCATGGGCTCTTAGATACTTGCTCATTTGTTTTCAAAATTGTTTTGTTTGCTTTTCAATGTGGGTTTAAAAGTTTCTTTTGAACAATTTCAGATCGACTCATACGTCAGAGTGTTTGAAAAGTTTGTTTTGAAAGCTTTTGAAAATGTGTTAGTGAAAAGATTTTTGTTTGTTTTTGAAATTAGAGCAAGTATCCTTGAGAACCTACCTACCCTAAGGAATTCGTCTGGGTAAATGTCCTTAAAAGTAGTGCCATCCCACCATTGAGAGGTAGGTAGCACCACCGTTGGAGGTATTCGGGTCAATTCGAGTTTAGGGACGTGGTGATCACCAGAGCAATGGGAAGACACCTTAGAAGCTACCCTCATGCCAGGTTCCCGGATCATGAGGACTTACTAAGACGTCCTCTACTCGACGACCACCTTTCGAAAGGCAACAGTGAGGCGTACCCTAGGGGTGGTGTGTGCGAACTATGTGTCATGTTTCAGTTATTTGTCTTGTCATGTTTGTCGTGTTCTACGCTTGATTTTAATTTGTCCATTCATTCTTGCATGCATATTTAACAGTTATAAGTTTGCGGGAAAATAAATCTAAGGCTATTACAAAGGCGCGGGTCCACATCGCCAAAATTAAACCGGACCCGATTTAGCGGAAAAATAAACAAAGCGAATAAATAAAGTGCGAAAAGTAAAGTTACAATGCTTTGGGATATTTACATAATCATAATTAAACGACATAAGATAAATGCGCAAATTAAATAATTAAAACGACGGGCGTTGGACCCTTTTGCAAACAATTAAAAGTAAGGAATTAAGAATAAAATAATAAAAAAGAATTAAATGTTTTTGATATTTTTGTATTTTTTAGATTTAATAAGGAAAAGAAATTAATTGAAATTAAATTAAAAGGCAAACCCTAATTCTAATATTTTTATTTATTATGAAGGAATTAAAATATAATCTAAATTAAACCCTAATTTATTTATGCACAATTTTTAATTTATGAAAATAACTAAATAATATTATTCTGAAAAGAAGGAAAAATTAAAAGAAAAATAATAAAAAAGGATATTAAACCTAAATTCTATTTTTGGTGTTTTTTATTAAAAAGATTAAAACTATAACCTAATTAAACTAAATATTTACATATATTAATTTATTGATGAAAATAATTAAAATTAAAAATTATATTTTTATTTGGACATTTTTTATTTTTATGATGTTTTTTTGTATTTTTTGTAAAAAAGGATATTTAATTAAATCAGAAAATAAATAAACAAAAAAATAATTAAAAATAATAAAAGATAAAAGAAAATTAGAAAAGATAGAACCAGGGGGGTTTTCTGTCCCATTATGGAGGTGTAGGCCTGGTAATTCTGGCCCATTTGATTTGGAATTCGTTGACTTTCTGGATCGTATATGATGCGTTTGACCAGGCGTAGGTGTTCTTCAGCTTCCAACCTTTAGATTGACCTCCAAGCGGACGTGGCATGTTGATGATGGAGGGAATATGGTGTACATCACTATGAGCGCTGCATAGGAAATTGGTTTGAAAAACAATATGGAATTTTTGCCAGACCTGGGACTTGAACCCAGGTCTTGAGGGTTATTCACCTCACGTGCTACCAACTGAACCAAACGCTTTTAGTTAACATATAATAACACGTAAAGATAATAAGTAAAACATAATGCTAATTGGTTAAAAACGCGCGAATTTCAAAAGGACCAATGACTATTGGACACGAAGTTGTCTTCTTCCCCACCCTGTAAAACAAAACAAAAGAGCAACGGTTTTTATAGCGTTGCATTAGGGGTCATTTAAGAAAATAGCGAATAGCTCCATTCTCAACATAAATTGGGCGCGAGGGTCAAGACTTCTTCGTCTTGATGTGCTGAGTTCAACCATGGTACTCACGAGCCCTAATTTTTCCTCTATGCAAAATCCCCAATTCAAGAAACCTGTAACCCTAAAAAACGCGCATGGTGGATTCACGTATGGCTAATGAAAATGCAATCAAACATGTCAGTTAGCTTAGAAACATCATTGTGATCATGAATATATAAATAAAAATGCACAAATATGTTTAAATCATGCTATGCGATTTCAAAATTTTTGAGGTTCAGTCCGGGTTCTTGATACCAATTCAGGGCCTTTTGGTGGATGTTCTGGGTTGGAATTTTTCTGATAATCCATGTGAAAGTTATGCCCTGGTCAATTTCAGTTGACTTTTTCAGCTGTCCAAATATAGCAACTTTTGCATCTTTGATGATTTCTGAGCCAAATTTTGAGAATCATGATCAAGCATTGATCAAATGATGTTTGTGGCTTCAAAATGATATGTTGACCAAAAATTTGAACTTTTGACTGTCAAATGACCATTTTGCCCCTACAGTTGACTGTAGTGCAATCTAGGGTTTTGACTGTGCAATTTTGAGCTGAATGCCTTGAAACTTGACATGAGGATACTTGACCATCTTTGTAGGCATGTGAGACTTGATTGGGCCTTTGAAAACTTCCTTTCCTTGATCAGAACCCAAACCCTAGTTTTGACTGTCTAGGAGACAGTTGAGCTGCATAGTCCTTGGGGAATTTTGTGACCTTGACTTGGCAATTTCTTGATGAATATGGGAGGGCAAATTTTGGGGTACAACACATGACTTTTCATCAGACACATCCTCGGTCGAGAGAAAATGGGCAGGAAAGACATATGCTGGCTCTTTGTATCGGAGAATATGTATATTAGGCGACTGATTCAGAAAGCTCACCGTGAATATCGATGCTAAAGTAGCTAAAGCATCGACCAACTAATTTCCGTGTCTGGGAATATGTTTAAAGGTGATCTCATCAAAAGCGAGTATCAACTGCAGGATGTAGTCTCTGTATGAAATCAAACTAGGGTATTTTGTTTCCCAATCACCTCGCAAATCTCAGCTGGAACCTTGATCTTGGGTAGCCCGATCACCATATCATTCCTTTGTAACGCGTCGAGGTCTCTAAAATTGAGATGTCCAAGACGATAATGGCACAACCACTCATCACGACTTGACGTTTTAGCAAGACACTTGTGCTCCATCACTTTCAACTCCATCTTAAAAGTAAGATTTGCATCCATGGGTGCTCTAAGAATTAAAACTTTGTTTTGGTCCAAAATGCGCAAAATCTTGTTTTCCATGCGAATTATGTAATTCTTTTCAAGTAATTGGCCAATGCTCAAGAGATTATATTTAATTTCAGGAATGTATAACACATCTTTGATCAAGGAATGACTCCCATCCTTCTTCATGATCAAAACATCACCCACAACTTCGACCACTAAAGTGGTGTCATTCGCAAATTTTACTCTATTCTTCGTGGCTTGATTGATTTTGAAAAACCTATCCTTTCTATCCGTCATATGAGTTGAACAACCAGAATCCAAGTATCACTCATCACTGCCTTAGACTCCATCTCGAACAGTCATCATCATGTTTTGCTCCAAACGCATTTCTGTAGAATTTTCTACACTATAAACGTTGCTTCCCAGCCACTGACAACTACTATTGTTGCTGTCCAATAACTTTTCCTTGCCATAATTATCCTCTGTTATCATGACCAGTAGTGTATTATTATCATCCACCTCTTGCCGAGCTACCTTAGCCTCATCACTTTGATTTTTTTCTCAATTTCGCATTACATTCCTTTGCGAAATGCCCAAACTTGTGACAATTGTAACACATCACACCACTCTTATCAAACTTTTTGGTGTTGTTACCTTGACCACTACCTTTGGAGCTTCTCTCACCTCTTTGCGCCATCGAAGTCTTTGAATTTTGTAAATCTTTTCCACCAAAATTCTGGAAATTTGTCTTCCCCTTTAAAGACCATTTTCCTTTCGATCTCTTGTTCTTCTCATTGAACTGTGCTTATAACACAATCTCCACTTTTGCCTTGTCATTTCCCCTTTCATCCATCCTTTGTTCATGCGCCTTTAATGAGCTTTGAAGCTCCTCCTTGCTCAATATAGGAAGGTCTTTCGATTATTCGATTTCAACCATAATGTTTTCGCATCTTGACGTCAAAGAACGTAAGATCTTTGCAAAAATATTCTGTTTCGACACGGTTTCACCGCAAGATTTTATTTGATTCACCAAACGCGTTATACGCGTAATGTAATCATTGATCGATTCTTTCTCTTCCATTTGCACCAATTCGAACTGCCTCTTGTGAGTTTGTAACCGCACAACCTTCGCTCTATCAGCCCCTTCATAAACTTTCTTCAAGATCTCCCACGCTTACTTCACCGACGCACAATCACCAACTTTTTCGAAGTTGTCATTATCGACGCAAAAATGTATAAAGAAGAGTGCCTTGTAGTTTTTCTTCTTCTCTTTCTTGAATGTAGCTTGTTGAGAAGCTGTAGCTTTTATTCCAAGTGGTGTAACACCATCGTTAACCACTTCAAGAACGTCTTGACACCCAAACAAAACTTTCATTTGTTTGCACAATTTGTCATAGTTCTTGGAGTCAAGGGTTGAAAGATTGGTGGAGATTTAATCATTAGAAGCGGTAGACATGTTTGCAGCGGATTAATGGATTAGAACCAAGGCTTTTGATGCCAAATGTTGGAACATACACAAAAACTAAATTGGTGAATCAATTGTGAAAGTGGTTAATTAGAGAAGATGGAGTTTAGAGAAAAATTAAAGATTATTAGAGAGAGAGAGAGAGTAATTGAGGAGAAATATCAAAACTGACATTAACTCAAACACACATTACAAGAGAGTATTTATAGGATATATCTAAAACAAGTTGGAACCAAACATGTCCAAAAACAGCTAAAAATTTTCAAACTGTCGCGCCAGAAATTGATTTCCCCAAACTAGGGAATCGATTTCCTGAACTGAAAATGCAACTTCCAGAAAATCTCAACTAGTAGAAATCGATTCTCCACTTTGTGAAAATCGATTTACTCTGTGAAAAATTAATATTTTTTATTTTCATAAGTGCTTCTCAAATAAGTTGTTTCGACGAAACAATTCATAAAGCTTCCAGAATGCATTTGAATTATTATTAACTTCCAATAGTAATGTACATTATAATAATTAAAGAATACAGTTAAAAACTAACAATCATTACTATATTGAAAAGTGAGAATGACATTCGTAATATAATTATATTATGAATGACCTCATTGAATACAAATATTGTTGATACATTAGAATTTGAACTTAAAATTTTGAAAGAAGACACACTCTTGATATTCATATTAATGTTTGTGCCCATAAAAATCAAAAAAAAAAAAAAAAACGAAATAAAATAGAATAAAATGCGAGCAAACGCACAACGGATATGTTTTGTCACCCTACCTAAAATTATGTTTTGAAGGTGCAAAATACAGAGTGCAAAATAGATCTGTTAATTTATAAAAATGCAATAAAAACACTTGGTTGGAAATGCTATAAATAATGTATAAAAGGGCTATGGACAAAGTGGTCATTTATGTGGCAACGTGTTTAAACAACTACTCAGAATCAACCTGATCGCAGTGGGAAACGATTTCTCCATGTTGCATGTTGGTCAAACAATGTATGGTCGGTTCAATTATTTGAGTGCTGTCTGTTGTTACGTGTGGCAGTGGCTTGCACGTGCACCACAAATAAGAGTGGTTTTTTTATTTTTGGGTTTTATAATGCCAGGACATTATTATTAGCTTGAGTTGAGATGTTTTAATATTTAATTTATGGACTTACACTAAACCAATTGTTTAGTCGACATATATTTGCTTTGAATTTTTTCTAATTACGAACTGAATCTGTATGATTAATTGAAAGAAAATCAGATATTAAGCAAATCATAGTGATTTAACCTTCTTATGTGTTCTTAAGTCGGCAAGATTCAATATTTATTCATTCATCAAAATCAAAGAATCCACTCATAATTCAATAAGTTCAGCACTAATTTCTATCTGAATTCATCACAAATTTGTCCATAATTCATCACTTTTCTACGTGCTAATTCGTTCTAATTCCTCCAAAACCAAAACCGCTAAAGCATTATTAGGACTCACCAATTCTATCACAATCTAACAAGGTTTCTACATAATTCAACATTCAAACATCCAGCCACATTATAGTTTCAAAAAACCAGTGGTAATCACCAAGCTGCCACACATTAAGGAAATCAAAATAGATTTCAAGACAGATAAACAAAAGAATTTAGTTCAGCCTCCATCGAACACTTGGCATGCAAATACAAAGCGATAAATATCTTAGGAAATTTGGCACCGATTGGCAAACCAGAATTGATCAACAATCACACAACATCAATCAAAGAAGAGAGAAGAAAGAAGATTGTAACCATTACGTCCTTCGTAATGGACGTGGTCAGCCCACTATCCGCGAAGTCAACGAAGCACTTGACCCAGGATGATTGGTACGTGTTATTCATCCTCACTACCACGTGAGAATCCTGGCAACCATCCATTATGGGTCTGGATAATCAACCCATAATAGAGGTTATTGTCCCAGCGCTTGGGACTCCATATATACCCTCATATGCAGAAGAGTCAGGTATCTCATTCACAACAATCATACTCACTTACCTCTCACTCTTTCTGACTTTAGCATCGAAGTGTATTGCAGGTAACCCCCCTCCGATGAGCATTTGGACCAACACACAATTGGACCGGCCACACATCTTCTTCTGATCCCGATAAGACCAGTGGCGTTGTCTATGAGAAAACTTGTTTCCCCGTCTTCTTCCCCTTGAAACATAAAATCAAAACAAAAATTAAACTGGTCATGACTGGTTCCAATGATAAGAACGACACTCTAGATACCATCAATCCCCTGCTTGCCACAATGACAACAACGACGAGATGCCTCACCTAGGGAACATCACACCGAGGAGGGACGAGCACACTGCTTCCACTTTTTTTGAAGACGCCCAGGAAGATGTCGCATTGTACATCAAAACTTGCATGGACCAAGAAGCCCGAGAGACAACTTTAGAGACATTCCAAAACATTTCGGTGCCCCTAAACACCGACCTAATAATAGAAGCTCTTTTCGCAACAATCAACCAGGCCAACTCGTTGATCCACCACCAGAACCAAAGGATCTGAGCGCCCGAGAGGGATCTCCATTCACGTTCTCCCCCATGGAGACACCAGCGACACGAATCCCGAAGTCTGTCCCCGAGACGACCAAGTCGCCGCCCACCACTAGAGAGGTAATAGCCCTTGGTGACCAAGAAGCATGATCAGACCCCTCCCCGCGAGGACCGATATTCCCCAATCACCAAGAAAAACCTTCATTCACCTTCTCGGGGTTCGAAAGCACGTCCACAAAACTCGCCTCTACACCGCGGTGGTAGTTCCAAACAGGGGAGACACGAATAGTCTTCACCATCATCACCAATTTTGAGCGACATAGATGGTCCTAACGGACAACTGTCCCGAGAAATCATTGGTGTACCTATCCCTGTTGGGTTGGAAAAACCTATAGATCTGGGGACGTATGACAGAACAGTTGATCCAAATGATAACCTTAAGAACATTGATGCTTTCCTAGACTATCACAGCATCAGCAGCGCTATCAGGTGCAGATTGTTCACCACCACTCTACAAAAGGCCCCATGACGTGGTACAAAAGCCTCGTAGAGGAGTCCATCACTTCCTGGAAAGACCTAAGAAAGAAATTCTCAAGAAACTTCACTGCTTCTCGACGAAATCCTAAGACAGAAGCGACACTCGAGGCAATCATCAAGGAAAAAGATGAACCTCTTTGTGTCTACATCGAGAGATTCAACTAAGAAGCCATTCAGGTCTCCGCGACCAACGATATGAAAAAGTACTTGTTCGAGCAGGGCCTGCACCCTCACAGCGACATCTTCAAAGCAGTTGGCATGAAGACACCCACTTTTCTACAGGCCTTCCTCTTCAAGGCCTAAGCCTACATCTAGTACAAGGAAAATGAGGCCAGTAACACTGCTCGGGTTTCACGACACCAGGAGAGCGCTTGAGTTTTGAGGCAAGATGACCCGTTACCTTGCCAAGGAGTGGAGAAAATAAAGGAGGATAAGCCTCGCAAGCCTCGAGAACACAAAAGACCTATTGGACGCTTCTCCAATTATACTCCACTGATCGCCTCTCGTGAATGCATTTTATCCGTGTGCGCGAACTCAGAATTTCGACATGCCATAGTTTGCTTCCCAAAAAAATGCCCCTAAATCCTAACATGGACAAGACCAAGTATTGTTGTTTGCACAAAAACCAAGGGCACGTTACCGAGGATTGTATCCACCTCAAGGACACAATTGAGATTCTCATTAGAGACGAACATCTGAAGTAGTACCAGAAAAAGGAAAGCTCCTCGACAAGAGGCTCGGGAAGCAAAGAAGTTTGAGGAGGAAATTCCATCCTCTGACGAAGCCAATATCTAGATCGCCATGAGCGTCTCGCGACCAGAGGAATTCTTTGTCCCTGAGGGGTACAAATTTCCCCTCTTCACTGTTGTGCACAACCCTTGAGAGTCCTCCCCCTCCTCCATGGTCATATCTGGCAGGGGATTCAACAACTTCACCATAGGTTTGGTGAAGTAGAAGTTCGAGGAACTTAACCATGCAAGCTTGATCCAACTACCCTCGAGAAGTGTCGGGGAAGCTCAAACCCCATCACATTCTATTGAGAGGAGCCTCCCGGTGTCTCCCCCAACTCCAGCATCCCTTAACTCGTGAGAGCGTGAATGGAGAATTTCAACGTACGTGTCATACCCCAAATTTGTCCTACCCTTATATCTTTTCATCTGGTTTATTGCATTTTATTTGCATGCTTTCCATTAGATCATATTCATTGTTGCACTCATGGGATCAAGGTATTCTTATCTTCATGTTCTTCTACAAGCTATAGAAGATGGTTGTATTGTCAATCAGGGTGAGGAGGGTCTCATATCCTCATTATTTTGTTCATTCAAGCTGCAAGGGTTTCTCATACCTCAAGACATCTCAAATGTCTCATTGGTTCATCAAAAGAATGAAGATTGCAAGAGTATTGAGCAATACCTTCTCATTATCATATGATACATCTTTGCTCAAGAGATTCTTCATCATACTCAGATGAGCTAGGTTTTTGAGCATTAGACATCTTCTGATATCATTTTTAGTCGAAATTAGGGTTTATGATCTATGGTTATTGAGGATTCCTTCTTCATCAAGCCAAATAGTTTTTTTTCCTCCAAATTTCATCAATGTTTTGAATCAAAGTTTATTTCTCCATATTTCTCAGTGGATCGTGGTTTCTCATATGTGGTGAATGAGTTTGTTGATTCATCAATGAAAGATTGGCTAGTGTCTCATGTCAGGATTTCTCTCTCATTCAAGTCGTATCCTTATTTTCAAGGATTCTTCTGGATGTTTGTTATGGGGATAGTCATCAAGTCATAATATCCTTATGGGTCGAGCTATGGATTAAGGTCTTATCAACCTTTCATCTATTAAATGGATCTTTTGTGCTTCAAATGTAAGAAGACTTAGACTTATGGATTCCATTGAGGTTAAGGGTCATCAATCAAGTATGGCATGTATTGGATTCATTCTTCTACGTGCTTTGGTTCTAAGATTTTAAGTATATGTTTTTGGTCATAAAAAGTGATTCAAGAGACTTAAGACATATAATTTGTTTGGGATTCAAAGTTTGTTAACTCAAGATTGAACAATGCTAAAGATGGAAGATTCATTGTTTTGGGTTTATTGGAATTCAAAGTTTGTAGCATTCATCATGATTTGAAGCCATCACAAATTTATTTGATTATTCATCATCCCTCATCCAAGATTCAAGCTTCATTCAAAGTTTTATTCAAGAATTTTGGTTTTAGAGCAAAGATTTAAGCCTTATGCTTCAAGGTTCATCTAAAGAATTTCAAATCAAAAGATCATTCAAATTCATCATTCATACCTGTAATACGGTGGGAGAACTGACTTGGTTTTATGTTTTATCATAAATGTTGTAGATAGATAGAGTCGCCATCGAATTTTCTTTTATCCAATAAGGAAAGGGTGAAAAGAACAAGAAAGACCTTGAGATTATTGAGTTCGGGGGGTAGGTTATGAAAAGGGAAAGTGTTAGCATCCTTTTCATCCGTAGTTATCTACGAGCTCTTAATCGCTTAGCTCACTTTGTTTTGAAAATTGTTTGTATTGTGTGTTTGAAAATATTTTGAAAATGCCAATAGTAAGGCAAGACTTTGTAATGATTCTCGTTTCTTTTTTTGAGAATGCGTACAAAGTGTTTGTTTGAAAATATTTTTGAAAGTGTGATTGTTAAAGATGTTTTTGTTTTGAAATGTTTGTGAGCAAGCGACTACAAGCGTTCTACCTACTCAAGGTCTTTATTTTACTTTTCCTCCTCCTTTAGATAATGCTACCCTACCATTAGTTAGTAGGAAGCTCTATTGTTGGATGTGAAGGGACAAGCGCAGATCATCATACAGTCATAGAAGGTAACTTGTAGGGGTGCTTTATATAATTCATAAAGGGACTAGATCATTTACCGAAGACATCATCGAAGGATCATCGAGGGACTACGATATTTGATTTCGAGGGACAGTGCTAAAGCGTCCCTACTTTCGAGGGACATGACTGATATTCATAAGGTAACAAGAGAGGGTACCCTAGAGGTGCAAGTGTGCAAAGTGTGTTATGTCCAGTTATTTTAATCTTTCAAATTAGGGTTAGCTAAGGATTGTTTTTATCTTCCCATACAATGCCTATTTACTAAGCAGTAAACAAAATAATAAAGAAAGCGGTAAAGTGCAGAAAGTAAAATTCTACGCTATTATAGGGCTTCGGGAATGGGGGTACAAGCAATAAAAATGAGGGTAAATATAAACCCTAATTACTATTACAAACCATAGGCAGTAACAATAATTGGAAAAAACATGAGAATGACAAATTATGCGAAAAGGTAAAATAAGAAAGCGGAAGGAGGAAGGAATTATTTTCTTGGCGATTTTTTTATAAAAGATTTGATGATTAACCTAAAACCTAAATTGATTTTAATTAATTAAAATCTAAAAACCCTAATTAATTTTAATTAAAAAAATACGAAAGTTTTTTAATTAAACAAAAACTAAACCCTATTTTTGATTAGGGTTTTGTGAAAAAATTAATTGATTAAAAATGGTTTTAGTTTGGTTAATTTAGGGTTTATAAATGAAAATAGTAAGAAAATAAGGGTTTTAAAAAACGTTACCAGGGCTGGGTGTTGAACCCGCGCCCTCTACCCTTTCAATCAGCACCTTCACCACCAGGCCAGGCGCGCGCCTGTGTCAAAGGATAGAAACCAATACGCTTTATATTCAATCCTGAAAAATATGATAAATTATAGAAAAAAACAACAAAAGGCAAGGATCAAACCCATGCCTTGATAGGGTAATACCTTACCACGTGCGTTTCAACCGTTGGGGCGGTAATACATCTGTTAACTTATGTGAAGCAATTAAAATAAATATGAAACTCAAACGCATTAACTGGAGATACGTTGGAGCCCTAGCTCTGGTCGTCTTCTCCAGTGAGCCAATTTATTGTTCCTGTAAAATAGCACACATTAGGGATCTAGGGGGGCCTTACCCCCATAAAGCGAGGGTTGTGAGTTCAATAGAAGGATTATTTTGGACTGAAAACCAACAGTTTGGGAGGTATAATGAAATTGAGGTGGATCGGTGCAAATATGGCATATCATGATTTCGCCAGCATGAGACCTCCATGATTGTTCTATCCTGCACTATCAAACCTCATGAACATATTAATATAATTAGTATGCGTAAAAACATCATGAAACAAAACATATGAAAAACATGCAATGATGAAACTAGCGAGACATGTTTATGTGATTTTATCCCCTTTTGACCATGGAAATCGATCCATCCTTACCCTCTTACGTCCCAGGAAGTGAATGGAATGGCTAGCTTGGAGTGAAAGGGACTATGAATAGGGTTTCAACTTATTTTAGGGTTCTTGGAAAATTGAGACTTTGGACAAGCTTATTGATATAAGGGTTTAGTGCCTTGCTTGTATGAAGAATGGAGATTATATAGCATGAATTAGGTCAAAGATAAAATGGGCTTGGACTTTGTGTAAGAAGCCTTGTATTTTATCTTATTTATTTTTGAATTAATAATGAATAAATAAAAAATAATTAAAATAAAATGGACCAAGGGGTACATGAACAAGATTTAATGTGTATAAGGAGTGTAATACATGCTTGGATCTTTAAACAATGGCCTAATAATCCAAAATACCAAATTTTCTCAATTTGAACTTCATGCACTTGCTCAAAATATCCCAACTTGCACTGGTCATTACTCTCTCAATTTTCACTCTTTAAAGGTGATCTTGGACTTTTTGGAAATATAAAGATGTCCTCTACAATATCTATGTTAATCATTTTGGCATTTGAATACTTTATCTTGATGTAAGTTGCCTTGACAAAAAGTGTCTTTGACTTTTAAAATGACTTGTAATGTTTTGGCCTGTATCTCTCAAATGAAGCATTTTTTTGACTTGAGCTTAGAGAGAAAAAGTTGTACACAATGTAATTTCTTTCAAAATGAGCTTTGGTTATGGAAAAACTGATGAAGCATGTGAAAGTTATGTTTGGTCAAAGTTCAGTTGACTTCTCCTAAGGGAAGCCCTAATTTAGCAACTTTTGATGATTTGAGAGTTTTCCTTGATGAATCATGATCAACCCTTGATCAAATGATGAATATGACTTCTAAATGTTGATGTTGACCAAAAATCTTGAATATTGACTGTATGTTGACCACAATTGACTTTTTATCCAATACAGTTGATTTTCAATCACCTGAGCCATTGAATGAGCAAACTTGTGATGCAAGACATGAAACTTGGTATGAGCATTCTTGGAGACCTATAAGAGACCATGAATTCCATTTGAGACCTTAGAAACCTAAATTTAGTTATGAAAGATGAAACCCTAGTTGTGGACCAATTACTTAGGAGGAGAATTTGTCTGATCAATTATTGAGCAACCTTGAGCATTTGAGAACCCTGGGAGAATATATTAAAGAAAATGAGAGAGAAAATTTTGGGATACAACAATTTCCCCTGTTCAATCTTCTTAGATCTGAAGAGTTGGATTGGCATGTCCGCCATTCATGATCTGAAGGTAGAAGAGGATTGAACACCTAAGTGCCTAGAAATTTTCACTCGCATGTGCATGAGGTAACATTGATGGTTGATAATATTGCTTGAATGGGCTTAAAGATGCCATTTAGAGAGGTTATAGAATTTCGTTGGAGATGGGCTTATAGATGCCATCCAAGGTAAGTGTTGATAGAAGTATCAGAATGAGCCTACGCTTAACTGTCTCTGAAGAATGTTTTCCAGAATGACCCTCTGGGGAAGATGCTTAAGTAGCTTCTTGTCAGATTTAGTCTTTGAGGGAGATGCTTATTAGAATTTAGTCTGAGGGAAGTGCTCTTCATGTAGATAGTCGCCCCGGCCTATTTTGGGAATTGATCTATAATCTTTTTTGTTGGTAAATTCGTCCTGTTTCGGGAGATTATACCACATGGCCATGTTGATAGTTTCCCCGTCCTATTTTAGGAGTTAATATTTGCCTGATTATAAATATAGTTTCCTCATCCTGTTTCGGGAATTAATTTATGTCCGATCATACAGATAGTTGCCCCGTCTTATTTTTGGGAATTAATCTCTGACCTGCTTTCTGCTGGCGAACCCGTCTTGTTTCGGGAATTCATACCGCCTGATCGTATAGATAGTTGCCCTGTGTGATCAGTGGATCTGGAACTGACTGTTTAACGGTGGTTCGCGAAATGTCGCGGAAGCAAGAGTCGCCACCGTCTTTTATTTTCTCCAACATGGACAGGACAAAAGCACAGAAAAATTCCTTAAAGAGATTGCTCTCGGTTCGGGAGGTAGATTATAGAAAGGGAAGGTGTTAGCACCCTTTCTATCCATGGTTATCCATGGGCTCTTAGATACTTGCTCACTTGTGTTTTCAAAAATGGTTTGTTTGCTTTTCAACTGTGGGTTTTAAAAAAAGTTTCTTTGAAAATTTCAGTTCGACTCTTGTATCGGTCCTCAAGAGTGTTTGAAAAATTGCTTTCGAAAGCTTTTTGAAAATGTGTTGGTGTGAAAAGTATTTTTTATTTGTTTTGAAATTAGAGCAAGTATTTAGATTCGTCTACCTACCCTAAGGAATTCGTCTGTGTAGATGTCCTTTAAAGTAGTGCCATACCACCATTGAGAGGTAGGTAGCACCACCGTTGGAGGTGTTCGGGTCAATTCGAGGTTCGGGACATTGTGGTCACCGAGCAAAGGTAAGACACCTTAGAAGCTACCCTTATGCCATTGATCTTTTATTCCGAGGCAACCGTTCCGAGGCAACTTATTCGAGGCAACTTTGTTTTAGGCAACTAGATCAATGGACACAAGGACTCACTAAGACATCCTATAGTCGACGGCCACGTTTCGAGGGACAAGGCAACAATGTGATCACCGGAGTAATGGGAAGACACCTTAGAAGCTACCCTCATGCCAGGTTCCCGGATCATGAGGACTTACTAAGACGTCCTCTACTCGACGATCACCTTTCGGGGCAAGGCAACAGTGAGGCGTACCCTAGGGGTGGTGTGTGCGATTCGTGTGTCGTTTTCATTTGCATTTATCTTGTCATGTTATTGGTGTTCTACGCTTGTTTTTATTTTTGTCATTCATTCTTGCATGCGATTTAACAGTTAAAAAAGTGCGGAAAGATAAAATTCCTAAACTATTACAAAGGCGCGGGTCCACATCGCCAAATTTAATCCAGGACCCGATTTGACAGAAAGTAAAGAAGTAAAGTGCGAGAAATAAAATGTCCGAGTTACATGGCTTGAGCAATTACATAATATTTGAAAGAAAATAAATGTGCGAAAGAAATAAAAATAGAACGTTCGAGGGCGTTGGACCCTTTAAAGAAATTAAATGAAATTAAAAATTAATTAATTATTTATTGAAATAAAAGAAGTGTTTTTTAGGTTTTTTTTTGTATTTATGAAATAAGAAAATTAAAATTAAAATTAAAAGAAACCCTAATTCTAAGTTATTTTTAATTATTTGAGAAAAATGTTAAAGTTTAACTTAATTTACTAAAGAATTTATGTACATGTTTATTTACAAAATAAATTAGTAATTAATAATAATAATAATAATGAGAAAATTATTTATATAAAAAAAAATGATGAAAAAGTTAAAAACCCTAATTTCTACATATTTAATTTATTAAGAAAAATATTAAAGTTTTGAAACCTAAATTAATCTAATTAATTGTTTAAAGTTTATTTACAAAAATAATAATAGTGAAATTAATATTAATAAAATAAACATTTTTTTGATTTTTCTGTATTTTATATTTATTATGAAAATTATTTTATGGAATTAAAAGAAAACAATTAAAAAAACAATTAAAATAAAAAAGGAAAAACAAATAAAAATTAAAAATTGAGCAAACCATAGGGGGTGTCTGGCCCAAGGGGAGGTTTTTTGAAGTATTGACTCCTGAGTACCGTGGTCTGCATTCTTTGGCCATTGGATTGAGTTTCATGCATAAGTTGTTCTACTTTGGCCATTTGGCTTTTGGCTTTTGGCCATTTGTGTTCTGGCTTCAACGTTCCTTTAATGTCTGGCTTAATGTCTGCCTCGCCATGTATTTGACTTTTGGCTTTTGGCCTTTTGGCTTTTGACTTTTGACCATTTGGCTTTTGGCCTCAACGTCCCTTAATGAACCTGCATGGGATCCTGTCTAAACCTGTAGTGTTGAATCTCATGAAAACATTAAATAAAATCATAAAATGCAAATAAAGCCAATATATGAAGAAATTTAATGTTTAGGCACAATATGGCATGTATGAATGATTATACCCTTTTGATCATGGAGATCAAATCAACCTTACCTTTACTGGAAAAGTAGTGACATGAATGATTTTATGCCCTTTGGATCATGGAGATCAAGCCAGCCTTACCCTTACTGAAGAGGTAATAAGATGTTGGTTTGTAACTGAGATGACTTTGTTTGTAGTGAGAGAGGGATTTGTAATAAGGATTTCAAGGTTTTAGGGTTCTTGAAAGAGTTTGATATTCCAACAGTGTTGTGGCAAGGTTTTTTCTCTCTTTTTCTCTTCTCCTTTTTTTCTCTCTTTTTTTTCTTTTTTTTCTTTTTCTGGTTTGTGTGAAAAGAAGGTGATTATATAATGAAAATTAGGGTAAAGCAAATGGGCTTTGAATGTGCAATTGGGCCTCCAATATTCACTTGAATTCGTCACTTTCCAGGCTAAATCGCAGGGACTTAAGTACATTTTTTGAAGTTGAAATGTGAAAACAAAATGTAGCCGACATCGAGAACTAACTCCTGTCCGAAAATCGACTCAATCGGATAAACTGTGAATTAGTTATGAATTTTTGAAGTTTCAGCTCAGACAAACTTATTTTGGGCTCCAGTGTCGACTCTGACACGTTCTTCAATAAAAAACTGGTATTGATCGGTGCATAATCCGGTCTCGACTTTTGAAGCAAGGTTGTAGATCTACGAGTCAGGGACCTTGTGTAAAAATATGAGCCCAATCCGATAAAAATTGACCGAGTTATGAATTTTCGAAGTTTCGGCCCAGATGAAATAATATTCAGCATTCAGGATTTTCAGCGTGTCACGCACTCTGAGCAAAAAACGAAGGCCTTTTGAATACCGTTTGAACTCAATACCTTCTGTGAAAATGTAGCCAACTCAATTTGTGAAATTTTGGCACCGGAACCAGCTCGATACGATGAAAATCGACCAAGTTATGATTTTTTGAACATGACGCAAATAAACTTCTGTCACAAATTTCTGCACGAAAATACTTGATAAATCCACATTTTTGAAGACCTTCTGATCGAAATTGGCTTCCAGCCGTGAGAGATGAAAACGTAGATAATGTCAAGACGGAATTTTGGCCACCGGAACGGGTTCAAAACGAGTCACGATCTTCAAGTTATGAATTTTTTAGCGCGTAAAAACTGCACTTTCAGCACACTTTTTTCACTATATTTCTTCAAGAAAACTCACACATTCGGATACCTTCTTTAAAGAATTGACTCTTGAGCCGAACCTGAATTTGAGAATATGTTATCAGAGATATCTTGGCAAAAGAATACCTGAATATGACGCGCCAGGTTGGACTTGTGAATTTTCTTGAAATGTTTTGAGAAATATGGGAGGGCAAATTTTGGGGTACAACAGTTGCCCCTGTTCAATCTTCTTAAACCTGAGGATGCAGATTGGCTGACGTGCCTTCCGTAATCCGAGGGTGGAAGATGATTGAACACTAGAGTGCCCAGAAATTTGCGCTCACATAGTAGCAGTGCGATGATGGAATGGGCTTATAGATGCCATTTAGAGGTTGATGAATAGGATGATGGGCTTATAGATGCCATCTGGATGTTGATCGCGTAGGAGATTCCTTAGCGAGAACCTGCATACCTGCAAAAGAACAAATGAATACCTAACACGTTGCAGGAGCTGGTTTTCAGATGCTTGGTATAGATGTGTCCTGGCTGGTTACAGGAGCGGAGTCTGGAGCTTCACAAGATGATGAATGAACCAGGGATGGTTACTACCTTAGCATGAATGGTAAGAGAACCTTGGGCGACTTTAACTTCAACAACACTCGTTGAGAAAAATCTTGGGTGTCTTCTACTGGGATAAGAATCAGGGAGATCTTAGGGTCGATCTGACTGAACCAGAGGAGGCCTTTGACTGGATAAGAATCAGGAAAATCTTCAACTGGATATCTTCAACTGCAACTGGATAAGCATCAGGGAGATCTTAGGGTCGATCTGACTGAACCAGAGAAGGCCTTTGACTGGATAAGCATCAGGAAAATCTTAGGGTCGATTTAACTGAACCGGACAAGGTCTTGGAATTTCTTCAACTGGATAAGAATCAGGGAGATCTTAGGGTCGATCTGACTGAACCAGAGAAGGCCTTTGACTGGATAAGCATCAGGAAAATCTTAGGGTCGATTTAACTGAACCGGACAAGGTCTTGGAGTATCTTCAACTGGATAAGCATCAGGGAGATCTTAGGGTCGATCTGACTGAACCAGAGAAGGCCTTTGACTGGATAAGCATCAGGAAAATCTTAGGGTCGATTTAACTGAACCGGACAAGGTCTTGAAATATCTTCAACTGGATAAGCATCAGGGAGATCTTAGGGTCAATCTGACTGAACTAGAGAAGGCCTTTGACTGGATAAGCATCAGGAAAATCTTAGGGTCGATTTAACTGAACCGGACAAGGTCTTGGAGTATCTTCAACTGGATAAGCATCAGGGAGATCTTAGGGTCGATCTGACTGAACCAGAGAAGGCCTTTGACTGGATAAGCATCAGGAAAATCTTAGGGTCGATTTAACTGAACCAGACAAGGTCTTGAAATATCTTCAACTGGATAAGCATCAGGGAGATCTTAGGGTCGATCTGACTGAACCAGAGAAGGCCTTTGACTGGATAAGCATCAGGAAAATCTTAGGGTCGATTTAACTGAACCGGACAAGGTCTTGAAATATCTTCAACTGGATAAGCATCAGGGAGATCTTAGGGTCGATCTGACTGAACCAGAGAAGGCCTTTGACTGGATAAGCATCATGAAAATCTTAGGGTCGATTTAACTGAACCGGACAAGGTCTTAGAATATCTTCAACTGGATAAGCATCAGGGAGATCTTAGGGTCGATCTGACTGAACCAGAGAAGGCCTTTGACTGGATAAGCATCAGGAAAATCTTAGGGTCGATTTGACTGAACCAGAGAAGGTCTTGGAATATCTTCAACTGGATAAGCATCAGGGAGATCTTAGGGTCGATCTGACTGAACCAGAGAAGGCCTTTGACTGGATAAGCATCAGGAAAATCTTAGGGTCGATTTAACTGAACCGGACAAGGTCTTGGAATATCTTCAACTGGATAAGCATCAGGGAGATCTTAGGGTCGATCTGACTGAACCAGAGAATGCCTTTGACTGGATAAGCATCAGGAAAATCTTAGGGTCGATTTAACTGAACCGGACAAGGTCTTGGAATATCTTCAACTGGATAAGCATCAGGGAGATCTTAGGGTCGATCTGACTGAACCAGAGAAGGCCTTTGACTGGATAAGCATCAGGAAAATCTTAGGGTCGATTTAACTGAACCGGACAAGGTCTTGGAATATCTTCAACTGGATAAGCATCAGGGAGATCTTAGGGTCGATCTGACTGAACCAGAGAAGGCCTTTGACTGGATAAGCATCAGGAAAATCTTAGGGTCGATTTAACTGAACCGGACAAGGTCTTGGAATATCTTCAACTGGATAAGCATCAGGGAGATCTTAGGGTCGATCTGACTGAACCTGAGAAGGCCTTTGACTGGATAAGCATCAGGAAAATCTTACGATCGATTTAACTGAACCGGACAAGGTCTTGGAATATCTTCAACTGGATAAGCATCAGGGAGATCTTAGGGTCGATCTGACTGAACCAGAGAAGGCCTTTGACTGGATAAGCATCAGGAAAATCTTAAGGTCGATTTAACTGAACCAGGCAAGGTCTTGAAAGATGATTGAGAATTTAGCTGATTCTTTCCTGAAAGGTAAAGGTCAGACATATGCGATGCATGATATGGATCAAGCAATGATATTCTCAACATAAATGAGATTTGTGAGATATGATGCGTCTATGCATGCTATAATGATGTATGGAAGTGTGATGTTTATGAATGTTTGTTTTCGTCTAGGAAAGTAAATCCTTGACGGGTGCCGGGAAGTCATATCCTGGGCTGATGTTGAAGAATGGATTTTGCTTCCGCTGGGGATGATAGCTGCAAGAATACCGGTAGGGGAAGATGACTCCGTTGCGGAATAAACTTGGCAAATGGAAGATTCTGCGGGGAGAAAAGATACTCTAGCGACCATGCTGGGAAGCAATACTCTGTGGGAAGAGGAATGCCTTGCTGAGTGTTGATAATAATTTGCTGGGGATACC
Organism: Vicia faba; assembly: GCA_948472305.1. Lineage (NCBI taxonomy): Eukaryota > Viridiplantae > Streptophyta > Magnoliopsida > Fabales > Fabaceae > Vicia > Vicia faba. The sequence continues at coordinate 1,209,349,422 of OX451739.1, forward strand.
CTTGTTGTTGGAAGTGTTGATAGACTTCGTTGGGGATAAGAAGACTTCGTCGAGGATGCTCTTTCCGTGGCTTTTGGCTGAGGATAACCGAGTTATATCCTGTTAAGGAAATAACTCTTTAAATCAAGCCGGACGACGCGTTCGTGTTCTGCGAGGGGATAAGCTTCCAGAATCTACTGGGGATATGCTTATTGCTTGGGGAGATAGATTCCAACCTTCCTGGGGAACTGGATTGGACTTTCTTGGGGAAGTTTTGATATGCTGGTGAAGTGATTCTTTTGAATGCTGATATGCCGCCGGGGGACAATCTTCAGACCAAGACTGCCGGGGATGCTTGTTAAGAATATATGCTGCTGGGGAAGTATTGAGATCTATGGGAGGACACCCAATTTCCTTGAGATTTGATAACTCTGCTTGGAGAAGAATGCACTGACTTGCTGACTTACTCTCTGGGGAATTAAGATATGTCGGTCATGTTCTTTAGCTGAACCTACCTTGGTACCTTGGAGGACAGAACAATTAGATTTCTTAGACACTCTTTATTGCCCCTGTTGATGTGGGAGAGGGAGACCTGTGAGGTGCTGATAGTGGTTGATGGACAACCTTCTTCTGGTAGGCAGATGACAAGATGCCAGGACATAGTCGTACGCTTTGATCCCTAACTTTTGCCTGGACCACCCTTTCGGGTTTTCAGTCCACCGGGATACCCATTTTTGCCCAAGCCGCCTTTTCAGGTTTTCGACTTGCCGGGTGTACAGATTTTTTTTCATTTCATCCCTTCATTTTGCCCGAACCCTTTTGGTTCGCCGGGAAGCCCTAATTTTTGCCTAGGTATGTCAACCTAGCGGGTCTTTGATTGTGTGCAGTATTTTTTCGACTATGTCCGTGCTCTTAAAATGTAGGGAGTTGCCCCTGTTAGAAGTATTTTGCCATGCCACCACAAGGGATTTGATCAGGCAAGATTCGTTGTTGGAATGCCCCAAGTGACTCAGGCGGAGATTTGCCCCAGGCTATATGGCCTCTGAGAGATTCTCCGAATCTTGACTTAACTGCCCCAGATGATGGACAATAGTCATGCCATGCCCCTTGATTGGAGGTACTTCTGTTCATTAGGCATTCGTCGTGCGAACTTCTATACTGTTCAAACAAAAAGTCATATGCAAACAAAGTTATGTTAAAAATGCAAAGCCTATGTCTGTCTTGAAGATTTTGAAAATGCATTCTTTTTTTTTTCATAAAACAAATGAATGTTTGTAAAACGTGATGTCAACTCCGTATTTACCGTAGGCCTTAAGGAGTCAGGATACCTTTTGTAACAGTATGCTTTCGAACTAACCCATGCTTCAGCTAGGATTTTTGAGGGTTATAACGTGGCCTGGTTCACGGTTTAAGAAACAAAGGATAAAGGCTCAAATTTTATTTGTACCCACCCGCTCTTCGTGATGTTCTCCAAACCTAAACTCAGCTGATTGTGCGTTAGACCTTGTTTGAGTCTTTGTCCTGATGTTCCAATGATGGTTCGAATATTGATGATTTATTTTGAATGGGCAGTCATTTCTTTTTTTGTTGAGGGTTTGTAAGACCTCTTTCTTTTTGATTTCGTTATCCCTATTTTTTGCCTGAACTGTTTCTTTTTGGAATTACAGTCAGCGGGATGCCCCAGTTTCATAAGTCCCTTTTTATAGGTTTTGACTTCTTGGGCTTTTCGTTTATGATTTTTTTTGATAATGACTGCCTGTCCTTTTGATTGTTCTGAACCATCACTGTCTTTCTTTTTTCGTAAGGATCTCTTTGGTGCCATTCGTTATGCACTTGGATCAACTGAGAGACTACCCTGCCCCAGGTTATGATTAAGGGTTTTAAATTGCGAAAAGAAAAACTCCTACTTCTTTGGCTCAGATGGGTTGACGAGGGATTATCTTCCTTATAACTCCAGTGTTTAGGAATTGAAACAATGCCTGTACCTCATCAGCGGGGTCTGTTCAAAAGCATACTGTAAAGATCGTGGTATCGTTTTCGTCATCCTCCCTCAAGAGGCTTAGAATTATTATTTAAGAGTTGACATCAGAAAAAATATGGAAACAGTTTGCATATAGTGAATGCGAATATATTGATTCAAAATAGACATAAGCGATGCATTAATGGAATAACAATGTTTAACATGAATAAATGTTTGAACAAAAGGAAATTGCAACTTGAACATTCGAATGAACAAAGGTTTTCCAGTCTCAGGATTTGTCACTTCAAATGGTGAGTCTTGCAGGGGTAGTAGAAGAACTCAGCCTGGCCATCTTGGATGAATTCCACAGCTCCTTCCTCAATCAGGTCCTGGATTTTATTTTTCAGAGTCCAACAATCCTCTGTGGCATGCCCCGGACTGTCAGAATGATAAGCGCAGTGAGTGTTGGGGTCATATCTTGAGGGTGTCCTGTTGGGATTCTTAGGAGGATCCTTTAGAGTTACCAAGTTCAACCTCAGCAGCTGTTGTAAGGCTTGAGGCAGCGACACGTTGAGCTTGGTGAATTGCCTTTTGGGCTTGTCTAGCTGAAGCTGGTGAGGTTGATACTGAATTGGTGATACTGGAGCCATATGAGGAGCTTTCTCCTTGCCTCTTTGTCTCAAAGATGGTTGAACGATGATTGGCTTTTTACCCTTAGATGTTTGCCCCAGTTGGTTACCCTGAAGCAGTTGGTTGACGAGAAACCGGAGCTCATCTTGTCTTTGAGCTAAACCTTGAATGGCATTCCTCTGCCCCAGCATTTGGGCTTTCATTGCATCCATCTCAGCTTGTAGGTGTTTCAACTTTTCATCCTCAGCACCGTTCTTGACAAAGGTCTCCCTGAGAAGGGTCCTTAGCTCTTCCTGTCCCTTGGATAGATTCAGGAGGATTTCCCCGAACCGAGTCTCTTTGAGCAAGAAGGTCCTGGTTATCTAGTTGGAAGGCCATTGCTGAAATAAACAGCGAGAAAGGTAAGTGACCTGCAACAAAGATACCTGTTATGTAATGATATGTATGATATGCATGCAGTGATTTCAAGGACCTCGAGGGGTAAACAAAAAAAAATTGTTAGAATTTGGGTCCGGTAGCTTGACTGAAGGAACTTCGTGTTGTTGAGAGTCCTTCTTCAAGGGTCAAAGGCTCACCATATCCAGTGGGTCATAGCCCCTGACTTTAGTCATCCTGTCTGGCTTTGATTTCCAAACAACCTTGGTTGGGGGGAACCTTCTTCAAGTGTCAAAGCTCACCATATCTAGTGGGTCATAGCCCCTGACAATCTTTGGCTAGAGGAAAATAAATCCTCTTTGCCCCTTGCTAGATGTTTGATTTATCATGACCTGCATCACAAGCCCTTGAGATCCTTGAAATGGGTTAGGATGTATGCAATGGTATGATGTTATGTTATGCATGGGGTAATGTGAGTAACCCTGTTATGAGTCCCAATTAAGGACTGCAAACCAAAACCTGCAAGAAACTAGTCCGCAAGAAACCCAGTACACTCTGTTATAAGCCCTAATTAAGGACTATAAACAAAACCTGCAAGAAACTCAATACACTCCGTTATGAGTCCTAATTAAGGACTATAAACAAAATCTGCAAGAAACTTAGTACACTCCGTTATGAGTCCTAATTAAGGACTATAAACAAAACCTGCGAGAAACTTAGTAAGCCCTGTCATGTGTCCCAATTAAGGACTAAAACAAAACCTGCAAGTAGTTCATGTGTCAGATAAAGCATGCAAGCAGTCAAGTACGAAGGCACACAAGTCACACAAGAGAAAGCCCTTAGAGTTTAGGCCAGCATGGGGTCTGGGTATTACCCTCTTTCAGTTTGTTGGTTCATACCTGTCCTATCAAAAGTAACCGGGTTCTTAGGGGATCCCAATATCATTGACTACCCTCAATCGGTCATAACTCCAGCATCGCAATCTTTTCTTGCGGCCAGAACCATCACGAGAGTTTAGCCTCAATGGGCGTAGCATACTGCTACTGTTCTAATGGCCAAGTTGGGTCATTTAAGGTTCTAAGGTCTGTTGGTGCTTAATGACTCCTTGGAAGACCCATATTCTCCCCGTTTCAACACGAGGGATATCGGTACAGACCAAGGCGCCACACCAACGTAGCCACTGCTTCACCCATGTCGGTATACGCCGGACAGGTCCCTCACAGCTTATGCTACCTAAACAGGGTATCCCCAGATCCGGGTTAGGATCTATGTAACTCCCATGCAACCCACAAATTTAAAGCAGACAAGTCAATACAATTGAAAACACAGTTATGAACTAACCCTAAGGTACACCTCACTTTATAAGTTTAGTCCCCAGCAGAGTCGCCAGTTCTGTGATCGGTGGATCTGGAACTGACTGTTTAACGCTGGTTCGCGAAATGTCGCGGAAGCAAGAGTCGCCACCGTCTTTTATTTTCTCCAACATGGACAGGACAAAAGCATAGAAAAATTCCTTAAAGAGATTGCTCTCGGTTCGGGAGGTAGATTATAGAAAGGGAAGGTGTTAGCACCCTTTCTATCCATGGTTATCCATGGGCTCTTAGATACTTGCTCACTTGTGTTTTCAAAAATGGTTTGTTTGCTTTTCAACTGTGGGTTTTAAAAAAAGTTTCTTTGAAAATTTCAGTTCGACTCTTGTATCGGTCCTCAAGAGTGTTTGAAAAATTGCTTTCGAAAGCTTTTTGAAAATGTGTTGGTGTGAAAAGTATTTTTTATTTGTTTTGAAATTAGAGCAAGTATTTAGATTCGTCTACCTACCCTAAGGAATTCGTCTGTGTAGATGTCCTTTAAAGTAGTGCCATACCACCATTTAGAGGTAGGTAGCACCACCGTTGGAGGTGTTCGGGTCAATTCGAGGTTCGGGACATTGTGGTCACCGAGCAAAGGTAAGACACCTTAGAAGCTACCCTTATGCCATTGATCTTTTATTCCGAGGCAACCGTTCCGAGGCAACTTATTCGAGGCAACTTTGTTTTAGGCAACTAGATCAATGGACACAAGGACTCACTAAGACATCCTATAGTCGACGGCCACGTTTCGAGGGACAAGGCAACAGTGTGATCACCGGAGTAATGGGAAGATAAAATTCCTAAACTATTACAAAGGCGCGGGTCCACATCGCCAAATTTAATCCAGGACCCGATTTGACAGAAAGTAAAGAAGTAAAGTGCGAGAAATAAAATGTCCGAGTTACATGGCTTGAGCAATTACATAATATTTGAAAGAAAATAAATGTGCGAAAGAAATAAAAATAGAACGTTCGAGGGCGTTGGACCCTTTAAAGAAATTAAATGAAATTAAAAATTAATTAATTATTTATTGAAATAAAAGAAGTGTTTTTTAGGTTTTTTTTTGTATTTATGAAATAAGAAAATTAAAATTAAAATTAAAAGAAACCCTAATTCTAAGTTATTTTTAATTATTTGAGAAAAATGTTAAAGTTTAACTTAATTTACTAAAGAATTTATGTACATGTTTATTTACAAAATAAATTAGTAATTAATAATAATAATAATAATGAGAAAATTATTTATATAAAAAAAAAATGATGAAAAAGTTAAAAACCCTAATTTCTACATATTTAATTTATTAAGAAAAATATTAAAGTTTTGAAACCTAAATTAATCTAATTAATTGTTTAAAGTTTATTTACAAAAATAATAATAGTGAAATTAATATTAATAAAATAAACATTTTTTTGATTTTTCTGTATTTTATATTTATTATGAAAATTATTTTATGGAATTAAAAGAAAACAATTAAAAAAACAATTAAAATAAAAAAGGAAAAACAAATAAAAATTAAAAATTGAGCAAACCATAGGGGGTGTCTGGCCCAAGGGGAGGTTTTTTGAAGTATTGACTCCTGAGTACCGTGGTCTGCATTCTTTGGCCATTGGATTGAGTTTCATGCATAAGTTGTTCTACTTTGGCCATTTGGCTTTTGGCTTTTGGCCATTTGTGTTCTGGCTTCAACGTTCCTTTAATGTCTGGCTTAATGTCTGCCTCGCCATGTATTTGACTTTTGGCTTTTGGCCTTTTGGCTTTTGACTTTTGACCATTTGGCTTTTGGCCTCAACGTCCCTTAATGAACCTGCATGGGATCCTGTCTAAACCTGTAGTGTTGAATCTCATGAAAACATTAAATAAAATCATAAAATGCAAATAAAGCCAATATATGAAGAAATTTAATGTTTAGGCACAATATGGCATGTATGAATGATTATACCCTTTTGATCATGGAGATCAAATCAACCTTACCCTTACTGGAAAAGTAGTGACATGAATGATTTTATGCCCTTTGGATCATGGAGATCAAGCCAGCCTTACCCTTACTGAAGAGGTAATAAGATGTTGGTTTGTAACTGAGATGGCTTTGTTTGTAGTGAGAGAGGGATTTGTAATAAGGATTTCAAGGTTTTAGGGTTCTTGAAAGAGTTTGATATTCCAACAGTGTTGTGGCAAGGTTTTTTCTCTCTTTTTCTCTTCTCCTTTTTTTCTCTCTTTTTTTTCTTTTTTTTCTTTTTCTGGTTTGTGTGAAAAGAAGGTGATTATATAATGAAAATTAGGGTAAAGCAAATGGGCTTTGAATGTGCAATTGGGCCTCCAATATTCACTTGAATTCGTCACTTTCCAGGCTAAATCGCAGGGACTTAAGTGCATTTTTTGAAGTTGAAATGTGAAAACAAAATGTAGCCGACATCGAGAACTAACTCCTGTCCGAAAATCGACTCAATCGGATAAACGGTGAATTAGTTATGAATTTTTGAAGTTTCAGCTCAGACAAACTTATTTTGGGCTCCAGTGTCGACTCTGACACGTTCTTCAATAAAAAAATGGTATTGATCGGTGCATAATCCGGTCTCGACTTTTGAAGCAAAGTTGTAGATCTACGAGTCAGGGACCTTGTGTAAAAATATGAGCCCAATCCGATAAAAATTGACCGAGTTATGAATTTTCGAAGTTTCGGCCCAGATGAAATAATATTCAGCATTCAGGATTTTCAGCATGTCACGCACTCTGAGCAAAAAACGAAGGCCTTTTGAATACCGTTTGAACTCAATACCTTCTGTGAAAATGTAGCCAACTCAATTTGTGAAATTTTGGCACCGGAACCAGCTCGATACGATGAAAATCGACCAAGTTATGATTTTTTGAACATGACGCAAATAAACTTCTGTCACAAATTTCTGCACGAAAATACTTGATAAATCCACATTTTTGAAGACCTTCTGATCGAAATTGGCTTCCAGCCGTGAGAGATGAAAACATAGATAATGTCAAGACGGAATTTTGGCCACCGGAACGGGTTCAAAACGAGTCACGATCTTCAAGTTATGAATTTTTTAGCGCGTAAAAACTGCACTTTCAGCACACTTTTTTCACTATATTTCTTCAAGAAAACTCACACATTCGGATACCTTCTTTAAAGAATTGACTCTTGAGCCGAACCTGAATTTGAGAATATGTTATCAGAGATATCTTGGCAAAAGAATACCTGAATATGACGCGCCAGGTTGGACTTGTGAATTTTCTTGAAATGTTTTGAGAAATATGGGAGGGCAAATTTTGGGGTACAACACCCTGTCTTGTTTCGGAAATTAATCTTGGACCTGGTCATACATATATTTTCCTCGTCTTATTTCGAGAATTAATCTGTGACCTGTTTGAGAATTGTTGATGATATTCGTCTATTTATAGACTTTTATCTGAAAAATAAAGTTAGTCTTTATGCAATGTCATGATATATGTAATGCATTGCATAATGATGTTCTCAAAGTACATGAGAGTGTGCTATATGTATCTCGTATGCATATACTATGATGCTTGTAAATGATGCATGGATGCTAGATATCATTGAATTGTACCGGTAGCTTCGTATAACATCTTTGCTGGGGAAAATAAATCTCTGACTGTCACTGGGGATGAAGTATATGAATCTTCAATCTTGTTTAGAATGTCTATGCTGGGGATTCCTGCTTTCTTGTTTGAGGATACTCCGCTGGCAATGTTGAATTTCTGTTTGGGGATAGAAGAGTTCAGGAACATTGGTCATTCATTGCTCTACTGGGGAATTTAGTTCTTATATATCTTGACTGGGGATAAAAAAAGATGAATAACCTTCAGAAGTGTCGTATGACCGTGTTTTCGATATGGACGTCAACTCTTCTGGGGGAGGACAAAGTTAAATGATGTATGGCTAGGTTTCAGATTCCATATCAACCTTCTGGGGATAACAACTTGGCTACACTTTGCTGGAAAAGGGAATATTGCCGGTGATTTGCGATAGTCAGAGGAATGAACTCTGCTCGGGGAATTAAATTTCGTTGGGGAAATAAACCCTGCTGGAGAAATATACTTTGCTGAGGGAATGAGCCCTGTTGGAGAAGAGAACTCTGCAGGGGATTGCACAATGTTGGAAAAATGAACTCAGCTGGGGAATTAGATTCCTGCGAACTATGATGGGGAAGTTTTCTTCGTAAGTTGGAGAAATGATCAGACTCTTTTATCCGCTAGGGGGATCTGCTGGGGAGTATGGTCATGTTAACTACTAGAGGATGCCTCAATTTCTATCTTGAAAGCATATTAGACTTATGGGGGCTATGCACCTCTGTCGGGGATGAGCTTGTGAAGGTAACTCTGTAGGGATAATCCCATGGAGGTTATTCTATGAGGATTTTCTTGTGGGGACTTGCGAACTACTTAAACATTATCCCAACTCCTAGAGTCTTGAGTACATGTTTATTCTTGTTTTTATGCATATATTTGTTAACAGTAATCATATCCATATGCATATGTTCATTCAATTTAGTCACTAGACGTTTTTGCAAACAAAACAGAAAAGATAAAACAAAATTTAAATTCTAAAATTGTATTTGTATTGATAATTCGCCTATAAACAGGCGGTTTTTGTACATAGAGACAAAAATCCTAGTAAGAGGAAATCGTCATGAAACGAAAAGAGTAAAAACAAAACATATATCTATGTGTAAACGAACCCATCGAGTTTCAACTCTACTATTGTCTTTACGTCTTCAAGCATCTCATCCCTCGTTGTTGGAAGAAGTTGACTGAATTTATCTGTACCATTTGAACTTGACATTGGTAACAAAGCTTGTTGTAAGTAAATGATCCAACGGGACATAGTCGTACGCTTTAATCCCTAACTTTTTCCTGGACCGCCCTTTTGGGTTTTCAGTCCACCGGGATACCCTTTTTTACCCAGGCTGCCTTTTCAGGTTTTTGACTTACCGAGTGTACAATCTTTTTTATATGTCCCTAATTTTTTCCCGAACCCTTTTGGTTCGTCGGGATGCCCTTATTTTTGTCTAGGCCAGTCAACCTAGCGGGTCTCTTTCATGCGTAGTATCTTTTAACTATGTCCGCGTTCACAGGGTGCATAAAGTTTTCACCGTCCATGATGGTAAGTATCATAGCACCTCCAAAAAATATCTTCTTGACTATAAATGGTCCTTCATATGTGGGAGTCCACTTGCCCCTGAGATCATCTTGAGGTAGGATGATGTGTTTTATTACCAAGTCACCATCCTGATATACTTGATGCTTGACCTTCTTGTTAAAGGCTTTGATCATGCACTTCTGGTACATCTGGCCATGACAGATATCCACAAGCCTCTTCTCATCAATCAAATTCAACTGGTCCAGCCTAGTCTGAATCCATTGGTCTTTGTTTAAGTCTTCATCTTTCATAATCCTTAGAGAAGGAATCTGAACTTCAGCAGGTATGATAACTTCCATACCATAAACTAGGGAGAATGGGGTTTCCCCAGTTGATGTTTGTATGGAAGTGTGGTAACCATGAAGAGCAAATAGTAACATCTCGTGCCAATATTTATACGTCACTGTCATCTTCTGTATAATCTTATTGATGTTCTTATTGGCGGCTTCCACTGTGCCATTCATCTTTGGTCGATACAGTGAAGAATTATGGTGTTTGATCTTGAACTGCATGCAGAGTTCCGTGATCATGGCATTGTTGAGATTGGTACCATTGTATGTGATAATTATCTCAAGGATGCCATACCGACATATAAGGTTGTGCTTAATGAATCGAGCCACGACATTCTTAGTAACAGAGGCGTACGAGGCTGCTTCAACCTACTTTGTGAAATAGTCGATGGTGATGAGGATGAAATGATGTCTGTTAGAGGCAATAAGCTTAATTTCTCCAATCATATCAATGCCCCACATTGCAAATGGCCAAGGAGCAGTCAATATGTTTAGAGGAACCAGAGGAAAATGTACTTTGTCAGCATATATCTGGCATTCATGACAAGTTCTTGAATGGTGATGGAAATCAGTTTCTATAGTCGACCAATAATAACCTGATCTCATAATCTTCTTAGCCATCGTATATCCACTAGAGTGAGTATCGAAGATTCCCTCATGTATATCTTCCATAATCTTCTCAGCCTCCTTCTTGTCTACACAACAAAGCAAAGTCGAATCATGGTTGCGCTTGTACAAAATTCCGCTACTTAAAAAGAATTTAGTAGAGAACCTTTGTAGGAATTTCTTATCGTTGATAGATGCCCCCTCAGGATATTCTTGAGCCCCGAGGTATCTTTTCACTTCATGAAACCAAGGCTTCTCTTCTACTCCGTCAGTATCAACTTCATAGAAATGTGCCGGTTCATCTAGTCTTTCAATGGTAATTCTAGGAGCCTCGTTGTCCCACCTGACTTTAAACATATATGACATGGTAGCTAATGCATCTGCCAACTGATTCTCTTCTCGTGGGATATGCTCAAAAGTAATTTCCTCGAAGTACGGGATTAAGGTCAACACATGTTCTTGATAAGGAATGAGATTCAGATGCTTCATATCTCATTATCCCTTGATCTGAATGATTACTAGGGCTGTGTCCCCATATACGCTAAAGAACTTGATTCTCAGGTCAATAGCATCTTTGATACCCATGATGCATGCTTCGTATTCAGTCATGTTATTGGTACATTCAAAGCTAATTCTGGAGGTGAAGGGCATATGGTAACCCTCGGGGGATATGATCACAGCACAAACTCCATTACCAAGCGCGTTTGAAGCTCCATCAAAAACCATAGTCCATCGGTATCCTGGCTCAGGTCCTTCACATGGTCCAGGTTCTTCACTATATATAGCTAGCATGATATTCTCATCCGGGAACTCGAAATTCATAGACTGGTAGTCCTCTACAGCTTGATGAGCCAAATGATCTGACAATATACTTCCTCTTATTGCTTTCTGAGTGGTGTACTGAATGTCGTATTCTGTTAAGACCATTTTCCATCTGGTTATCCTTCCAGAGAGAGCGCACTTCTCGAATATGTATTTGATGGGATATGTAATACGGTGGGAGAACTGACTTGGTGTTTTGTGTTTTATCGTGATTGTTGTGGATAGCAAGAGTCTCCACCTACTTTTCTTTTATCCAATAAAGGAAGGGGGTGAAAAGAACAAGAAAGACCTTTTGAGAATTTTCTTGAGTTCGGGGGGTAGGTTATGAAAAGGGAAGGTGTTAGCACCCTTTTCATCCGTAGTTATCTACGGGTTCTTACTTGATCAGACAAATTCTCCTCCTAAGCATTGGCTTCCAACTAGGGTTTCATTTTTCACAAAGATGTGTGAGCTCCAAAGGTCTAAAATGTCTTCCATGGTCCTAATATGTATTCAATATTATCCATGACAAATTTCATACCTTGCACTACAAGTTTGCTCAGTCAATTGCTCAAATGCTTGAAAATCAACTATATTAGGTCAAAAGTCAACTGTGGTCTATATACAATCAAACTTCAAGATTTTTGGTCAACAACAACATTTTTAAGTTATATCCATCATTTGATCAAGGGTTGATCATGATACCTCAAGAAATGCTCCTAATTCATCAAAAGTCAAGAATTGCTAATTAGGGTTTCTATAGGAAAAGTCAACCAAAATTTGACCAGACATAACTTTCTCATACTTCATCCATTTTTTCCCAACCAAAGCTTATTTTGAAGATAATCCAATTCCTTAAAACTTCTATTCATACCTCAAGTCCAAGAAATGCACCATTTGAAAGATACAAGCTTATACATTACAAGTCATTTTTAGAAAGTCAACAAAAGGCACTTTTTGTCAAGACAATTTACATCAAGATAAAATATTCAAATGCAAAACTGATAAAAATGGGGATTTAAGTATACATCTTAGGCTTTCCAAAAAGTCCAAGATCATCATCATGAGATAAAAATTGAGCAAGTTATGGCTTGCCCAAGTTAGGAAAATTTGGGAATTTTTAAGAATTATGCATTGAGAAACTTGACGTTTTAGGTCAATGGCTTAATTTCTTGGAATTCAAACATCTTCCTAAGCCTATAGAGGACCTCTAAAATTATTCTTGCCATGCCTTGTATTTGCTAACTATTTCATTCATATTTATTTTAATTTATTTCAAATAAATATAAAATAAAATGTATAATATAATTGGAAATGGGCATTGAGCTTTGGGTTGATGTTTTGGACAACTTAGGCCCATAAAATTTCGTGAAAGCAATCTCCACATTCATTCAAATTCAAAAAGGACAAGATTCCATGTCTTTAGCAAAGTTACAAAATATCATTCATGGCTTTAAAACACATGTTTATGAGTGTTATTACCTCTGTTCTCTTGTCTCCTCCCTCCTCTCTATATAAAGGACACATTAGCAAGCTTCAAGACACATGATATACAGCCTGGAAAAGCTCTACAAATTTTGCAAAAAATATCAAAGTTGTAAAATTCACATTTTAGGTTCCAGCCTTCCTCAGTTCAAACAAAAGATCCAAATATATTCCTGGAGGCTCCCTGAAGCTTTTGCAATCATTACCAAGCCCTGGAACATCACAAAATGCCTCAGTAAGCTCCACTTTTATATTTTCTAACTTGTTTCATGCAGATTTGATGCATTACATGGCCAGAAGTGTACCAAACACCATCAGATCTAGCCTTCAAATCATAAGGGGTCTAGATCTAAAGGCTTCAATTTGAGATCCACCATGCGACCTCAAGGCCTCATCTCACCTGATCCAGTGTAGCCTGGGCTTAACATTCACTTGGGCCTAGCAAAATTCAATTTCAGCACCCCTAATTTTTAATTATCCTGGCCCATTTCGCATTGTTTTTGTCACTTTGCTTTATATTTTTTTATTTTAATTTGTTTTCTTCATTTATTTAATTAGTATAATGTAATAATAAAATCAAAAATATAGTTTTAGTTTTTTAATTAAATTAATTTTGTGAATTAATTAATAACTATTTTAACTATTTTTCTTTAATTAAAAATAAATTAGAACTTATGACTTAATTTATGTTTAATTATTTTCTTTAAATAATAAATAAATAAAAAGAATTTAGACTATTTTTCTTGATTAATTTTATTTTCTAAATATATTTTTAGGTTATTTACTTTCTTAAAAAAAAAAAGCAAAAAGATTTTCTTACTAGGTTGTTAGACGTATTTTCAACTTCCAGGCGCATTATTTATTTTTGCAATTTCTATTCATTATTGTACCTGTATACTGGATGTAATAAACTAATTAGGATTTTTACCGCTTTCTTTATTTTTTTTCTTCCCCCAATTTTTGTACATTGTAAACCCCCTCCCTGAAGCCATGTAATATCGTAGGGTTTTATTTTCGCACTTTACATTTCTGTATATATTAACTGCTAGTAACTAGGCGTGTATGAAAAGACTGAAATCAAACGTTAGCAAACTTAACAAAAAGACAAAAATAACTAAACATAACACACTTGCACATATACACCTCTAGGATACCCCACTTTGGTTGCCTTTAGAAATAAAACAGTCATGAGGCAGGAACGCTTTAGCGAAGACCCATAAATCAAAAGATCATAGTCCCTCGATGACCCTACAGCTGCCTTCGTGGTAAATGATCTAGTCCTTAAACAAAATTGCTAAAGCATCTCCACAAGTTGCCTTCGTGACTGTAACGTCTCTTCGAATGTCCCTCAAACATCCGATGAAAAAGTTGCCTACTCAATAATAGTAGGATAGCATTGTCTAAAGGAAAGGAGGAAAAGAACGACCCTTTTCGAGTACAAAAGTATATAGTTGTTAGAAGGTTGCTTAAAAAACATCTTTTGCACTTACACAAAAAAACTACTTTTCAAAAGACATTTTCAAACACTTTGTATAATTTCTCCACTATCCCGAGAAACATTACAAAGTTCGTTGTACTAAGGCGTTTTCAAAACATTTTCAAACACAAAGCACAAATGTATTTTTAAAAATAAGCAAACCTCTAAGAGCCCATAGAAAACCACAGATGGAAAGGGTGCTAACACCTTCCTTTTCCATAATCTACCCCCTTACTTAGAAAATTCTCGAAAAGGTATTTTTCTGTTCTTTTCACCCTTTCCTTTGTTGGATAAAAGAAAAGATGATGGCGAATCTTACTTACCACAACATTTGCAAACACAAATGCAAAATCAGTAGTATTAAACAGTCGGTTCTGCCACTGTATCACAGAACTGACGACTCTGCTGGGGAGAAATAATAAAGTGGGGTTTACCTTAGGGTCTAGATTATTTTTCTTCTTTGACTGTTTGTTTGCTTTATTTTTAAGGGTACTGTTTGGGGTTACTATAGATCCTACACCCGGATCTGGGGAAACCTTTTAGGTAAGTAGCAATAGATTGTGCAAACTGTGCGGGGTATACCGACACGGTTGAAGCGATGGCTACATTGATGCAACACTTTGGTTGGTATCGGTAGCCCTTGAGTTAATCAAGGAGAATACGGGGCCGTTGCATGGTGTCATGAAGCGTCAAATGACCTTAGAACCTTTAATTGAAAAACTTGGCCATTAGGATGTAGTGAGATGGCCGTCTTTGGTGTATTCCTAAAGTCGGCAGATACTCGATGCTACACTCATTGAGATTTGACTTTTGAGTTTTGTTTGGTTGCGAGTCAGTCGTCTATCGAACAAAACTTGTGGGAAAGATCAATGATATTGAGATCCCTTAGAACCCGGTTACTATTACTAGGACAGGTTAAGCCAACTAAATTTCAAGAGGGTACTTACCTACAAACTCCATGCAAGCCTAAACCTAAGGCTGCTTGTGTGATTTGTCAACTAGTCCCTTCATTGAGTTCAAGATCCATTCATCTCACCGTGAATCATACGAGTTTGATTCAAATAAAAACATGACCACCCAAACAAATCCATTACAAGTCTTTTACAAAAAATCACAACCGCCATTCCAATTTCCGTTCATCACGAAAATTCTAAAAATTATAAAGTCGATTTCATTACAAAATCCAATTATTCGTAATAACATTTCCATAACTTCAAAATTACATTCAATATCCGTCCATTACAAACTCATTACATCAAAAGAAAAGATTACAAAAATCCTAAACCTATTTTTCTTCAATTCTTCAAGCTACTTCACTTCATCTTCATGATTTAACTTTGTCTTGCTCCCTTCAAAATTCTTCCAAGCCCCAAGATCCAATTGAATCATGACAGTCAAAGCCTGCTACAAACCTACAAAACAACAAGCCAAAACATGTCAAAAAACAGCCCTGCAACAAGCCAAAACCTGTCCCAGACAGGCTGCTATTGCTGCATAAACCTGCAAAATCCTGCTACAAAAACAATCCAAATGACATGCTCTCAAAGCAGTCCTATGTTGCCCATAACAATCCAAATCCAGCCCTGCATAACCTGTGCATAAGCCTGTCTAAAACCTGAGATAATAAGCAATAAAAAAACAGTCCAAATGTTGTTGTCCAACCTGTTGCAACATTACACAGATTCAGTAAAACAGAAACTGCATTAGAAAGCTATAAAACATCATGACCAAAGTGTTCAAACTTGTTAAAATTCCCCTCAAAACCTCATTTTCATTTACTATAAAACAGGAAAGAAAGGGAGAAATAAGGGTAGACAGAG
The DNA here is from genome assembly GCA_948472305.1 of Vicia faba. Taxonomy (NCBI): domain Eukaryota; kingdom Viridiplantae; phylum Streptophyta; class Magnoliopsida; order Fabales; family Fabaceae; genus Vicia; species Vicia faba. Next base: position 1,209,365,364 of record OX451739.1, read on the forward strand.
ACACAAGAGAAATCCACAAAAATTACATAGAGGAAAAATTAGAAGACAGAAAAATCTCAACAATACTCCCTGCACCTTCAAATCCTGTTGCATAACCAACTTCCCACCACCTCTAAAAACACTCTTTGCAAAACCATACTCACTGCTAAGACTCAAATCCTCATCTTCAACCATACAAAAACCCTTTTAACTCCCTCAACCCTCTAACCAGGTCAAACTCAACTCTTCACTCTTCACAACACCTTCATACCCCAACCATCGCCATCATACTCAATCTCCATCTGCAACAACAACTATAACGCAACAAACACTCAAAACACACACTCGAATCACACCAAAGTCTCAGTTCAAGAAGAAGAAATAATAAGAAACAATGCAAAGAGATTGTACCTGAAGAAGCTTGAAACTGATTGACACCCTCACCCACGCTTCAACCTTCACTCCTCATTAGTAGTTCCATCATCAACTCAACAACGTAACTTCCATCATCAGCGACATCGATCGTTCTACAAATTCAAAACAACTCTAAACACCGACATCAGTACCTGCCAATCAGAAATAGACACACGTTAACCAAGCAATTTCCACAATCACCAATGCGAAGCTGCAACGATAATTCAAAATCAGAAGCAGAAGGAGGGGGATTCAGAGTCTTACATGAGGACGGCCGAAGAAGTCCTCCTCTCAGTGGGTAACCTTTTTTCCTTACTATACTCGCCCTTTATTTTCGATCAGTTCCATCATGGTTTCTATTGTTTGATTATTTGAAGCTTCCAATTTTGTGGAATCCATAAGATTTTGTTGTTATTGGCGCAAGAATTTGAAGGGAAGTTGTTGTTGGTTTACAGAGGTACGAGAGAGAGAGAGAGAGAGAGAGAGAGAGAGAGAGAGAGAGAGAAGGATGTGATTTAGAGAAAAGAGGAATGATTGGAAGGGAAATGGTTGAGTTTTGTTGTGTTGTTACAAGAAATAGAGAAAATTGAGAGAGAAGAGAAGCGGATGGTATCAGTGAGAGAGATGAACAAAAAAGAGCGATTGAGAGAAGAGGATATAAAATAGTTGGGGAATAAAGGATGTTTTTGTTCGTTTTAATCAAGTTTTTTTTGGAAAAACAAGAAAATAAATTATTTATCTTCCCAATGAACACCAATGTGACACTTCTCTATTTAAATTAGGGTTCCAAATTTTCCCCTTCACTCCTAAAACAGATCCGGGTTCGGGCTTGTTTTTTTAGCCAAACCCATTTCACAAATTTCATTTTTGTATTAATTGAAATCTAGAAATAACGAATGAAGCAGCTTGGTGAAGTAGTCTGGGTGTTAGTTGTCAAGCGTAAGGTACTGGGTTCGAGACCCATTGGGGGCATTTTTACCACTTTTCTGTATTTTTTGTCTCCATTTAAAGCCATTGACTATTTTTGTTACTTAATTAATTTGAAGGATTATAATACACGAATGAACAGATGGTGCAACAGTTAGTACACGTGTGTGAATGCTTGAGGTCATGGATTCAAGACCCCTGGGGCATTTTTACCATTATTCTGTTTTGTCCTTTTAACTCAAACTCTTTCATTTTATTTTTCATTGAAGGTGTACATATAACAGAACAACAAACCTGATTTAGTGACAAGACAAGAGAGTAATAACCCAAGGGGCATGAGTTCGATCCCTAACTCTACCTTTTTTTCTTTAATATTCTAAGTTTCAAATTTTTGCTTATTTCATTTCAAATCTTATTAAAAAATCACAAAAAATAGAATTAAGTTTAATTTTCTTTTAATTGTCTTTATATGATAGAAAACAAAAAAAATATTAGAATTAGGTTTTATTGTTTATTTTCACAAAAAATCATAAAAATATTATAGTATTATTTTGATAAAAATCATAAAAAATATTAAGAACTTAACTCCTTTATCTTTGTTTGATTACTTGGTTACATGTTCCCTTAAGTGATTCCCCGAATCGATTAAATTCACGTTGTTCATTTCGTGTTGAATTAGACATTAGGGTCGAAACTATGTATGATAACTTTAGGATAGAATTTCCCTTTTACACTCCACATTATGTCCATCTTTGCATGACAACAATGAGTTTTTTAGTCTCCCCCTTATACTCTTTCTTCTTTTGTAAATTAAAACAAAAACTTTTTTTCTTAAATAAAAAAATCCAAAAAAAAAACACTTAATCGTTATTCAAACTCATTTCTCACTTAACAAAACATTCAACAAATAAAAAATTCCCTCAAAAGGGCATATTATCTTTGTTCTACCGCGATACCAGCCATGCCTATTGCTAGAACGCGTGTAACACCCGTAATTTAATTAATTAATTATTTATTTAATTAAATTATTTTTGGATTATTTGTGAAGTTGCATGATGTTAAGAATTATAGATGTGAGTTGTTGGATTATTATTAATTAATTAGTTGATTAATAATAATTATAATATGGAATTAAAGAGAATATATGAAATAATGTTGGATTTATGCTATTGGTTAGAAGTAGTAAAGTGGGGGTGTAGGTTAGACCTAAGAGGATTGTTATATAAGGCTAAGCTGACATAAGGAATTGTTTCTAGTTGGAGAATAAGAAGCCCTATACGTTGCCCGAAAGAGTTGCACAGAGAGAGAAGCAAGCTATCCGGTGACGAGCAAAACGAAGCAAAGTTGTCGGCTAGAGTTTTTGGTTGAGCGACCTTTAATCCAGGTAAGGGTGGGGTTCTGACCTTATAATGGGATTTATGATGTTTGTTATGTAGAATTGGTCGTAATTATGATTGTTGCATGTGATGTTGCTGGACTTGTTAAACGAAGATGCCTATTCTGTTATGTTGTGGACATTTTGAGTTACGTGACTTCCAGTTTAATCGATGTGTAGGTTAGGTCGTGATGGTCGTCAGGACGTTAGGTTATTCCGAGCGATTGGCAGGAAAATTGTAAATTGTTGAAGTGGTCATTTTAGGGAGTTTCTGCGTGACTGTCTTGTATGTTGATAGGAAATATAGTTGCCTGTTACTGTGTTACTCCGATCGGTTGACCAGAAGTTATGAATTATAGTGGTGTCGCCGTTAAGACATTGTATTGTGCCTGTGTTGTTGGCCGAATTAGTGGTCGGGGAGGATACTGAAGAAGTAGGTATCGAGCAGCATTTTAGGTTGCAAGGCATGTCAGGAATTATGTGTTAGATTTCAAGCATAATTAGATTGCAGGACATGTCGAGGAGCATAGGTTGGTCGTTACCCTGTTTTCCCCTGTGCGTGTCAAGGAGTATGGATTATTCGTTAGGTTGTCCTAGTTGTTATGCATGTCGAGGGACACGTAGTTCCCTATCCCTTTTGCCCGTACATGCTGTGTTTTGGTCGTTACTAGTGCTGTGTAAAATTATTGTTAAGTTACTGTTTGATTATGTTAATGATTGAATCGTTGATTAATGTGATAGGCTTACGGCCAATGTTAATTTATGTTGGGTTGTTGTGATGTTGTGAATTCTTATTGATAATGCAAAGTTGCAGGGAATTTACATGATGATGAATTACCTCTATTTACTGGTAATAATGGTGATGTAGGCTTATGCCTTGCAATGATGATGATTGTTGTGAGTATGTGATAGTGCATTCATATGCATTTGCATACTCTGTGATAACCTGGATTGGCAAACTGCGAAGAAGGCTTATGTCTTGTTGATGTCTCTATTTATTGGCATATTTTAAGATGGGAGTTCTGCTCCAATGGTACCACATGCATTAGCATATATTGAGTCGCATTCTAAGTAGTATGATTGAGTTGTTGTGTTGATGAATTAATTGTTGTATTTTGTTGATAGCCCGTTGTGACCGTTGTTGTTTATAAGTTGTGAAGTGGTGATTTTTGCATGAAATGATTCCAATATAATATTTATCATACATTCTATTATAGTGTTCGATATCTCACCCCTTCTGTTTGAATGTTATCCTTATGTTGGTAACGTGCAAGTAATCCAAAGTGAAGGCGGTTGACCATCAGTAGTTCGAGTCGGTGTCATTGCTCTGATACATAACACTCGGAGGAATGAACGCTTGTTGCTTTAGTATTTGTTATTTCAGTTGGCTGAACTTTAAGTTGATTGTTGTTAAGTACTTGTTATTCAGAAATTGCTTTCATGTTGGATAATGATGTTATTATGATTCTGCTGCGTAGTTGTTCAAGTTGTTGATTTAAAAGATTAATTTATTTTGCTATTGGTTCATCCGAAGTTTTAAAGTGTTATGTATCCATGTTGAATGCAATTGTTTTTAAGTTGAATTTATGACATCCTGATTCAGTTGTATAATTTTTATAACTCTGATTTACATTTATATTGTCGGGTAGATTAAGGTGTTACAATGCGTGTGTTAACGTCGCCCACTAAAAAACACCAACAAACCAACATTTTCTAGAAGAACTACAGTGTTCTGATTCCTTCACGGGATACGTAGGCAAAAGGTTGTGAGACCCTCATGAATGCACTAATAAAAAATCATTTCTTTCTCCTTAGCAAGTATAGTTACGGATAGACACACCCTTAGAAGCAAACAAACAAAATGGATCCTATTGAGTACAACGGATGTGAGGAGTGCTAATATATTCCCCTTGCATAATCGACTTTCGTACTATCTCTTTTGGTTGCAAGACCATCTTATTCATCCTCTTGTGATTTTCTCGATATTTCCCCTTCCTTCGAGATAAATAAAATTCGGTAACAATTCTGTATTTTGTGCCGGTAGCTTCAACAAAGAACACTTCTGCAAAAAATGAGAATATCAAGTTAAAATTACTCAAAAAATATATTAAAATAATTAATTAAATTATAACAACAACGTATTAAAGTTACAACAAAAACTTAATAATTTTGCTTACATTCATCTACTACTCAAAACTTATTTTCTTCTTCTCCTTGCTATAGCTTTTCTGCGTTGTTTTTTCTTTATAGAGATTTAAAATCTCTTTTGTGTAAACCACAAGGTCATGTGGGTTTGACCCTTTAATACATTACATATATTTAATTTTAGGATTGTTATTTTCACCTTTATGTATTATCTACGTCACCATAAAAAGTCTTAAATATCTTTAATATTTGAAGTTGCATTTTTGAAAATACCTTAAATTACACCAAATAAAAATATTGCAAGTGACACATCCCTATTTTACTAAAAACAATTTAGAGATATATCTCCAGATTTCAGAGATCCATCTCAAATTTTTAAGAATGTGAGTTACACACTAAAAGTGGAAATTGTAACCCCCAATTTTTATTGAGTAATTTCCTTGAGAGTGAACCCACCCGATAAATGTCTACTAGCTCTCTAGAAAAAAATCATATATTTTAGGATTAATACCATTTTACCCCTGCCATGTAGGCGACTTCTGGTTTTGCTCTTTATAATTTTTTTTTTTGAAAAGCACCCTTGCCATTTCAAAATACTAACAATTTAGTCCCTAAAGTCAAAATCCACAGATAAATTCGCAGGTTTCCTTCAGATTTTCTTTCAGATTTACCTGCGAATTTTGACTTTAGAAATTAAATTGTTAGTATTTTAAAATGGCAATGGCACTTTTCAAAAATTTTTTTTACAGACAGCAAAACCACCAATATGACCGGGGATAAAATAGTAATAACTTTATAAAATTAATTATTAATATTTCTATTTTTGAATTTAATACCAATTTATTTATTTTATTTTATTTTTTCAATTTAACTTTTTATAAATAAATATTAAATTTAATATCTTATCATATTATGCTTGTTTGTAACTCATCACATATTTAAGATAAATTTTTTAACTAAGACATGATATAATAATTTATAGATTAATTATTATATTATGCTGTCTTATTAAACATTGATTTAGAATAAGATATAATAATGTTGAATGTAAAGAGAAAGACAATTAATTAGTTCATGTAACTAATTCCAATCGTTTCAATTGAAAACAATTGGAATTGATCTCTAGTCAATTACTTGTTATATAAGTAATTGTGTATCATTGTACTAGTTAGTTTTGTGAGTAACAAATAAAACATTCTTTTATCTTTTTCTTCTTCCTTATTCCATAACTATGTATCATGCTTAGCTCAAGCTTTAACATGGTATCATAGGCTTTTCGATCTAGGCTTCTTCCATTGCTTCCTTACTGACAATTCTCCATTCTGATCCTTCTGTGGCACCTTGTTCTTCTTTAGTTTATTTTTCTTCTTCATCCTCATCATTTTCTCTCTCTATTTTCTTCAAACATGTCTGCTGCAAGCTCTGTAAGCAACATCAATGGCGGATCACCATCCAAAAATCACAACAAGGGTTACTAAACCGATATTCTTAACCCTTACTTCATGCATCTGAACGAAGACCCTAACTTGGCATCCTCTCATCCTGATCTTGTATGTAAACTGCAGAAGTCCCTCTATAGTTTGAAACAGGCTAGCAGACAATAGAATAACAAATTCACTGACACACTCACATCATCAGGATATCATCAATCCAAAGTTGATTATTCTTTGTTCACCAAGCAATCACACAAAGGATTCATAATCATCCTTATTTATGTTGATGATTTGGTATTAGGTGGCACTGATCCTGATGAAATCACTCACATCAGAACTCTTTTAAATAACAAATTCAACATCAAAAATTTAGGATCATTGAAATACTTCTTGGGATTTGAAGTTGCTAGAACTCATGATGGAATTTCACTTTACCAAAGGAAATATGCTCTTGATTTAATTCATGATGCATGATTAATTGAAGCAAAACCCTGCAATACACCAATCTAACCATACTTATAATTATACAAAACCTGTGGCCAACCCTTGTCAAAACCTACATCCTATAGGGGTCTGATTGGGAGATTGTTGTTTCTCACTCATTCAAGACCTGAAATTGCTTAAGCAATAAGAAAGCTAAGTCAATTTCTTGATGCCCCTACTGATAAGTATATGTTGACAGATCTACATATGCTTCGATTCTCATAAATCACCCAGGCCAAGGACTGTTTTTCAGCTCATCATCAACTTTATGTCTCAAAGGGTTTTCAGAATCTGATTGAGGGGCTTGCCTTGATACTCGAAGATCCACTTCAGGCATATGTTTCTTCTTAGGCATGTCACTTATCAACTAGAAAAGCAAGAAGCAAAATGTTGTATCCAGATCCTCCTCTGAGGTAGAATATCATGCTTTGGCCCAAGTCACATGTGAAAGTCAATGACTTTTATATCTGCTCAAGGATTTTTCAACTTCAGTACAATATGCTTTTCATCATCTATTGTGACAATACTTCAGCTTTGCACATTGCCACCAACCTAATATTTCATGAAAGGACAAAATATATCGAGATAGATTATCACGTGGTCAAAGACATAATTCTAGCAACTGGACCATTCTACAACTTACAAAACAAATTAGAAATGATTGATATTCATACCAACTTGAGGGGATTTGTTGAATGTAAAGAGAAAAAGAATTAGTTAGTTCATGGAACTAACTCCAACTATTTCTGTTTTGACAGTTAGAAAGAATTGAAATTAATCCCTAATCAACTATTTGTTATATAAGCAACCGTGTATCATTGTAATAATTAATTTAGTTAATTTTGTGAGTAATCAATAAAACATTCTTTTATCTTCTTCTTTCTTGTTCCATAATCATGTATCATGCTCAGCTCAAACTTTAACAAATAACATTATCGTATTAAGCATGTTATCGAATTATCGTATTATGTATGTTATTGTGGTCATCAAATGAATCCTGAGTATAGTGGTATGTATTTAAATTGAAAAATATATAATTAAGAAATATTGGATAACTCTACATATGAGCTCAAATCCTCTTCATTTTCTATTTTCTTCATTTCCTAGATATGCCACATATTAAAAAATTTATGCGACTTTATAAGATGAGATAGAATACTAGTGGTGTGTCCCTAGGCATACAAAGTGTCGTTCGTTCAACTTGTCTTGACTTAGACTATGTGGTGTATTATTTTTTGAGAAACTGCAAACTTTTGAAGTACACAAAGTCCATTGAAGCTTTTAAGGCTTTAGAAAAAGTTGCAATTCTTAAGCATGGGAGAAGATTGGTCAAACATCATGTGTCAAAGACTTTAATATCTATCAATTGAAACCAAGAAAGACCAACGAATCTAATTATTCTTCAATGCTCGAGTCCAATCAATCTAGGCATTTTGGATAAAATTTCCACTCACGAACATGATAGGTAACTAGTAGTGCACATTTCGTTCGAACATGACATCAAAATCTAAATGGTGTTACATATTGTGGTAATCTAAGAGAGGATACTCAAGAAGAAGCACACTAGTCAAGACACAGAAAATAAGCAAACAAAAAGACTCTAACATATCTAACACAACCTAAAACTTTTATCAGTATCCAATCATAACACAACCTAATTTAAAGAAATCAATTTCACCGTCTAAAATTAATTAAAGACATAACAAAGTTTTATATAATCTAACATATATAAATGGTAAAATTCCAACCTTCATAAAAGTTGATGTATTTTATTAGTCTTGAAAAATGACTTTAATATTTTCATTTTGGTGGTAATTTTTCTTAACTGTAATTTTCTTAGTATATTTTTTTTCTATGAAACAATTTATAATGAAACTATAATATAAAGACAAAATTGATTTTACTTTGTAAATGAAATGAATGCTACCAAAATAAACAATTTTTTATATCTAATATATAAATAAATCATGTGTTTAAGTATTGAATTATTTATCGAAAAATATTATTGAACTATTACTATTGAAAAATAAAAATAAAGTGTTTTACAACCACCTAATATTAATCAATTGTTCTTCTAATATATAAATAATTTTCATTTTCTTACAAATTTATTTTCAAATTATTATTAAATTTAAAAATGTTAAATTAACGAGTGAAAAAGGTGAACACCCCAATACTGTTTAATTTAATTGAATATCACTATACTCAACCAATCAAATAATATGATTCAATATTACCTCGTTTTTATTTTAAAGCATATTAAAATTTTAACAAAATTTATACTAAAGATACCGTTATCAAACTTAAATTCACGAATAAAAAAGAACTTACCACTTAAAAAAATATACTATTTGTGCCCAGAGACACATTTAAACAACTTGAGTACTATTAAAGCTTCCAAATGAAAATTTGAGCCAAGTTCCTTTCGAGGAAAAGGAATTTTCAACACCTTTATTTTATTTTGTCAAGTAACAACGAGAAATTAACATGCCATTTTCAATTTATACATTGCCATCTTCTCAAATTTTAATATTTTCAAAATATCTTTTTTAATATTTATTTTAAATTTTTTATTTTTGTCAAAAAAAACTTACTATTAATTAAAGAGATCATTTTCGAAATTTGTGATATCAATTTTTGTTATATATCGAAAATTCTTTATATTTTACAAATTTTCAATAATGATATATTAGAAATTTTAGTATTTTTGATTGTGTTTTACCGAAAATTTTATAATTTTCAGTAAATCTTACAATAGTTTTATAAGTGTAGGAAGTTTAGCAATTTCCGATAGAAAATTTTTATTAAAAATTTTAAATTTTCGATAGTCGAAAATTTCAGTTAAACTTTAAATTTTCGGTTTGTATTTAGAATAAATTTTTTTGAAAGGTATGCCAAAAACAAAAACAAAAAGGACAGCTACCTCCAAAAACAAATGTATAAGCATCAAGATAATCTAAAGTATATCTATGTTCCATTTATTGTAGCTTATTGTTCATAAGAAGCAATATGAGTGCATGTAACCTTCATTAAATCCAAACCATAAATCCTCATCAATGGCACAATTGAGTCCTTACATTTCTAACTAGAATCACAATTGAGAACAACAAGAACAACAACAAAATTAAAGATTATGAATCCTTTTCAAAAGTGGGGTAACAAAACCACTTTGAAGGAGTCATCCAATGATGTAGTGGCTCACAATCACAGCCTTCATAGCACAAAAGAAAAGATCACAGATTGCAATGTTGTTCCCATATTCCACTAATTCCTCGTGATATCTCTTCATCAATCAACATTACCTTTAATTTTTTACTATCTCTCATTAATAATACTCACAAATAAATATATTTCTTTTGAGAAAATAAACGGTTTAAATCAATCCTAGAACCTTCCACTATATATTTTGTGTGCCAAACCTCATCCCTTAACTTTATTTGAAAGAGTGATCTGTCTCATATTTTCTCAAATGTATATAGTGGACATGTCACTTTCAAACTCTTATTGCTCTTTATTGAACTCACTTTTTCCCTATAAATAGGAAAGCCGTGAACAACAAACCTATGCACTCAGTTAAAGTGTGTGTACAAACAAACTCAAGACTAGAGCTTCTTTCTTTCTACATTACCACCTAGAGTTCTTTTCTTTGTGGAACTTTCAAAACATGGTTAGTTTATCATAAGTTTTTGCTCTTTTACTTTTTTTCTTCTTCTTTTCTTGAAAATATTCTGTCAATATTTTCAGGAGAAGAAAATGAGTTGGACAGTTGGAGATGCTGTGGACTATAAAGGCTTCCCTGCTGATACGTCAAAAACTGGTGGTTGGGCTCCAGCTGCTCTTATTTTAGGTTTGTCACATTTCTAGCATAACCATTCAATCTCTTTATAACTCATCATGTAACTATGTAGCAGCAACATATTTGAAAAAAGACATATTCATGTTAATGCATGTAGTATCGTGTCTGGTGTTTGTGTCTTGTGTCTGTGCCGCGTAGTGATGTAGAAACACATAGTGTATTTGAAGATGGTGTTGCATATAGTTTGGAGAATATAATCCATTTTTGGAGTACTTTCTCTTCTCTAAAAAGTGTCTTCTTTATTGCAATAGTAGCTTGGGCTATAGCCATAAACAAAGCTTAACTTTAGGTTTAAACATATGAAACCTCTTTAAAGTTTCAAGTAGTTGGATGTCATTAATGGTTTTAATTACTAACCAACTATAAAAAGTTTTTAATACATGTGTTGCATTAATAGTTTTAATTTCTCTTTAATTATTTATATAACACAACAATAACCATGTTTCAGTCATTATAATTGAATGAAAAGAATTGACAATACTTTTTTTAACATGTTTAAGCTATTATTTTTGTAATAATAGATGATATGAGAAAAATGATTTTGGGGGTTATGATTGCATTTGAGGAAGTAGACAAAAGAAGAGAATATTGAAGGACAAACAAACCATGTGAAATAAGAAATATGTAACATTTTCTTACATACTGATTGATAATAATTTCTGTCACTTTCTGTTTGGAGTAGGGGGAAAGAGCATAAATTTATATATATAAGATTTTTGATGTGAATTAGATATCAATATTCCCTATTTTTATCACTACTTTTTCATCTTATTTTTTTGTCCACTTTATAAAATTGATTTTTACTTTAAATGGCTTTTAGAATGGACTGTTTTGCTCCTACATTTTGTTCTTTTTCAATAGACTAAGATTCACTTTTTCACTTACGATATCTATTTGCCAAACAAATATTTTATTCTATTGTATATTATCTTATATTACACTTATAACACAAGAAATCAATTGTTCCAGAATCGTATAATTGATTTTGACATGTTTAGATGTTAATAGTAGAATTTTTTCTGTCTTCAGAATTGATTGTAACTTTAAATATAAATGACTATAGGTCATAATCAATTTTTATCACCGAGTAAATAAATATATTATTCTTGTTAGTTGCATGCGATAAAATGGAAGAGTATAATGTAGTTGTAAAAATTGTTACAGGGATTGAAATTGTTGAGAGGCTATCGACCATGGGAATTGCGGTGAACTTGGTGACATATCTGATGGGAGTGATGCATCTTCCAAGCTCAACAGCTGCGAATACTGTGACTGATTTCATGGGCACGTCTTTTCTCCTTTGTTTGCTTGGAGGTTTTCTAGCAGATTCTTTCCTTGGAAGATATAAGACTATTGGAATCTTTGCTGCAATTCAAACACTGGTTAGCTTTTTGTAGCATTATTTGGATTCCATTAGTATGAATGCATGTGTTTATACCTTTGAGGGAATGGTGATTTCAGGGAACTGCAGCATTAGCAATCTCAACAAAACTGCCACGGCTAAGTCCACCACCTTGTCACGCGGGCGAAACTTGCAAGCCTGCTACTGAAATTCAAATGGGAATCTTGTACTTAGCTCTATACCTTATTGCACTTGGAACGGGCGGACTTAAGTCGAGCATTTCGGGATTTGGTTCTGATCAGTTCGATGAGAAAGACGAGAAGGAGAAATCGCAGATGACTTATTTCTTCAACAGGTTTTTCTTCTTCATCAGTTTGGGAACTCTTGCAGCCGTCACAGTGCTTGTTTACATACAAGACAAAGTTAGTCGAAGTTGGGCTTATGGAATATGTTCAGTTTCTATGATCATAGCCATTTTGGTATTCTTATCGGGAACTAAAAGATACCGATACAAGAAGAGTTTGGGAAGTCCTATTGTCCATATTTTTCAAGTTATTGTTGCAGCTGTGAAGAAAAGGAAGATGGAACTTCCATACAATGTTGGAGCTTTGTATGAAGACACTCCTGAGGATTCAAGAATAGACCACACAAATCAGTTCCGGTATGATTAAGCTCGTCTTCGTCTAACCTTCTAAATGGTTTCTGTCAAGTTAGTGAAGACTAGCTATGTTGTGATCATTTTTCTTATGCGTTTTGAATATTTTTCGACTTTGTAGTTTTTTGGAGAAAGCAGCAATTGTGGTAGAAGGTGATTTTGATAAGGATTTATATGGTTCTGGTCCAAATCCATGGAAGCTATGCTCATTGACAAGAGTAGAAGAGGTGAAAATGATGGTGAGACTTCTACCAATATGGGCCACAACCATTATATTTTGGACCACATATGCGCAAATGATAACCTTTTCTGTTGAACAAGCTTCCACAATGCAAAGGAATGTTGGAGGTTTTGAAATCCCTGCAGGATCTCTCACTGTCTTCTTTGTCGCCGCAATCCTAATCACTCTCGCAGTCAACGATCGAATCATCATGCCCCTTTGGAAGAAAATGAACGGCAAACCAGGTATAAAACATTCCGTGATTTGTTATTGTTTGAACAACAAGCAACCAGTATAGAAGATTAAAGAAAAACAAACGTAAAAGACAATGAACATGTTGGTTGACCTTTGTTAAAGCAGTTCGGCCAATGATGCTTATCTCTACGACTATAGAACCGTTATAATTTCTTTTATTCGTGTCTAATAGTTTGGGTTACTAACTGAACTATGTGCTTTCTGTGTACCATAGGTTTCACCAATCTACAAAGGATTGCCATTGGACTTTTGTTATCAACATTGGGAATGGCAGCTGCTTCTCTAGGTGAGGTGAAAAGATTGTCAGTTGCAAAAGGTGTAAAAGGAAACCAAACAACACTACCAATAAGTGTTTTCCTTCTAGTTCCACAATTCTTCTTGGTTGGTTCTGGTGAAGCATTCATATACACAGGACAACTTGATTTCTTCATAACACAATCACCAAAAGGAATGAAAACAATGAGCACAGGTCTCTTCCTCACAACGCTATCGCTCGGTTTCTTCATCAGTAGTTTCCTTGTCTCAGTTGTGAAGAAAGTAACTGGGACTAGAGATGGACAAGGATGGCTAGCAGATCATATAAACAAAGGAAGGCTTGACTTGTTCTATGCACTTCTTACCATACTTAGTTTCATCAATTTGGTAGCATTTTTGGTGTGTGCATTTTGGTATAAGCCTAAGAAGGCTAAGCCTTCAATGCAAATGGGAGGAATCAATGGATCTTCACTTGAGGAGAAGTGCTAAAAGTGTGTTAAGATTGGGAATTAGAACCCATCATTATAATTGTGGGTGCTTTCTTGATTTCTAGGTAGGAAGTTATGTGATGCATCCAAAGAAAGGGTTGAGTTTGATTTAGTGTTCTTGGTGATGATACTAAAGAAATAATATGTTTAGCTTGGTTTTCTTGTGTAAAATTGTAACATATTATCATGTCTTTTCAAGCCCTTGCTAGTTTTTTTTTTCTCAATCAGGCTTGCTTTGTAATCTTTCCCTTATGTAGATTATTAAGGGATGGTTGAATTTATAAAGAGAATACCATTCTCACACAAAACTTTGAAGCTACTACTGTTTTTGTGACAAAAGATCTTTTGTACTAGGGAAGAACCTTCTGTTTTTTTTACCATTCTTCTAGTTATAGTGCACTAGAGAAAAGAAGAAATAATATAAAGTAATTTTTAGTAGAATTTTGAATTACAAAGACATTTAATTTGTATATGTTTTTTCTGTAAAATGTCTTTATTTGAAAATAAATTTTTATCATTTGTTTAAGAAAAACAACTCTGTGAGTTTGTAATGCCGATTAATGGCCGATTATAAAAGAGAAAAGTTTTCCGATTCACTATTCAAAGAATTATTATGAAAAATTAAAACTTTATTAAAAAAATAGTCACTCAAATTTCAAAAAAACAAAATTTCGCTTTTATTTATTTTATATGAATCACAAAAACTCAAGGTCTTTAAAAATGTTTCTTAATTTCATTAGATACTTTCAAATATTTTTAAAATTTTTAAAAATTCAATGAATTTCTACCATTGCCTCTCTAAGTTTCTCTATTAGGGTTACAATATATGATAGCAAGAATTATAAAGATACATATTTATGATTGTTGAAATCTAGCAAATCTATAATGAACCCAAAACACGACCCGTTAATAAACAGATTTGTGAACCAAAATGATCAAACTTAATATCTGCAAACTGCCCGAACCCGCTACCCATCTGACCAGATCGCCACTGCCACTCAGTCCCATTACCCCGTGACTCATTTGTCCAAAGTCGACTTTCTTGCGAGTCTTTAACATTTTGATTTGTGAAATTTTCAAAACATATTTTTTTCTTTTCATCACTAGGTTTTAAGACATATTTCTAAATAATAATAATAATAATAATAATAATAATAATAATAATAATAATAATAATAATAATAATAATAATAATGTTTCATGGTGGAGTCAGAATTTCCGGTGGATGATCAAGTAGTGTTTGCTATAATGGACTTGAGCTTTTGCTGAAGTGGAGAAGAGTCTGACTGGCCTACAAGATTAACACTCTCATGCTCAAGTTCGTAAGAGAACAAAATGTGATATGAGAATGAGAAAGAATGTAAATACTTGAAAAAATGACGTGTCTTTCTTCTTAACTAGGGAAGTAGTTATAAATAAAAAGCATGGAGTAAGACGGGGATCGTAGTCATATGTTAGATTGATCTGGACGATCAATAGATATTTAGTGTCTGAAATTACCTACTTCAAGAGGAAAATAAGTCAATCTATTATGCACAATCTACCATTTTTTCCATGCCATTGAGCCTTTCATCTTGGGTCTTGTGGAGACACAAAACAATTGTCTCCCAAGTCCGTGTCTCTGCTTTGTATGGAGATGGTTTGCCTTACATGCTCTAGCCCATATGCTTGGTCCTGAGAGGTGAAAGTCTTTGATGGGACGTCATTGTTATTGGGAACAAGCACATTGAATACCTTTCTTGTAATATGTAATGTTTCGTTGGGATTAAATGACATATGCCCCTTCACTAGTTGATGGTAATGCTTAATCTTCTTTAGAGTCCTTGAGTATTTTAAACGATCTTCGATGAAATATCAGTCATTAGTGGCACATGGTGTCTCGTAGGATCCTTAATGGATGAAGCTCATATAATAGGCTTCAGAAGCAATATTTTACCCATTTATTCCATTAGCAATCTAAACTATAACTTTTATATACTTTCTACCATCATTCTCTCTTGCGAGATTTGGTGATCCAATGTGAAACAATCGGCTGAACATATCATCGAGATGAAATCAATGAAGTCTCCATTGAACGTTTTTTATTCCACGGGAAGGGAAAGACGAACATCGAGTAAACCTGAGAAGGTAGAAATCACGGTCAAACGACCGAGAGATCAAGTAAGGGAGTTTATTACGCAAGGGGAAGGTATTAGCACCCCACACGCCCGTAGTACTCTATGGTATCCACTCTTGTTATTCTAATCTAATAGGTGTGGTCAAATCTAATGCTTAAGGTTTAAAGTAAAAATAAAGAGGAAATGCATGCAAATGAAAAGGAAAAGAAAGTGTGGGGAAAAGAAAGAGATTTTTATAAAGATATGCTCGATTAGGTCCCACAAAAAGCCTCCGCCTACGTATCCCTTTTAAGGAATCAGAGCAGTCGTAGTTCAACTCATTTTGTTTTGGTGGGTTTGTGTTTTTTAGTTGAACAATGTTAAATTCAATCATTCCACCGCTGCTCAACCTTTGGAGACTTATAACCTGTAGTGGAAAGGAACTAACATGCTCTTAGAAGAGAAAAGCGGATTGGCAAAAAGAAAGGAATTGGTTAGTGTTTTTTTACCTTAAAGTAGGATTTGAAAGTTGTTAGATGTTTGATGAATTTTTTCAAGAAAAGAGTTTTATTCTTAATGCAACGATGCAAAAGAAATAAAAATATCTAAGGAAGACTATCCTAAATCTATCTCTAATGTTATCATACAATGATGGCTCCATGTCAAGGATAAATGGGAAATATCTATTTATTGTTAGCATGGATGGATTACCTATCTTAAGGTCTAGCTCGAATCGGGAAAGAAACAAGTACATCCTAAGGGAGCATGGTATATACAAACAAGTGCTTTGGAAAAAGCACACAATTGGGGTGTAGTGACTCGGGGAATGGGGGTATGAAGAGAAAATGATTTAGCTAAGGGGAGCGGATCATCCAAAGCAAACAAGCGGGAGACTGATATGAAATAAAAAAGAAAAGCATTACTTTAGCTAAGGGGAGCAGATCACCGGAAGCAAATAAACGGGTAGCGAAGTGTTAGCAATGACCATTGCGAACTCCTGACAAAGTGTGGGGGTTTGATTGTGAAACCATTTTCCATGTGACCGACTCGATACACATGATCTACACAAAACCAAATCATCGACGTATAACGTGAGCTAAGGATGACATGGACAAAATGCGGGGGTCAATTGCGAACCCTTTCCGCTCGCCTCTTTTTGAGGATTTATTGGGGTGGGGGAATATGCGAGCACAAATGTAAACACATGTGTGGGATACCTACTTCAAAGGTAGGGTTTTAAACAAACACAAGTAGCAAACAAATCACATATGGCGGAATTTCCTTAAACATGTCTTTAAATAAACTAGAGGGATTTCTGACATGATCAGCAACAGAGATCCCCGTCATACATCTTTATTCCTACTTCCCATGGCAAGGAAAGCGGTAAAGTGCGGAAGTAGTAAAAAGGAAGAAATGAAATACCAAACGGATAACAATTTGTAGCAAGCAAGCAAGAAAATATAAGAAGCTCGGAAAACTTCGAGTGAGCTAGCATCAACAAACAAAGCAAGTCAGAAATCAGACGTCTAGCATAAGTCTCGAAGCAACGGTGTGAAAATAAATCATAAATAGTATGCATCAGACACCATCACAAAAGTTATCATGCATGAAAATATAGTCCAGACGAAAAACACAACAAACATGTATACTCCTCAAATCATGAGGGTCAAAGCATAAGCCCGTATGAATCGCATCTGTATCTCGCAAATAAAGCGAAACACGAATCAAGAATAATATTGATTTCGTGTTCCCCAAATAAAGTGGAACACGAATTAATATCATCATGAGAATCCTTTAGAGTGAGTCCTTGCACAATCAACACACATGCCAAAAATAACAAGGAAAAACTAAGCCAAAAGAGAAAACACAATGAAAAATGAAACAAAAAAAAAGTTGTTGATTTTTGGCCTGGGAACCCGGTTACCAGAATTTGGGTAACCGGTTACCCTAACTCTAAAGTTTGGAAAAATAACTATTGACTTGAGGTAACCGGTTACCATAACTGGGTAATTGGTTACCATAACTGGGTAATCGGTTACCCAAATCAAAAAAGCTGGGAAATGCTACTATAAGTGGGGTAACCAGTTACCATAATTGGATAACTAGTTACCTTCGAGAAGAAAGTAGTTTTTTAAGAGTTTTTTGAGATTTGGCTCATGGTTTGTGCAAGCTTTTGATTATATTGCAAGGCAAGATCATAGTTCAAGCATTTTATCAAACACGTGTCATGTTCAAATTCAACACATGATTTTGCATAATTCAAATCATAGATTCCAACAACATATGATTGATATAAGATCAAAAATTAGACTTCATGCATCATCAACAATTTGATTCAACAATTAAGCACTTTCATGAAAAATCACTTAAGTCAAATAAGCACTTAATTCATCTATCCAATTCTGGATTTACACATGATGATCAAATCGAGTCACAATTCTAGACTTAGATCTAAGTTCTCAATTCAAAATTCAATCTAAATTCAATTCATGCGTGATCAAAAAGTGCTTCTCAAATAATCACTTATTTCAAAAGTGCTTAACTCAAGAAAACTCATTGATAGAAGTGAAGAGGAGGTTTACGTATAGAGATTTCAATGAACGGATCAACAATTGGAGAATAATTTCTCTTGATCTTGACTTTTGGATCTTGATGCAATTGTTGTTGTGTTCTTGATGAAAAAGTTGTAGAACTTTGATTTGATCCTTGAGAGAATTGAGAGAAAATTTTAGAGCATTTGTAAGTGAGAGATTATGACCCTCACTCGTTTAGATATTGTTTGGTATAATCATGCTTACCATGATGCGGATATTTTCGATAGTTGTGGTAGTTTCCCCAAATGTATCTCTTCTTGGTACAAAGGGAGGAATTAACTACAATCTTGTTCTTGCACGACGACAGCTTGGATATCCGATGAGAGATAATCCAAATAGTATTCATCTGAGTGGTTTCTTTCTTAAAGAGGTAGAGGATCATAAGAAAGCTAAGGAGGAGATTGCAAAGGCTTGGCGCCATATTCACAGGAAGAGTAGAAAGGACTTGGGACCTAGAGGAGCTGTTTCTTTGGAGCCTTATCTCTGGTGGGTACAGGCAAGGGCAATTAAATTGAAGATGTCGTATTCCCGTGAAGAACCTATGCCTGATATGTTTGTAAAAACCACTCCTCCCCTTTTATATGATGTGGAAGAGCTTCAGCTTGCCCTAGTCAGGATACAGCAGGAGAAGGAGGCTTGGAAGAATAAGTGTCAGACTTTACAGATATCTTACCGAGCAGACTTGAAGGAGAAGGATGACTTAATTGAGATTCTTAAGAGTCGTGTTGTAGAGTTTATAGAGAAATAAGAGGATTTATTTTCCTCTAGAGCTCAGTCAAGACTTAGTCATTCACTTCCCGACTCTGGTAATTGGAAAATTGTTGTCGACAAGTATGCATAAGAGAACAAGCAGTTGAAGGCTCAGATTGCAAGACTAACAGGAAAGCGTTTGTGTGTGGAGTGATCTTCATCAGCTTTGCTTTTTAGGATTTTATATTCTATCTCTTCTTGTACTTTGGATTGTTGAAACTTATACTAAAAATTTGTAATCCATTTTGAAGTTATTATAACGAGATTTTCAGTATTTCAAAATGTGTTAGTACTTTAAATATTTGCAAAATTGTCTATAATTCTTTGAGTCCCTTGAAATATTAATAATAAAATAAATCATGTGCATTGCATATCATACATTATCTAGTACATATTTCTTGAATTTCTATTCATACCCAAGTGTCTTACTGAATTTCTCTACTTCGTTCAGCAAGTTGTCTCACCGGTACAAAACTCGAGCTAATTCCAGGAAGAAAATGGAGAAACTTGAACAAGAGAATTGTGAGCTGCGTGAAGAGGTTACTGCTGTGAAGGTCTGTATGGCCAATATGACTGCTTTGATGGAATCATTGGTGGCTGCTCAGAATCAGCCACCACTTGCTCAGCCTCAACAAACAACATTTTCTTCTGGAGGTCCATCAGTTCTTGTTTTTGTTACCCCAAATATTGTGGCTTAGAATTGTATGCCTCAGGGTTACCCGTGGGGAATGCTTAAAAAATTCATGCCATAAGGTTTTAATCTTGATACTCAAGCTGCTCTGGTTGTGCAAGTTGGTGCTACTCCTGCACCTCCTATCGTGCATATTACTCATGCTACTAGAAATGAGATCCACTATGTTGTACCTCTTTCGGTGAATGCTATGTCGTTTGTTAATGATAAAGTTTATCATCTTGTTCCTCCATCGAGTGAAAGTGTGGGTTTCTATGACCGGTTGGATGACTTTCAAGATCAGTTCAATGAGATGCAGAAGGAAATGAAATCCCTTCGAGGAAAAGAATTTTTTGGGCAGAATGTCAGTGAGCTTTGCCTAGTTCCCAATGTAAAGGTTCCAGCCAAGTTTAAAGTGTCGGAGTTTGAGAGGTACAAGGGAAACTCTTTCCCTCGTGACCATCTTGTGATGTATATCAGGAAAATGTCTACCCATACTGATGATCAGCGTTTTCTCATTCATTTCTTCCAAGATAGTTTAACTGGTGCTGCTCTGAAGTGGTATATGAGTTTGTACAATAGTAGTATATGTACCTTCAATGATATGGGAGAATCCTTCAGCAAGCAGTATAAGTATAATATATTCATGGCGCCTGACTATGACCGGTTGAGGGCAATGGCTCAAAAAGATAAGGATTCGCTCAAAGAATATGCACAGAGATGGCGCGAGATAGCTGCCCAGGTTGTGCCACCTATGGGAGAACAAGAGATGACCAAGGTCTTCCCGAAAACCCACCTTGGATCATTTTATTATGAAAGGATGGTCGCCGGTGTGCCGAGTGATTTTACCTAAATGGTAAGCATGGGTGTTCGTTTGGAAGAGGCTGTTAGAGAAGGGCGGTTGACAAAAGATGAAGGGACAAAGAAGTCGTCACACGGTTTCTCTCGAAAGAAAGAAAGTGAAACAAATTCTATTATTGGAGAAAGGAAGGTTAGACCAACTAGAAGGCATCAATGGTACCAATAACAAGTTGCTTCTATGACTCTAGTTGCCAATGTAGCTCCAACCACAATTGCCTATCAGAAACCATCTCCTCAGGGAAATCAAGGGTAGAGTCAGAAGAGAGAAGCTTTTGACTCTATTCCAATGAACTATGCAGAGTTACTTCAAGATTTGATTCAGAAGAAGTTGGTTCATACCAGGCTATCCCTTATTATACCATCATCTTTGCCTTGGTATTATAAGACAGACCAGACGCGTGCTTTTCATCAGGGAGCACCAGGACACAATGTTGAGAATTATTATCCTTTGAAGTCCGAAGTATAAAAGATGGTGAGGTCTGGAATTTTATCCTTCAAAGATGTTAGCCCTAACGTGAAAGATAATCCTTTGCCAAAGCATGGAGGACCAAATTCTGTAAGCATGGTTGTTGGTTGTCCAGGAGACTTCCAGATTTTTGATATCAACTTGGTTAGAGGAGATCTGGTAAAGATGCATGCTGACCTCTGTGAGTTTAGTTACTATACGTATGACCATGCTGGTTGTTATATTTGCAGTACTAATATCCAGGGATGTGATAAGATAAAAGTTGATCTTCAGGAAATGATGGACGAAGGCCTCATTCATATAATCAGGCCTATGGCAGAGTACAAAGAAGATGTGAATATGGTTTTTGGATGTCCGGGAGAATTCCAGATTTTTGACGTGGATCATATGAATGATGATTTGGTGCAGTTGCACGCTACCTTCTGTCACATGGATGGTCAAGAAGAACACCATTATGGGTCTTGCCGGATCTTCTGCATAGATTCCTGTGGTTATTCCATAGTGAGGAAGGGTGTTCAGTTGTTGTTGTTGTTAGACAATGGTACTATCAAAGTTTCAGGCAATAGAGATGATTACAATGGGATTAATGTGATTTAAGATTGCTTGACTGAAACTATGTTGATAAAAAGGTTGTTAAAAGTATTGAACCTAAGAAATAAGTAGGGAAATCCAGTGGTACTACTCTGGAAAAAGATGTGGACGATATTTGGAAGATTATCAAGATGAGCGACTACAGGATCGTAGAACAATTATTGCAAACCCCATCAAAGATATCTATTCTAGCCCTGCTAAAGAACTCTTCTGCCCATAGAGAATTTTTTATAAGAGTATTGGATCAAGCTTTCATGGAAAGTGATATGCCTTTGGACCAATTCAGCAGTGTGGTAGGGAATATTACATCCTGTAATAACCCGAGTTTCTGTGATGGCGAATTTCCTGATGAAGGAAGGAATCATAACTTGGCTCTCCATATCTCCATGAACTGCAAGAACGATTCATTATCAAATGTGTTGATTGATAATGGGTCCGCTTTAAATGTCAAACCGAGGAGCACGCTTATGAAGCTGAAGTACCAAGGAACTCCCATGCGCCCAAGTGGCATAATTGTGAAAGCTTTTGATGAATCAAGGAAGTCTGTCATCGGGGAAGTAGATTTTCCTATTGATATATGCCTGCACTTATATCAGATTATTTTCCAGTTTATGGATATTGTGCCCACTTACAGCTGTTTATTGGGACGTCCATGGATCCACGAGGCAGGGGCTGTCACTTCAACTTTGCACCAGAAGCCGAAGTTTGTGCATGAAGGAAAGGTGGTCATCATAAATGGATAACAGGCTTTGTTAATATCTTATATGTCGCTTCAAAAAATCTTATATGCTAGAAAAGCTGATATGACACCATCTGATACTACTGGCATAGACAAGTAATTTGGTGGTACCAAAGATTCAAATTTCACAGTTATTTTCTGCTGGGAATCCCCGATCAATGTAACAACCCCCGAGTGATGTAGATGGAGATCTGCCCCTAGCTATTCAGCATTTTTGGAGAGATTCTTTGCATATTGGCTTGACTTCCCCAGATTAATTAGACACTATGTCATGCCCCTTGATTATGAAAGGCTTGTTATTGGGAATGTTTTTTCCGCCTGAGGTGATTCTGTCCATTGAGGGGGTCTTCGTACACTGAATATTCATTGTGTGAATTCCTCAACCATTTAAACAATTAACCATATGCAAACAATGTCATTTAAAGAATGCAAAGATTATGTCTTTCTTGAAATTTTCTGAAAATGCATTTTTTGTAGTAAAACAAAATTTGCAAGAATGTGATATCAACTCATGATTTATAGCTAACCTTACAGGAGTCAAGATACCTTTGTAGCAGTGTGCTCTCGAACTAACCCATGCTTCAGCTAGAACTTTTAAGGGTTATAACGTGGCCTGGTTTACGGTTTAAGAGACAAAGGATAAAGGCTCAAATTTTATTTGTACCCAACCCTCTCTTCGTGATATTCTTCAGTCCTATACTCAATTAATTGTGCATTTCGAATCCCAGTTGAGTTCTGGAATGTTGGCCCCGATATTCCAGTGATGGTTCAGAAATTGAACGTTTGTTTGATAAGACAATCATTTTTGTAACCTTTTCTTTTGGTTGAGGATTTGTAGGACCTCTTTCTTTTTTTACTTTGATATCCCTATCTTTTTCCCAAACTGTTTCTTTTGTGATTACAGCCAGCGGGATACCCCAGTTTTTTCTTAAGTCTCCTTCATAGATTTTGACTTAATGGGCTTTTATTTTGAGAGATAATGACTTCCTGTTCTTAATGATTATGTGGAACCATCACCATCTTTTGGAGAGCATCTTCTACATTATTTGTCGTGTATGAAGGGAAAGCTTGCGACTGAATGCACATCTGAATTAACTGAGAAAACTACCCTGCCCCAGGTTATGATTAAGGGTTTTAATTTATGTGAAAAGAAAACTCCTACTTCTTAGGCTCAAAGGGGTTGACTAGGGATTATCTTCCTTATAACTTCACTATTTAGGATTTGAAACAACGTCTGTACATCGTCAGTGGGGTCTGTTCAAAAGCATATTGTAGAGATTATGGTATCGTTCTCGTCATCCTCCCTCTAAAGGCTTAAAGCTTTTAATCAAGAGTTGAATATCACAAAAGGGATGTAAGAAAGCAGTTTAAGCATAATGAAAACAAATTAATTCAAGACAAACATGTGCAATGCATTAATAAAATAACAAAGTTTGACATGACAATAATTGTTTGAACAAACAAAGAAAATACAACTTGAGAATTCAAATGAACAAAAATGCTCTCAATCCTGGCCATGATTTGGCATGGGAGCAGTGATCACGTTGGGAGTCTCAGGAGGGTCAAACTCAATCTCCTTGGCATCAATCATATTTTGAATCTTGTATTTAAGTGCCCAACAATCGTTAGTATCGTGCCCATGACTTCTAGAATGATAGGCACACCTTGCATCAAGATTGTAGTTAGGAGAAGAAGTCTTAGGGTTTGGATTAGGTCCTATCAACGTAATGAAATTCATCCTCAACATATGTTGTAATGCTTGAGAAAATGGCATGTTGATCCTGGTAAACTGTCTCTTAGGCTCATCTTTCCTTCACTGATTACCCCGTTGTTATGGTCGTTGCACGCGTGCTGAATTAGAGACCAGCACTTCCCCTACAGATTGGTGGTAGTCTACCTTATTATGAACCTTCTGGCCATACACAACACTGGCTTCCCTCTTACCAGTAAATGGCTTCTTCTCAGCATTAGAGAATGCAGCCATCAGGATCTTTCCACTCTTGATACCACTTTCGATCCTTTCTCCATTTAGAACCATCTCTGTGAACCCTGACGAGGAACTCTCAATCAGCAGTTTAAAGAACGGGTCTATCTGAGTGCTCATGAACATGTCTACCATTTCCCAATCATTAAGAGGAGGTTATACCCTGCCAGCTAGATCCCTCCATTTCTGGGCATATTCCTTGAAACCTTCTCTTGAGCTCATGGACATATTCTGTAGTTGCTCTCGAGTTGGTGCCAGGTCAGTGTTGTATTGGTACTGCTTGTAGAAAGCAACAACCAATTCTTCCCAGGTATGGATTTTCGTTCCTTCTAGATGATAGAACCAATCCAGTTGAGTTCCAGCCAAACTTTCTTGGAAGAAATGGACCCATAGCTTCCGATCAGCAGTGTGAGGCTGGATCTTTCTAACATATAACCTCAAGTGAAGCTTGGGACAGGAAACACCATCATATTTTACGAAGATAGGGACCTTGAACTTAGGTGGGATGACCACCCCTGGAACCAAACCTAATTCTTCAAAATTCAGACCGGGTACCCTTTGGATCTCCATGGCATTGAGTCGATCCTCCATCTGTTTGTATTTATCATCGGTAGGAGGATATTGCTCCTCAGAATAATTAGCTTCGTCTTCATCAGTACCCGGGTTGTTATCTTCATGATTATCCCCTTCGTTTAATGGAGTTGTGATATCTATAGCTCGTTTAACCGGTCCTCTGAGTCTTCTTCCCATATTCAAGATGTCAGCCGATTTCTTTGTCTTCTTCTTCTTCTCTTTGATGACGAGAGCTTTCAGTTCTTCCTGTCCCTGGGCCAAAGCCATGAACATTTGTTGGAACTGAGCGTTTTGAGCTTGAAGGTATTTTACTGTTTGTTCAAGGGCCATTTCTTTTGCTAAAATAAACAACGAAAAGATGAGAAACCTGTATTGGAAGACCTGTTATGAAATGGCATGCATGCAATGTTTTCAAGGATCTCTTAGGGTAAACAAGAAAATGTCAGAAGTTCAAATTTTCAGCTTTGATTGAAGAACTTCGTATCGTTGAGTGTCCTTCTATGAGAGTCAAGTTCACCATATCAAGTGGGTCATAGCCCCTGACTTAAGTTGTCGTGTGTTGGTCTTTTGACGGCATTGGCTAGAGGAAAATAAATCCCCTTTCCCCTTGCTAGACGTCTGATTTATCATAACTTGCATCACAAACCCTTGAGATCCTTGAAATGGTTAAGGAAATGTTGTGGCATGATGTTATGATGTGTATGCTATGCATTAAGCAAAAGTGTAAGGTGATGAAGACAAATGAGTCTAAGAAGTCCAGGTTACTAGATAATGACTGTAAACAAATCCTTCAAGGAGATCATGTTGTTAGATAAAAACCCTGCAAGTAGCTCAAGTTGAAAGCAAACAAATCACACAAGCAGCCTTAGGTTTAGGCTTGCCTGGGGTCTGTAGGTAAGTACCCTCTTGAAATTTAGTTGGCTCAACCTGTCCTAGTATTAGTAACCAGCTTCTAAGGGATCTCAATATCACTGATCTTTCCCACAAGTTTCGTTTCGATCGACAACTGACTTGCCACAAAACAAAACTCGGGAGTCAAATCTCAATGAGTGTAGTATTGAGTATCAACCGACTTAGGACTACACCAAAGATGGCTATCTTACTACATCCTAATGGCCAAGTTGGTCAATTAAAGGTTCTAAGGTCAGTTGATGCTTTATGACACCACGCAGTGGCCCCGTATTCTCCTTGATTACTCAAGAGCTACCGGTACCAACCAAAGTGTCACATCAACGTAGCTATCGCTTCAACTGTGTCGGTATATCCCGCACAGTTTCCACGATCTATTTCTACTTACCTAAAAGGTGCCCCAGATCCGGGTGTAGGATCTATAGTAACCCAAACAGAGCCCTCAAAAGTAAAGCAATAAAAGCACACAAAGCAGTTAAATAATGAACTAACTCTAAGGTAACCCCACTTTTTGTATTCCCCAGCAGAGTCACCAGTTCTGTGATACGGTGGCAGAACCGACTATTATACTGGTTTTGCGTTTGTATTTGCAAAAGTTGCAGTAAGCAAGAGTCGCCACTGACTTTTCTTTTATCCAACAAAGGATAGGGTGAAAAGAACAGAAAAAGACCTTTTTCGAGATTTTTCTGAGTAAGGGGGGTAGATTATGGAAAGGGAAGGTGTTAGCACCCTTTCCATCCGTGGTTTTCCATGGGCTCTTAGGTACTTGCTCATTTTGAAAACTGATTTCGTGTTTGTGTGTTTTGAAAACTTGTTTGCTTTATGATGACTCTTTTATCAGTCCTTAAGAGTGTGATAAAGCGTTTTTGAAAAGAATTTTGAAAGTGTGTAAGTGTAAAAAGGAATCATATTTGAGCAAGTACTTAACAACTATCTACCTACTCGAAAAAGGTGTTCTTTTCCTCCTTTCTTTTAGATAGTGCTATCCTACTATTAGTGAGTATTAAGCCCTATTGTTGGATGTTGAGGGACTATCGAAAGGGACGTTTATAGTTATTGAAGGCAACATGTAGAGATACCTTAGTAGTTCGAAAGGACTGTCATCATGTAGGCAACATCGAGGGACAAGATCATTTCTCGTAGGAAACTCGAGGGACATTAAGGGACCATGATCTTTATGATGACTTTTAAACTGAGGGTTTTTGCTAAGAGTATCCCTACGTTCGAGGGACATGACCATTTCCGAAGGCAGCTAAAGTGGGAAATACCCTAGGGGTGCAAGTGTGCAATAGTGTGCTTTTTCAGGTATTTTATCTTGAAGTTAGTGATATAAGATTAATTGATTAGTTCTGTCCATACACGCCTAATTTACTAGCAATTTATATACAAGCATATAATATAGTGCGAAAAGTAAAACCTATGACTATTACAAAGCTTCGGGGAAATTACAATTATATTTGATTGAAAATGTAAAATGCGGAAATTAAAACCCTAATTAGACTATTACAAACCGGGTGCAGTTACAATATTTGAAAAGAAAATGCGAAAAATGGTGAAGCGCGCGAATTAAAAACACGTCTAAAACCCTAAGGTATACAAATCTGTTTTTGTTTGTTTTTTTATTCTATTCAAGAAAATGTTTAAATAAGAATTATATTAATTAACCTAAATCTAGATTTAAATAAAAAAAGAAATAATTAAAGAAAATTCAAACTAATTAAAAAGAGTTAATTCTAAATTTTTTTGTAGTTTTTATTATGAAAAGAACATAAATTAAACATGAATTAAATCCTAGGTCTAATTAGTTTTAATGAAGAAAAGATGTTAAAATAATTAATAATTAATTTACAAAATTTAAAATTAAAAAAAAAAACCTAAACTATATTTTGTGATATTATTTATTTTATGATAAAAAATGATTTAAAACAAAAACAATTAAAATAATTAAACAAAATAAAATAGCAAAAATAAAAAAGGGGAAAGTAATGGGCCTGATAGTGAAAGCAAATGGGGGGGGGGGTATGCTGCTGAATTTTGTTAGGCCCAGAATCTCAGTAAGCCCAATGCAAGTGTGTGGTTTAGTGTGGTTACGTCTGGAGGGTCTATGGTAAGCCTGCATGCTGGAGGCGCTGGATCCAGGTCAACTGAGATCTGATGGTGTTGACCTGCTAGCCCATGATAAGCATAGATAGCCTGGCTACACTAGACCTGTAGGAAACTCATTAGAAAAATCAAAATTCAAGATCTGGGAATCGAACCCAGGTCTCTTCCCTTTGCACGCGTTCCTTCTACCACTCAGCCAGCCTGTTAATTCATGTACATAATGACACAATAATATTATAATGTAAATTCAGTCAAGGGTCAAATTGTCAAAACGCGCCAGATCAGATCTCGCCTGGACCAATGATAACATGCCATTTAAGCCACCTGAGTCCAGGCTGGTCAACAGTGTCAGAGCCCAACTCCGGTCACTTTCTCCGGCTGACTCAAATTTCAAACCTACAAAAACATTACAAATAAAAGCGTAAATGATACCCTACCCCCTATTTTAAGGGCTGCGATCATGATGGTGGTCTTCTTTTTGGCTGAAGCAGCCTACAAACCCAGATGCGAAGAACAAGAAACCTCGTGCCCTAACAATGGAACTTCTTAATTCTGATGTCAAAGCTTGCATATAACGGTTCAAAACATACACAAATATGATATTAAACTCAAATATGTGCAAAGATATCATTTATATGCCATGAATCGAAAGTTTGAAGTTTGAGAATTTTGCAAACCATGAGTTATCGTAGGGGGTGATTCTGTATGCTTTGGCGTTCAGGAATGGGTTGGTTCTACCCCTGGGATCCTCAGAAGGATGATGGAATGCTTGGATCTGATTGAGATTGGTTGGAGAGGGAGACTTTGAATTGCACCACACTTGAATAATTTTGAAACTTTTTCCTTGGTTTGGAGGCAGCCTTCACGTCTGCCTTTGGTCTAGGGTTGATGTGCTTATGTAGTAAATCACTTTAGGTCAACAAATATGGAGGAAATCCAATTAATCAATGCTCTTTTAAAGTGTGAAGATTTTGATTCAAATCCTTCCAAAATAAAAGATCCACTTCCCTTTTCACTCCACACGATTTTGATAGCTGGCTATGATCTTTTTGGTTTAAAAAAGATTTGCATATTCTATATCTTACATATTCTTGCATTTATTTAGTATTTATTTAATTTATTTTGAATTTATTTGAATAAAATAAAAACAAATAAAATAAAAAAACAAAATAATGCATGTACATATTTAGAGATCCTTAGATACATCATGAACACGTTTGGACTCTAAAAACTGGGCCCAATAGCTAAAAAATACAAATTTGCCCAATTGAGATTTCATGCATTCCTTGAAAATTGCCTAACTTGTGCAATCCTTATCTCTCTCAATTTTGAACCTAAGAGGGTGCTCTTGGTCTTTTTAGAGAGCTTAGGATGTCATATAAACAACCTTGTGGTTTCATCTAATTTGGATCTTCCATGTTCATGTAAGAAGCTTTGACCCAAAAGGTGTTTTTTTTTTGCTTTTTGAAAGGACCCATAATGTCTGAGCTTGTATATTTCAATTGATGCATTTATTGAACTTGAGTGCTGAAGAGAAGTTATAGGGAATTGGATTCTCTTAAAAATGAGCCTTGGTGGAAAAATTTCTGATAAAGTATGAGAAAGTTATGGCTGGTCAAAGTTCAGTTGACTTTTGCTATAGAAACCCTAATTAGCAATTTTTTACTTTTGATGAATTAGGAGCATTTCTTAAGGAATAATGATCAACCCTTGATAAAATGATGGATATCACTTCAAAATGTTGATGTTTACAAAAAATCTTGAAGTTTTATTGTATATAGGCCACAGTTGACTTTTGACCTAATATAGTTGATTTTCAAGCATTTAAGCAGTTGACTGAGCAAACTTGTAGTGGAATGCATGAAATTTGTCATGGACAATATTGAAGGCATATTAGGACCATGTCAAGCATTTGTTACCTTTGGAGCTTACACATATTAATGAAAAGTGAAACCCTAATTAGAGGTTCATTGCTTAGGAGGAGAGTTTGTCTGATCAATTCTTGATCAACCTTGAGCAATTGAGGACCTCTAGAAGCATGTCTTGAGTGAAAATGAGAGGGAAAATTTTGGGGTACAACAACAGTCACTCACCTCTGGTTCTTTTGTGTTTCTGGTCACACGACTTTGTTCTTTGCTGAGGATATTTGTTTGGTAATCCCTTTTCGCTTTTTAAGCTTTTCGTTTTCCTAAATTTATCCTGGACAAATTCCTTTTGAATTTGACTCTGAAGTCCAACGGGATGCCCTGACTTTTGCCTAAGCAACTTGTTTTTTCAAGTTTCGAATTAGCGGGGCTTTTTATCTCTTTCTTTCATCATTTCCTTTTCTTTCCTTTTGAACTTGTCATGTGACTTCGAGTCGTTCTTCGACTTGTTGGAAGTGATTGTGACTGCCTGAGTCCTTGGTAGATGAGGGATAACCATTGTTGTATTGTCATCTTTGATCCTCCTGATGTGCGAGCGATAACCATTATGGTATCATCCTTTTTCGATGCACTTTGCTGATAGGCAAAGGTTGACCATTGCAGTTTTGAATTTCCTCAGCCTTTCGAAGGAGAACCATTGTTGTATCTTTAGATGTGCACTCTTGATGAGTTCTAAACGCTCAATCAGATTAACTAAACACTACCCTTCCCCGAGTTAAATGTAAGGGTTTTTTCTAACAATAAAAGAAACTCCTACTTCAAGTCTCAAAGGGGTTGATGAGGGTCTATCTCCCTTATATCTCCGGTGTTTGGGAATTTGAAACAATGCATGTACATCGTCAACAAGGTTTTACTCAAAAGCACACTATTTGAGATTTTTGGTATATTACACATCATCATCCCTCCAGAGGTATTTTACTTTATTTAACAAGAGTTAAGTACCAAAAATCAAGGAAAAATCATTAATGAGCGAATACGAATTGATTAGTTCAAGATAAACATATTAAATGCATTATGATTAATATTCAAGAATAAACAAGTTTTGCATACAAGAAAGTACTGAACAAAACAAGAAAGATTACAAACGAGAATGCAAATGTAATTTTAAATTTCCATGTTGAGGAGACTAGTCTCCATATGGGCTTGCTACTTCAGACGATGATCTGGCAGTCTTGACATTCACTGAGTCAAAGGAGACTTCAAATCTGGCTGGCTGGCCCGAAATTGATAGCCTTTGCGTCAAGCAGGTCTTGAACCTTTTATTTAAAGGCCTTGTAGTCTTCAATGGAATGACCTAGTGCCCCAGCGTGGTAATCACATTTCACACTAGGATCAAAATCCACAGAATAAGGAGGAATGACAAGCTTCAATGGATTGGGTTCCATCAAGGAAAGCTTGAGCAACTGAGGGGACAACTGGCCATAAGTCATAGGAGCAATGTTGAACACTCTTTTTGGCTTCCTGTCCCTTTTCTTACCCTGTTGCATACGTATATTTCGATAGGTTCACTGCTGAGGAGCATACTGAACTGGATGAACATAAGGAACATGCTGATTTTGATTGACCAACTGATTTTCACAACTTGTAAATGACAGCCGATGAGAACTTTCTGGGAGTATAAGTTATGGACGATTTGACTCAAGTCGTGAGATTTAAATTTGAAAAGGATAAGGCATAACTCTATTCTCTGTAGCAGTTAGCATAGGATTGATTTGCACGCTCAGATCTTCGGGAGTGAGAAGAATTGTCCCTGCATCAAATAAATCCTGGACTCGGTGCTTAAAATCTATGCAAGCTTCAGTATCATGACGAGGTGCCCCATAATGGAATTCACACCTATCACTATTGTCAAAGCCATGCAAGAGCCTTTCGCGCATAGTAAATATTTAGAGTTTAATAAAATGAAATCCTAGAAAGCAAGGAAGCAACTGTGCATACAACATTGGAATAGGATCAAATTGTCATTCAGGCTATTTTGGCCTCTACTGACGGACATTTCCCTTTGGGTCCTCTTGGGAAACGAAAACTAGTTGTGGATGAGAAGATCCTAGAATGAAAGGTCATGGAGGATATGCTTCCTGACTTGAAAGAGTCCCTAGATTATGGGGAGGAATGGTAACTCCTATTGCAACAAGTATAGAACCATCTTTTTTCCTCAACATTGTCCCCCAAACTTCCATAACCAAACTCAACCTAGCCTTCAACTGAGTGTTCTCCTCTCTCAAGAGTTCTTGCCTGCGGGCCAAATCCTGCATGTCTAGCATCAAAAACCCCATATGCTCTTTAATCGCATCCAATTCCTCACGAAGTTGTTCCATATCTTGAATCTGATCACAGAGCGGCGAGAAGTCAAGATTTGTAGTTCTGAAAAGAAAACACCGAGTTTGAATAAAGATTCCCCATTCTGAGTACCTCAATGGATGCATGAAGATGAATGAAGATGCATAATGTGAATGAGCGAATGAAATGCCATGTTCAAACATTTTCAAGGAACCCATAAGCTTTTAACTTGATTTTGATCCGATAAAAGATGGATAGCCGCAAGATAAGGCTCATAAGCACGGTTCCTTGGAAATAGAAAGAACATATGTGTTAACTTTTTCATGCATACAATTTTTCACATTTCCTTTTGCGTAAAATAAATATGATATGGTGCAAGTGTAATGGTCATGTGATCAAGGTTTCCATACCAAGAGATATTTTCTATGCCGCTTCTGAGCATGCTGAGAAAACTAGGATCAAAGGTCCGGGACACAATCCAAAAGAACCTCTGAAAACCAAATCAGAAACTCATAAAATAAATTTGAGACACACATAGTCACCAACAGAACATAACAACCATCTGTACCTGTAAGATATATTCCCGCCCTACTCACGGGTCAAATCTAGGTCAGGGTAAGCAAGGGTAACTCAAAATCCCGAGTCCATTTAGAGAGTACCATTACCATACACCTACGTGATAATGATGGCATCATGGGACCTCATCTGAGCGTGGATGACATAATCTAATAGGGATATCTACATCCCCTACCGGTCATGTTACACTATATTCCTAGTGTTCCTATTGTTTGTCACTTGGCCTGGGTACTGGGCCTTTTACCTCTTGTAACACCCACCCCTTATGAAACAGAGACAACATAGCAGAAGTATATGGGATACAATAAAATGCAACGCACATATATGCTCAGGTAAACATGTATGAACAAATAAACTGAAAGCATAAAAATAAACATCCAAAGAAAAGAATACAAGAGCTAGGAGCGACTCCGGGATGGACCAACATTTGGTCAATCTTTCCCCAGTGAAGTCACCAGCTGAAACAACCGGCCGAACACATCATTGAGATGAAATCAATAAAGTCACCATCAAACATTTTTTATCCCACGGGAAAGGAAAGGCAAACATCGATTAAACATGAGAAGGGAGAAATCACGGTTAAATGACCGAGAGATCAAGTAAGAAAGTTTGTTATGTGAGGGGAAGGTATTAGCACCCCGCACGATCATAGTACTCTACGGTATCCACTATTGTTATTCTAATCTAACGGGTGTGGTCAAATCTAATGCTTAAGGTTTAAAGTAAAAAATAAAGAGGAAATGCATGCAAAAGAAAAGGAAAAGAAAGTGTGGGGTAAAAGAAACAGATTTTTACAAAGATATGCTCGATTAGCCCCACAAAAAGCCTCCACCTACATATTCCTTTTAGGGAATCAGAGCAGTTGTAGTTCTACTCATTTGTTTTGGTGGGTTTGTGTTTTTTAGTTGAACAATTTTAAATTCAATCATTCCACCGCTGCTCGACCTTTGGAGATTATGACCTTTAGTGGAAAGGAACTAACATGCTCTTAGAAGAGAAAAGGCGATTGGCAAAAAGAAAGGAATTGGTTAGTGTTTTTTACCTTAAAGTAGGATTTGAAAGTTGTTAGATGTTAATACATTTTTTTGACAAAAAGAGTTTTAGTCTTAATGCAAGGATGAAAAAGAAAGGAAAAACATATAAGGAAGACTATCCTAAATCTATCTCTAATGTTATCATACAATGATGGCCCCATGTCACGGATAAAGGGGAAATATCTACCTATTATTAGCATGCATGGATTATGTTGTACCCCAAAATTTGCCCTCTCATTCTTCAAGGCCTTTCTCACAAGGATTCTCAAGGTTCAAGCTTGCACAAGTACTTTGGAATTTTCCAGTACCAAAATTAAAAGGAAACTGTCAAAAATGGAGAAAACAGATAAAAATAACATTTTGACAAATTTGGAGGAAAATAGGTCTCCTTCGATCCAGCACCCTTCTACTGACTCTAAGCCTCCTTCGAATGCAAGTTTAGGTACATCCTTCCTTTGGATTTGAAACCTCCTTCGAATCCACTTGCACCAAGGGCCTCTTGCAGACTTTACCTCTCACAAGCTTCGTTTGAGCCAAGAGATATCTTCATATAAGATTTGACTAAGTTCTTGCTTCCCTTG
Organism: Vicia faba; assembly: GCA_948472305.1. Lineage (NCBI taxonomy): Eukaryota > Viridiplantae > Streptophyta > Magnoliopsida > Fabales > Fabaceae > Vicia > Vicia faba. Next base: position 1,209,399,923 of record OX451739.1, read on the forward strand.
AAGGAACACCCTTCAACTCAGAAGTCAGGAACTTCCCTCACGCTAAAAGGCAATGACTCCCTTTATGTTTGTTTCGATCCACATGCTTCTATTAGGAAACATTGCTTCCTTCTAACACAGTCTTTCGATTGGGCAATATGTTTGTTTCGATCCAAGCTTCGACATGGCATTAGCTTCCTTCGAGTAAGCTTGTTTCGACCACAAGCTTCGACTTAGGCAAAGGCTTCCTTCGAACAAGTGCACTTCGATCTCATTCTTGCATTTGACTCAAGACCAAATCTCGTTTGCCAGGCTATGTTGCGTCCAAATCTTTACATAGTCAGAAGCTTGTACAAGGGTTTTAAACTTTGTCTTTTAGATACTACTATTATTGGTTAAAGGCTACATGCTCTTTCCTTTCATAGAGAGTACTTTAGTCACAAAATCAGATTTCAACCTGATTTTGGTCTGAGAACAAGCAACGTCAGAAGCATAAGTCACATCTTCTGCACCCCAACTGCCAAGAGGCCCCCCACATGTACTTTCACGTTACATTATTTTATCATTTATTTGCAAGGTTGGCTTTGGACAACATGTCCATTCTTTCTCTATAAATAGAGGAACATTTACAAAGCTAGGGGAGGATCTTTGGACCAGAGGAACGAATCCCCCAAATTTTCTCTAACACAATAAAACTCTCAAGTTCATCAACACTTGAGAAATCAAAAAAACCCAGAATCCCAAACACTCACCTCTTTCGATTCTGAAGAACATCCCACACATAGAAGTTTGTTCAAACTCAAAGACAACCTTCTGTGACAACTCTTTGAACCAAAAGCAAACCCCCTGTGACTACTCTTCGAATTCCAGAAACGTCCAGGTAGCAGTTCAAGTTCGAATCCCACATCCATTCAAGGCCTGAAGCAAGGTAAGTTATTCTTACCTTTGAACTTTTTCGTTTCATGGCATAATAATTTTCCCTTTCGTTTGAAACATGTACATACCATTGTTCCTTTCGTTTCCACCCTTTTAACATATTTTTCAGAGCTAACCCTTTCGTTTTTGCTTTCTGTTTACCTGAACTTGCTTTAACTGTTAAACTGTTTACCAAACAAATACTAGCATGGCCTCAGGCCATGTTGCCATTTAATGCTTTAAATGAAAGAAACGTGGAAACAGGAAATAGGAAACGAAGCTTCTGGATTCTATCCTCTTTCTCCAGGTCGAACGAAAGAGACAACCAGGAGGAAAACCATACACTGACTTCCAGGCTCAGTCGAAAGGCATTCCCTCACTGCTTTCAACCTCCAGTCGAAGAAGACAACAAGGCAGAACAGAACCAGAAGGCTTCGCCATACACTGACTTCCAAGCCAGTCGAAGGACAGAACCTCACTGGTGCTGGCCCCAATCGAAGGAGGCCAACAGAATGCAAGTCGAAGGGTGCTGCTGCCTGGGTCGAAAAGCTCATTTTCCTTTTTTTTTTTGTTTTTTTTTGTTTTTTTTTTGCCTTTATATTTTCTTGCCTTTCAATATGGTTGTAATAGTGTAGGATATTTATTTCTTGCATTTTTATTGCTTTGTACAAATGCTAGTAACTAGGTGTGTATGGCAAGATAAAACCAACAAGTAGACAACCCCTAATCAAAGACAAATGCATGCAATAAAACACACTTTGCACACGTGCACTCTTAGGGTAATCTCACTTGTTACCTCGGAAAATAGTCATGTCTCTCGAGCATGGGAGTTTTAGCAAAGACCCTCGATAAAATATCGTAGTCCCTTGATGACCCTCGATGTTGCCTTCGGTAAACGATCTAGTCCCTAAAACGACATTGCTAAAACATCCCATATGTTGCCTTCTATGACTATACTAACGTCCCAATGCCCGTCCCTTCACATCCAACAATGTGGCTTCTTACCAAATCAATGGTAAGATAGCCACATCTAAAGGAGAAGGAAAAGCACATTTAAGACCTTTCGAGTAGGTAGATTCGCTCCTAGTTACTCGCTTGCTCACAAAAAAAAAACATTTTTATACATCCACACTCTCATCTTTGAACTATTTTCGAAACAAACACTTTGTAGGCGTTCTTATAGAAACGAGAACCATTATGAAGTTCCATTTTCAAAATACTTTCAAAAACACAAACACACTTTTGAACTATTTTTCGAAACAAACACTTTGTTGGCGTTCTTATAGAAACGAGAACCATTACGAAGTTCCATTTTCAAAAATACTTTCAAAACACACACCACAAGCACATTCAAACAAAAGCAAGTGATCTAAGAAAGTAACTAAGAGCCCATGGATAACCATGGATAGAAAGGGTGCTAATACCTCCCCTTTCTATAATCTACTCCCCGAACCCAAGAAAACATCTCAAAGGTCTTTCCTGTGCTTTTTGACCTTTCCTTAGGATAAAATAAAAAGTCGGTGGCGACTCTTGCTAAACCGCAACATTTGCGAACACAAACGCAAAACCTCAAGTCAGTTCTCCCACCGTATCACAGAAATGGCGACTCTGCTGGGGAAATTTCTAAAAGTGGGGTTACCTTAGGGTTTTAGATCACCTTTACATGCTTACCTTGTTTCCTATTGATTGCTTTACTTCTTGGGTTCCTTGTTTGGGTTTGTTGTAAATCCTACACCCGGATTTGGGGGCACCTTTTTAGGTAAGTAGCAATAAACTGTGAGGGAACTGTGCGGGGTATACCGACATGGTTGAAATAGTAGCTACGTTGATGTGGCACTTTGGTTGGTACCAGTAACCCTTGAGTTGAATCAAGGAGAGTACGGGGCCGCCGCATGGTGTCGTGAAGCATCAATTGACTTTAGAACCTTACTTGACCATCTTGGCCTTTTTAGGGATAGTGAGGTGACCGAATTTGGTGCAGTCCGAAGTTGGTAGATACTCGATACTACACTCATTGAGGATTGTTTTCTTGGAATATTTTGGTCGCCAGTTAAGTGGCTAAACCAAAACAATGAACATAGAAAATAATCCAGTGATATTGAGCTCCTTAGAACCCGATTTCTATTTTAGGACAGGTTGAGCCAACTAACTTCAAGAGGGTACTTACCTACAAACCCCATGCAAGCCTAAACCTAAGGACTTGTTTGCTTTGTGTGAATATGACTGCCTGTATATACACTTGCTTACTGAAATTCTGGCAGCAGATACTCAATGTCACAGTGAATGTTATGACACCGTATCTGACTTTCTATAAGACAGTAAATAAAAACAGTAAAGAACACAGTCAATTGTTTACCCATTTCAGTGTGAAACAACACCTACTCTGGGGGCTACCAAGCCAGGGAGGAAATCCACTATAAGAGATATTAATTCAGGAATAAACCAACTAGTTTATCTCCTTCACTTAAGACCTACCCAATGCAACTTCAATCTAAGTTCAACTTAAACCTGAGTTCCTACTCACTCCCCCTCAATCACAGCAGTGATACTTAAAACAATTGACTAATGAATTAATGAAGACACTCTTCAGAACATACACTTGATTATGCTTCACAACTTTTTAATCAAGTAACACAAACACTCGTGCTTCACAGCTTTGAGTGATACATAAACCTAACTTGACTTTGCTTCAAAGCTTTAGTCAAGAGACACAAACACTCTTGCTTCAAAGCTTTGAGTGATACAAAAACCCTTACAATCAAAACCTATTCCAAGTCACTTATCACAATGATACTTGCTTGGATTACAGCAGTTAAAACTATACAGCTCCTAATTGATCTTCAGTCAAAAGAGTTACTTTGCAACCAGCATTCCTGTTGAATATATATGCAGCTGTTTCTTCAGTTAGGGTTTCCACAAAAAGCTAGGGTTAATTAGGTTTAACCTTAAGACTTGGTCACAAGACTTTATCAACCAGATTAGGGTTGAGCTAGGTTAACCCAAAGTCCACGTGAGATTCTGTTCTGGAAGGAATGAGCCATCTTCCTGAAAAATCTCAGAATTAACCAAACTGCATATTTGTTAGATCAGTACAGGATGTCTTAACATTTGTTATGACATCAGAATTCCTGTTTACTGATTTTGGTAGAAGGCAATAAATGTGATCATTGCAAAATGCTCAGATACACACTTATAAACAGTAGCTACTGTATGCCATACTTTTTCTGCATAAAGTACCTAATAATCCAGAATGTTATGACATCAGTCATGACATTTACACACCTGGTTTTACCAAAAATACATGCCAATAACTAAACACTTACAAACTCCCCCTTTGGCAGATTTTTGGCTAAAACCCCTAAGCAATCAGAGAATAGAGAGCAGCAGAATGAATATGACTGCAGAAAAAATATGATGTCTACCAAGTAATTAACACAAAATATCTCCCCCTCTTTAGCCACAAATAGGCCAAAGATACATGTACTTATATGTTATACAGTCATCCAAAATAAGTAATAAAAACAACAAATAAAATCTGAAAACACTTGCAAACTCAACAGGAACCATCATCAGGCTTGTCAACTCCACCAAACTTTAAGCACTGTCATCTTCAGAGGAGCTACTTTCTTCAGCATTGAGCTGATCTTCAGCAGCACCCTCTTCCCTTTTGTTTCCTTCAGTCTCCTCCTGTTCCAACTAGAGAGAGAACTTTGATTGAGAGCATGGGATTTGTTGCAGAGTCGAGAGAGGAAGGAGGCAAATGAGTGTCTATTCAGCTTCTTAATAATTATGAAAGAAATGGGAAAGCATATGATTAACCGAATCAAAATAGACTTAACAAAAATAACTCCTTCAACCCTTGTTTTAAGCAAAATTAATTGCTACAATTCCTCCTGTTGGCAAATACCCAACTTGCCCCTCAAGTTTCAAATTGATTTGCATCAAGTGCCTTGGTAAAAATGTCAGCCAGCTGTAGCTCAATGGCAACATGTTCCAGTTTAATCGTCTTCTCTTCTACAAGATCTCTGATAAAGTGATGTCTTATGTCAATATGCTTGGTCCTGCTATGCTGAATAGGATTCTTGGAAATGTTGATTGTACTCAGATTGTCGCAGTACAATGTCATAACATCTTGTGTGACATTATACTCAGTAAGCATCTATTTCATCCAGATCATTTAAGAACAGCTACTACCAGCTGCAATGTATTCAACTTCAGCAGTAGAGAGAGACACACAGTTCTATTTCTTGCTGAACCAGGAGACCAGATTATTTCCTAAGAAGAAACATCCTCCAGAGGTGCTTTTTCTATGATCAGCACTTCCAGCCCAATCAACATCACAATAACCAGTCAGAGTTGGTTCACAACCATGAGAGTATAGCAAGCCATAGTTGTAAGTTCCACTTACATACTTCAAAATTCTCTTTACTTGGTTGATATGACTGACTTTAGGATCAGCTTGGTATCTTGCACAAACTCCAACTACAAAAGCAATGTCAGGTCTACTGGCTGTTAAGTACAGCAAACTTCCTATCATGCTTATGTACAGACTTTGGTCCACCTTAACCCCACTTGAATCTTTGGATAGCTTTAAATGAGTAGGTGCAGGGGTCCTTTTGTGACTGGTATTCTCCATACCAAACTTCTTGACAATGTTCTTTGCATACTTGCTTTGAGATAGAAAGATTGAGTCCTCCATCTGTGAGACTTGCAGTCCAAGAAAATAAGTCAGTTCTCCCATGAGACTCATTTCGAATTCAACCTTCATCTGGTCAGCAAAATGTTTAACCATTTGTTCTGACATTCCCCCAAACACTATGTCATCAACATATATTTGAGCTACCATTAACTTCCCTCCTTCATTTTTGACAAAGAGGGTTTTATCCAAGCCTCCTTTTCTGTATCCTTTGTCTGAGAGAAATTTTGTTAACCTGTCATACCATGCTCTAGGAGCTTGTTTCAGGCTATATAGAGCTTTCCTCAATTTGTAGACATGATCAGGGTGGTTTGGATCCACAAAACCTTTAGGCTGTTCCACATAAACTTCTTCATTTAAGTACCCATTTAGGAAGGCACTTTTTACATCCATCTGAAACAGCTTGAACTTCAGGAGACAAGCAATTCCCAATAGGAGTCTGGTAGATTCCAGTCTGGCTACAGGGGCAAAGGTCTCATCAAAATCAACCCCTTCAACTTGAGTGTATCCTTGGGCAACAAGTCTTGCCTTATTCCTAGTGACAACTCCTTCAACATCTGATTTGTTCTTGTATATCCATTTTGTGCCTATGATGTTTGTTCCCTCTGGTCTAGGAACTAACTCCCAAACTTCATGTTGCTTAAATTGGTTCAATTCATCTTGCATTGCACCAATCCAGTATTCATCAGTTAAGGCCTCCTTAACATTTCTTGGTTCAATTTTAGACACAAAGCAAGAGTTTGAGATGATTTCTCTAGATCTTGTAATGACTCCACTATTTGGATCCCCTATAATGAGTTCTTTAGGATGATCTTTCTGAATTCTGATGGAAGGGATTTTGCTAGCTTCCTTGGATTCAGAGTCTACTGTAGTGGTGTTAGGAAGGTCATTCTGTTGAGTTAGAGTCTCAAAGAATGTCTCAACATTACAAGGAACATCTGTTTCTTCATGATAATCATCAACTATGACATTTATTGATTCCATCATGACTTTGGTCCTGGAATTGAATACCCTATAAGCTCTGCTGTTGGAGGAGTATCCTAGAAATATACCTTCATCACTTTTAGGGTCCAGCTTTCTCCTTTGTTCACGATCTGCCAGAATATAGCATTTGCGGCCAAATACATGGAAGTACTTCACAGTTGGCTTTCTTCCTTTCCAGAGTTCATAAATGGTGGACGAGGTTCCCTTTCTCAAAGTGACTATGTTATGGACATAACAGGCTGTATTCATAGCTTCAGCCCAAAAATGAATAGGAAGTCTTTTGGCATGTATCATAGCTCTGGAAGATTCCTGTATGGTCCTATTTTTCCTTTCTACAACTCCATTTTGTTGAGGAGTTATAGGAGAAGAGAATTCATGACTAATTCCTTCTGAGGAACAGAACTCATTAAACTTACTGTTTTCAAATTCCTTGCCATGATCACTTTTGATTCTGACAATACACCCTTCTTTTTCTATTTGAATTCTTTTGCACAGTTCTTTAAAAACTTCAAACACATCAGATTTTTCCCTAATGAAGTTAATCCAGGTGAATCTGGAATAGTCATCCACAACAACATAGGCATATCTCTTTCCACCAAGACTTTCCACCTGCATTGGTCCCATCAGATCCATATGAAGAAGTTCTAGAACCTTAGAGGTGGTCAGATGTCTTGACTTTGGATGTGACATCCTAGTCTGCTTACCAACCTGACATTCACCACAAAATCTCCCTTCATCAATTTGCAGTCTTGGAATCCCTCTGTCTTCCTCCATGGAGATAATCCTTTTCATTCCTCTTAGATGAAGATGGCCAAGTTTTTGGTGCCACAGTTTCACCTCTTTTTCTTCTTTGGCAATAGAACACACAGTGGAGTAATTAGTGTTCTCAGGCTCCCACAAGTAACAGTTGTCTTTAGATCTGACTCCTTTCATTACAACTTCTTGTTTTTCATTAATTACAAGACATTCAGATTTTGAGAAGTTGACCTTGAATCCTAGATCACATAATTGACTGATACTAATGAGATTAGCAGTCAGGCCTTTTACCAATAGTACTTCATTCAGATTTGGAACTCCAGGGCAGTCCAAATTACCAACTCCTTTGATTTCACCTCTAGCACCATCTCCAAAGGTCACATAACTAGTGGTGTGAGGTTTAACATTATTGAGAAGGTTCTTGATTCCAGTCATGTGCTTAGAACACCCACTGTCAAAGTACCAGTCTTCCTTTGCAGAGACTCTCAGGGAAGTGTGGGCTATCAGGGCAGTAGCCTTTTTCTTCCATTGAGGAGTATGTGGTACCCTGTTAGACTTAGGTTTGACACCTGGGTTCTGATTAGGGTATCCATACAATCTGAAGCAGAAAGGCTTTATGTGACCAAACCTCCCACAATGATGACATCTCCATCTTTGGTACTTTTTCTTCATATTTCTCTGTTCCCGATGTTGAGTGTTATGTTGTGACATCTGCTTTGACATTTGTTTATCAGACCTGATCATCTTGTCTGCACCAGATTTCTTTGCTGCCACAAATCCTAGACCAGACTTGTTTCTCACATTTTGTCCAACCTGAAGGATTTCTTCCAATTTGTCAGTTCCATTTGTCAGCATCTTGACAGATTTGGTCATCTGGTTCAGTTTTGAGTTCAGCATTTGAACTTCCCCTTCTAGATGACTTATAGTTTCAAGGTCTGCCCTTTTTTTAGCCTCCAACTTTATGATGAGTTTTGTTTGTCTCTCATTTTGCACACAGACTTCAGTACTTCTGATACACAATTTCTTGTAAGTATCAGCCAGTTCTTCAAATGTCACTTCCTCATCACTAGTGTCACTTTCAGAGGTACAAACACCAGTTAGTGCAATAACTAGTTTGGCAGATTCTTCTTCAGAATTACTTTCTGAATCACAGTCAGACCAGGTAGCAGTCATTCCTTTCTTTTGTTTCTTAAGAAAGGTAGGACATTCAGCTCGAATATGCCCATATCCTTCACAACCATGGCATTAAATTCCTCTGCCTTGATTTCCCTTCTCTTCAGACCTTGGTCTTCTGCTGGAGTCATAAGCTCTGTTAATGTCAGAGGGGATGTTCTCAACATTTGACCTTGACTTTGGATCCATTCTCTTGATGAGTTTGTTGAATTGTCTTCCAAGCATGGCTATAGCTTCTGAAATATTTTCTTCTTCATCCTCCTTGTTTTTATCTTCAGAGTTGGATACAAGTGCTATGCTCTTGTTTTTCTTGTCAACATTGTCACTGATCCCCATCTCAAAAGTCTGAAGAGACCCAATGAGTTCATCCACCTTTAACTTGCTGATATCCTGGGCTTCCTCTATAGTAGTTACCTTCATTGCAAATCTTTTAGGTAGGGATCTGAGAATCTTTCTCACAAGTTTTTCTTCAGACATCTTTTCTCCCAATGCTCCTGAGGTGTTGGCAATCTCCAAGATGTTCATGTGAAACTCATGAATGGTTTCATCTTCCTTCATCCTTAGGTTCTCAAAATTGGTAGTCAGCATCTGAAGCCTTGACATTTTTACTTTGGATGTGCCCTCATGGGTAGTTTTGAGAGTGTCCCACACTTCCTTGGCCAGTTCACATTGATGTACTAGTCTGAATATGTTTCTATCAATTCCATTGAACAAGGCATTTAAAGCTTTGGAATTACCCAGGGCTAACTCATCTTCTTCTTTGCTCCATTCTTCCTCAGGCTTCAGACTGATTTTCCCATCTTTCTCAGTTATGGTGGGATGGTTCCATCCTTTGTCAGCAACTCTCCAAGCCTTTTTGTCCAGAGATTTTAAGAAGGCAATCATACGAGGTTTCCAGTAGTCATAATTTGTTCCATCCAGAATGGGTGGTCTATTTCCAAAAACTCCTTCTTTGTCCATAGTTCCAGAAAGTGATATCCCTAGATCTCACCCAGTAATACAGGCAGGGTGCCTGCTCTGATGCCAAATTAAATTCTGGCAGCAGATACTCAATGTCACAATGAATGTTATGACACCGTATCTGACTTTCTATAAGACAGTAAATAAAAACAGTAAAGAACACAGTCAATTGTTTACCCAGTTCAGTGTGAAACAACACCTACTCTGGGGGCTACCAAGCCAGGGAGGAAATCCACTATAAGAGATATTAATTCAGGAATAAACCAACCAGTTTATCTCCTTCACTTAAGACCTACCCAATGCAACTTCAATCTAAGTTCAACTTAAACCTGAGTTCCTACTCACTCCCCCTCAATCACAGCAGTGATACTTAAAACAATTGACTAATGAATTAATGAAGACACTCTTCAGAACATACACTTGATTATGCTTCACAGCTTTTTAATCAAGTAACACAAACACTCGTGCTTCACAGCTTTGAGTGATACATAAACCTAACTTGACTTTGCTTCAAAGCTTTAGTCAAGAGACACAAACACTCTTGCTTCAAAGCTTTGAGTGATACAAAAACCCTTACAATCAAAACCTATTCCAAGTCACTTATCACAATGACACTTGCTTGGATTACAGCAGTTAAAACTATACAGCTCCTAATTGATCTTCAGTCAAAAGAGTTACTTTGCAACCAGCATTCCTGTTGAATATATATGCAGCTGTTTCTTCAGTTAGGGTTTCCACAAAAAGCTAGGGTTAATTAGGTTTAACCTTAAGACTTGGTCACAAGACTTTATCAACCAGATTAGGGTTGGGCTAGGTTAACCCAAAGTCCACGTGAGATTCTGTTCTGGAAGGAATGAGCCATCTTCCTGAAAAATCTCAGAATTAACCAAACTGCATATCTGTTAGATCAGTACATGATGTCTTAACATTTGTTATGACATCAGAATTCTTGTTTACTAATTTTGGTAGAAGGCAATAAATGTGATCATTGCAAAATGCTCAGATACACACTCATAAACAGTAGCTACTGTATGCCATACTTTTTCTGCATAAAGTACCTAATAATCCAGAATGTTATGACATCAGTTATGACATTTACACACCTGGTTTTACCAAAAATACATGCCAATAACTAAACACTTACACTTACTTTTGCATACATGTACATAACATCATAACATCATACCATAGCATTTTCAATAACCATTTCAAGGATCTCGAGGGTCTTTTGATGCAGGGTCACGTTGAACCAGACATCTACCAAAAGGCAAGAGGGTTTTCCTCTGAACAAATGCCGTCAAAGATAAAGTGCAACAACTTGAATCAGGGGCTATGACCCACTTGACATGGTGAGCTTGATTCTCGTGGAAAGAGATCCACCGATACAAAGTTCTCCAATCAAAGATGTTGATCAAAGTTCAAGCTCTAACATTTTCTTGTGTTTACCCCGTGAGATCCTTGAAAACATGCATCCACATATCATGCATCATATCATGACAGGTTTCTCCCATACAGGTCTCCTTATCTTCCTACTGTTTATTTCAATAAGATGGATATGGAACAAACGGTGAAAGATCTCCAAGCTCAAAACGCTCAATTCCAACAAATGCTTCTGGCTATGGGTAAAGGGCAAAAGGATCTGAAAGCTCTCCTTCTCAAAGACAAGAAAAAGAATTCCAAGAAGGCAGCGGGCATCCTGAACTTGAGAAGAAGACCTAAAACCCTAGATCTTTCAACTCCATCCAACATAGGGGATAGTCTTGAAGAAGACCACAATTTAGAGATCGATGATGTTGAAGCTGACCACTCCGAGGTACAATATCCTCCCGCTGATGACAAGTATAAACAGTTGGAGGATCGCCTCAGTGCTATGGAGATTCAACAAATACATGTCTTGGATTTAGGAGACATGGGTTTAGTTTCTGGATTGGTCATCCCGCCAAAGTTCAAAGTCCCTATCTTTGCCCTGTACGATGGAGTCTCTTGCCCTAAGATGCACTTAAAGTCTTATGCCCGCAAGATTTAACCATACACAACTGATCCAAAGCTTTGGATCCATTTCTTCCAAGAAAGCCTGGTAGGGACTCAACTCGAGTGGTTTTATCAATTGGAGAGTTCCCGCATCCACACTTGGGAGGATCTAGCTGCTGCTTTTTACAAATAGTATCAGTACAATGCTGATCTTGCACCAACTCGTGTGCAATTGCAGAACATGACCATGGGTTCCAACGAGAGCTTCAAAGGATACGCCCAAAAGTGGAGAGATTTGGCTGGTGGGGTGCAACCCCCTTTAACTGACAGGGAGCTGATTGACATCTTCATGGGAACATTGACAGGGCCTTTCTTCAAACACTTTGTTGTACCCAAAAATTTTCCCTCCCATTTTCTTCAAGATTTGCTAAGAGCATGCTTCAAAATCTCCCAAAGGTTGCACAGTCCAATTGCCTCCTAACAGTCAAAAATTAGGGTTTTGGTTCTGTCAAAGAAATTGAAGTTTCCAAGGGTCCAAACAAGTCTCACATGCCTAAAAACATTGTCAAGCATCCATGTGCCAAGTTTCAAGACTCACAGCACAAAATTGCACAGTCAAAAACCCTAATTGCTCAAAAGTCAACTGCAGGGGCAAAATGGTCATTTGACAGTCAAAAGTCAAAATTTTTGGTCTACATCTTATTTTGAAGCCACAAACATCATTTGATCAATTCTTGATCATGATTCTCAAGGCATGGCTCAAAAAGTCTCAAGATGCAAGAGTTTCTATTTTTGGACAGTTGAAAAAGTCAACTGCAAATTGACCAAGGCATAACTTCCACATGGTTTATCAGAAAAATTACATCCAAAGCTCATTTTGAAGAGAATGACATTTCCTACAACTCCTCTTCACACTTCAAGTCCAAGAAATGCTCTCACAAAAAGTTATCAATCTCAACATTATAGGTCACTTTCAAAAGTCAACAAAAAGGCACTTTAAGTCAAAGACCATAACTTGAGATTGGTAAATCAAAATGACATGGGACCAAATACATTGGTTATAGGACTTCAAGACCTTTCCAAAATGTCCAAGAACATGATCAAAGCTTAAAAATTGAGCAAGATATGCCTTGTGGAAGTTGGGAAATTTTTGGGAATTTTGAAAAGTCAACTTTGCTTCAAATGCCTCAAAATTGCTAATGGGCCACAATTTCTTCCATGAAACATTACCCAAAAGCTATGCACGACCCATTGACATCCAAGAAAGTTATTTTATTATTTTTGATTAATTATTTGAATTATTATTATTATTAATTCACTTAATTAAAATTAAATATGACAAAAATAGCAAAACATGTTTTCCAAATCTTTTTGTGCAGCATATTCCCTCATCATGACCTAGAGATTTCGTGTACCACATCAAGAGGCAAGATCTTCCAAAATAGGCATGTTTTTCATGACAAAAAGATTGAAAAAGATGTGAAAAATCAAATATTAAAAACATTGATTCAATGGATTATGGGCTTTGTTTTTGACCTAGAATGATTCCTCATACATATGCAAACATAACCCTAATGCAAAGGACACAGGAGCTGCGCCTAAAACACAAGAACAACTTTGCACTTTTTTCCTAAAAATTTCAAAACTGAAAACCTAGCTAGAGCATAATTCAAGGCTGCAAAACCATTCCACTTGACTCCTGACATTACCAGGAAGCTGTTGCAATTGAAATCAGATCTCCACGTGCAAAGAATTGGTAGAATCATGTTGCACTTTTTCACAAAAAATTCATAATCGTGTTTTCATTTATATGCATTATTTGTGATTTTTAACCATTGATTTACATTAACATGGACATTCTGAATCTATTGGTGCTATTTAATTGAATTACTATTGCCTGTATGAGAAGTTGCCATGAACATATTTTAGGGTTTCAGGGACTTTGAAAGAGGGTTTCGTTCCTCTGGAAAAATTGGCCAACCACACCTATACCATTGGAATCAGGATCTTCTGACGATTTAAAACCATACCTCGCGCTCAATTTATGATGAACCATGCTCTAATCGCTATTATTGTACATTGTAATTAGTGGGGGTTTAAACCCCCCGCTATCTGTTCATATTTTCAGGCAAAAACGAAGGCACAATGGGGACGAAGCTGATGTGTCCAAACGCGAATGGCTGGTTTGAATACTGGCGCGTGTTTTCATCAAATACCACTAGCGCTTGTTTCTCTCTCATAATAATCATTGTCTATTATAATATCAAAGAAACTCAGTGGCTCAGTTGGCTTGTGCGTTGGCATGCAGGTATTGGGACCTGGGTTCGATTCCCAGGTCCCCCATATTTCTTCCATAATTTTTCTTGTAACATGTTTCTACGCAGCGCTTCATCAAGAGACCACCATACAACTCCATCTCCTGGTTTGCCACGCGCCCAGAAATTCAATCTGATGGCTACCAACAAGCGTCTACCATGTGCCTCAGTCCATGAAGGAGCATTCAAGCTGGAAAAGTCAACGTGGCCAGCTTTCTGATGGGCCTAAATTCCTTGCATACACCTCCAAATTGGGCAGAACCCCCCCCTTGTTTGTATTTTCTTTCCCTCATTTTTCTCTATTATTTATTTTAATTGTTTTTCTTTTGTTTTATTTAATTCACAAAATAATTTTCATAAATATAAAATCCAGAAAAAGTCAAAAATAAAAATATGTTTTATTAATATTAATTTCTATTAATTTTGTAAATAAATTCCAATAATCAATTTAGTTTAATTTTAGGTTTAACTTTAATGTTTTCTTAAATGACTAAAACACATAAAAATTAGGTTTTTTAGCATTTTACTCTTTTTCTCAATAATTAAAATTTTCTTCTTATTATTAACTATTAATTTATTTTGTAAATAAACTTGTCATTAAATAATTAGGTTAAATTAGGTCAAAATTTAAACATTTCTTAAACAATTAAAAACAAATTTAGAATTAGGGTTTTATTTAACTTTTAATTTTAATTAATTCTCTTTATTTCCATTAAATACAAAAAAACATAAAAAATAATAACTTCTTTTCTTATTAAATAATTAATTCACTTCCAATTTCAATTCAATTTCTTTAAAGGGTCCAACGCCCTCGCACTCGATTCTAATTTCTTCTCGCACGTTTATTTTTATTTCCTTTTTAAATATTATGTAATTGCCCCAAAGCCTTGTAATAGTAATTAGGACATTTACTTTCCGCATTTTATTCAAATCGGGTCTTTGTTAATTTGGCGATGTATAGACCCGCGCCTTGTAATAGCGTAGGACCTTTTATTTTCCGCACTTTAATTTCCGCACCCTTTAAACTGCTAATCACATGAAAGAATGTATGCCCAAATAAAATCAAAGTGTAGCTCACTCAATGCATGATCAAGATAAAACATAAACTGAAAATGACACACAATTCACACACCACTCTTAGGGTACGCCTCACTGTTGCCTTGCCCCTCGAAACGTGGCCGTCGAGTATAGGACGTCTTAGTGAGTCCTTATGTTCCATTGATCTAGTTGCCTCGAACAAGTTGCCTCGGAATAGTTGCCTCGGAATAAAAAGATCAATGGCATAAGGGTAGCTTCTAAGGTGTCCTACTATTGCTCTGGTGACCACACTGTCCCTACAAACGAATTGACCCGAATACCTCCAATGGTGGTGCTACCTATCTCTCAATGGTGGGATGGCACTACCTTAAGGAAATTTACACAGCCTAATTCCTTAGGGTAGGTAGATGACTCGTAGATACTTGCTCTAATTCAAAACAAAATCAAAAACTTCTTTTCACACCTCACACTTTCAAAAACAATTTTTCAAACACTCTTGAGGACTGATACAAGAGTCGATCTGAAACTTTCAAAGAAACTTTTTTTCAAACCCCCTCACAATTGAAAAGCAAACACTTTTGAAAACACAAATGAGCAAGTATCTAAGAGCCCATGGATAACCATGGATAGAAAGGGTGCTAACACCTTCCCTTTCTATAAATCTACCTCCCGAACCCGAGAGATAATCTCACAAGGAATTTTTCTGTGCTTTTGTCCTTTCCATATTGGAGAAAATAAAAGACGGTGGCGACTCTTGCTTCCGCGACATTTCGCGAACCAGCGTTAAACAGTCAGTTCCAGATCCACCGATCACAAAACTGGCGACTCTGCTGGGGAATACTTTTAAAGTGAGGTGTACCTTAGGATTAAGATCACTTGTGTTTTCAATTGTCTGAATTGCCAGCTTTACTATTGTGGGTACTGTCTTGGGAGTTCTATAGATCCTAACCCGGATCTGGGGATACCTTCTTAGAAAGTAGCAACAAGACTGTGAGGGAACTGTGCGGGGTATACCGACATGGTTGAAGCAGTCTGCTACATTGATGTGGCACTTTGGTGTGTACCGGTAACCCTTGAGTTCAGTCAAGGAGAGTACGGGGCCTCCGCATGGTGTCGTGAAGCATCAACTGACCTTAGGAACCTTAATTGAACCATCTTGGCCTCTTTAGGGTAGTGAGATAACTGACTTTGGTGCAGTCCGAGGTTGGTTGATACTCGATACTACACTCAATTGAGGGTTGTTTTCTTGGAATATTTCGGTCGCCAGTTCAGTGGCTAAATCGAAACGATGAACAGTGAAAGCAATCCAATGATATTGGGACCCTTAGAACCCGATTACTTCTGATAGGACAGGTTGAGCCCACCAACTTCAAGAGGGTAATACCTAGACCCCATGCTGACCTAAACTCTAAGGGTTGTGGTGTGACTTGTGTGCTTTCATACTTGACTACTTGCATGCTTGTTATCTGACACTTGAGTTTCTTGCAGGTTTTGTTTACGGTCCTTAATCTGGACTCATAACAGGGTTTACCTACATTACCCCATGCATAGCATAACATCATACCATTGCATACATCCTACATAAGGACTAATCCATTTCAAGGATCTCAAGGGCTTGTGATGCAGGTCATGATGAACCAAAATGTCTAGCAAGGGGCAAAGGGGATTTATTTTCCTCTAGCCAGGTTGATGACTTAAGTCAGGGGCTATGACCCACTCGATATGGTGAGCCTTGACTCTTGAAGAAGGACTCTCGACAATATGCAGTTCCTTCAATCAAGTTACAAATTCAAATTCTAACAATCTTCTTGTCTACCCCGCGAGATCCTTGAAAACGTTGCATGCATACATACACATCATTGCATTACAGGTATCCTTGTTACAGGTCACTTACCATCTCCGCTGTTTATTTCAGCAATGGATTCCCAACAAGATAATCAGGATCTTCAGGCTCAAGAGATTCAGTTCAGGGAGATCTTCCTAAACCTATCCAAGGGGAAAGAAGAGTTAAGGGCACTCCTCATGGGGAATCTGGCCAAGCAAAACCCCGAAGATGACAAGGACGAACGACTGAAACGTCTACAAGCTGAGGTAGACACATTGAAAACCCAGATGGTGGGGCAAAGGGCTCTCATCCAAGGTTTAGCTCGGGAGCAAGAAGAGTTGAGGACCGTGATAAGTTAACTCCATCAAGACAGATACAACATGGAGCAGCCAGTCCAAGTCAGGGACCAAGTCATTAATCAGCCTCCAAGAAGTCAAAGGTTTGGTTTAATGAATGGGCCTCTCCGAGCTGCTACTACTTCATAGGTCCAACAACGATCTCGCCAAGAACAACGGGCTGATCAGAGCAAGCCAGACAAGCCTAAAAGGCAGTTCACCAAGCTCAACGTGTCACCGTCTCAAGCTTTACAACAATTGTTGAGGTTGAATCTGGTGACGTTAAGGGACCCTCCTAAGAATCTCAACACAACCTCCCTAAAGTACAATCCTGAAGAAAGATGTGCATACCACTCTGACAGTCCAGGACATGACACCGACGACTGCTGGGCTTTGAAGAATAAGATCCAAGACCTGATTAATGAAATAGCTGTGGATTTCACCCAGATGGGCCAGGCTGAATGCTCCTGCCATCCCTACAAGATGTACCAGTCAAAGTAACAAGCCCTGAGACTAGAAGACTTTTGTTCATTCGAATGTTCAATTTGTAATTTTCTTTTGATTGTTCAAACATTTATTCATGTTAGACATTGTTATTTCATTAATGCACTACACATGTCTGTTTTGAATCAATATATTCGCATTCGCTATATTCAAACTGCTTTCATTTTTTGATGTCAACTCTTAATAATTCTAAGCCTCTTGAGGGAGGATGACGAAAACGATACCACGATCTTTACAGTATGCTTTTGAACAGACCCCGCTGATGAAGTACAGGCATTGTTTCAAATCCCTAAACACTGGAGTTATAAGGAAGATAATCCCTCGTCAACCCCTCTGAGCCAAAGAAGTAGGAGTTTTTCTTTTCGAAAATTAAAACCCTTAATCATAACCTGGGGCAGGGTAGTTCTCTCAGCTGATCCAGGTGCCCAACGAATGGCATCAAAAGAAGTCCCTCTGAAACAAAAGACAGTGATGGTTCCAAATAACCATAAAAACAGGCAGTCATTACCAAAATTAAAAAGCCCATTAAGTCAAAACCTATGAAGGAGACTTACAAAACTGGGGCATCCCGTTGACTGTAATCACAAAAGAAACAGTTCAGGCAAAAAACAGGGATAACGAAATCAAAAAAAAAAGGAAAGAGGTCACACAAACCCTCAATAACAAAAAGGAATGACTGCCTATTCAAAATAAACTATAAACATCCGAACCATCACGGGAATATCAGGACAAAAACTCAAATAAGGTCTAACGCACGATCAACTGAGTTTAGGATTGAAGAACATCACGAAGAGCGGGTGGGTACAAATAATTTGAGCCTTTATCCTTTGTTTCTTAAACCATGAACCAGGCCACGTTATAACCCTTAAAAGTCCTAGCTGAAGCACGGGTTAGTTCGAAAGCATACTGTTACGAAAGGTATCCTGACTCCTTAAGGCTTGCGGTAAATACGGAATTGACATCACGTTTTACAAACATTCACTTGTTTTATGAAAAAGAATGCATTTTCAAAATCTTCAAGACATACATAAGCTTTGCATTTTTGATATAACATTGTTTGCATATGACTATTTGTTTGAACAGCAGGGAAATTCGCACGATGAATACCTAGTGAACAAAAGCACTTCCAATCAAGGGGCAGACGTGATTATTGTCCATCATCTGGGGCAATTAAGTCAAGATCCGGAGAATCTCTCAAAAGGCCAAACAGCCAGAGGAAAATCTCCATCTGGATCACTTGGAGCGTTGGACGATCAAACAAATATCTTCTGGTAGTATGGCAACACTACACTACAACAGGGGCACCTCCCTACACTCTGAGAGCGTGGACATAGTCGGAAAAAAATACTGCGCATAATCAAAGACCCGCTAGGTTGACACACCTAGGCAAAAATAAGGGCTTCCCGGCGAACCAAAAGGGTTCGGGCAAAATAAGGGATGAAATGAAAAAAATCTGTGCACCCGGCAAGTCGAAAACCTGAAAAGGCGGCTTGGGCAAAAAAGGGTATCCCGATGGACTGAAAACCCGAAAGGGCAGTCCAGGCAAAAGTTAGGGATCAAAGCGTACGACTATGTCCCGGCATCTCGTCACTTGCCTACCAAAAGAAGATTTGTCAATCGGTAGTCACCAAGCACCGCCACAGGTAACATCAGAAACAGGGGCAATAATGAGTGGTCCAGGCGATCCGGTTGCTCTGTCAACCAAAGTACCAAGGAAAGGTCAATCAAAAGGTGATTACCATCTACCTTTACAGCTTCAGATCAACACTGGTAACAAGCCAGGAAAATTCGGTGAACGACTGATCGTGGGTTAATATCCGAAACCAAACAGGACAATTATCTACTTGATCATCCTCAGGCAACCCTACACCGGTTCCGTTTCTTTCAAAAGAAGTCTTACACGGGCTCATCAACAGGAAACCCTACACAGGTTTCCTTCTCGACCTCAGATGTAGTTTTACACGAACTCATCATCAAGTAACCCTACACCGGTTCCTTCTCAACTTTCAGACAAAGTCTTACACGGACTTATCTCAAGATAACCTTACCCCGGTTCATCAAGAAGTTTTACACGAACTTATATCAAGATAACTTCACCCCGGTTCCTCCATAAGTCTTACACGGACTTATCTCAAGATAACCTTACCCCGGTTCGTCAAGAAGCTTTACACGAGCTTATCCTGAAGTAACCTTACCCCGGTTCCTCCAGAAGTCTTACACGGACTTATCGCAAGATAACCTTACCCCAGTTCATCCAGAAGTTTTACACGAACTTACCCCGAAGAAACCCTACACAGGTTCTCTCTTTCCAAAGATGCAGTTTTACACGGACTCATCATCAAGAAACCCTACACAGGTTTCCTTCTCAAACTCAAGATGAAGTTTTACACGGACTCGTCATCAGTAAACCATACACAGGTTTCCTTCTCAGCTCTAGATACGGTTTTACACGGACTCGTCATCAAAGTAACCCTACACAGGTTCCTTCTCCATCTCAGATGCAGTCTTATACGGACTCATTATCAGTAAACCCTACACAGGTTTCCTCCCTCCAAAGATGCAGTTTTACATGAGCTCATCATCAGGCCTCCGCCAGTATCTTCTCCCACAGAAACAGGGGCAGTAATGAGTGGTCTAAGCAATCCAATTGCTCTGTCCACCAAGGTAACAAGGTAAGTCTGGCTGAAGTACATAACCAAGATATCTTAACTCCCCAGAGAATGAGCCAGCAAGTCAATGCACTCTCCCCAAGCAAAGCTATACTATCAGCCTCAAGGAAGTTGGGTATCCTCCAGCAGATCTCAACATTCCCCAGCAGTATATACAGACATTCTTAACAAGCATCCCCGGCAGTCTTGATCTAAGATTGTTCCCCGGCGGTATACCGGACATTCAGCGGAGTCACTTCCCCAATACAGTTCAAAATTTCCCCAGGAGAGTCCAGTCTGAAAACTTCCCCAGGAAAGCTGAATCATCTCCCCAGTAGGAAGCTTATCCCCAGTAGATTCTGGAAGCTTATCCCATGCAGAGCACAAACGCGTCCCCCGGCTTTATTCAAGGTTATTTCCCTACTAGGATATAACTGGGTTATCCTCAGCCAAAAGCCACGGAAAGATCGTCCTCGGCGAAGTCTTCCTATCCGCAGCGAAGTTATCATCAACATCTCAACAGAGTACCTCTCCTCCCACAGAGTACTGTTCCCCAGCAAGGTAGCTAGAGTAATTTTTCCCTGCAGAGTAATCCATTCGCCAAGTTTATTCCCCAACAGAGTTATCTTCTCCTACCGGTATTCTTGCAACTATCATCCCCAGCGGAAACAACAAAGCACTATTTCCAACATCAGCCCAGGATGCGACTTCCCGGCACCCGTCAAGGATTTACTTTCCTAGACAAAAACATACATTCATAAACATCACATACATCATGATACATGCATGAACGCATCGCACAATCTCATTTATGTTGAGAACATCATTGCTTGATCCATATCGTGCATTGCATATGACTGACCTTTACCTTTCAGGAAAGATCCAGTTAAGTTCTCAGCTATATTCCAAGACTTTAGTCTGGTTCAGTTAAATCAATTCTAAGATTTCTATGATTCTTATCCAGTCAAAGTTAATCCAAGACCTTCTCTGGTTCAGTCAGATCAATGCTAAGATTTTTCTGATTCTTATCCAGTCGAAGACATCCCAAAACTTTCGTCTGGTTCAGTTAAATCGATTCTAAGATTTTTCTGATTCTTATCCAATCAAAGTTAATCCAAGGCCTTCTCTGGTTCAGTCAGATCGACCCTAAGATCTCCCTGATTCTTATTCCAGTTGAAGATTCCAAGACCTTGCCTGGTTCAGTTAAATCGACTCCTAAAGATTTTTCTGATGCCGATCCAGTCAAAGGCCTTCTCTGGTTCAGTCAGATCGACGCTAAGATCTCCCTGATTCTTATTCCAGTTGAAGATTCCAAGACCTTGCCTGGTTCAGTTAAATCGACTCCTAAAGATTTTTCTGATGCCGATCCAGTCAAAGGCCTTCTCTGGTCCAGTTAAATCGATTCCTAAAGATTTTCCTAATGAAGACTCAGTAGAAGATATCCAAGATTCTCTCATCGTTACTGTTGAGGTAGTAATCGTCCCAAGATTCTCTCATCGTTACTGTTGAGGTAGTAATCGCCCAAGGTTCTCTCATCGTTACTGTTGAGGTAGTAATCGCCCAAGGTTCTCTCATTGTTACTGTTGAGGTAGTAATCGCCCAAGGTTCTCTCATCGTTACTGTTGAGGTAGTAATCGCCCAAGGTTCTCTCATCGTTACTGTTGAGGTAGAAATCGCCCAAGGTTCTCTCATCGTTACTGTTGAGGTAGTAATCGCCCAAGGTTCTCTCATCGTTACTGTTGAGGTAGTAACCATACCTGATTCATTCATAACCTTTTGAAGCTCCAGACTCGATTCCTGTATCTCGCCAGGGCACGTCTGAAGAGGTTTAAGGATTCAATTCCTGTAACCAGTCAGGGCACATCTACAAAAAGAGTTCGAAGACCGACTCCTGTAAAAGGCCAGGTACTCATTTTCTTTTTCAGGTACGCAAGTTCTCGCTAAGGAAACTCTTACGCGATCGACACCCAGATGGCATCTATAAGCCCATCCACCTATCCATCACCCCTCAATATGGCATCTATAAGCCCATCTTCCTATCCATCAGTCTCCAAATGGCATCTATAATCCCATTTCCACCCTCATACTGCAAACACTCTAACATGTGAGCGCAAATTTTTGGGCACTCTAGTGTTCAATCATCTTCCACCTTCGGATTACGAAAGGCACGACAGCCAATATACATCCTCAGGTATAAGAAGATTGAACAGGGGCAACTGTTGTACCCCAAAATTTGCCCTCCCATTTTCTTCAAGATTTGCTAAGAGCATGCTTCAAAATCTCCCAAAGGTTGCACAGTCCAATTGCCTCCTAACAGTCAAAAATTAGGGTTTTGGTTCTGTCAAAGAAATTGAAGTTTCCAAGGGTCCAAACAAGTCTCACATGCCTACAAACATTGTCAAGCATCCATGTGCCAAGTTTCAAGACTCACAACACAAAATTGCACAGTCAAAAACCCTAATTGCTCAACAGTCAACTGCAGGGGCAAAATGGTCATTTGACAGTCAAAAGTCAAATTTTTTGGTCAACATCTTATTTTGAAGCCACAAACATCATTTGATCAATTCTTGATCATGATTCTCAAGGCATGGCTCAAAAAGTCTCAAGATGCAAGAGTTTCTATTTTTGGACAATTGAAAAAGTCAACTGCAAATTGACCAAGGCATAACTTCCACATGGTTTATCAAAAAAATTCCATCCAAAGCTCATTTTGAAGAGAATGACATTTCCTACAACTCCTCTTCACACTTCAAGTCCAAGAAATTATAATGCAAAACAATTATAATATAAAGAAAATGAAATTTAATGGACAAAAATAAAAAAAGGCGCGCTGGTTTGGATGGACAAATGGGAGGATGACACGACTGCTTCTTCTTCCCCTCTCCGTGGCCAAAAATCAAAACACCTATACCAACGGACAAAGGTCCATCGCTACAGGCTTGTCCACCTTCAAAATCTTGCACATGCCATAAAAATATACTCTAAGACCATGGTTGGATTCGTCTCAACCTACTGATCACAACCATAGCCATTATGTAGGCTAATTGTACCTGAAAACAAAAGCTCCAAAAAACTCCACGAAACCCTAATCATGGTGAATCACAGTATAGGTTATGTAAATGAAATTGGCTAATGTAAAAAGCTTGCAAATGACATGGTGATCACAAATATGCAATTATTTCATATTAACAATGCCTAATTTACGAAATATGAAATCAAGAACAGGGCGGCTTCGCGAACGACTTACAGCGCTTGGGAGAGTCTGAAAACGCGTGGTCTTGGTTACTTTCGCTTGTGGAGATGGCCAGGAAGAGATTGAGACAATTGCCAAGCCTTGAAATTGCCTCTATGATTGATTTCGAAGTCACACTTTTTCTTAATTTTTTGCCAATTTGGTTCTACCTCTAGAACTGATCTCCAACCCCTATTCTTGTTTTCCTCGCTTTCTTATGTATTGTACAATACATTAGGTTAGAATTTGCTGTCCAAATCTTCCTCCATTGATGATTTTATATTTGATTTGATTCTCTTTCAAAGCTTTCCAAATTTGATCCAAATCACATCTTTTTGTACACTTATGCCTTGATACGAGTTTGGAAAGGTGCTAGCTGTGTAACAAGACCTGAAATGATCACAAGATCTTTAGTTTTCAATGTTTTTGATTTTAGATGATTTTATTTGATTTAAAATGAATTAATTTAAATAAAAACCAAATTAAATAATAAAATATGATATGGACACATGGCCAAGGCTGGAGCACGTGGGCTACAATGCCAACTCAAAACAAGTGAAAAATAATGGGCCCATTTGGCAAAATTTGAAGTTTTGAGGATAGTTGACTTTTGGCAATTTTGCAAAAAAGTCCAACTTCAACAATGCATAACTTCCTCAATTTTGAACTTTTGGAGGTTTTATTGGACTCTTTAGAAAGCTTGAGATGTCCTATAATCAAAACTTTTGGTCTCATATCATTTTGATATTCCAAGCTCAAGTTATAAGCTTTGACAAAAAGGTGTTTTTGTTGACTTTCAAAAATGACCTATAATGTCAAAATTCATAACTTCTTGTGAGTGCATATTTTGATCTTGGGGTATGAATATGTATTGTAGGGAATTGAATCCTACTAAAAATGAGCTTTGGATGGGTCGTTTCTCATAAAGTATGAGAAAGTTATGCTTGGTCAAAGTTGAGTTGACTTTTCCTACAAAACCCTAATTTAGCAACTTTTGAATCTTGATGAATTTTGAGCAATCCTTGATGAATCATGATCAACCCTTGATCATATGATGAAATATCCTTCAAAATGATAATGTTGACAAAAAATATTGAAGTTTGACTGTATTTGGGTTACAGTTGACTTTTGCCCTAGCACAGTCGATTTTTGGACCTTTTGAGCAATTGAATGAGCAAAATTCCTCTGCAAGGCTTGAAACTTGACATGGATGATCTTGAGAACATATTAGGACATTGGTGAACACTTGGGGTCACTTGGACTCAAGGATCTTGATGCAACACAAAACCCTAATTTGAGTAGACTGCCTTAGGAGAGAGCTTATATGGCCAACCCTTGGACTACTTTGAGCAATTTGGAGATCTTTCTTGCAATGTTTTGAGAAATATGGGAGGGAAAATTTTTGGGTACAACAATGAGAACTTCTCATCTAAACATGTCTTAACATAAAATAGGACTTCTTGATTAACATGTTCTTCTTAGCAAGATAATACATCCTATTTAACATATTGCTGATATATTTGTTTTACAAAAATTAATATGAATCCTAAAACTAGAGAACTTACAGTTACAAGCAAAAGGTACTAGCAACATAGATTTTCAAATGAGTAATGTAAGGAAAGTTATGATAAAAGATGTACTCTATGTACCTGGAATGAAGTGCAACCTGTTAAGTGTTAGACAATTGGTTGAAAAAGGTTTCTCAATTGTCATGAAAGATGGAGCTTTAAAATTGTTCAACACCAAGAATAATTTGGTCTTAAAATCTCCACTATCAAAGAATAGGATGTTTAAGACCATGATCATATATAATGAAGTACAATGTCTAAAAACTATTTTTGACCACAAGGACAGTTGGTTGTGGCATTTGAGGTTTGGACATTTGAACTTTCGATCACTCAATCAACTGATTACTCAAAATATGGTAATTGTTATCCCAAGTCTTGAGATGTCCGACAAACTCTGTGAAGGCTATTTAGTTGGAAAAAAATCTAGAAATTATTTTATTTTAACTATGCCAATGAGATCATCCTGCATACTTGAAGTTGTACATTCAGATGTATGTGGCCTGTTTGAAGAGAAAACCATCAGTGGAAGCAGGTATTTTGTTTCATTTATCGATGAGTATAATCTAAAATTCTGGATCTATGTGATCAAGCGAAAGGATGAAGTATTCGACATCTTTAAGAGATTTATGATACTTGTCAAAAATTAGAGTAAGAAGAAGATCAAAGTTTTGCGCATAGATGGAGGTGGCGAATACACATCCAAGATGTTTATAGATTTCTATGCAGAACATGGTGTCGATCTTGAGGTAACTTCTCCTTATATGCCTCAATATAATGGAATTGCAGCTAGAAGAAACAGAACCATATTGGATATGGCGAGATGCATATTGAAGCAAAAGAATTTGCCAAAATCCTTATGAGGAGAAGCTGTTTCGACTGCAGTTTATATTCTGAATAGATGCCCTACCAAGAAAATGAAGAACAAGGTTCCTGAAGAAGTATGGAGCGGAAAATGACCACCAGTGATTCATCTGAAGGTGTTTGGCTCTATGTCTTACAAGCATTTTCCTAATGCAAGAAGAAGGAAGCTTGATGACAAGAGTGAACCTATAATTCTGGTAAGATATCATAAAACTGGTGCATACATGTTATTCAATCTAATAAATAGGAAGATTATATTGAGTCGAGATATTGTGATTGATGAAAATTCTTCCTGGGATTGGAATTCTAATGATTAACAAGTCATTGGTGAGCTATGGTTTCAACGAAGAAACTGATGAAGTCGAAGTAGAAGAAATTGCAAATATTCTAGTTGAAGTCGAAGAAGTTGTTGACATTCTCGATGCAGTGAAAGTCGAAGAAGGTGTGACTAGCACAAACCAAAGACATCAAAGAACTAGAGTTCTTCCAGCAAGACTTCATGATTATGAAGTGATTGGATATGATAAAGTCACACCAGATGAAGAATTAGTTCATTTTGTTTTACTTGCAAGTGCTGAACCAATCAACTAAAGTGAAGCTTTAAAGATTAAACAATGGAAGTCTGCTATGGTCGAAGAGTTACAAGCAATCAAAAGAAATAACACATGGGAGTTAGTCGAATTGCCAACACACACAAAAGCTATCGAAGTAAAGTGGATGTTCAAGTTGAAACACAGTGTTGATAGGTCGATAGCAAGACATAAAGCAAGATTAGTAGCTCAAAGATTTCTTCAGAGATCAGGACTCGACTACTTTGAAGGATTTGCACCTATATCAAGATTAGAAAATGTTCGACTAGTAGTATCCTTGGCATGCAAGCAAGACTGATCAACATTTTATTTAGATGTGAAATTAACATTTCTGAGTGATCTTTTAGACGAAGAGGTCTATGTCACACAAGCTCCTGGGTTTGTGATTCAGAAGAAAGCGACTAAGGTTTATAAGTTGCACAAAGTGCTCTATGATCTCAAACAGAAACCTAGGACATGGAACTAGAAGCTCAACTCATACTTAGTCAAATTGAGATTTGTAAAATGAAAGTCTGAGTATGGTGTGTATGCTCAGGTTGTAGCAAAATATATACTCCCTCTGTCCCAAAATAATTGTCATAGTTGGCACTTTCACACAGATTAAGAAATTGTAATAAATGAAAGAGAGAATAGTGACTTTACCAAATTATTCTTATCAATTATTGGTGTATTCAAATTAGCATTAATGTTAAGTGAGAAAACAATAAAGTAAGAGTATTTATTAAATGGTACAATTGAAAGATTAAAAATAAAACTGCATTGGTAATGTAAAGTGACAAGTATTTTGGGACAAATAATTTTTCTAAATGTGACAATTATTTTGGGATTGAGGGAGTAACAATCATATGCTTATATGTCGATGACTTGCTGGTAACTGAAAATAGCTTGGAGGATTTGTCGAAGTTCAAAGAGCTGATGATGAGAGAATTTGAAATGCCGGATATGGGAAAAATTTCTTATTTCCTAGGCATGGAGTTTCAAATGTCGAAGCAAGGAATGGTGCTACATCAAAGGAAGTATGTCAAAGAGATACTCAAGAGATTCAGGATGGATGATTCGAATCCAGCATCTTCGCCTGTCAAACCAAATTTTAAGATTGAGAAACATGAAGAGGAAGATAAAGTCAATATAACTTTGTTTAAGCAAATAGTTGGATCTCTGTGATATATGTGCAACAATGGACCTGATATAGGTTTCGCAGCCGAATTAGTGAGCAGATACATGAGTAAACCAGGAGTGTCACACACGAAGGCTGCAAGAAGAATTTTGAGATACTTAAAAGGATCGATGAACTATGGAGTTCTATTTCGACGAGACTCTGAAAGCAAAGAAGCAACAATTACTTGTTTTTCAGATGCTGATTGGCGTGAAGATAAGGAAGATCAAAGAAGGACAACTGGATATTGCTTTCAAGAAGGACAATCGGATATTGCTTTCGAAGTGAAGAAACATCTTGTGTTGTAAATCGACAATAAGTCAGCCATAAATCTTGCGAAGAATCTAGTTCTCCATGGAAGAAGTAAGCATATCGAAACTAGATTTTACTTCTTAAGACAGAAGGTAAATCGAGGTGAACTTGAAGTAAGTCATTGCTCAAGTGAAACACAATTGACTGATATTTTCATCAAAGGATTGGAGATCGACAAATTCCCAAATTTGAGAAATAATTTAGGAACGGTTCAGATTGACTATTTTTAATGTTCGACAACTTGGATTGTGGGGATATGTTGAGATATTAGACCTAATCCAAGTTGTTAACCTAAGCTCAAACCCAATTAGGGTTTGTTAGTCTACTTAGTGTATGAGTTATGTGTATATAAATAGTCATAGTTTGTATCATTATTTGTAACGATTCAATAATATAATCTTTATTTCCGTCTCTCCATTTCTCCTCTTACTAAAAGTGGCTCACACACTAACACACATAATTCAATTTCAACGATTAACTTTTTCCACTTAAAACTTTTTAATTTTAGAAAATTAATTAACGACTTGAATATCACGTCATAACAATATTTTTCAATTTTTTTCAAATTCCCCGTGTGAAAAGTTATCGTTCATTATTTTAATATTTTAAATAGGTATCGGCGTGTAAGTTATGTCGCAAATATTCTTTTTAGCATCGTGGAATTTACGTGGTACAATTACGTCACTGGAAAATATTTTTCTTGTAGTAATGGCCACTATTGACTGAATTATGTTAACAAAAATTAATTAATTGTATTCATTATCTTTTACTTTCGTTTATTTTTAATATTCTATGCTGATTATTGTTCTACACAAATCAACAAACATCTATAGCAAAATGGATCCAAATTCCGATAATCAAGATAACGGGGCGTAAGTGGTGTATCAACAACTAAAGGATTAAAATTACATAGCTTTGCAAATTTACATGCATGGATTGAAGATAAAGGGGGTGTTGAAATTGGAACAATTTTGAAAGTGAAACTTGTATTGCATGTTATATTGATTAAGAGGTCTCTGTCTATTGTCTATAGTTCATCAATTATGCGTCAAAATCAAGCTAAAAGGTCAAATTTCGAGTATCTATCTTTCTTTGAATTTAATAAATTTGGAAGTTGAATCGAATCCGGAAAGGTTTAGGGGGGCACACAGTAGAGATTTGGATGAGCCTGTAATAATGGTGGAAGATTCTCTATAGACTTAGTCTTAAGGTTCTTGGATACTCATCAATCAATTATACTACAATTACAGGTTTGTTTTTGTTTTGTTCTGATTCCACTTTGGTCGGATGGTTCAACTTCAGCTACATGTTTTAATTGAGTTAGAGGATAGAGTTACAGTGACATAGACATAATATTGCCATTAATAGCATATTCTGCTGTCTTTTCAACACATCAAATGAACTTGACTGTTCATAATGATTAGATCCCAATTTTCATTCTCCCAAGGCTATATATTACTACAGGAGTACTGTATTTTACAAGTACCGTTTGTTCCTTATTTTTCTGTCTTTTCGGCAGTCTTTCTTGTGAGTATATCAACTAGACATATATATATTTCGAATAAAGTCAAGTATAAGTGGCAAGTCAAGTAAGTTTGAAGGAAACAAATCCACAAAAATAGTGTGTTGGCGATTTTGTATCACCAATGTATTTTAGTAGTAATGTGATTTCTAAAGGCCGATGCAATTATGCGTTAAGTTCGGAGACGAGTTAGGGAAGTGCGGAGTGCACGCTCGTCGAGCCAATGCATAATTGAATACGAATAATTGAAACGGGGTTCCAAGGGGCGAAGCCCCTGGCGGGGTGCGGGGCAGCGCCCCGCGGGGTCCAAGGGGCGGAAGCCCCGTGCAAAATTTTTGAATCCTTTCCCCAACGGACATAACTGTTTCCCAACTGACATATTCGTTTCGAACAAATATGTCTCTTCGTTTTCAATTACTGTTCTCCTATATAAGGAGTCGCTCGGCCTCGGTCTCGCACACAGAAAAAAAAACGCATCCTTCTCTCTATAATTACAATTCGTTTTCTTTTGTCGGAAACAAAATTTCTTCGAGAATTATCCCCACAAAGATTTCGTGAACCCAGGCAAGAATAGGGTCGAAATACTTTGTTTGGAAAGTGTACGAACACGATTCTTCGAAGTTATCCAGGATTATCACACCCTAAATATCTGACATAGTGTACACAACAGAAAAAAAACTAAATAAGCAAACAATCATATCATTATATCCTATCAGTGAGTAGATTAGTTAGGAGCGGTGAGGAGGTAAGTGGTGTTTGGTTTGGTTGTAATTATATAAGAAATTACGAGTAATCATGCATAATGGAATAATAGAATTCTAACATATGTTCTGGATTGGTACAATGACTAGAAATGATCCAATCTGCTCCTGTTTTTGGTACGATCCGATGACAGCGGTCTATCATTCTGGTCGATCATGGCACTTGTCATCCGATCAGTTATGCCTGACATACACGCCAGACCAGATCAGCGAATGTCTCCCGTCAGCCCGACACGAGCCAGACAGATACTCAAGAAACGACCAAAACGATCATTTGCCCGTAATCCTCATTCTCTGAACAAACGGCTACTTACGAGCATACCTGCACATTTTGACCCAGTCCTGGCAGTTAATTATTTTTGCGGACCCGCATAAGTAGGCCCAAAATAAGAACCAATGGCTACGCGTCGAGGGAACATTATCTACACCCTCACACATGTGAGGGCCAGGTACTCACACATTCATCTCTGAAGTCCTAATACTTTGCTTGTATCTCTTTGCTCCCACACTTACTCGATCGTCAAAGTGTCTTGGAAGTACAACCCCTTTCTCCTCAACTTTCCATCCCGTCAAAGATCATCCTCTAGCCAGCTTGCATGTTCTGATCAACTGGTAAGATCAGTGGTGCCGATTGTGGGAAACTATCTTTCCCATTTTCTATTCCCCGGAACCTGAAGACAAAAGATCCTCCCAATTCATCAATCATGGATGACCGTGACGATCACCAATTATCTGGAAAGACTGTGATATCCCTGGCACGCAAGACCGACGAAAGCCAAGAACATCTTCGCCTCAATGATGACTTCGGCGCCCATGATGGACATACTGCGTCCCCGGGTTCCATCGACGCTGATCACGACAATAATCTATTCTTGGACGGATAATTTCCCAAGAACCATGTCGAAGACCAGCCTGAGATTCTACAATCGGTCCCCGTTATGCAGAACGCCGATCCAATCATAACAACACTGTTCGTCGCCCTTAACCAAACCAACTCCCTCATCCTCCAGTAGAGCAAAAGAATGAGGACTCTGGAGCAGAAACAGTCAAGGTCTCCTCCTCGGAGACACCGACAGCATAACTCCTCCAGCATATCGGCTCCCCGAGGTGGGCGTCCTCCAAAAAAGGAAAGGCTTAACATTTCTTTCCGCAAGAAATGTGATCGAGCATATCTTAAGAAGGATAAAGACTCCCTGCTTCCCAAGAAGACGAAGAGCACCTGCAAAGACGACCGCAGTAGGTCACTATCACCCAAACCGAGGCGACAAGGGCGGAGCCCCTCCCTCGACGAGATAATGACGCCCGGTGAGAAATAAACCATCACTCCTCACCATCATCGCCAAAAAAGACCGATGACAAAGAGCCCCACAGTCTATTATCGAAAGAAATTATGGAGGCACGACTCCCGCCGAATCTATCACTTCTTGGAAACAGCTAGGAAAGATATTTTCGAGGCACTTCATCGTCTCCTGCCGACATAAGAAATCAGAGGCGTCAATAGAAGCGATTATCTAGGGAAGAGATGAGTCTCTGCGAGCATATATCAAGCGCTTCAATAAAGAAGCCGTGCAGGTCTCAACAGCCGATGCCATGAAGAAGTATCTTCTTGAACGAGGGCTCTGTCCCCACAGTGACTTCGCAAAGGCTGTGGGCATCGAAACTCCAGCCACACTCGACTCCCTCCTCCTCAAGGCTCAAGCATAATTGAGTACGAGGAGAAAGAAGCGGCCAACAATGCTAGGGATTCGAGGCACCGAGAGAGTGCCAAGTCCTCGGAAAGCAAAGAGCCCTCGACATCTTGTCGGGGGGAGAGAAGAAACGGGAAGACAAATTCTGAGACTCCAAAGATTACAAGGGGTCTGCTGGTCGGTTTCATGACTACACCCCTCTGACCACCTTGAGGGAGCGTATTCGGACCGAATGCGCCAACTTGGAATTCAAACAAGCTGGAGTGTGTATTCCTAGCCAGACGCCTGCCAAGCCCGGAACCGACAAGAGAAAATACTGTTGGTTCCACAAAATCCATGGTCACAACACCGAAGATTACATCCATCTCAAGGATGCGGCCGAGATACTAATCTGAGATGGGCACCTCAAGAAGTATCAGAAGAAGAAAGAGGGTGCCCGCGAGGAGCCTCTAGAAACTAAGAGCATCGAAGAGGGGAAGGAGTCCCCTAATTATAGCATCATACCGATTGCCATGAGCATCACACGACTAAAAGATTTTTACTCCCCAGACATGGAGGATGTCCCCATATACTTCTCCTCACATAGTCCATGGGAGTCTTTCCCCGTTACGATGGTCATCTCCGATAGAGGATTCAATAAGCACACGGTAGGGTTCGTAAAGATAAGGTTCGATCAGCTTATCAAAGCCAACTCTAATATGGACACTATGCTTGACAAGTTCAGAGGAGGCTCTCATCCCTTCGCATTCTACCGAGAGGATTTTCCAGACGCAGTTCCCAACTCAACCACCTCACTACTTGTGTAGGCTCGCATGGAAAACTTCGATGTTTGGCGCATCCTGGCCGGTCAAGGAAGCCCGGTAGACATAATGTACACTCAGTTGTTTACCATCCTCCAGTTGAACGAAACCTACCTGACCCCGTACATGGGCTTTGACCTACAGGGCTTCAACGGGGCTAGCACCAAACCCTGGGGGTATGTCGAACTAATTGTCAGCTTCGAGAGAGGAGTGGTCGGCAGAGCCATCAAGACTCATTTTCTAGTAGTGGAGTGCCTGTATCTCTATCAATGTATCTTCGAAAGACCCACCCTAGCCAAACTGATTGTGGTTCCCTCCATCATACACCTCAAGATGAAATACTACACTATCGAAGACTTGGTCGCCACCCTCCACGGGGACATCCAGGCAGCAAAGAGGTGTTTTGAAGCTTCGGTTAAGGGCCTGAGTTCCATCAACGCTTAGAACCAAACAGCCACTGGATCCGCCTTACCCTCCAACTTTGAGGAACCCAAGCCACTGCCAAGGGTCGACGACATCGACCTCGGCAACCGCTTCTCCAAGGAAGATTGCACAGAGCGGAGGAGAAAGGGGAAGAAGCCCATGGTCAAAGGGTAGAACTCATCCCTGATTGCGGATAATGAGGAGCCTTCAAATCCCATGCGGCCTATTCCAGACGGGGACTTCGAAACCATCCCCCTCAAGAATGATCCTCCCAGAGGAGTTAAAATCGGAGCCGACCTCCCTGATCTTACAAAGAGGTAACTTAAACTTCCTGGAAGGGAAATGTTGATATGTTCGAGTGGAGCGCAGCTAAAATGCCCAGATTGGACCCAGAGATTGCATGTCACTATCTGACGCTAGATCCTGCCCTTAAGGCAGTTGCTCAGTGTAGGCGGAAACAGTCTCTCGAAAAGACGGAGGCTGTCGAGCATGCTGTCAAAGACCTCATAGAGACACATTTTATTTCTGAAGCCCAATGGACCTCATGCTGTTAAAGACCTAGCTCTCAAATGTAGTCCTCGTGAAAAAATCTAATGGAAAGTGGCGTATGTGTATTGATTATACTGATTTCAACCGGGCTTGCCTGAAATATGCTTACCCCCTCCACAATATCGACAAACTGGTCGACAACTCGGCCGATTTAAAATTATTATCTTTCATGGGTGCATGTTATGGATACAACCAGATTCCCATGGCAAAAACGGACAAAAAATATATCGCTTTTATGACCAAATCGGGCAAATATTACTACAACGTGATTCCCTCAGCCTAAAAACACGGGCGCTACGTATCAGCGCATGATGAGCAATGTTTTTCGCAACGAGATAGGTGAAATACTTGAAGACTACATGGACGACATGATCATCAAGTTGACGGAAGAGAACAACCACACCCTCCACCTATAGAAAGTCTTCGAGCAAGCCAAAAAATGTTGGATGCGTTTTAACCCAGAAAATGCACCTTTGGTGTACGTGCAAGCAAGCTCCTCGAATTCTATCTCACGCAACGAGGAATCGAGGCTAACCCTGATAAATGTAGAGCATTTTCTGAGTTTCCAATTCCCACTTCAATAAAATCCATTCAAATCCTAAACAACATACTCATTTCACTTTCCTGCTCTGTGGCGAAATCCTCCCAACACGTGCTCCCCCTCTTCAAACTTCTACGCAAAGAAGCTGCCTTTAAATGGATAGATGAATGCAAGCAAGCTCTCACCCACCTGAAGCAAGCACTATCACAACCGCCCGTCCTTTCTCGACCATAGAAGGATGAGATCCTCTATCTCTATCTCTAACTGGTCGTAACCTCTAAAGCAATAAGTGTTGCACTAACCCGAGAAACCCCAGAGGAGCAGAAGCCTATCTACTTTATGAGAAAAGCCATGCAGGATCCTGAAGTAAGATACCAACAAATAAAAAAGTGCCCTAGCCCTCATCAATGCAGCGAGAAGGCCCAGACACTACTTCTTGGCATTTACGATAGTCGTTCGAACAGAGCAACTAATAAAGCAATTGCTCAGTAGGCCTGATGTGGAGGGAAGAATGCTAAAATGGTCGTTATAACTCTCCGAGTTTGACATCCAGTACGAAGGCAGGAAATCCCTCAAAGCTCAGGCGCTGGCCAACTTTGTGGCTGAAATGAATTCGCCCGCACCCCCGGACGGGATGCGCCGATGGATTGTCTTCGTCGATGATGCCTCCAGTTCAACAGGAAGCGGAGCGAGCATCGTCCTGTAGAACGAGGATGGGATCCTAATCGAAGTCTCCCTCGCGTTATCCTTACCAACTTCTAACAACTTGACTGAATACGAGGCATTCTTAGCAGGGTTACGCTTGGCCGAAGATCTGGGAGACGAGGAGGTGAAGAACGATCACCTCATTGAGTATTGGGCCCTGGTCCAAGAAATAAAGAAGAAATTCAAATATGTGGATGTATAACATGTTCACCGCGAACATAACGCCCGAGTATACATCCTGTCTAAACTAGCAAGCACAAAAAGGAAAGGGGGAATAAGTCGGTGATACATGAAATTCTTCATTGACCGAGCACCTAGAGATCCTCCTCTACTTTGGAAGTATTCTCCATAGGAGACATTGACTGCTGGATGACCACTGTACACAACTACCTCACAAAAGGATAGCTACCCGCCGACTCAAAGGAGGCAGCCATGGTGAGACAAAGAGCCTGCTCCTTCGTCCTGGTCGGAAAAAAATTGCACAGGAGAGGGTTTTCCATTCCCCTCCTCAAATTCATTGATAGAAGCGACGCAGATTGCATCCTTCTCGAAATCCATGAAGGGATAAATAGCCAACACCTAGGCGGAAGATCCCTTGCCAGTAAAGCTCTGCGAGTAGGATATTACTGACCTACCAAGAACATGATACAAAAGAGAACGTAAAGAAATGTGATAAGTGCCAACGGAACAAAGACATTCACTTAGCTCCCTTGAACGAGCTCAAGCCCCTATCTCCCCCCTGGCCCTTCGCCTTGGGGGTTAGATCTCCTTGGGTCATTTGTGTTAGGTACAAAACAAAACAAATACTTGATAGTGTTCGTCAAATACTTCATCAAATGGTTAGAGGTGGAAGCATTGGCAAAAATTACTGCCCAAAACATCCTGCAATTCTACAAAAGAAACATCCTTGCTCGGTTCGGCATCCCGCAAGCGATCGTCATTGACAATGGAACCCGGTTCATAGACCAAGCCTTTCAAGAATTTGTCACCAAGTTTGTAACCACCCAACACTTTTCTTCTTTCGGGAATCCCTAGACGAATGGCCAGGCCGAGCACGCGAACAGGGTGATACTCAGGGTTCTCAGACAAAGGTTAGACGAAACCAAGAAAAGATGGGCCAGGAGCTGCACAATGCACTCTGGGGCTACCGAGCAACATCACACTCATCCACCAAGGAGACTCCTTTTTGACTAGCTTATGGATAGAAGGGCATCATCCCCATAGAGATTGAGGAACCCTCCAGGAAAACTGAAGCTCTCCTAGATGAGGAGATGAATGACGTCTCCCTATGGGAAGAACTAGATATGGTCGAAGAAATACTAACAGGAGAGGCCCTACTTGAGACCTCTCTAAAACAAAAAATAGCCATACACTACGACACCAAAGTCATACAACGAGAGTTCGAGGTCGACAGCTTTGCCTTGAAGAGAAATCGCAAATAATCTCGCAAAGGAAAGCTCGCAGCAAACTGGGAAGGTCCCTATCACGTCTACGCAAAAATAGGGCACGGAGCATACTACTTAGAAAATATACAAGGAGAACAACTTGCTTGACCATGGAACACTGAAAAGCTAAAACAATATTACAGTTAAAACACTGAGCAGTCAGCGAGCATCGCCAACAAGACGAACTTATCCAAGCCCGACCACACGTGCATGCTTAGGTACAATCATGGCACTCCAATTTAAATGAGGGGAAAGACTCTACTCTTTTTGGCGAGCAGATCCTTAGCCCAACATGGATAACTCGACTGAGCTCCATCATCATTGTACCACACTGCATAACGCCCAACTCATGATGGGTAGTTCACGCCATCGTGCTCGGGTCCTCAAAACAAAACCTGAGTTCCGGCCCACGCCCAGTATCCACCCGGGCTGTTTGACCAGTTCCCCCACACTAGAGAATACACTAACTAATGATAAAATTCCCGCTAAAAACTCTTAGCCAATTAAAATGTCTCAAGGAGACAAGCATACGATAAATATGCAAAACACTTCAAATATAAAAATAACACAATCATGCACGAACTAAAACAAACGACCACCATGGTCGAAAAATTAAGACACGACCAATAAGGCTATAATTTTGCAAATTTTACAAAAAGGGAGCCCAAGACCCCATCCAACAAAGTGATCATGTGGCCGTAAACACCATAGTTGTTCGAAACTTAATCAAAATGGGCTGAAGCCCACAAACTGAATTACATCAATATGGTGCACAGGCCGAAACAGAAAAAGGAATAACAAGAAGTAGTCAAATATCTGGTTGGGGATCTTCCTCGGTGGCGGGCTCTTGGTGCAATGACTCCCCTACGGGCACATCCCTGACGTCTCTGAGGTAATCAAGGATCACGATGTTTCCATCATGAACATAATAATGGAGTCACATCCCATTCACATTGAGCTCGAACTCAGGGTTCAGAACCCGAAGTTGCTTCACTGCATTATCAAAGCTCCCCAGAGCAGCGACGAGAGCATCGTCTAAAGACAGTTGGAGTCATGAAACCAATTCTGCGCGAGTCCTCAAACCCTAGGCTTCCTCTGGATCATCCTCGGCAGGAGCAGCTTCAGCAGTCAAGGTCATCATCTGTTCATCAGGAGTTCTCTTCTCGAGGAGAAGCGCCCTATAGTCCTTGGTCCATTTCTCCAGCCTCTCCTCTGCCAACTTTCAAGCAGCCCCTCATTGGTACTCTCCTTCTCAGTATCAGTCAATTTAGCCCACAATTTTCTCATCTCGAATTCTTAAGAGGAGCCTCCCTCGGTGTATGCAACTACCATCTCAAAGACCCTCATAACGGCCCCAACATCATGAGCCAATGCAACCTGCTTGGTCGAACAATCCAGCTCCTCGAGCAAAAAGGAATCACCTCAGAGGAGATACAAGGAAGAGCCTTCGAAGAAGGCCTTGTTGTGCCAGAAAGGAGGCAACTCGTATTTTCCCTTCTTCTTCTCCCCAGTCAGGCCGACAATGCCCTTGTTGTGCTGCCTCTTAAGCCTCGAGGATACTTACAGAGGGGAAAGTTCCTCATCCGCTAGCCCCGTTAACGAAGCACCCGAGCCTGACTGAGGAGTCATCCCCGTGTCAGGCAGAGAGGACTTGGCACCTTTTCGAGCCTTCTTCAGGTTGGAAGCAACCATCTTTTCTAGGCATTCTTGAGTTGGATTTATCTTATGTGCAAAGAAACAACAAATAACGACCAGCTTACAGAAAAACGACTATGCCATGCATACAAATAAAATCAGATCGTAAAAGAGACTACCAAGATACGTCGCAGGGTCCTCGCTCTCGAGGAGATCCTTGGCACATATTAAACCCAAGTCATAAACCTCCTTCCCATATTTTTCAACAACCAGCTTCCTACCTCTACCTGCACGCTTGACGAGAGGGAACCCTGCAACAAACGCACAAAGGATATTGAAGCTGGCCTGGTCCTCGGCACCTAGCTGATCCTTCTTCCAAACATAGACATCAGTCCCTCTCTCGTAATGCCTATCACTCCAATGAAAATGGAACTTGGGCACCAGCTTGTTCGCATGCTTCCCCTCCTTGTTCAGCACAGGGGCCTCATTCTCATCATATGTTGGAGCAACCCTGAAGACATTCAACAATGCCCTCTTTGAGATGGGCTGAATAATATTATACTTCGCTTTGAAAAAACAAACAGACTCCAGGTACGCCTTGAAAAGTTGGTCGTTCGCCTGCTTCAGGGCAACCCAACTGATCTTACCTGTTGATCAGAACCTATAAGGTGGTTGGATGATGATCTTCAGACTGGCGTGAAAGTTGAGGAGGAAAAAGGGGAGTTGTACCTACAAAGAACTCCGACGATCAAGTAAGTGTGGGAGAAAAAAGAGATACAAGCAAAGCGTTAGGGTTTTAGTGATGAATAGTGTATATTCGATATCTGGCCCTCACATGAGTGAGGATTTAAATAGTGCCTCTGGCGCTTGGCCATTG
Source organism: Vicia faba (assembly GCA_948472305.1). Lineage (NCBI taxonomy): Eukaryota > Viridiplantae > Streptophyta > Magnoliopsida > Fabales > Fabaceae > Vicia > Vicia faba. The sequence continues at coordinate 1,209,438,687 of OX451739.1, forward strand.
GTTCTTATTTTTGGGCCTAGATATGCGGGTCCGCAAAAATAGGTAACTGCCAAGACTTAGTCAAACCGGGTAGGTGTGCTCGCAACTAGTCGTTAGTTCCGAGGAGGAGGAAGGTTACAGGCAGCGGTCTAGTCAGTTCCTGGTTGTCTGGCTGACTTGACGTCGGGCATATTGAGAGGCACTCGTCAATTGTCGTAGCTCAGTGCTGGTCCCGAAGGACAAACGATTGATGGTGCTCGAAGGAGGGAGGGGGAGCCCAGGTCGTGGTCGCACGGGCCATGCCGAAGGAGGAGGTCACGCTGGGCCCACTCTAGCCATTGGACCAGTCTAGAACAGTAGCCCCCAAGTCGTTACTTCTAGGCACATGAATGATTACTTTAACACCTTCTCATAGAATGGGGTGCTTCTTACCTTAAGAATGATGATTGATAGTATTTTATTTCGCTCCAGCCTGCATCTCGTAACATTGTAATCCTATTTTTCTGGGAACATGAGCCTGCTGAGCAGTTGTGTTCATGGGGAATATGTGCTTGCTGAGTAGTTGTGCTTCACGGGGAACATGTGCCTGCTCGACAATTGTGTTCGTGGGGAACAAGTGCTTGCTGAGAAGTTGTGTTTGCGGGGAACATGTGCCTTCTGAGCAATTGTGTTCGCGGGGATCATGTGACTGCTTAGTAGTTGTGTTCACGAGGAACATGAGCCTACTCGGCAGTTGTTTTCATAGGGAACATGGTTTGTTTATGCGCTCCTCTCGTCAAAGAGGCCGGTGAGGTCATTTCTCTTGTGATGCTGAGCATTGAAGTCACTTTCTCCTTGTACTGGATGTACGTCTGTGCTTTGAGGAGGAGGGCGTCCAGTGTTGTTGGTGTTTCTATGCCGTCTGCTTTGGAAAAATCATTGCAGGGGCGCAACCTTTGCTCGAGCAAGTACTTTTTCATATCGTTGGTCGTGGAGACCTGAACGGCTTCTCTTTTAAACCTCTTGATGTATGCTCGAAGATATTCTTCTTTTCCTTGTATGATAGCTTCTAGTGATGCCTCTATCTTCAAATTACAGCGAGAGGCAGTGAAGTGCCTTGAGAACATCTTTTCCAACTGCTTCCACGAGGTAATGGATTCATTGGGGAGGCTTTTGTACCAAGACATTGCTCCTTTTCTCAGAGTTGTTGGGAATAGCCTGCATTTAATTGCGCCTTTCATGCATCGATAATCAAGTTGGGCGTCGATGTCTTATATATGGTGGTCTGGATCGGTCGTACGATCGTAGGATCCCAATGGGGGCGGCTTCTTGAGCCCCATAATTTCTTGTGATAATGGACCGTAGGGTTCGTCGTCATCGGTCTCTCCTGATGATTATGGCAGGGAGCGATGGTTTCTTCCTCGTTGAGCGTCGTTATCTCGTCGAGGGGAGGGGCTCCTCCCTCATCGCCTCAGTTTAGGTGATAGAGACCAGTTGCGGTCGTCTTTCCCAATGCTCTTCATTTTCTTGGAAACGGAGAGTCCTTATCCTTTTTGGGAGATGCCCGATCATGTTTCTTGCGGAAAGAAATGTCTAGCCTTTCCTTTATTAGAGGACGCCCCTCTCGGGGAGGTGATATGTTGGAGGAGTTATGTCGTCCGTGTCTCCGATGGGAGACATTGACTATTTCCGCTCTATAGACCCCATCCTTTTACTCTGCTGGAGGATGAGGGAGTTGGTTTGGTTAAGGGCAACAATCAGTGCTGCTATGGTTGGGTCAGTGTTCTACAGAACAAGGATTAATTGTAGAATCTCTGGATGGTCTTTGACAGGGTTCTTGGGAAACTGCTCATCCAAGAATAGATTCTTGTCGCAAGCGGCATCGATGGAATCCAGGGATGCAGTATGTCCGTCACAGGGGCCGAAGTTATCCTCGAGGTAAGGATGTTCTTGGATTTCGTCGGTATTGGGTTCCGGGGAGAGCATAATCTTTCTAGATAGGTGATGATCATCATAGTCATCCGTGATTGATGAATGAGGAGGATCTTTGGTCTTCAGACTCTGGGGAACAGAAAACAAGGAAGACAGTTTCCCACAGTCGGCACCACTAATCTTACCGGTTGATCAGAACCTACAAGGTAGCCAGATGACGATCTTGAGATGGGTTAGAAAGTCGAGGAGGAAAAATGGGGGTTGTACTTGCGAGGAACTCTGACGATCAAGTACGCGTGGAAGAAAAAACAGATACAAGCAAAGTGTTAGGGTTTTAATGATAAATAGTGGATATTTGATACCCGACCCTCCCATTTTTGGGCCTAGATATGCGGGTCTTCAAAAATAGGTAACTTCTAGGATTTTGTCAAAGCGGAAAGGTGTGCCCACAACTTGCCGTTAGTTCCGAGGAGGAGGTAGGTTATTGGCAGTTGTCTAATCAGTTCCCGGTTATCTTGCCGACTTGAGGTCGGGAAGACTGAGAGGCACTCGTCGATTGTCGTAGCTCAGTGTTTGTCCAGGAGGACAAACGATCGATGTTTCCTAACAGAGGGCGGGGGAGCCCGGGCCGCGGTCTCATGGACCGTGCCAAAGAAGGTCATACTAGGCCCACTCAAGTTGTTGGACCAGTCCAGAACACCAACTATATTGGCTGCCAATCATTTTCCTCTAAAGATGGAATCAGTAGAAGAACAAAGGGACGATAGCCCCGATTATCAGATAGTCGCACACGATCTCGAAAGCCCATAAGAAGGCGATCGAGTTCAGATGCAGCTGGGATGGAGCCAGGCAAAGATGCCTAAAAACTTCCACCTGAAAGTCCGAGAAGGGAAGCTGCAAACCCATCTCCTTGAACAAGATCTCACATATGGGGAACCGGCGAGCTTTGAACTGAGAATAGATTCGGCATGCCTTGTGGGGATATAAATCACCCATTGCTCCTCTGCACCCTCGCGGTCCATCTCTGGGTCCAACAAGGTAAATAGCTAATCAGGATACTCAACAAAGTGGGTGACATACTTCAATTGGCCTGGCCTGACCCAAGCCAGCGGATCCTCCTCGACCACGGGCACTTGCTCAGCAGGGGCCTCCTCCACTTGTTCGGTGGGGGCCATATCCACGTCCCTCTCTGCAGCCTGTTTCCTGGACAACCCCAACTCCAGCGCACTCGGAGCGGACTCGTACGCCATTTAAGTGCTCTTCTCGGGGAAGGTGTCCTCGGTGGAACTCTGGGCATAACTACTAGGCTCATTGAGAAACTCTTCGTTGGCGCTAGTAGTCATCGTACCTAAAAAGCAGAGGATAAAAGTGATTTTGACGTCAACGTCAAATCCGCCCTTCCACTACTAATTAAGTGAAAGGGCGCCAAGGAATGAGGACCATGTCCCTAACTAGAGCTCTCACTTAAACGACTACTAAACAATCTCCCTTCTCCGACCAAGCCAACTAGAATCATTTCCTACATTTTTCTGTCTCCACTGAAGTTCCAAAAACTCCCCCGGGGAGGACACTTGGTATACTTGACGTCCTCACCCTCCAGAACCACCGTCTCCAGCCAACATTTCGCCAGAATTTCTAAGAAATCAATAACCCTAAACCCTAACCGCATGAATTTTCTAAGGAAAAACCTTAAAATCTAAACTATAACAGAAGTGACAATCACAAAAACAAGGGGAATCAAGGAAAGCTTACCGGATTGAGTGAAAGAACAGAGAGAATAGACGACAGCGAAGGGTGGACTGAATGAAAATCTTGGAAACGGATGAAGTCGAGCGGAAACATATGAAGTCCAGCAGATACAGATGAAGTCGGGGAAGAACGAAAGTATCGAGCAGTTGAAAGACATGTGAAAGGTATATAAGGAGCTCTTTCCTCTCTTTTTATAGGTTGGATTCACCAGTGCATGGGAGAACACGCACCTAGGGAACTCTAAAGGGAATTATCATTACGCCTATCTGACAACACGCGGGTTGATGCATGCAAAGCAAGCAACCTCTCCATATTCCTCTCCCCGGTAAAAAAATACCGGGAAAATTTCTAAACTCCTCGCATAAAATTTCATCTAGTGTATTTCCGCCACTTCATTTGGATTAAGTGTACAACATAAGTGTACTTCTGTCATTTAATTTAGCGTAAGTGTACAGCATGTGTACACATACGTGTACTTCCAACATTTCATTTGATGTAAGTGTACATAAATGTGACATTTTGAAAAAAAAGTCAAACGGTAATATATTGAGAAATAATTTTGGGCGGTGTGGCAGTTTAAGAAATAATTCAATTGAATAGCAATGTCAATAGTTGCCAAAATTACGATCATTAGACTACTTAAAAATATTATAAATAATCTGGTATTCTAAAATTTGATTCAGTACCTTCCCATAACTCATTCATAAAAGATCTTATCATTTTTTATAATGATTTATTTTAAAATTAATTAAAATTTGAAATAATTTTTTATATAAAATTCTAAATAATTTTAAATATTAAAAATTATAAGTATCTAAGAAATTATTATTAAAAAATTATATATATATATATATATATATATATATATATATATATATATATATATATATATATATATATATATATATATATATATATATATATATATATATATATATATATATATATATGTGTGTGTGTGAATTAAACAAACTATTCATTCTTATGTGTCAATGATCATGATAAAGCACTTTGCTATTTCTCTTAAATCCTATTAAAATTACTCTCCGGATTATGAAATTCAGACGAATCACACAAAACAATAAACCAAGTCCAACCGAAACACATATAAGACAAAGTATAGATGTTCAGATATTGATCCATCTATACACCATTCAAATATTGACATTCGCATACACCCTTTAACATAACACGATCTGTCTTTTCCTCCCTATTCTTTAACATTTGAAATCAAAAGTCAAAAACACAAAATATACCAAAATAACTTTTTGTGTAAGAAGTTTCAATAATCTCTCAATTTCTACTCTTTCTCATTCAATATTTGTACTTTAATCAATTTCGATTGTTCATTTCTCACATTTGAAGAATATTCGTTAAGTTTCTCATCGTTACGTTACTTTTTCTGAATTTTATGCATGTATTTTCTTCCTAGTTTTTAATTAAACCATATTATTTTCCATCTAATAGAAATGTTGTATCACTTTTATCTTATTTTGATTTGAGTTTGAGATTTTTTGGAGTTAGGGTTCATGTTGTATCATTTTTGTCCTACTTTATGTTGGTTTGAGTTTGAGACTTTAAGGGGTTAGGATTTGTGTTGGTATGAAGTCTGCTGTGAATTTTGTCTTAAGTAGACATCAAAGTCTCAATTATGTGTAAAGATATTTGTAACACGGTGGGAGAATTGACTTGGTTGTTTTGGGTTTTATCGCAAATGTTGCGGTTAGCAAGAGTCGCCACCGACTTTTCTTTTATCCAAAAGGAAAGACTGAAAAGAACAGGAAAGACCTTTGAGATGTTTTCTTGAGTTCGGGGGGGGGGGGGGGTAGGGGTAGATTATGAAAAGGGAAGGTATTAGCACCATTTTCATCCATGGTTTTCCATGGGCTCTTAGTTACTTTCTAGATCACTTGCTTTTGTTTGAAAATGTGCTTTGTGTGGTTTTTGAAAGTATTTTAAAAAAGGCGTCGTCGTTTAGGCAAACTTTGTAATGATTCTCGTTCGTAAGAATGTATACAAAGTGTCAATATTTTAAAAAATGTTTTCAAGTTTGAAAGGTGTTTTGAAAGTGTTAGTGTTTGTTTTTAAAATAGCAAGGATGTTTTTGGTTTTGAAATTGAGCAACCAACTAGGAACATTCCACCTACTCAAAAGTCTTTCATGTTTATTTCCTCTTTCCTTTGACATTGTTATCTTACCATTAATTTGGTAAGTAACCCTATCTTTGGATGTAAAAGGGACGGGCAAGGGTCATCGTATAGCCATGATTAGCAATATTGTAAGATATCTTAGCATTTTCTTTAAGAGACTAAGATCATTTTGAAAGGCAACATGGATAGCGTCATCGAGGGACTATGATCTTGTATTTTGTTTGTTTTTGCTAAGATACCTCACATGCATAATATGGCCATTTTTGTAAGACAACAAAGTGGGTTTACCCTAGGGGTGTATGTGTGCAAGTGTGTTGGTTTACATGCTTGATTTGTCTTGATTATGATTTTCTATTTATTAATTTTATTCTTGCCATACAAGCCCTAATTACTAGTATTTATATATAAAGCGATAAATTGCAGAAATTAAAATTACTATGCTATTACATCATTTAGGGGAGGGGGTGTACAAATTTACAAATGGGGAATTGCAAGAAATTAAATCTAAATAATTATTACAACCATATTGAATATTGTACAAAAATGAAGATAAAGATGCAAGAATGTGAATGTGAAAAGAAATGTAATTTTTGTTTGGTTTTCATGAAAAGGGTTTTTGTTTTAACCTAATTAACTAAAATAAAATAATTAATTGAAAATAAGAAAATTAAAATTAAGTTAATAAAAGAAATTAATTTATTAAAGAAAACAAGTTTCTAGGGTTCTTGTGAATTTAATAAAATTAGTAAATAAAACTAATTAAATAAAAAGTCCTAAGTTCTAAATTGATTTTAATTTACAAGAAAATAATATATAATAATTAAGACTAATTATCTAAGTATTTAAAAAAAGTAAATTAATTTATTAAAGGAAATGTTTTTTTCTTCTTTTAGTTTTAGGAAGAAAATAAACTAAATAAATAAAAAATAATAAAATTTATATATTTTTTTGGATTTTTTTATTAGTGAAAATAATAATAATAGTAATAATAATAATAAAATATGAAATAAAACAAAATAAAAAAATAAATTCAGGGAGGTTAAAGTTGAATTTAAGAGGTTTATTAGAAAAAACAATTTTGAAGTTGGCCCAAATGATATTTTTGTTTGGAAATCAGAAAATAAAAAGTTATATGGGCTGCGTGATATGAGAAAACAGGGGGGTATTAGTGAGTAAAAATGACTCAGGCCCAAGGGAGAGGGCCCAATGCGCTGGCTGCCAAACAAAAAGAAACAAAAAATGAAAGAAAAAATGACAAAATGAACGCTAGGGCTCGAACCCAGGTCCTAAAGGTGAAAGGCGCGCGCTTCTACCACTAGGGTGGCTATACATCCGTTAACTTAAATGAAAGAATAAATACATAATGTAAAACATCTCCATGACCTGTACTTCATCTTTAACCTTCAGCCAACCAGACCACCTATATCTCATTCATTTCTCAACAAAAATGGAAAATGCAAACATGAAAGTTGTGCTATTTTTCTTCACGAATCTAACCATGTAAATAACTAAAGCTATATATCAAAGATGAATAAGAATTTCTTTGGCCCTAATTTGAACCCTAATTTTTTCAGAAACTTCAAACTTAAAATTCTCTAAGCTCAAGCCATGTAAATGAAAACTAAGGATATGTACAGCTTCAGGGCATTGAGGTCTACAGTTTATCTTCACAAATGAATCAATAATGATGCTTGTAGAGAGAGTTCAAAGTTAAGGAAACTTACCTCAAAAATTGAAATCGTATTCTGAGTTTGAGCACTCCTCAAGGTGTTGTAATGATCAGAATAACTTCAATGGCCCTCTAGGATGCTAATGCGATGTTTAGTTTGTACTGGAAATGGATGAATCGTGTTAGAGAAGTCCAAGTGCAAAGCTCTATTTTCGAAAATGGAAGATGGTACAAATGGTGTTACAGTCGTGTGACAGGGTCAAGGATGAGTTGTATTTGATGTTTAGAAGCTTTAGGAACCAAAAGGTTTGAAAACACACGAGGGAGATGTGAGTCTCAAGTTTTTGGTCAGAATGTGCAATAATGGTGATTTTTGATTTAATTATGAGTTCTTGTGTGTTTTAGGGCTTATGTATGCGTGTGTTTTCTTGCAAACAACTTGTGTATATATATGGAAAAGGTTTGGATACTTGAGGTGGTCAGAAGTACAAGATCACATGTTATGGCTTCTTGGCTTGTTTTTGAAGTAAGGTTGACAAACATGGTTTCAATGCATAGTACAAAGCTATCTAGAGTGGTTACCAACTTTAAACATGCTTATCTGACTTTGTAGAGGAAGTTTTTGCAGAAGGAACAAGTGCAAAGCTCAATGCAAGTTGACTTTGCACAAAGCTTGCTTTATGTAAATGGCAATGGTGTCTTTGTGCCATTAATGGAAAATTATCTTGGATAAAGCTTGAATCAAATGGATAATAGCTCAAAAGCAAGTGTAATCTTCTTATTAGGGAGAGATCTTGAGGTTTAGAGGCCTGAAAAGTAAGATTGTGCAGCATAGGCTTGAGATTTGAATTCTTGTTCATCACAAAAATGACCTATAATTTCAGTTTGAAACCCTAACTTCCTCTCTTCGATTCTCCTTGATAAAGAATGATCTCAAGGTGTTCTTGGACATTTTGGAAATATCGTAATGTGCTTTACAACCCCTATTTGAATAACTTTTGAAAATTCCCCTTGGAACTATATGAAAAATTACCATGAAGTTAGGTCAAAATCCTGCCTAAAGTTAGGGCAAAATTTTCACTAAGTGTTTAGTTTCATGACCATGACTTCATGGATTAATAAATTGAGATCCAAGAATTTCTAGGAGAATTTGTGTAAAGAAAAGTTTTAGATCTCATGGAGATCTACAACTTTCATGTTGAAAGTTTCTTTTGAATCATCTTGCATCATGGTGAAAAAATGGCTAAAAGTTGTGAAAAAATATGAAGTTTTCAACACTTAGAAAAATTTCTAAGTTTGGAAACTTTGACTTTTCAAAATGAAATCTTGACTTTTTTGATTTCTTGATGAACAAGTTTCATATTTTTACATGTTTTGATGAATTATGATCTTTGACACTTGATTTTGACCAAAAAGTTAAAGTTTGACTTTTTAGTATACAGTTGACTTTTGATCAGTTGACTGTAAATCAACTATCAATCAATTGATCTTGAGCAATGTTTTGAATCATGCCATTATGTTAAAGTGATGCAATTGAACTCTTAAGATCATGTCTCAAACCAATTAATCATTGGCTAGGTCAAAAATCAGAAATTGCCCTTTCTCAGTCAAAACCCTAATTTTGACCATTTTACCCTTTTGATGACCTGATCAAATTTTCTGAGGAATTATGGTCCAAACTTGATCAAATGATACATAGGATTCCACAATGTTTATATGGATAAAAAATACGAAGTTTGACTGTAAATTGGCCACAATTGACTTTTTCCCCAATACAGTTATTTTTAGGTCAACTGCTCAATTGACTGAGCAAAAATGTGATCCAAGACTTGAAACTTGAAATGTGAAATCTTGGGGTTCCATAATGATCCATTAAAGTCATATGATTCATTAAAAGCTCAATTATCCTTGTGCAATCTCAAACCCTAATTTCAGTCATCAGTGCTTAAGGAGGTGTCTTGAGCCGATCAACCCTTGTGCAGTCTTGAACCAAGAGAGATCTTATGAGAAAATATTTGATAAATGAGACGGAAAATTTTGGGGTACAATAATATCAAAATCAGGATATGTCCTGTGGAGTTCAAAGCCAAATAATATCTATTGTATTTATGTTAGTTATGTTTCTTTTATTCAATTTTTATGGTATTTTTTGAAAATAATGTTTGTCACGTGCTTCAATAATTCTATTTATGTTCAATTGGGTAGTTGTTTCTTAAATTTTGAAATGTACCCTTATTGTGATTATGAAATGCCTTATCTTGTGTGATTATAGAAAATGGTTGATGACAGACATAAGGTCTCTTGTCTCAACATGCTTTAGTGCATAAGGAGAAAGTTAATTCTTCTTGTGTAGCTAAACAATCATATGATGGTGTTGAGGGATTGTTGTCTCATTGCCATGATCTTTATAATAGGTGATGCACATGTTGTTATCGTACATGATCCTACTTGTTGTACCCAAAAATTTTCCCACCCTTTTCTTAAGATATTTCTTACAAAGATCTTAAGTGATTCAAGCTTGCACAAGTATTAACTAGGTCAAGCCATCTTCTCAACACTGATGCCTCAAATTAGGGTTTGAGTTTTCACAAAGATAGTTGGAATTCTAATATTTCAAATGACTTTCATGTATTATTATGGATCCACAAGATTGGTCCTGTCAAGTTTCAAGTCTTGGATCATAAAATTGCTCAGTCAATTGATCAGGTGGCCTAAAATCAATTGTATTGGGTAAAAAGTCAACTATAGTCAACCTACAGTCAAACTTCAAGATTTTGAACCAATATCAACTTTTTGAAGTCATTTTTATCATTTGATCAAGATTGGATCACAAGCCTCCAAGAAAATTGTTCAAATCATCAAAAGGGCAAAATTGTCAAAATTAGGGTTTTTAACTGAGAATGACCAATCTTGGACTTTTGGCATAGTACATGACTTATTGGTTTGAAACATGATCTCAAATATTCAAATACATCATTTTGACCTAATCTCATATTTCAATTCATCTCCCGAGATCAGTGGATTGATAGATGAAATTTGGTTAACAGATGAAAAAAGTCAAATGTACACTAAAAAGTCAAACTTTGACTTTTTGATCAAATTTGTGTTTCAAAGATCACATTTCATTAAGACATTCAAAATATGAAATTTGATCATCAAGAAATCGAGAAAGTCAAAAGTCATTTTGAAAAGTCAAACTTTGCAAGATTTTGAAAAGTCATTTTGAAATTTGTGTTTTTTATACATGTTAATTTCATTATCCATGACATCTTTTCACCACAATTCAAGATAATTCAAGTTGTTACAAGTTTTCAAGTAAACAACAAGGTTGCACTTTTAAGGTAAAATTGCAAGTTACAAAGCTTTATCTTATTTTAACTTTTCCCTTTGTCTCAATCTTCAAACTTTGCCACTATGCTACCCACAAATATACCTTGTCTTTGTTACAACCTGCATCATGCTACATATCTTACTGTCCAAAACCTGCATAGTAATGCCAAGAGAACTTTCAAAACCTGCTCCAAAACCTGTAATGCTGCCCTGAAAAATCTGCATCATATCAGTCCCATGTTTGCACAAACTTAGCACATAAGAGCTGCATTTAAAAAGCAATGAAATAATGTACCCAAACAGTTCAAAAACTTATCTATTTCCCTCTCAAATTTCAGTCAATTTCATCTATGAATAAGCCGTTTCACAACACACAAAGGAGAGGTTTTGAGAGAGAAAAGGGGGAGAAAGAGAAAAAAAAGGATTTCAAAAACTTAACAGAATTCTTTGTAAACCCTGCTCATTTTCAACTTTATTTTCATTCACAAAACAAAAACTGAAAACAGAAAAAACCTCAGCCCACTGTACAACCTTGCAAGTTTTCCCCTAAACCAACTGTCCAAATACCTCATATACATCACATAGAAATTTTTCAAACACAAGAACAATTTCTGTAACATCACTATTTTCCAAACTCAAAAACAGTCACCTACAACTTGATTTCTCCAATATAATGCAGCAACTCAAACTCAAAACACAAATTACAGTTTCAAGGTAAGTCTTCATGACTTTGAGCTATTCATACAAGCATCATTAGTGGTTCATTTTTGAAGATAAAATGTAGATATCATATCCCAGAATCTGACTATATGCTTACCTTTCATTTTCACTATCCATGTGTTGAGAACTAACTTGTATGTGTGACAGAACAATGTTAGAAGTTAAAAAACAACAGTATGATTTGATGCATATCTCTATGAGTCGACACATATATGGTACAAAACAAGTTATGAGTCGATGCGTATCTCTATGTGTTGACAGATATTAGGTATAAAACGGGTTATGAGTCGACATAAAACACGAATAAGTCGATGAAAAAGATAAATGTGTCGACTCATACTGAGTTGGTTTTGATTTCCAGGAGCAAGAAATGATATATGTAGATGCATAAGTGTATGTGTCGATGCAAAACAGGTTATGATCTGACACAAACCTTTATGTATCAACTCATACTGAGTTGGTTTTGACTTTCAAGAACAAGTAGTGATAGATATTGATGCATAAGTGCATGCGTCAATACGTAAAAGTTTTCGTATCAATGCATAAGTCCATGTGTCAATACATAAATGTTTTTTTTTAAAACAAATTATTTTTTACATTATCTTTATTTATCTTTACATTCTTGTATATTATTTATTCACTCAATATGGTTGTAATAGTAAAATTAGGTTTTATTTTCTTTTACCTCCCCGTTTGTAAATTTGTACCCCCATCCCCAAATGATGTAATACTGTAAGATTTTAATTTCCGCAATTTATCGCTTTCAATAATTGTTAGTAATTAGGGTGTGTATGGAAAGTTAAAATCAATCTTAGAGAACCTTATCTCAAAGACAAAAATGCATGCAATCAAACACTTTTCACACGCGTACCTCTAGGGTAACCTCGCTTGTTTCCTATGAATAAATAGTCATGTCCCTCGAATGTGGGACGCTTTAGCAAAGACCCTAGATAAAATAGATTGTAGTCCCTCGATAACCCTTCGACATTTCCATCGATAAAACGATCTTAGTCCCTTACAACAATTGTTAAAGCGTCTCACATGTTACCTTCTATGACTATACAACGACCCACGCCCGTCCCTTCATATCCAATAATAGAACTTCTTACCAATCAATGGTAAGATAGCCCTATCTAAAGGAGGAGGAAAATAACAAAGACTTCTTTTGAGTAGGTAGAACGTTCATAGTTGCTTGCTCACAAACATTTCAAAACATCTTTCAAAACACACCAACACTTTCAAAAGAAATATTTTCAAAAGTCAACACTTTGTATACATTCTTATAGAGACGAGAATCATTACAAAGTTTGCCTAAACGAAGACACTTTTCAAAAATACTTTCAAACAATCAAAAACACATTTCAAATAAAGCATTTTCAAAGTGAGCTTGCAACTAAGAGCCCGTAGATAACTACGGATGAAAAGGGTGCTAACACCTTCCCTTTTCATAATCTACCCCCCCCCCCCCCCCCGGACTCAAGAAAATTTCTCAAAAAGTTCTTTCATGTTCTTTTCATCATTTTCTTTATTGGTTAAAAGAAAAGTCAGTGGCGACTCTTGCTATCCGCAACAATTACGATAAAATGCAAAACAAAAGTCAATTCTCCCACCGTATTACAGAACTGGCGACTCTACTGGGGATTACTCAAAAGTGGAGTTACCTTGGAGCTATATCACCTTTAATTGCTTTCATTGTTTGATTTGTTTGCTTTACATTTATGGGTCCTTGTTTGGGTTTGTATTGATCCTCTACCCGGATCTGGGAACACCATTAGGTAAATAGCAAAATTGTGGAGACTGTACGACGTAGATTGATATGGTTGAAGCAATAACTACGTTAGTGTGACACATTTGTGGGTACCGGTATCCCTTATGGAAAATTAAGAGGAATATGGGGCCGCTGTGTGGTGTCACAAAGCACTAACTGACCTTAGAACCTTTAATTGAACAACTTGGCCATTAGGAAGTAGTGAGATACCGACTTTGGTACAGTCCGAAGTTGGTTGATACTTGATACTAAGCTAATTGAGATCGGACTTTCGGGATATTTCGATCACCAATAAAGAGGCTTGCGCTGAAACAATGCCCAATGAAGGAAGATCAGTGATATTGAGATTCCCTAGAACCCAGTTACTTTTGTTAGGACAGGTTGAACCAACTAAACTTCAAGAGGGTACTTACCTATGAACTCCATGCAAACATAAATATAAGGATTTGTTTGATTTGCCTGTATATGTTTATTTATCATACCATAGTATTTTCAATAACCATTTCAAGGATCTCAAGGGTTTGTGATGCAGGGTTATATTGAATCAGACGTATATTAAGGGGCAAGAGGATTTATTTTTCTCTAGCCAAATGCTGTCAAAAAGCAAAAGAGTCAAGGGCTATGACCCACTCGACATGGTGAGCTTGATTCTCGTAGAAGGACATTCAACGATGCGAAAGCTGTAATCAAAGCTCAACTCCTAACATCTTCTTGTGTTTACCCCGCGAGATCCTTGAAAACATTGCATCCACATACCATGTATCATATCATGACAGGTTTTCTCCATACAGGTTTTCTCATCCGCTTACTGTTTATGTTAGTAAAAATGGCTCTCAAGTAGACTGTCCAAGATCTTCAGGCCCAAAATGACCAGCTTCAAGATTTGTTCCTAAACCTGTACAAGGGGCAAGAAGAATTGAAGTCACTTCTCATTGAGAGCATGATCAATGAAAACACTGAAGACAACAAGGAGGGCCAGATAAGACAATTACAAGCGGAGATAGCAACAATGAGAATCCAAATGTTGGGACAGATGGCTCTTATCCAAAACTTAGCTCAGGGATAAGAAGAGTTGAGAGTTATCGTCAACAAGCTTCGTCAAGACGGATGCAAACATATGAAAAAAAAACAGTTAAGATTGGAGATCAAGTCGTTAATCATCCCCGATAAGACAAGAAGTTGTTTCCATCAAGAGAACACCTTTCAAAATGGCTACTACACCGCAATTCCAACAACACTCTCGCCAACAATGACAGGGTGGTCAGCGTAAGCAAGATATGCCCAAAAGACAATTTACCGAGATCAACGTGTCCTTGGCTCAAGCATTGTGTCATATGTTGGAAGCCAAACTAGTTACATTAAAGGAACCTCCTCAAAAACCTAATACTTCTGCTCCCCGCTATAAATACAATGAAAGGTGCGCATACCACTCTAACAGTCGGGGACACGACACTAACCACTGTTGGGCGTTGAAAAACAATATTCAAGACCTGATTGACGAAAGAGTGTTGGAATTTACACAAGGTGGTCAACTGGAGTTTTTCTGTAACCCCTCAAAGACACACCATCTGAAGTGAGAAATTTAGGCAGATAATCTTTCGTTCATTTGAATTTTGAGTTGTAATTTCTTTGTTTGCTTAAAACACTTATCTTTATGTCAGTCTTTGGTTATTCTCACTAATGGATTTCATATGTTTGTCTTGAGTTAATCCATTCGATTTCACTATACTGAAATTATGCTTTTACCTCTTTTTGTATGATATTCAACTATCGACTACAAGTCTTAAGCCTTTAAAGGGAGGATGACAAATATAATACCATAATCTCATACAGTATGCTTTTGGACAAACATTGCTGATGATGTACATGCGTTCTTTCAAACCCTAAATAGTGGAGTTATTAGGAAGATAATCCCTAGTCAACCCCTTTAAACCAAAGAAGTATAAGTTTTCTTTTTCGCATAAATTGAAACCTTTAATCGTAACCTGGGGCAGGGTAGTTTCTCAGTTAATTCAAATGTGTGTTCAGTCGTAAGCTTTCACTTTGTACACAACGAATGACATCAAAAACATCCTTCTGAATCAAAAGACGACAATGGTTCCCCGTAAATAGGCAGTCATTATCTATCAAAAGAAAATCCGGTTGAGTCAAAACCTGTAAAGAAGACTTCAGAAAAACAGGAGCATCCCGCTGACTGTAGTCTCAAAATAAAAACAGTTATGCAAAAATTAGGGATAATAAATCAAAAAAGAGGTCACTACAAATCCTCGACAACGAAAAAATGTTGCAAAAATGACTGCCTTCTCCAATAAACTTAACTTATACGAACCATCACCAAAATATCATTCCAGATTGAATAGGAGTTCAAACACACAATTAACTAAGTTTAGGACTGTAGAACATCATGAAGAACGGGTGGGTACAAATAAAATTTAAGCCTTATCATTTGTTTCTTAAACCGCGAACCAGGCCATGTTACAACCCCTTAAAAGTCCTAATTGAAGCATGGGTTAGTTCGAAAGCATACTATTACAAAAGGTATCCTGACCCCTGTAAGGCTTACTGTAAATCCTGAGTCAAATTCATATTCTTACAAAATTCTTTTATCTTCCAAAAATGAATTTTCAAAACTTCAAGACAAACATAAACTTTGCAATATTTGAATACCGTTGTTTGCATATAGTTAATTGTTTGACAACAGAGAAATACGCACGGCGAATATCCAATGAACATAAATTTTCTCAATGAACATAATCACTTCAAATCCAATGAAAAACCCTCCATAGCCAAGGGCGTTGTTGCACCACAAAATTTACCCTCTTGATTTAGGCTTATGTTTCATCATAAACATCATATTGCATTGCATTCAATCATGGTGTAGGGATCAAGGTATTTTGGTTTTTCAAGCCTCCCTCAAGCTTTGGAAGATTGATTGTATTGACAAGTTGCTCAAGGAGAGCCTTATCATATAAACCTCTATATCTTTCAATCCAAAGGTGTCACATATCTCAAGATATCTCATCCACCTCATTGGATCATCAGAAGATTGAGTATTGTGTTGTTTATAAGGAGAACCACTTCCTTTTTTATTCATCAGTCAAAATTAGGGTTTTCCCCAAGTTGGAGTTATTGGGGTCGAAATGAGCCAAGTATTTAGGCATCATTCTTTTATCATCATCAGAATCAGTTTTGTTCAAAAAGCCTCTCTTGATGCCCATAGGAATTAGGGGTTTGAAGCTTGACCAGTTATCTCCTAATGTAGAGTGCAAAATTAGGGTTGGAGTTTTAATAAGGTATTCTTTGTAATTTTGAGTGGAAACTCTTTCCATAGCCTCTATGTGTTTGTAATGTCATATGTTTGAAGTTTTGGTTCACTAATTTTGAAGAAAAGTGGTTCAATTGAATCAAAAGGGCAAAACAGTCATTTTACTCAAAGTCAACAAAATCAAAGTTGACCAAGTGGATTTTTGGTTAACATGGAGCATTTGACATGTATTTTCATGTGGGATGATCATTGATGATTTATTTTGATTAGAACTGCAAGTTTAAGGGGTTACTTAGGTTTGAAGTTATCTCGGTGATTGAAAATTTCACAAGTATCCTTGATTTTTGACCTGACTTTGCAAGGGCATAACTTTCTCATTTTTCAAGGGATTTTGGTGGTTATTTTTGCCAATTGAAGAGGGGAAAAAGATCTACAAGGGCCCACAGAGGACAAAAAACACACTTCATACTCAAAATCGAAAGTTATGAGCCTTTGAAGTTTAAGGCAAGTTGGGCATTTATTGAGGCACATTGGGCGTCTGGCCAGGCAAGGCAAGGAATTTGACCTAGGAAATTCATCAAATAGTTGGTAACATACCTATATCTTTTCGTTCAAGGCATAATTCAAAAATGTGCCTCGTGCATTTTGAAGAGGACTATGAAAGCTTCTCATTGAGCTTGGAGTCAATCAGTTTTATTTAAGTTCGAAAGAGTGGTGGTTTGAGGAAGTTGGGTGCTGAAACTGGATTCGAGGGGGATCTCTCTGATTTCCTTCAGCTTAGACCATTTGAGTTGGCTTTGTGGGCTGGTCGAAGCCTCCTTGTGCTCACTTTGGTTTTCTTCAGCTTGGACCATTCGAAGTGCGACTTTGTGGGTTGGTCGAAGCCTCATTTCTTTCTATCTTCGATTTGAACTAATTGAAGTGTCATCTTTGTGGTCTATTCGAAGCGTCATTCTTTCTTCTTGGTTTGGACATTCAAATTGGGCTGGTCGAAGCTTCACTCTTCTTGCTTCAGTTTAGACCATCCAAAGTGGCTTTGAGCGCTGGTCAAAAGCCTCTTGCTTCCTACTTTGTTCTTCTTCAGTTTAGACATTCGAAGTGCTGTCTTGAGAGCTGGTCAAAGCCTCATTCTTATTTCTTTGTTTGGACATTCAAAGTGTCACCTTATTGGCCGGTCGAAGCTTCCTTTTCCCCTCTTTGATTTCTCTCAATTTGGACATTCGAATTAATCTTGAAGGATGGTCGAAGCCTCATTTTTTCTCTCTTCGATTTGAACTAATTGAAGTGTCATCCTTGTGAGCTGGTCGAAGTTTCATTCTTCTTGCTTTAGTATGGACCATTCGAAGTGACCTTGGGCTAGTTGAAGTCTCATTTCTTCTCCTTTAGTTCTCTCTCAATTTGGACCAATCGAAGTGTTATATTGAGCAGGCCAGCATGCGTGCAGTCTTGGGAAATTTGGCTTAAGTTGCCCAAGAATCCTAAGCCTTATATCTTGCTCATCCCTCCATCATTTCTTTCAAACATCGGCTTGTTTTGAAGCTTAGAATATGTTCTTTAATTAGATCAAGGAAAATTTGAGAACGCACGAGCCAATTTCCTATGGCCTCATTTAGAAATCAACTGACTCTTGGTGCATGCGTGGGTCATGCAAGTTACAAGGTGATATTTCACATGTTTGGAATGGACCATAAACTTCATTTCTTACTCCTTTTGGCCAAAGAATCACACTTTCCTTGCCTCCCCACGCTTTATGCATTTTTTCCAAAATTGGTAACTTTCATCACAAGCAAATCAATCCCATGTGCAATCCTTCCCACCTCATCCCCTCACGCTTTGTTTGCCTCACTCATACAACTCATAGCTCATCAAAACGCAACATAAAAAGCCAAGTAAGAAAATAAAACGCAGGCACATGATCTCACATTTCCATTTACCTGTTTTGTCCAAATTTCACCCCAACGAATTTATATGAGTTATGACCCTATTGCCCTCACTCTAAACACTATATAAACACTGCATTGTTCATTCAAAACAAGAAGAAGAAGGAGGAGGAGGAGGATAGGAACGAAAGGCTGGAGGAAGTTCAAATATGAAGTTACTTTTTTCTCTCAGAAATCCATTTCTTCGATTCTCCAAGTTTGCTTGTACGTTATGAGTGATTATTCTTGCATTCTCTTCTCCAAGTGCTAAGGATTATAGATCGAGGCTTGGTTTGCAGTTGGAGTGAAGGAGTCAGTAGATTGCTTTTGCCTTGAGGTAGGTTTTTCATGGACTTCTATTCTTATGATTAAGCTTGAATTTATGATGTAAATCGTATGTATTATGGTTTAGCTGACCAAACTTTAGGTCTGATGTATATTTGATGCCTTGTTGAAGCTTGAATTGTGCATTAAAGATCTCTGTAACTTGTGTGTTTTAGTATTTTGTGCTATTTTCTCATGCTTATTTCTCTTTGATCTTGGATCTAAATGAAAATTTGTGAACATCATCACATAGCTTGTTAATTCATCTTTAATTTGCGCTTGATTTGGTGAAAAACGATTGAGAAATGAGTATGTAGTGATAGTTTGAACATTGAGCCCTAGCTTCAGCATTTCGCACGTTCCTGGCTAAGGATGGAGGTTGAAGATGATGTGGTGGCGCAATTCCATTGGTCCTTTTGAATTTTGAATTATTTGAATCTTGTTTTATAACTTTATCTTCCCTAATTTTATTTCTTGACCAAATCTTGATGAAAAATTCTGAAAAAATTCATGAAATCTAAAAATAATATTTCTGACCTTCTGCATTTTTTTCAGAATTTTTGAAAATGTTTTGATTTTGTTTTAAAATTTGTGTGATCAATTAATTGTTTGTTTGACATTTGATTTTATTTTGATATTTCTCTTGTTCCAAAAATTCCACAAAAAATCATAGAAGCTTATTTTTAATTCTAATATTTGAATATAATTTTGGTTGAATATTTTTCTGACTTTTGATTTGAATTTTGTTTTAAAATGTGAATATTTGTTTAATTGTTTAATGGTTTAAATTTTGATTTTATTTCTGACTTTTCCTTAATGCAAAAAAAAAATGGAAAAATAAGTTTTCTGATCTATGGAGTTTTCTTTATTTGTTTATGATTTTAGTTTGAATTATTTATAATTGGAACTTGATTAATCAATAATTAATTTTATTTTCTAAATAATTTGGGTTTTGATAATCCCCTTGTTTGATTTGATTCTAAAAAACCAATTTTCCTTAAGTTTCAATTGAAGTCAGCTCTTGTTTGAAGTTCATAGATGGATTGAGGATCTCAAAAATATTTGTCTTGAATTAATTGATGAGGTTTGGTATTTTCCATTGATTTATTTTTGAAAACTTGTCTAGATTGGTGGTTTTACCAACTAGTTTTGATGTTTGAAGCTGATTTGATCCTTTCCTCAAGCATCAATGAACTTGTGACTTGAATTCTGACTTCTATACATCTTAAAGATGTTGAGAAAAAAATTGTTTGAATTATGGAAGTCTATTTCTATTTTTGATGAATTTTCAAAGTGAAAGTGCCCAAGGGATGTTGCATATCTTGTTGCAATTTGTTTGATGGCCATTGAACTTGCGTGAGGCCTGTAATTTGACATTTAATGATCATGTTGCTTCAGTTTTTTCATACCAATTAAAATAAATCCTTTTGATTTCCCATAATTGGTTGATGACCCCTTTTAATTCATGCTTCCTTAGTAGTGTTCTATTCTTGTTTTTGCTTTAAACTTTAAAACTTTTGGCTTGAGTTTGAGGTCATCAAATGACCAATGATAACATGTTGAGGAATGGTAGATCAAGGATAGTCTCATAAATACTTGAGATCACTTGACCTTTAATGCTTGAACCAATTTCATTCATATATGAATTTGATGTTCCTTTCTCCTTTCCTTTTAAATCCTTGAGGTATATTGAATGCACTTGTGCAACATGTATTAGGATCAACATTCTAACCTTTTGATTATATCCTCATAGCATGTTAGAAGCTTGATTTCAAGTTATTTAGTGGTTTAAAGCCTTATAACTTTGCCTTTGTTTGAATCCCTTTCATTGTTAATTTGAGATCTAAGCTTTGTGATTCATTTTGTGAAATCCCCCTTCTATTGTGCTTGAGAATCATGATGAAATAAAATGAGTATGATTGCGTAGTGGTTGCTAGTGACTTCCAAGGTCTTTGAATGTATTCTTCTCAAGCTCCTATGATCCTTGATTGATATTTACTTGTCAATCCAACATGGTGATAAAAAAGGAGCAATAGTTCTTTAGCTTTGACATATTTGTTGCCTATGCCTACTTGGTGTTTCCCATATCTAATTCTTTGATATTTACTATTGTGTTCTTTCCATTTCCTTGTTATGTCATCATCCATCCCTCATCTAATTCACCATTTCTTCTTGAGATCACTAATTTGTCTGTTGAATGTGTGAGAGACTCTGAGAAAGTTGTCCATTTTGACTTGATGCGGTAGTGTTCCACTTTACTTATGGAACACGATTGGATATGCTTGCAAAATTCTTGTGCTTTGTATAGTTGATAGTCTTTGCAGGATATATATGTGATTGTGGCTGTTATGCGCCACTTGTGGGACATGTTCATATTTGAAGCCTAAATGCTCATATTCAATGAAGTGATTTCTAACATGATTTGCTTATTGATGCCAGCTTGCTTGAAGTTCTCTGGGTTTCTTTCTCTCATTTAGTTACTACGAACAGTTATCGATTTGGTATTGCACTACTACCCTTTTATCTCTTCCATTTACTGCTTTCTAGAGATCCTAAGAAGTAGGGTTCTTATCACTTTCCTTGCCATGTCAAGTAGGAATAGAGATGTATGACGGAGACTTCCGTTGCTGATATATGTCAGGAGTCCCTCTGGTTTATTTAAAGACCTGTTTAAGGCAATTCTGTCAGTGTAATAATTGTGATTGTTTAAAACCCTACCTTCGGAGTAGGTATTATGCATGTGTGTTTATATTTGTACCCACATTATATTACATATATTAAGTCCTCAAAAGGAGGTGAGCGGGGAATGGTCTGTGCTCGACCCCCACACATTCTAGTCTGTGTCATCCTTAGCTCACGTGGTACATGGATGCTTCAGAGTCGTGCATATCATATGTATCGAGTCCGTCAAGTGGGTAAGGGTTCTGCGATCAAACCCCCACACTTTGTCAGGAGTTCGCATCAGCTAATGCTGACACTCCGTGATCATTCATGTTGTCTTCTATCGTCTACCTCGATCTTCTATATTTTGGTTAGGTGCGCAGTCGCTTTGAACATCACATTTATCTTATTTCATCTGTCTCCCGCTTTTTTGCTTCAGGTGATCCTCTCCCCTTAGCTAAAGCATTCCTCTTCATATCCCCCATCCCCTGAGTCAGTATACCCTGATTGCATGCTTTTGCCAAAGCACTTGCTTATTTACTTGTTTGGTATTTACCATGCTCCCTTAGGATTGCTCGTGTAGGGTTAATCCTCGAGTTAGACCTTAGGATATGAATCCATGCATGATAACATAGGGTAGAAACTTCCCTTTTTCATCCTCAACCTTAGGTCAAATCATTGTATGATAACATTAGGGATAGAGATTAGGATAGTCTCCCTTAGTTGTTTTCTTTTTCTTTGCATATTGCATCTTAAAACTAAAACTTCTTCTTGGCAAATCATAAAACATCTCTAATAAACTTAAATCCTTCTTCAAGGTAAAAAATACCAACCAATCTTAATTGCTTGTGCGCCTTCCTTCTTTGTTTTAAACCTTTCGAAACTGATGTTCTGCCATCTTCGCCATGATATTTTGTTCGCCGATGTTTCACCATCGCATGTGTTTGTTATCCTACTTTGATTCTCAATATCATTGCTAGGTGTGTTGTTTTATTATCTGGTTTATTGATGTTTGCCATCTTTGCCATGTCATCTTGCCATCTTTTAGCCGATGTTTCGCCATCGCATATTCCTTTAGCCGATGTTTTGCCATCGCACATTCTTTTAGCCGATGTTTCGCCATTGCACATGTTTGTTATCCTACTTTGATCCTCAATATCATTATTAGGTGTGATGTTTTGTCATCTGGTTTAATGATATTTCTCCATCTTTGCCATGTTACTTTATTATCATTTAGTCGATGTTTCGCCATCGCATTTGTTTGTTGTTTTATCTGATGTTTTTCCATCTTGATTATTTCCTTTGTCTTTCTTAACTAAAAAACACAAACCAGAAAAAATATATAAGCCGAACTACGGATGCTCTGATTCCTTAAAAGGGATACGTAGGCACTGGGGTAGGGCCCAAGCGAGCATAACTTTTATTTTCCCTACATTATTTTATCTTTTGCATGCATTCCCTCTTTGCATTTTCTTTTAGCTTTTAAGCCTTAGATATAGATTTTTACACACCCTTAGATTAGAACAAACAAGAGTGGATATCGTAGAGTACTTCGGGCATTTGGGGTGCTAATACCTTCCCCTCGTGTAACAGACTCCCTTACCGAATCTCTCGGTCGCAAGACTGTGATTTCACCCTCTTCGAATTTTCTCAATGTTTACCTTTCCCCTCTTGGCGGGATAAAAGACGTTCGGTGGAGACTTCATTGATTTTTATATCGGATGACGGTTCAGACGATTGTTTCAGCTGGAGACTTCACTGGAGAATGATTGACCTATTGCTGGTCCATCCCGGAGTCGATCCTAGCTCTTGTTTGTTTATTTCTTTGGGTGTTTATTTATTTCCTGTTATTTACAGCTTTATATACACTGCTTGCATATGTTTGTGCATGCATTTTATCGCTTTCCATATATTTGGTTATCTGCTGTGCTGGCTCTGCTGTCATGTTGGGTGGGTGTTACAAGAAGTAAAAGGCCAAATACCCAGGCCAAGTGACAACCATAGGAACTTTAGTAATAGAGTGGAACATGAACGACTAGTCGACTCTGGTTTGCTAGTGCGGTCATGTCGTCCACGCTCAGGTGAGATTACAAATGGGGTGCTATCGTTTCACGTTGGTGTTTCAACGATAGTGGCTTCAGGCGTACCCATGATTCTGAGTTACCCTTGCCTTACCCTGACCTAGTTTGAACCTGTGAGCGGGGAGAGAATGTTGATCCTTACAGGTACCGTTGCTGACTCTTTTTTTTGTTGGTGACTGGATTTCTAAAAAGGAATGACTGGTTATTTTACAAAGTTCTAGATCTTGGTTTCCCAGCATATTCAGAACAACACAACATATACCTTGATTCTTATGTGTTTGCATCACCTCATGTCATATTTATTTTCTATAAAAAAATGCAAGAAAAAATGTATGTATGTCTAATTCACATATGCATGTTATTTCCAGGGTATTTAGAAGTTGTCATTGGCATCCGGATGAATAACAACATGAGCACGAGTGCAGAAAATCTTAGGAAGAAGGCTGTTTATTAGTTTGTGTTTTATGGGGGTCGATTGCGAGAGTTGGGAGCCCTTGTGAATGGTCCGAATGAAAACATTTTCAGGAAACGGTATGGGAACTTGTTGCCAATGGTAAACGATTTTTATGAAGAATGGGCGTCAAGAGTGCTTCTTCAGTTATATGATCCACAACTACATTGCTTTACTTTTCAAGATTACCATCTAGCACCAACTCTTGAAGAATATGCATATATTCTTGATATAAAGATCACAGGTAATATTTGTTTTGCTCAAGTTCTTGAAATTCCCAACTACCTGGCTATCGCTAAATCTCTTTATTTGATCGTTAGTGAAGTGGAAGGCAATTGGATCAAGAAATGTGACGTACAGGGTATTTCTAGGGATTGTCTGATAAACAAAGCCAAGGGATTTTCAGAAGAAGGAAAGTGGACGGCTTTCAATGCGTTATTAGTCGTGCTAATTTATGGTTCGGTCCTCTTACCTGTAGCAGAAAGGGTGGTGGATTTTGAAGCAATTTTTGTCTTTATGAATGACAATCTGGTACCGACATTATTGGCTGACACTTACTTTACTATTCATTCTCGGCATGGAAAGAGGGGGGATGTGGTATGCGGTACAACTTTACTTTACAAATGGTTCATGATGCACATGCCCACCAGGGGACCATTTTTTGACACTGCTGAGATGTCTCTTTGGGCCCCACGGATCATGGGACTCACTTCTTATGACATTGTTTGGCACATCATGGGAATTCTGAAGGAGTTCATTACGATTTGTGGTGAGTTTCCTAACTTTCCACTCATGGGAACCAAAGGTTGCATCAATTATAATCCCATTTTGGCACGGCGCCAATTTGGATTCATAATGACAAATGGACCTACTGAGCGGGAGGTGAGGGAAACCATTTATTTCGGAAAAGGAGGGGATGCTGATATGTTTGAAAGAGTAAAATTCTACTGGAAACACATTCATCAAAAGGGAAAGCAGTCTTTTGATAGAAGCGGAGGTACGGCTCTTGACGCCTATTCAAGATGGATTCAGGGTCGAGTGAAGGTGTTGTTGTTGCCTTATAAGAGGGAAGAACCATTGTACCCGCAACCTGTGTATGATCCGCTGATAGATAATTTCCCATCTTATGGAAAGGAGGTTGATCACCTTTCTCATGGCAGGACATCTTCTAAGCAATCCACGCCAGGAGAGTCCGAAGTTGTACCAATGGCGTGCCTCAAAAATGCCAAAGCTGAGAATATTAAGCTACAAGCTAGTCTGGAAGATAAGAATATTGAACTTTCCTTTGATCTACAAGAAAGGAAAATACTTTGGAGGGAGAATCAGGAGAAATATTATATATTGGAGGGTCGTGGATCATGTGAACAATCAAAGAGGTCGAGGATTGAGAAGTCCAGCTTAACTAATATTCAGGATATGGAACTTCTTAAAAGTCAACAAAAGGTTAATAGTCTTCAAGTAGCAGAAGCACAGTTAAAAGCATGTCATAGCAAGAGGGTTAAAGAATTGGAAAGGAAACTCAATGAAGTCAGAATGAGAGATCAGAAGTACGAAGAGCAGATGACTCGTGTAAGGGAAGAAAACGCTAAGCTCTAAAGTCAGATAGAAGAGCTGGAGTATGCACCTATACATATTTCTCTACCAAAATGCAAATATTTGATCACTTTCTGGAGCAATGTCAGTACTTAAAAGAACAGTTATTCTGAAAGGATGTGGTGATTAAAAGCCTTGTTGAAGAACATGACTGCCCAAGGACAAGACAACTATTCCAGGAGACCAAGGAGTGGAGTGAGGAGCATTTCTAGGAGAAGGGACCTTTATTTCATATTGGGATGGGAGATTCACCCCTTTTATTTTCTTTATCGTTTTCTGTTAAGCGATCACCACCAGTCTTGTTGGATGGGATCTTTTTTTCTTATACAAATTCGGTGGATTTTGAGAATCAATATTTTGACGTTCCTAAAGAAGTTTTGCACTATAATCTTTATTATTTGTCTTTTGTGCTTGGTTGTTATTCCTGATGATTGACAAAACTTGTAAAAAACCTGGAAATAACAAAACATATCATGCATATTGTTGTACCCCAATTTTTGCCCCTAAGATCCCTTCATCATACCATATTGATTTAATCACAACAAGATCACACTAGGGATTTTGGTTATCCTCCCTATCTCTAGTCTTGCTCTTTGAGGAATCACCAAGAATCTTGACTTTTTTTTCTTTTGTGATCATGCATATTTTGTATTGATTTTTATTTTAGTTAATAAAATGCAATGTTGGTTTGTCTCACTTGTTAATAATTTAGGTAAAGGCAATGAGGCTTAACAAGTTGCTCCATGGGTTCATGAGTTTATTTCCATGCCCTAGTCAATAAATCTCTAGGATTTCAAACCTCACCATTGAAGTTGTTTTGGAAGAAATGGCATGGCAAGGTTATTTTGGTTCACCACATTTCAAGGTTATCAAATTTGATTCAAAAGTACAAGGGGTTGATTGGAGAAGTTGTCATGCTTGGACAAGGCTTTGTTCCCATTGGTCACAACTGCATATTTCTCTCAACTTTCAATACATGGAAGTGGTTTTGGTGGCTATGAATTCTCATTTTAATCCGCAACAACTTCTATTTACAAAGCATTTGTGTTGGTATAAGAAGTTTGTTCAAAATTGGCAGAGTTCCTCAAAGCATTTTCTTGATCTAGGAGCTAGGGTTTTGAACTTCAAAGAAGTATATATTTCTCATATTTTGGTATTTTTTTAGTGATTCCAAATACACCCTTCCATTCAAAAGGTTATTAACAAATCACTTCAAAAGTTTCAAGGAGTTTTCATGTAGAAGAAACTTGATGATGAAGAAAGATTAGAAGTCCTCTAGATGAACCCCCAACTTCTCATGTTTGACTTCAAATGATCATAACTTGGTCAATTTTTATCACCTTCAGCCCAATCTTTTTCCATAATGATCTTGAGGATTTGAACTTTATCCCTTCTTTTATATGCAAAGTGAGAAAATGGATGGAAGATGCCCTAAGGATACAAAAGATTATAGGTCATTTCATGATTTTTTACAACTTCAAAAACTCATAACTCTCTCAATATTTGGAGATTTTGAATGGTTCAAGTTTCAAAATGTCATTAAAGAGGTATATTTCATTCCATCTTTTTTAGTCAAGAGCAAATTCCAAGTGGAAGGCCATGTTTGGATGAAAAACATTATAGGTCACTTTTGAAGAAAAAATTGAAATATTTCTAAGTATGGAAAGTCAACTTCTTTTTCCCAACTTTGACTCAATGCAACTTTCATCTCAAGCATCCATTTGATTCCATTATTTTTCCATTGAAAAGCTTGTAACCTCATCTTTCTAAAGCATCAAGAATCATGCCTCAAGACCCCTTGAGCTGAGAATGCCATTAGATTGAACTTGGTAACTTGGAACTGAGGTTTCTCCATAAGTCAGAATTTTAAATCTTTGTTTTGGCTTCTAATCACAAGTTTTCCACGCGTTTTTGCCTCTAAACATGTTTAGTGAACTTCCAGAATTGATTAGCACAACAAAACACGCATTTTGGATGAGTTTTGATCAGATTAGAAGTCACACTTTTCTTGTTTGCAACTTCACATGATTTCCCTCCAAACATCATCATTTCACACGCTTGGACATTCCACTTGATTCCCTATAAATAGAGGGTCATCCCCCATTCATTTCCAAAAGCTTGGATAGCCAGAATCACCCTGCCAAACTTGTTCCATAACTCAAAATTCTGCAACTTCGAAATCTATTCTCAAGCCTTTTTTAATCTATTTTTCCCTTAAATTCACCTTCCTTAATCTTCCCTGAAGCTAACCATATAATTACATTCAAGAATCGTGCCCTAGATTGCTCCATAGAAGTCCAGTTTCAGAGCTCTGCAACTCAACTTCAATAGGTAGATTCCTTCATCAATTCTTCAAAGCTTTGATATTATTGTGATGCTCTCATTGCCCTGGTTCTAGTCGCAACACTCACTTTTATCTGGAAACTTATTTTGACCATGAAATTTCAAATCTCTTTTCAAAACTTTCCTTCAAAATTACTTGAGCTATAGTTTATATAAATTTGTCGCGAGGATGTGGTTGTCTTCGTCTTGAAGAGACGAAGCGAATGGCATAGGTCTGAGCTTCTAATTTTACAGTTTAAGAGACCTACAATTCACGTTGGCTAGAGGTTGAAGATGACCAACGTGTCATCTTCCAACCAATGAAGGCACGCCATCAGTTTTTTTTTTGAAAATCTGATTTAATTAATGATCATATGCTTTATTCACTAATGACCATGATATTCATAGGCCGCCAGATCCCTTGGATTTGATTACTAACACGTTTTGACTCTCATTCATTGGTCCACATTTTGTTGGTTTTTATTTTATTTTCTGATTTTTATATTTAGTTGTTTTCAACTTTAAAAAATCATAGAAAATTCATTTTTAGAACAAAAAATCTGAAAAAATTATGAAAAATATTTTTGATTATTATCTTTCTGATTTTCATTTTTTCACAATTTTATTTTGTGTTTTGGTATTTCTTATAAATTTTAACTTTATTTGAATTGTTTTAAATGTTTAAAAATACTTTTATATATTTTTAAATTCTGAAAAAATTATAGAATGATCCAATGATATAGTGACAAATATTGGTGACTTCATTTTATTTTTGTTTCTGATTTTGTTATTTTTTATCATTTTTTGTTTATTTTACTCATTTCTTTTAATTTAAAAAATAGTTTCTGACTTTAAAAAATTTACCAAAAATTTTGTAAAAATATTTGAGCCCTTTTCTGATTTTTCTATGGTCTCACTTTTTATTTCTTGATTAATTTGAATATAGTTGATATTTTTCTCTTTTATTTCCATTTTAAAAACATTTTTAAAAACCTTTTTAATGTATATATTAAATGCAATATTATTTTGTGATTATTTTCTGGCTGATCTTAGGTTAAATTTTTTGATCACGAGCTTTATTAACATCATTGGATCCAAGGTGTTGAGTCTAACTCCATAAAAATTGGATGAATGATTTTCATAATGGTTTGATTTGAATTTAATTCAAAAGTAGTTTGTATATTCTTTCCCACCCCTCTTCATCTCATCCCTTTCTTATTGCACTAAGTGTTATTAGAGCATGATCTCTATATCATGTCTCAAAACAAATGGTGCATAGATTGCTATTGATCGGCCTCAAAATAGGTGTGACTTCTACATAAGTCCACTTACGATTGCTTAACATAGCGCTAAATTTTGTCCCGATTCGAATAAATGATCATTCGTGGCCTAAACCTATGTTTGCAAGCCCAAGTATGTTAATTTGATCTCTTTGATCCACTAACCTTGAGATTCATTGTGTGGAGGCTTTGGTTCTACCAATCCTCTAATGGATCTACAACACTTTTGATCAATGCGGATCACTTAAACACCGTTGATCATTAAATGGTACTTTTAAGGATTCCAAATGGATGATATACTTGACAAAAAGCAAATGCAACTTGTTGTGTGGAGGCTTTGGTTCTACCAATCTTTTAATAAGTTCCAAATGAAAGTTTCAAGATGGTCATCCAACTAACCACTAATTAATAATTTGTTTTTACTTTATTCCTTTTATTTTTACGCTTTATGTACCATTTACTTTAAGCATTACATTTCATGTCATTTTTATTTTTCTCACTTGAGCCTTTTCTTTTCTCTTTTAAGACACTTAATAATCAACATAAATCCTAAAAAAAATTTATGATACTTGGACTATTTGGTTACTATCCTTGGCACCATGGAGTATTGGACTTTTTGGACTTAGGATTAGAAACCTTGGCCTATGTTGGAGACCTTGTGATCTTAATTGATATTTTGTCTGGAGTTCTTGAGGTTTACCTCAAGACATTGGGTTGTTTGTTTGCTTCGTGTGCAGGTTATTGTGATTACATACTTTGTTTGCAATCTGGAATTCACCTGTATACGGCTGTTACTCTGCCCAATTTTTGTGAATACTTAATATACTTGAAGTTTGGTTCTCACAAGAGGTCTAGTTTCTTTGCTTGCTTGGTTTCAATCTAAAGAATGAGAATTCTATCTTGGCTCATAATTTCAAGTATTAGCTTCTTGTTGGTTAAATGGTTCTTATCCTTAGCTTTTACCTTATGCCTTAGGATAGTCTCTTCTTCTCCTCCCATCTTCTTCAATTTCAAAAATCTTCTTCCTTTTTTTGAAAACTCTTCTTTGTTCTTTAAACTTAAATTACTTTCATAATAAACTTGGACTTAGGTCCATGCATTTTCAAAACATTTTTATGAATAAACCCTAATCAATTTAATAATACCTTGACCTTTTTTTGAGAGAAGACTAAAAGTCAATCAATCTTATTTCAAACCATTATGCCACTTTGGCTTTTACCTTAAAATTTTCTCAAAAGATTAGACTCTTGTTAATCCTTGTAGTGATGCAAACAACTATAGTTCTACAATGTGTAGTGAAGAGAGATATTTCCACTTGGGTGTTGAGTGAGGCATTGTTGATTTTAAAATCTAAGCCATATCCTCCACTTTGAGATGATGCAAATTCCCCTTTCTCATGATTGTGGGTAGTAAGTATGTTTTCCACACGGACAATGACAATGATGTCTTATCTCATATAAATCAGCCAACACACTTGTGTTTTAAAATTTTCAAAGAGGAACTACGTGTACCCTGATCCCCTACTGCACGAAAGATGGTACGTAGGCACTAAAGGTTCACAACCGCGGCGGGTGCAAAAATCATAAAAAAATATGTTTCTTTTCTCACCTCCACCATCTATTTTACATAGAACATTTTATAACCAAAATATACAGATTTTTACAAAGAGGTTCCTGCGAAGTACCGTAGATGTTTAGGGTGCTAATACCTTCCCTTTGCATAACCAACCCCCTTACCTTGAATCTTTCTCCCTCTTTTTGGGTTATTCGCTCTTTTCCCATTCCTTTGGAAATAATAAAGCGTGGTGGCAATTTTTATTTTGATCTGTATGAGTCAAGTCAATCCAATGGCTTAGTCTTAAACATTTCTACCGCTACAGAAAAATGGCGACATCACTAGGGACAAATTGACCTCTTGCTGGTCCATCCCTAAGTGGGTTGAGCCTATCGTTGTTTATGTCTGTATATATGCTATTGTTGTATATGTGTTATATGTTATATATACGTTTATCTAGATTTTCCTGCTTTTCAAGGTGCTTGGTGATTACTTATAAGTCCTATACCCGGACTTGGGAAAAATTTAAGATAGGACGAGCGGTATAGTCATGTTAACTTTGAGGGAGTAATCCCTA
Source organism: Vicia faba (assembly GCA_948472305.1). Classification (NCBI taxonomy): domain Eukaryota; kingdom Viridiplantae; phylum Streptophyta; class Magnoliopsida; order Fabales; family Fabaceae; genus Vicia; species Vicia faba. The sequence goes on from OX451739.1 coordinate 1,209,469,990, forward strand.
AAAAGTAGGCATGAGATCCCCCACTCAGTGGAGGCCCCTTTGACTGTAGTGTCATTTACCGAGTAATCGGGAAGACGTACTGCTTTCAACCTGGGAGCCTGCTGAAGCTGAGGACCGTAGAATACCTAACCCATCTTGGCCTTTTAGGTGTAGTGCGGAAGCTATGACGAAGTAATCCGGAAATAGTTGTCACGCGATACTACGCTCGGACGAGTTTTTCTTGAGAATATTACTAATTACCGAGTTAATCGAGAAGTTGGTAATATCCGAAGGAAGGATGTAGACTCTGGGAACCTCTAGAACCTTGTTCAGCAGGTTATAACTTTTAGACCATACCTTATGTGTAGTACCTTCGACCTCATGCTCGTAACGTTAAACCTATGAACCCTATATGTGTGATCTTCTGTGTGATTGTTGCATCATGCATCCATGCACTCATAAGCATATTTTGAAGAAATATTATTTCAAGGGATTTAAAAGTTGACCATTTGTGAATATCTCAGGTACTTTTTAACCATGGATTCTGGAAAAAGAAAGACCTGGAAGTACAACTTCAAGGATCCCAAGATAGATGAGTTGATCAGTCTAATTCCCGAGATTGAGTGTTCGGCAGATTTTCGGAAGAAGTATGGATCCATCATTCCTCTCATGAAGTTGAAGATGAAAAGGAGCATTCTCTCGACCTTGGTCCAGTTCTATGATCCGATGTATCATTGTTTTACTTTTCCCGACTATCAGTTGATGCCTACACTGGAGGAGTATTCTTATCTGCTGCATTTACCTGGTACAAATCGTGTTCCTTTTACTGGTTTGGAGGGTGAGCCAAAACCACACGAGAGTGCTGCTTTGGTGCATCTGGGTAAGTCTGAGGTGGAATTCCACATGACTACTAAAGGAGGGATTAGAGGATTACCAGCTCAGTTCTTATTGGAGAAAGCTCGTTACTTTTCTAGGATGAAGAGTACAGTCGCTTTTGAGGCCATCTTTTCTCTACTTGCTTACGTGTTATTCTTATTCCCCAATGTGGACAAGTTTGTTGATATTAATGCTATCAGGATCTTCATGATTGGAAACCCAACTCCTACATTATTGGGTGATGCTTATTACTATATTCACCTTCATAATTCTTATCATGGGGGGATGATTATCTGTTGCACGCCTTTGTTGTACCGGTGGTTTATCTCTCATATGCCTCAGTCTGATGCTTTCTGGGATATCAGAAAGGAACCCCGTTGGGCCCCTAAGATCATGGAACTTACTCACTCGGATATTGATTGGTATCATCGGACTTATCAGGATATAAAGATTGTTGATAGTTGTGGTAGTTTCCCCAATGTACCTCTTCTTGGTACAAAGAAAGGAATTAACTATAACCCCGTTCTTGCACGACGACAGCTTGGTTATCCGATGAGGGATAAACCAAATAGTATTCATTTGAGTAGTTTCTTTCTAAAGGAGGGAGAAGACCATATGGAAGCTAGGTAGAAGATTGCGAAGGTCTGGCTTCACATTCATAAGAAGAGTAGGAAATACTTAGGACCTATGGGAGATGTTTCTTGGAGCCGTATCTTCAGTGGGTCCAAACGAGAGCTATTCAGTTGAAGATGTTGTATTCCCGAGAGACACTTATGTCTGATTTATTTGTGAATACCACTCCTCCCTTATTGGATGATCTAGAAGAGCTGCATCTTGCTTTAGTCAGAATGCAACAGGAAAGGGATGCTTGGAAGAATAAGTGCCAAACTTTAGAGATTTCCTATAGAGCAGACTTGAAGGAGAAAGACGACTTAATTGAGATTCTTGAGAGTAAGGCTGTAGAGACCATGGAAAGGCAGGGGGATTTATTTTCTCCTAAGCCTCAGTCAAATGCTATTTGCTCACTTCCTAATTCAGGTGATTGGAAGGGGGTTGCCACCAGATATGCGGAAGAAAATCATAGGTTGCCAGGCTTACATCGAAGTGCCTGCGTATAGAGTGATCTCCATCAGCTTCGCTTGGATTTTAGACTTTATTTTCATCTTATACTTGGGATCATTAAGACTTGTAACCTATTTTGAAGCTATTATAATAAAAAAAATTCAGTATTTTCAAATGCGTTATTACTTTGATATTTGCAATATTTCTATAAAATTTAAATCCCTTGAAATATTAAATAACAAAATAAAATCATGTGCATTGCATATCATGCATCATATTGAACATATTTCTTGCATTTGTTATGCATATCCAGGAGTCTTACCAAGCTTCTTTACCTCGTCCAGCAAGATGACTCACAACTACAACACTCGGGCTAATTTTAGAAGGAAAACAGATAACTTAGAACAAGAGAATCGCGAGCTGTGCGAGGAAGTTTCTCCTTTGAAGGCCGGAATGGCCAATCTTACTGCTCTGATGGAATCTCTGGTGGCTACTTAGAATCAGCCACCGAGTGTTCAACCTCAACCAACAAGGGTTACTACTGAAGCTCCAACTGTTCCTGTGTCTGCTACTCCAGCTATTGTTCAGAATCGCATGACTCAAGGTTATCCATGGGGAATGCCAGAGAACTTTGCGCCTGAAGGTTTCAATCTTGGTCCTCAAGATACTCCAGTTGTTCAGACTATTGTTACTCCTGCACCTCCTGTGGTGCATGTTTCTCCTGCTGCACCTCCTTCCGTGAATATGGTTCTGTTTGTTAACGATGATATGTGTCGTCCTTTTCCTCCACCAAGTGAAGCCTTGGGTCTCTATGACATAATGGATGATTTTCAAGAGCAGTTTTACAAGATGCAGAGGGAGATGAAGGCCCTCAGGGGAAAGGAGTTATTCGGGAAAAATGTGAATGAATTATTATTGATCCCGAATGTTAAGATACCTACAAAGTTTAAGCTCCTGGTATTCGAAAAATACAAGGGCAACACTTTCCCTCGTGCTCATCTGGTGATGTATGTAAGAAGAATGTCTACCTATATTGATGATCAGCGTCTGCTGATTCACTTTTTTCAGGATAGTTTGACTGGTGTTGCGCTTAAGTGGTATATGAGTTAGGACAACGTCAATATCCATACTTTCAATGACTTGGGAGAAGCATTTATCAGACAATGCAAGTACAACATGGACATGGCACCTGGTCGTGATCAACTCAGGGCCATGGTTCGGAAAGATAGGGAATCATTCAAAGAATATGCACAGAGATGGCGTGAGGTAGCTTCCCAAGTGATTCCTCCCATGGAAGAGAAGGAGATGACTAAGATTTTCTTGAAGACTCTGGGTGCTTTCTACTATGAAAGGAAGGTAACAAGTGCGCCAAGTGACTTTACTGAAATGGTAGGCATGGGTATCCGTTTAAACGAGGCTGTAAGTGAGGGCCATTTAACAAAGAGTGAAGGATCTGGAGGTGCGAAGAAGCCATCTTATGGGTTTACCAAGAAGAAGGAAGGGGATGCAAATGTTGTTATGCAAGAGAGGAGAGTTAATCCTCATAGAAGAAATTATCAGCGTCATCAGCAAGTCGCCTCAGTTACTCCAGTTGTTGGTGTAGCTCCAACCCCCGTTGCTTATCAGAGACCATCCCAGCAGGGGAATCAAGGGTATAATCAGAGAAGGGAGAGTTATGATCCTATTCCTATGAGTTATACGGAGTTACTACCGACATTGATTCAGAAGAAGTTGGTTCAGACCCGACCACCTCCCGTTGTACCATCACCTTTGCCTTGGTATTACAAGGCAGGCCAAACATGTGCTTTTCATCAGGGAGCACCAGGGCATAATGTTGAGAATTGCTATCCTTTGAAGACTGAGGTGCAAAAATTGGTGAAGTCTGGTATTCTATCTTTCAAGGATGTGGGTCCTAATGTGAAAGACAATCCTCTACCCAATCATGGAAGAGAAAACACTATGAATATGGTGGCCCGTTGTCCAGGCGACTTCCGAATTTTTGATATTCATCTAGTTAGAGGAGATTTGGTGAAAATGTATGCAGACCTCTATGAATTTAGCTACTATACACATGACCATGCCGATTATGCTATTTGCAGTACAAACATACTGGGTTGCGACAAGATAAAGGCTGATTTGCAGGAGATGATGGATGATGGCTTCATCCACATAATCAGGCCTAGGGAAGAGTATGAAGAGGAGGTGAATATGGTTTCTAGATGTCTCAGAGAGTTCAAAATTTTTGATGTGGAATATATGAATGAAGACCTTGTGCAATTGCATGCTACTTTCTGCCATTTGGCTGGTCAGGTGGAGCATCAGTATGGATCTTGCCAAATTTGCTGTCGAGACTCCCGAGGATGTTCAATCGTGAAGAAATATGTTCAGTTGTTGTTGGAAAATGGAATTATCAAGGTTACAGGTCAAAGGGATGATTACCATGAAGTTGATATGATTGAGGTTTGTTTTACTGAAGAAGAGTCGGATGATGAGTATGCCTCTGCAGATGAGTATTTCTCCTCAGATGAGGAATTATTTTCCAGAGATGACTCAATAATGACTGATTATGTTGAAGATGGAGTAAATGTTATTGTGCCTAGTTTTGGGGCACCTTCCCATTTTGAAGTCGAGTATCATAGCAAGTCGGCTATTACTCCATTGGTGATTAGTTTGTCGGGTCCTATCCCCTACAAGTCGGATAAGGTTGTACCCTACAAATATAACGCTACAATCTTAGAGGATGGTGTGGAAGTTCCCATCCAACTAATGCCTGATGTGGGAAATATTGTTGAGACTAGTAGATTGACCCGCAGCGGTCGTGTATTTGCACTAATTGTTCGTGGGGATGTTAGCACTGGAAAGAAAATTGCTGAGAATGTTGAACCCAAGAAGGTTACGGGTGAATCTAGTGGAGCTACATTAGAGAAAGAAATGGATGATATTTTAAATATAATCAAGATGAGCGACTACAAAATTGTAGATCAGCTACTGCAGACTCCTTCAATAATATCTATCTTGGCTTTATTGATGAACTCCTCTGCTCACAGGGAATCTTTGATGAGGGTATTGGACCAAGCTTTTGTGGAAAGTGACATGCCTATAGACCAATTCAGTAGCGTAGTAGGGAACATTATGTCATGTAATAACCTGAACTTCTGCAATGATGAACTTCCCGATGAAGGAAGGAATCACAACTTGGCCCTCCACGTCTCCATGAATTGCAAGAATGATTCACTATCCAATGTGTTGATTGATAATGGATCTGCTTTGAGCGTTATACTGAGGAGGACGCTTATGAAGTTCAAATATCAGGGAACGCCCATGCGCCCAAGTCGCATCATTATGAAAGCGTTTGATGGATCAAGGAAATATGTTATTGGTGAAGTGGATTTGCCTATTCATATAGGCCCACATTTGTTTCAGATTACTTTCCAGGTCATGGATATTGTACCCGCTCACAGCTGTTTGTTGGGACGGCCGTGGATACATGAGGCAGGGGCTGTCACTTCAACTTTACACTAGAAACTGAAGTTTGTACGTGAAGGAAAAGTGGTAATCATAAGTGGAGAACATGCATTATTGATATCTCATTTGTCCTCTTTCAGGATTATGGAGGCGGATTAAGCTGCTGTTGGAACCCAGTTCCAAGATTTATCCATTGACAACATAAGAGGAAATGAGAATTATATAGTTTCCCTTAAGGATGCACAACAGGTTGTGCATAAGGGTCATAGTGAAGTTTGGGGACGGATTATAGATCTGCCTATAAATAAGACCAGAGTCGGCTTGGGGTTCTCTTTGAAGGATGACAAAGGTAAGAGCATGAAGCCGAAGTCTGCTGCAGGCAAGTATCAAGACATCTTTCGTAGCGGAGGTTGTCTTCATCAGACTGTTTCTGAGATTAATGCCATTGTGGAAGATGAAGCAGAGCCGGAAATGCCAAATTACATGACACATGGAGTTAGGGTTCAGAACTGGATCACCATTGATGTTCCCTCTTGCATACATGTTTCAAAGTAATTTGATTTGTTAATCTTTTTGAAAAGCTTTCACTCTGCCCAAGGTGGAAGTATTAATGATGTAGGGCTTATCTGTTTGCTGTGACTTTTAAAATCAATAATAAAAGTTGTCTTTGTTTCCCAAATTGTGTCTTTATTTCCTGCTTTTTCTTGGAAAATGGTAATAAAAAAAACCTTTCAAAATAAATAATAACTAAAATATAATATGCATGATCACTTGTTATATGTGTCAGTTTCTAAATGCAATCATAAATCATATGTGCAGATTAATTAAAAAACCCATTGAATACAATGACTCTGCACCCTCTCCCAATTTTGAATGTCCTGTGTATAGGGCCGAAGAATAAGACTATGATGAGATTCTAGAAGAGGTCTCACATTTGCTTGAGCACGAGGAAAATTCCATTCAACCATATAAAGAGCCATTGGAAGTAATCAATTTGGGTTCAGAAGAAGATCCAAAAGAAGTCAAGATTGGAGCATTGTTGCATCCTGATGTGAAGAGTAGGTTGATTGAGCTGTTGAAAGAGTATGTGGATATTTTCGCTTGGTCTTATCAAGATATGCCTGGTCTAGATACAAATATTGTAGAGCACCGTTTTCCGTTGAAGCTAGAGTGTCCGCCAATCAAACAGAAGTTGAGAAGAACTCACCCAAATATGGCAACAAAGATCAAAGAGGAGGTTCTAAAGCAGATTAATGCCAGTTTTCTTGTGACGTTAGTGTATCCTCAATGGATTTCCAATATTGTCCCAGTATCAAAAAAAGACGGAAAAGTCCGCATGTGCTTAGATTACAGAGATCTAAATAAATCTAGTCCAAAAGATGATTTTCCATTGCCACACATTTATATGTTAGTTGATAGCACAACAAAATTCAAAGTTTTCTCGTTCATGGATGGATTTTCTGGGTATAATCAAATAAGAATAACGCCTGAGGACATGGAAAAAAAACAACGTTTATCACACCCTGGGGAACATTCTGTTACAAAGTGATGCCCTTTGGGTTGAAGAACGCTGGTGCAACATACCAGAGGGCTATGACAACCCTATTCCATGATCTGATGCACAAGGAAATCAAAGTATATGTTGATGATATGATTTCTAGATCCCAGACTGAAGAAGGGAATGTAGAAGATTTGTTGAAGTTGTTTCAGCATTTGAGGAAGTATCATCTCCTCTTGAACCCCAATAAATGTACCTTCAGTGTTTGATCTGAGAAATTGTTGGGTTTCATTTCCCAAAAGGAATTGAAGTTGACCCTGATAAAGTCAAAGCAATTCAAGAAATATCAGTGCCGAGAACTGAAAAGCAAGTCAGAGTGTTCCTCGGGCGTTTGAATTATATTTCCAGATTCATTTCCCACATGACGGCAACGTGTGAACCGGTCTTTAAGTTGTTAAAGAAAGATCAAGGTTGTGTATGGACAGATGACTGCCAAAGGGCATTTGGAAGTATTAAAGAATATCTGCTTTAACCTCATATCTTGCTTCCTCCTGTTGAAGGAAGACCATTAATTATGTATCTGACAGTGTTAGATAATTCCATGGGCTGTATTTTGGGACAACAAGATGAAACAGGGAAGAAAGAGTATGCCATTTATTATCTCAGTAAAAAGTTTACTGATTGTGAATCGCGGTATTCCATGCTGGAAAAGACATGTTATGCTCTGGCTTGGGCGGCAAAACGTTTGCGGCAGTATATGTTGAATCACACTACTTGGTTGATCTCCAAAATGGATCCAATTAAGTACATTTTTGAAAAGCCTGCTCTTACTGGGAGAATTGTCCACTGGAAGATGCTGTTATCTGAATATGACATCGAATATGCACACAAAAAGCTATTAAAAGCAGCGTGTTGGTATATTATCTTGCTCACCAACCAGTTGATGATATTGGCCTGTGAAGTATGATTTCCTCGATGAGGATGTGATGTTTCTGAAAGTGAAATATTGTGATGAACCATTGCCTGAGGAAGGTCCTGATCCTGAATCTCGCTAGAGTATGATATTTGATGGAGATGTGAATGCATATGGTAAAGGAATTGGTGATGTGATTGTAACTCCACATGGATCACACATTCCTTTTACTGCAAGGTTGACATTTGATTGTACTAATAATATGGCAGAATATGAGGCTTGCATCATGGGTCTCGAGGAAGCTATTGATCTCAGAATTAAAATTCTAGATGTATATGGTGATTCAGCTTTGGTAATAAATCAGATTAAAGGAGAGTGGGATAATCGTCACCCCAGATTGATCCCTTATAAAGATTATGCTAGAAGGTTGTTACCGTTCTTTAATAAAGTTAAATTCCATCACATTCCTAGAGATGAAAATCAAATGGCGGATGCTCTGGTAACTCTGGCTTCTATGTATCAAGTGAATACTTGGAATGATATACCTCGAATTATGGTTTGGCGACTGGATAAGCTGGCTCATGTGTTTACAACAGAAGTGGTAGCAGATGAGAAACCTTGGTATTATGATATCAAGCATTTTCTTCAGACTCAGGAATACCCGATTGGTGCTTCGAATAAAGATAGAAAGACATTGAGAAGATTGACTGGAAGTTTCTTCCTCAATGAAAATGTGTTGTACAAGAGAAATTATGAGATGGTCCTGCTCAGATGCATGGATAGACACGAAGTAGACATGTTGATGCATGAGATTCATGAAGGTTCATTTGGCACTCATGCCAACAGGCATTTTATGGCTAAAAAGATGCTAAGGGCAGGTTACTATTGGCTGACAATGGAATCTGATTTTTACAAATTTGCAAAGAGGTGCCATAAATGCCAGATTTATATGGACAATGTTCATGTGCCTCTGACACTTCTCAATGTTATTTCTTCCTCATGGCCTTTCTCTATATGGGTTATTGACATGATTGGGATGATAGAACCCAAAGCTTCGAATGGACACCATTTTATCTTGGTAGCAATTGATTACTTCACCAAGTGGGTGGAGGCTGCTTCATATGCTAATGTTACTAAGCATGTGGTTGTGCGCTTCATTAAGAATAATCTTATATGTCGATATGGTGTGCTGAGCAGAATCATCACTGACAATGGCTCGAATCTGAACAATAAGATGATGACTGAACTGTGTGAAGAATTCAAGATTATCCATCATAACTCATCTCTGTACAGGTCGAAGATGAATGGGGCTGTTGAAGCTGCTAATAAGAATATCAAGAAGATTATCGAACATTTGTCTGCACTTCAACAGGAGCAACCCCATTTTCCCTTGTGTATGGAATGGAAGTTGTGCTCCCAATCAAGGTTGAGATTCCCTCTTTGCGCGTGATAATGGAAACCAAGTTGTCAGAGGCTGAATGGATCCAGAATAGGTTTGACCAATTGAATTTGATCGAAGAGAAGAGAATGACAACTTTGTGTCATGGACAGTTATATCAGAAAAGGATGAAGAAATCTTTTGATAAGAAGGTCAAACCTCATGAATTCAGAGAAGGCGACCTCGTGCTCAGGAAGATCATGTCTTTTAACACTGATTCTAGGGGAAAGTGGACTCCCAATTTTTAAGGCCCATATGTTGTCAAGAAAGCCTTCTCCGGCGGTGCATTAATTCTTGAAACTATGGATGGTGAGGAGTTCCCATGTCCCATGAATGTTGATGCAGTCAAGAAATACTTCTCCTAAAAGAACAACTCACTAAGTTGAAAACCCTAAAGGGTGGCTTAGGAAAAAAAAGAGCGTATCGGTAGGCCGAAAACCCGAAAGGGCGGTCTAGGCAAAAATTAGAGACCTAAACAGAATAAATTTCCCGCTAAGTTGAAAACCCGCAAGGGCAACTTAGGCAAAATTTAGGGAATTTCTTGGCAAGTAACTACATCAGACAAGACTTGATCGTTGAAGCAACAATCTTCTCGGATCTTCATTATACTTCAGCGGAAGCTGCTGCTCAGGATTTCAAAAGTTGTTAGAGGGGATAATGGTCATTGTATCTCAATGTATCTTTTCCATTATACATTACCATTTTCCGAATTTTGTAATCATCCATGGAGTCTCAGCATTCGCAGACTACCATTCTATTAATGAAATTTGAGCTTTTACCCAATTCTTTGTATTTCTTATTTTATTTAGCTTGCAAAGGCTCCATTTGTTATTGATAATAACTTTCAAAGCGAAAAGATTAAATAACAAAAGTGATTTTCAAAAAAGAATTTACAATTTGTTTTTACTTTAAAATTTGTGACGCAAGTGAAAAAAAAAAACAAAAGTGGTGATCCCGGGAATGGACGAACTCCAGTTATTTTAAGAAGTTTTGTTTCCCGGGGAATTTTTCTCAAGATGTTTTCACTGTATTGGGTTTGTGGCTCCAGTATCCCCGAGATGTTGGTACAATAATTACTCTCGAAGAACACGGGTCTCCAGTTTCTCCGGTGAAGAACATGTTTTAGTTTTCCCTTTGAGAATATGGTGTTAACCTCCCCAATGAAGTCAACATGAAATCCCCGTTTAATGTCTTGATGACGGGACATTATTTTCCTTAACGAAGTTTGTGTATTTTCCTCTTTCAAAATGGGCCTGAATTCCCCAGTGAATGTTTTGGTGATTTGGTGTCCATCTGCTTTACTAGAAATTGATTTTTCAATCCCCAGTAGAAGTGTTACATTTGAAAACATTTGTTTCCCTGTTGTAGTCTGGGTGTTATTCCTTGGTGAAGCCTGGAGAAGGATGTTATATCCCTGTATCTGTACTATTTTGTCGCTTTGATCTGTTTGCTTTCAGATTACGTTTCTCCCCAATAAAGTTAAGCCATGCAGTAGGACTTTGTTTCCTCAATTGGTGCTTATTTTTTTCTTCTGGGATGTTCATCTTGGATGTGATTTAGCCGAGTGTTGATTGTGCCTGAGTTAATTTTGCCTGGTTACTCCCAGTGTTATATGTCTGTTTTGTCAGCATATACATGATAACACTCATGCATTCATACATACATCATGCATAGTTAAATTTAGAAGATCATTGCTCATTCACGTTCATTAATACTTTGTTGTCATATTGCCCTGTTTAGCAGATTTATGTTGTCATCTCTCCAATAGAGTGTTGGCCTTAAGCAAAAAGCGTATATTCTTTCAATTTCCCCACTGAGTTATCCCTCGTGGAAGATTTTTGAGTTTATTTCTCAAGGGATGCATTTTGGTTGACTGCTTATCTCCAGTTTATTTCTGGTTTGAATCTTTGTTTCCCAACATTATTATCGCTTTGGATTTCTACAAGCTTCGAGTATTGGTTTGGGAAATGTGCATTTATTTTAGAACGAGAAGACTTTTTTCGCCTCATCAAGAATATGTTCTTCATTCCCCATGAAGTCATACTTCATTACCCAGGAAGTCATCTTACAATCCTCCATAACAGCAAGTAGCAGGTCTCTTTATTTGAGCAACTTGTACTTCCCTGTAAAAGTCGACGTTACTTTTTTTCTATCTTCTCTATGAATGGATAGTTTGCAGTTTGTTGCCAAATCACTCCAGTGGATGGCAAGTCTTTCAATATCGCAGAGATAGTTCATTGTGAAATCTTTGCAAGTTGTAGTCTCTTTATTTGAGACAGCTTATATATTACCCTTTCCAGGCAGAACGCCTTGGTTAAAGAAGAAGTTAAGACCCGTTCTAGGTGAAATTCCAGAATTTCGGGGAAACTTGTTATCTTTTTGCTATCCTCAGTGAACGTTGGTAGTTCATTGTCAGTGAACGGCGGTGCTATGATATTCTATTTCTACCTTCAGTGAAAGTTGGTAGGTCACCTTCAGTGAAAGTTTGTGATTGTTATCTTTTTGCTACCTTCAGTGAACGTTGGTAGTTCACTGTCAGTGAACAACAGTGTTATGATATTTTCTTTTCTTTCTACCTTCAGTGAAAGTTGGTAGGTCACCTTCAGTAAAAGTTGGTGATTATTATCTTTTTTCTACCTTCAATGAACGTTGGTAGTTCATCGTCAGTGAACGGAGGTGCTATGATATTCTCTTTCTACCTTCAGTGAAAGTTGGTAGGTCACCTTCAGTGAAAGTTTGTGATTGTCATCTTTTTGCTACCTTTAGTGAACGTTGGTAATTCACTGTCAGTGAACAGAAGTGTTATGATATTTTCTTTTCTTTCTACCTTCAGTGAAAGTTGGTAGGTCACCTTCAGTGAAAGTTGGTGATTGTTATATTTTTGCTACCTTCAGTGAATGTTGGTAGTTCATCGTCAGTGAACGGCGGTGCTATGCTATTCTCTTTCTACCTTCAGTGAAATTTGGTAGGTCATCTTCAGTGAAAGTTGGTAATTGTTATATTTTTGCTACCTTCAGTGAACTTTGGTAGTTCACTGTCAGTGAATGGCAGTGTTATGATATTTTCTTTTCTTTCTACCTTCAGTGAAAGTTGGTAGGTCACCTTCAGTGAAAGTTGGTGATTGTTATCTTTTTGCTACCCTCAGTGAACGTTGGTAGTTCATCGTCAGTGAACAGCGATGTTATGATATTTCTTTTCCCTTTACCTTCAGTGAACATTGCTAACTCACCTTCAGTAAACGTCGGTGTTGACATTCCTTTCCTCTTTCTACCTTCAGTGAACGTTGGTAGTTTTGCCTTCAGTAGAAGTCGGTGTACCCTTTGGCTTTTTACCATCCTCTCTGATTCAGGTCTTTTGATCCACCAATGATTTATTTTCCTGGTTGGGTTACTCTCTTGTTCTTTATTTTGTTACATCTCCAATGGTGTTTTGCGTCCCTTTGGAGTTGTCCATGTGCACTCATGTTTATAAGCATTGCATGGCATCTTAGGGCCAAAAATAGGGTTTGTTTTATATTTAAGTATCTTCAATCGCGTCGACACGAAGATTTTTTTACCTTTGCATCTCCGGATAGAAGAAACTTAAATAAGGGCAGCTGTTGTACCCCAATTTTTACCCCTAAGATCCCTTCATCATACCATATTGATTCAATCACAACAAGATCACACTAGGGCTTTTGGTTATCCTTCCTATCTCTAGTCTTGCTCTTTGAGGAATCACCAAGCATCTTGACTTGTTTTTCTTTTGTGATCATGCATATTTTGTCTTGATTTTTATTTTAGTTAATAAAATGCAATGTTGTTTTGTCTCACTTGTTAATAATGTAGGTAAAGGCAATGAGTAGCAAGTTGCTCCATGGGTTCATGAGTTTAATTCCATTCCCTAGCCAATAAATCTTGAGGAGTTTAAACCTCATCATTGAAGTTGTTTTGGAAGAAATGGCATGGCAAGGTTATTTTGGTTCACCACATTTTAAGGTTATCAAATTTGACTCAAAAGTACAAGGGGTTGATTGGAGAAGTTGTCATGCTTGGACAAGGCTTTGTTCCCATTGGTCACAAGTTCATATTTCTCTCAACTTTCAAGATATGTAAGTGGTTTTGGTGGCTATGAATTCTCATTTTCATCCCCAACAACTTCTATTTACAAAGCATTTGTGTTGGTACAAGAAGTTTATTCAAAATTGGTAGGGTTCCTCAAAGCATTTTCTTGATCTAGGAGCTAGGGTTTTGAACTTCAAAGAAGTATATCTTGCTCATCTTTTGGTATTTTTGAGTGATTCCAAATACATCCTTATCTTCAAAAGGTTATTAATAAATCACTTCAAAAGTATCAAGGAGTTTTCATGTAGAAGAAACATGATGATGAAGAAAGATTACAAGTCCTCTAGATGAACCCCCAACTTCTCATGTTTGACTTAAAATGATCATAAGTTGGTTAATTTTTATCACCTTGAGGATGTGAACTTTATCCCTTCTTTTATATGCAAAGTGAGAAATGGATGGAAGATGCCCTAAGGATACAAAAGATTATAGGTCATTTCATGATTTTTTGCCAACTTCAACAACTCATAACTCTCTCAATTTTTGGATATTTTGAATCGTTCAAGTTTCAAAATGTCATTCAAGAGGTCTATTTCATGCCATCTTTTTTGGTCAAGAGCAAATTCCAAGTGGAAGGCCATGTGTGGATGCAAAACATTATAGGTCACTTTTGAATAAAAAATTGAAATATTTCTAAGTATGGAAAGTCAAACTTGTTTTCCCCAACTTTGACTCAATGCAACTTTCAGCTCAAGCATCCATTTGATTCTATTCTTTTTCCATTGCAAAGCTTGTAACCTCATCTTTCTAAAGCATCAAGAATCGTGCCTTAAGACCCCTTGAGCTGAGAATGCCATTGGATTGAACTTGGTAACTTGGAACTGAAATTTCTCCATAAGTCAGAATTTGATATCTTTGTTTTTTCTTCTAATCACATGTTTTCCACGTGTTTTTGCCTCTAAACATGTTTAGTGAACTTCTAGAATTGATTAGCACAACAAAACATGCGTTTTGGATGAGTTTTGATCAAATTAGAAGTCACACTTTTCTTGTTTGCAACTTCACACGATTTCCCTCTCAACTTCATCATTTCACACGCTTGAACATTCCATTTAAATCCCTATAAATAGAGGATCATCCCCCATTCATTTCCAAAAGCTTGGATAGCCAGAATCACCCTGCCAAACTTGTTCCATAACCCAAAATTCTGCAACTTCGAAATCTATTCTCTAGCCTTTTTTAATCCATTTTTTCCATCAATTCACCTTCATTGATCTTCCCTGAAGCTAACCATATAATTACATTCAAGAATCGTGCCCTAGATTGCTCCATAGAAGTCCAGTTTCAGAGCTCTACAACTCAACTTCAATAGGTAGATTCCTTCATCAATTCTTCAAAACTTTGATATTATTGTGATGCTCTTATTTCCCTGGTTCTAATTGCAACACTCACTTTTATCTGGAAACTTGTTTTGACCATGAAATTTCAAATCCATTTTCAAAACTTTCCTTTCAAATTGCTTGAGCTACAGTTTATATAAATTTGTTGCAAGAGTGTGGTTGTCTTCGTCTTGAAGAGACGAAGCGAATGGCATAGGTATGAACTTCTGATTTTACAGTTTGAGAGACCTGCAATTCACGTTGGCTGGAGGTTGAAAATGAGCAACATGTCATCTTACAACCAATGAAGGCGCGCCATCTGTTTTTTTTAAGATCTGATTTAATTAATGATCCTATGCTCTATTCACTAATGACCATGATATGCACAGTGCACTAAATCCCTTGGATTTGATTACTAATGCGCTTTGACTCTTATCCATTGGTCCACATTTTTTTGGTTTTTATTTTATTTTCTTATTTTTATATTTAATTATTTTCAACTTCAAAAATCATAGAAAATTCATTTTTAGTCCAAAAAATCTGAAAAAATTCTGAAAAATATTTTTGATTATTCGCTTTCTGATTTTCATTTTTTCACAATTTTATTTTGTGTTTTGGTATTTTTTATAAATTTTCACTTTATTTGAATTGTTTTAAATATTTAAAAATACTTTTATACATTTTTAAATTCTAAAAAAATTATGGAAAGATCCAATGATATTTTGACAAATATTGGTGACCTCATTTTATTTTTGTTTCTGATTTTGTTATTTTTTATCTTTTTTGTTTATTTTACTCATTTCTTTTAATTTAAAAAATAGTTTCCGACTTTAAAAAAATCACTAAAAATTTTGTAAAAATATTTGAGCCATTTTTTGATTTTTCTATGGTCTCACTTTTTATTTCTTGATTAATTTGAATATAGTTGATATTTTTCTCTTTTATTTCCATTTTAAAAACGTTTTTAAAAACGTTTTTAATGTATATATTAAATGCAATATTATTTTGTGATTATTTTCTGGCTGATCTTGGGTTAAATCTTTTGATCATGAGCTTTATTAACATCATTGGATCCACGGTGTTGAGTCTAACTCCATAAAAAATGGATGAATAATTTTAATAATGGTTTAATTTGAATTTAATTCAAAAGTGGTTTGTATATTCTCTCCCATCCCTCTTCATCTCATCCCTTTCTTATTGCACTAAGTTTTATTGGAGCATGATCTCTATATCATGTCTTAAAACAAATGGTGCATAAATTACTATTGTCCGGCCTCAAAATAGGTGCGACTTCTACATAAGTCCACCTACGATTGCTTAACATAGCGCTAAATTTTGTCCCGATTTGAATAATGATCATTCATGGCCCAAACCTATGTTTGCAAGCCCAAGTATGTTAATTTGATTTTTTTGATACAATAACCTTGAGATTCATTGTGTGGAGGCTTTGGTTCTACCAATCCTCTAATGGATCTACAACACTTTTGGTCAACGCGGATTACTTAAACATTGTTGATCATTAAATGATACTTTTGAGGATTCCAAATGGATGATATACTTGACAAAAAGCAAATGCAACTGGTTGTGTGGAGGCTTTGGTTCTACCAATCCTCTAATGAGTTCCAAATGCAAGTTTCAAGATGGTCATCCAACTAACCACTAATTAATAATTTGTTTTTACTTTATGCCTTTTATTTTTTATGCTTTATGTACCATTTACTTTAAGCATTACATTTCATGTCATTTTTATTTTTCTCACTTGAGCCTTTTCTTTTCTCTTCTAAGACACTTCATAATCAACATAAACCTTAAAAAACTTTAATGATACTTGGACTATTTGGTTACTATCCTTGGCATCATGAAGTATTGGACATTTTGGACTTAGGATTAAAAACTTTGGCCTATGTTGGAGACCTTGTGATCTTAATTGATATTTTGTCTGGAGTTCTTGAGGTTTACCTCAAGACATTGGGTTGTTTGTTTTCTTCGTGTGCGGGTTATTGTGATTACATACTTTGTTTGTAATCTGGAATTCACCCGTATACAGCCGTTACTCTGCCCAATTTTTGTGAAGACTTAATATACTTGAAGTTTGGTTCTCACAAGATGTCTAGTATCTTTAATTGCTTGGTTTCAATCCAAAGAATGGGAATTCTATCTTGGCTCATAATGTCAAGTATTGGCTTCTTGTTGGTTAGATTGTTCTTATCCCTAGCTTTTACCTTATGCCTTACGATAGTCTCTTCTTCTCCTCTCATCTTCTTCAATTTCAAAAATCTTCTTCCTTTTTTTGAAAACTCTTCTTTGTTCTTTAAACTTAAATTACTTTCATAATAAACTTGGACTTAGGTCCATGCATTTTCAAAACATTTTCATGAATAAACCCTAATCAATTTAATAAAACCTTGACCTTTTTTTGAGAGAATACTAAAAGTCAATCAATCTTATTTCAAACCATTTTGCCACTTTGGCTTTTACCTTAAAAATTTTCTCAAAAGATTAGACTCTTTTCAATCTTTGTAGTGATACAAACAACTATATGTTAGAACAAAGTTTGAATCTACTACCCTATGTTTAAGTTTTGATGATAACAAAGTGAAAAGATATATTATTTATATGATTCATGTATGAACTATCTGCTGCTTAAATTATTACGTTCTGATTTGCAGATACTCTGATTGGTATAAGCAAGATCACACCTAATCAGCATCAGAAATTTGGTTCTTGACATCAGCACCAGAAGTTGCCATATCAGAATGTCAGAATCAGAAGATTAACTCACGTGTATGCTGAAGCCTGATGAACAGAACTGCGCTCAACACTCTGATAAAGAAACACAACAGTTCATCAGCAGCTAAGCAGAGTCAGAATGAGCCAAGCCAGAACTTGCATTAAGTAAGCAACGGTACTGTGCATTGAAAGCAAATTAATACCAACGGCCTCATTCCAGACAAGATCTGCTCGATAAGGAAAGTTTGTTATTAGCATTGAATCAAGAATATTGCTCCAACGTTCAACATCTCAGTGCCATATAAACAAGACTTTGAAGATTGAATTGGTTAATGCTCTCCAAATCTTTACACGCATAAAAGCTGATCAAAATCTTCCTTCTCTCAGTTTTGCTAAACACTACACATTCTCATATTCAATCATTGTTTAGCAATCTAGTTTCTAAGCTTTAAGTTGTGTATACATCACAGTTGTGATACAGTTTTGTAGAAAACATTCACACACTTAGATTTATCTTCTTTGTAAGAAAGTGTTTCCTTGACAAACCGGGTTGTGGTTTGCATCAAGAAGGCTTTAGCAGTTGTTAAAGCAGTCTGTAATATTCAGTTGAATATAGTGGATTAAGACCTCGTTGGAGAGAGGCGAAATCACCTTGACGGGTGGACTGGAGTAGTTTGAGATCAAACGAACCAGGATAAAAATATCTTGTTCATTGCATTGATTTTCGTTTTACAATTCAACCCCCCCCCCTTCTTGTGTTTTTCACTACTTCAATTGGCATCAGAGCGCCTGGTTCTGAGCTAAAACACTTAACCGTGTCAGTACAAGATCCAGCGTCAGAAAAACACAATGGCAGGAAACTATTCTCACACCAGCAATGACAACAATGAGGACAGAGACAGATTCAGCGGCAAACCTCCAGTCTTTAATGGAGAAAACTTTGATTACTGGAAAGACAGAATTGAAAGCTTCTTTCTGGCACATGATGCTGATCTGTGGGATATGGTGACAGATGGATACACGCACCCTGTGAATGCAAGCGGTCAGAAGATTGATAGAAAAACAATGTCTGACCAACAAAAGCGTGACTTCAAGAATCACCACAAGGCCAGAACCATCCTCCTCAGCGCCATCTCCTATACTGAATATGAAAAGATCTCCAACAGAGACACAACAAAGAATATTTTTGACTCACTCAGAATGACGCATGAGGGCAATGTTCAGGTCAAAGAAACTAAAGCTCTGGCGCTCATTCAGAAGTATGAGGCGTTCAAAATGGAAGAATCTGAATCCATTGAAACAATGTTCTCAAGATTCCAGATTCTGGTAGCTGGTCTCAAGGTTCTGGACAAAGGATACTCTACTGCTGACCATGTCAAGAAAATCATCAGAAGTTTACCCAAGCAGTGGAGACCAATGGTTACAGCTCTGAAGCTAGCTAAAGATCTCAACAAAATTACTCTGGAGGAAATTATCAGCTCCCTCAGAAGTCATGAGATAGAGCTAGAAGCTGACGAGCCTCAGAAGCAAGGTAAGCCTTTAGCATTAAAATCTAACAAAAAATCTGAATCTAAAGTTTTGCAGGCAGTTGAAGAAACATCTGATGGATCCTCATCAGAAGAAGACGAACTCTCCCTCCTCTCCAGAAGAGTAAATCAACTGTGGAAGCAAAGACAAAGGAAGTTCAGGAATCCCAGAAGATCTGATCAGAACGAGTCTTCTTCCAGATACAGAAGGACAGATTCTTCCTCTGGATACAGAAGATCTGAAGGCTCCTCTAGTAGCAAAAAGCCAAACACCAAGGACATCATCTGCTATGAGTGCAATGAGCAAGGACACTATAAGAGTGACTGCCCAAAGCTTCAGAGGGAAAAGCCCAAAAAGAAGTTTGGAAGAGAGAAGAAGAAAAGTCTCATGGCTACATGGGATGACTCTGACTCGTCTGAAGCTGACTCATAATCAGATGATGAGAGGGCAAACATAGCTCTCATGGCTAACATCTCAGAAGATAGTGAAGCTTCTGAATCAGACTCAGAATCAGATACTGAAGAGGTATTTCCTAACTTTGCTGTTAATTTTACCAAGGCTGAACTTGCTGAAAGCCTTAATGAGATTCTGGAACGGTATCAGCAAATTAGAGTTAAATTCAGAGACCTGAAAAGGAATCTTGAATCTGACTCTAATAAGACTGAGAGTCTCAAATTGGAGAATTCTGAGCTGAGAAATAAGATTTCAAAATTAGAAAACACTTTACAAAACTCTCAGAAGGAACCAATTTCTGAAACTCCCAGCAACGCTGATGAGATCATCAAGGAGTATGATCACAGTTTCCAGAAGTTCCTCGCTAAAAGCATAGATAGAAGCAAAATGGCTTCAATGATCTATGGAGTTAGCAGAAACGGAAGGAAAGGAATAGGATACCAAGGTAAGGTTCCTACACCAAAGAATGTCATGGACTTAACCATTAAACACACTCCTCTGAATTCACATTTTGTGTATGGTCACACACATGATATTAAATACACTAGCAGTAAGCACTCTGTGAAACCAAAATTCAACCAGAGTTTTGGTAAAACTAACAAATCAGGACCCAAGAAAATCTGGGTACCTAAGGATAAAATAATACATGTTGCAGATATCTTTAGAAGCAAGTCAGAAACACCAGTCATGGTACCTGGACTCTGGCTGCTCGCGACACATGACAGGAAGAAGGCATATGTTCCAAAGCCTGGAACTTAAGCCTGGAGGCCACGTTGGTTTTGGAGGCAATCAGAGGGGAAAGATAATTGGCTCTGGAACTGTAGGTAATGGAAATATTCCCTCTATTAATAATGTTCTGCTAGTAGATGGATTGATGCATAATCTGTTATCCATAAGTCAATTAAGTGATAACGGTTATGATATAATCTTTAATCAAAAATCATGTAAAGCTGTTAGTCAGAAAGATGGGACTATCCTGTTTAATGGTAAGAGGAAAAACAACATTTACAAAATCAAACTTTCTGAACTAAAGAGTCAGAATGTAAAATGTCTTCTGTCTGTTAACAACGAGCAGTGGATCTGGCACAGAAGATTGGGGCATGTTAGTATGAGAAGAATATCTCAGATTAACAAACTCAATCTGGTCAGAGGATTTCCTAATTTGAAGTTCAATTCAGATGCTCTGTGTGAAGCATGTCAGAAAGGCAAGTTTGCAAAACCTTCTTTTAAATCCAAAAATGTTGTTTCTACCTCTAAGCCATTAGAACTTCTGCACATTGACTTATTTGGACCAGTTAAAACTGCTTCAGTCAGTGGCAAGAAGTATGGGTTAGTAATTGTAGATGACTATAGTAGATGGACATGGGTAAAGTTCTTAAGACACAAGGACGAGTCACACTCTGTGTTTGTTACCTTCTGTAACCAAGTTCAGAATGAAAAGGATCTTAGAATCGTTAAAGTCAGAAGTGATCATGGTGGAGAATTTGAAAACAAAGACTTTGAGTCATTCTTTAATGACAGAGGCATTCTGCATGATTTCTCTTGTCCTAGAACTCCCCAACAAAATGGAGTTGTAGAACGAAAGAACAGAACATTGCAAGAAATGGCCAGAACCATGATCAATGAGACAAACGTTGCTAAGACCTTCTGGGCAGAGGCAATAAACACAGCGTGCTACATTCAGAATAGAATCTCAATAAGACCTATTCTGGAAAAGACTCCATATGAATTGTGGAAGAACAGAAAGCCCAACATTTCATATTTTCATCCATTTGGATGTACTTGCTTTATATTAAATACAAAGAATTATTTGAACAAGTTTGACTCTAAAGCACAGAAGTGTATCATGTTAGGATACTCTGAACGCTCAAGAGGGTACAGAGTATACAATACAGAAACACAGATTGTGGAAGAATCAATCAGTGTTCGTTTTGATGATAAGCTTGACTCTGAAAAGTCAAAGCAGAATGAAGTTTTTACAGGTATGGAAATTGAATTTACAGGTTCTGAAGACAAGTCATCAGAAGCTCTCAATACAGACACTCCTTCAACGTCTGAAAGGAGCACTGCTAGCAATCCTACAACAGCTGCTGATCAACCTCAGAAGAGATTACCCAGAAGCAGCTTGGATCACCCAGAAGAGACCATCTTAGGAAGAAAGGAAGATCCAATCAGAACAAGAGCAAGCTTCAGAAACTCTGAAGAAACTCTCATGGGACTTGTGTCTCTGATTGAACCTTCTTCTATTGATGAAGCACTTCTGGATAATGACTGGATTCTGGCAATGCAAGAAGAGCTGAATCAATTCACCAGAAACGACGTATGGGATCTCGTTCCCAGACCAAAAGGATTCAACGTCATTGGAACAAGATGGGTGTTCAGAAACAAGCTAAATGAACAAGGTGAAGTCATCAGAAACAAGGCACGACTGGTTGCACAAGGTTATAGTCAGCAAGAGGGGATAGACTATACAGAAACCTTTGCCCCAGTCGCCAGGTTAGAATCTATCAGACTTTTAATTTCATTTGCTGTTAATAGAGGCATCACTCTGTATCAGATGGATGTCAAAAGTGCATTCTTAAATGGTTATATAGAAGAAGAAGTCTATGTACACCAACCTCCTGGTTTTGAAAATACAAAACATCCAGAACATGTTTTCAAACTAAAGAAGTCACTATATGGTCTGAAACAAGCTCCCAGAGCTTGGTATGAAAGGCTAAGTAACTTTCTATTAGAAAACGAATTCACCAGAGGAAAAGTGGACACCACTCTATTCTGTAAATCAGTTAAGAATGACATCTTAGTCTGTCAAATTTATGTTGATGATATTATTTTTGGTTCTACTAATCCTTCTCTTGGAAGAAAATTTGCTAAGTGTATGCAGGCAGAATTTGAGATGAGCCTCATGGGGGAACTGAAATTCTTTCTAGGAATTCAGATCAATCAAACTCCAGAGGGAACTTACATTCATCAGAGCAAATACATCAGAGATCTTCTGAAGAAATTTGACCTCTCAGAATGTAAGCCATCAAAGATTCCAATACATCCCACGTGCATTCTGGAAAGAGAAGAGGTAAGCAAAAATGTAGAACAGAAAGTCTACAGAGGTATGATTGGTTCTCTCCTCTATCTGACTGCTTCAAGACCTGACATATTATTCAGTGTTTGTATCTGTGCTAGATTCCAATCAGATCCTAGAGAATCTCACTTAACAGTTGTTAAGCGAATTTTCAAGTATCTGAAAGGTACTACTAATCTGGGTTTGTTTTATAGAATATCTAGTGATTACAGCTTAGTAGGCTACTGCGATGCTGATTTTGCTGGAGACAGAGTGGAACGTAAAAGTACTTCTGGAAGCTGCCAGTTTCTGGGAGAAAATCTGATCTCTTGGTCCAGCAAAAGGCAATCAACAATTGCGCTATCAACAACAGAAGCTGAGTACATAGCAGCAGCAGGATGTAGCACACAAATGCTCTGGATGAAAAGTCAGCTTGAAGACTTCCAGATTTTTGAGAGTAACATTCCTATACTCTGTGATAATACTTCTGCTATTTGCTTAAGTAAGAATCCCATTTTACATTCTAGAGCTAAGCATATAGAAATAAAACATCACTTCATTAGGGACTATATTCAGAAAGGAATTTTGAACTTAAAATTTATAGATACAGACCATCAATGGGCTGATATCTTTACTAAACCCCTTTCAGAAGATAGGTTTAATTTCATTCTGAAACATCTCAGCATGAAAGTCTGTCCAGAGTGAAAATGTTTTAATTCCATATATTTACCTTCAGAATGTAATTGTTTTACTGTGAACTTCTGATCAATCTTCTTTCAGAAAGATAGAACATGCAGATTGTATCAGATGCAAGTCTAAAGATCTGAGAGTCTAAGCTCAAAGACAGACGTGCTGATCACTACATCAAACAAGTGTCATCCAATCATCAGCAAATCTCTGAAGCAGAACGCGTGCACGCTTCTGAGAAGGCAAAGCGCTGATTGGGTGCATTGAGACACATGTCTGGTAACCGTTTTTAAGTATCTTTCTCAAATCCCCCAAAATCAGCAAGCATTTAATAAAAGTAATCATGCTTTTAAAATGCAATCATGATTTTTCTCTTTCTTAAAAACGTTTATTTTTTCAAAATATTCTGAAACTCTATTTAAACACATTAACCTCTCATTCTAATTCTTTACAGTTTCTCACTAATACTCAAGCATTCTCTGCACTTTTCTGTGTTCATCTCTTGCAAAACCTCTTTTTCTCAGTTTCCTCTCAAAATCTTTTAGTGTGAACATGGCAACTTCCAGCAGTGCTTCTGTAGGTCCTCAGAAGAAAGCATCATCTAAACAGTATCAAGTGCCATTCAGAACACTCCTCACTCATGTGAAGAATCTTGAAGTGTTATCTGAATTGATCATTGATTTTGGAAGCTTGAAGGAGAACGGTTTTGACCTAACAGAAGAAGTTAGGGCACAGAAATGGGAAAGGTATTTTGACAGGTTGGTTGGACCAACATTTCCTATGTTAGTCAAGGAATTTTGGATTCATGCGAAGGCCTCAACGCATCTAGTCACCTCCTTCGTTATGGGGAAGAAGATTGTGATCACTGAGGATCACATAGCAAGGTTAATCGGTTACAGTGGCGGTGACGTCCGCTGTATTGATATGGCTGAGAGATGTGCTGACGTGGGCGTGATAGCTGCAAGGATTTTCACCCATGGGGTGCCCAGCAGCAAGATCAAAGATCTGAAGGATCATCACAGAGTTTGGGCTAAGATAATTCTGGGGTGCTTCAACCATAGGAAGCCAACTAGTTCACCTGATTACATAAATGTGGATCAGCAGTTTCTGATCTACTTTATTGATCAGAAGGTAAAAATCAACTTGGCTCATCTTCTGTTCAACCACCTCAAAACAAGTGTGAAGGAAACCATGGAAGAAGAAAGAACAAAGAGGGATTGGATACCCTTTGGAAGGTTGATATCAGATATTCTGACAGAGAATAGGCTGATAGAGCATCTGATAGAAGCTCAAGAGTTAAGCACCATTGAACCAACAGTTGGGAAGCCTCTAAACGCGAAGAACTTGAAGAAAATGAAGTTGATAGAGAATATCAAAAAGGAACCCAGAGCTACTCCTATTGCTGATATCACCAGCAGAAGAGTTCCACTGAGTGACTTTCCTTTATTTTCTGAGATAGAATCTAAACCAGAGGTGGTTCTCAGATACTTGGATGCGTGCAAGGCAGATGGTACAGATCCAAATCTGATTATCAAAGCTCTGCATCAACCTCAACAAGAAGTGACTCTGAAGAAGACAAAGAAGAGGAAGGCACCTTCAGAAGGTTCATCCCAGCAGACACCCAAGAAAAGAGGTAATTTATCTGCTGCTTCTGTTTTAAATTCTTCTACTATTCCAGCATCTATTCCTCCTCCAACCTCTCATAGAATCTCAATCCCCATCCCAACAATAGATGAAACTGAACCAGAAGATGACCCTTCTGAGGCATTAAAACTCAGAAGACCCAGAACCAAACATCCCAAACCAACAATCTCAACAACATCAGCAATTGACAAAGTGCTGTCTGACATTGATCAACACACTTCTGATCACTCCGCCAATCCAAACTCTGAACCACAAACTGTCTCTCCTTCACAACCAGAACGACAACAACCTCTCTCATCAATTCCAGAAGAACCCCTTATCCCTGAACTATCAGAAATTCCAACAACTTCTCCTCAACCAGCAATTCCGTCTCCCTCTCCTCAACCAGAAACTCCTCCACCATCACCTCAACCTGAGTTTCATCACTCTGAAACTCCTTCTCCTCAACCATCTGAACCTCATTCACCTCAACCATCAGCTCTGGCAATCCAGCTGCCATGTGGAACAACAGTTACAATGGCCCAGTTACCATCCTCACCAGAATCTACACCACCAAATACTCCCAAAACACCAACCAGTCCAATCATAATCTCTGACTCTCCCACTCCATCTCCAAAACAAACAGCTGCCAAGCAAACCACCGAAAACCCCAGCAGGACCTTCATAGACTTAACCAGCCTTGACCGTCTTGCTGATCTAAAACACAAAATTACCATCCCAAAACCAAAACAACCAGATGTTGGCTCTGGTATTATGAATTTTGAAATAGGTGTGCAGCAATGGATTGCTTCTTTGAAGCAAGTTTGTCCTGGAATGATTGACCCAGCTGCTTCTGATCAGCTCTGGTCATAATTCAGACTTTGGGTACGTGCTGAAGCCCTCAAGTTGCAGGATATCAACTATGAGCAGGCACAACAGAACTTCAGCAAGCTGCTGAAGAAAGTTGAAAGTCAGCTGCCTCAGGAAGCTGTGCTCCCTCTGGATAGTGAACCTTGGTCTGAGAAACAGCTAGCTTCAAAGGTGCAACCAGAAGAAGACAAGACCATTCAAGCTGAAGACAGTCAAGCTGAAGTTTTTGCAGAAAGCTCTCAGAAGCTCCCTGCTTCTGATGCTTCTCAAGCTGCCTTGGATAGGCAGACTCTGGAAGAACTGAAGCTGAATGACATTCTCCTACAGCAGAAGATGGATGAAAATGACCAGAAGATGAAAGAAAGGATGGATGCGCAGGACAGCAAGATAGACACTGTTGTCAGCATGGTGCATAAGCAGAATGAGACTGCTGATCAGATCAAAGCCATGCTGGAGAACCTGTTCACACGCCTCCCTCCTCAACCTTAGTTTTTCATTCATATCATTTTCATGTTTTCTTTGATTTTCTGATGTACTGTTTGAATATGTTTTGTTTGATTCTGAACCTTTTAATATGACAAGTTTGTCTGATCTTAATTGTTTTAGCACTTCACTTACACTTTTTGATTGCTGACAAAAAGGGGAGAACAAGAATGATATTTTAAACAATAACGGTTAACTAAGACAGAAATTCTCAAACATTCTAACTCTATTACTTGAATGTTTTTTTTGTTTTGCTTAAAGTCTACAGGTACAAGGAAGCTCCTGGACACTCTGAAGACTAAAAGCTATGAAGCTCTGATCCGCTCTGATACTCTGATCCAAAGCAAAGCTCTGACAAGAAAAGCTCTGATACGCTGATCTGAAGCTCTGCTCTGATATGCTGATCTAAAGCTTCCGATAGTCAAAGACTCTGATACTCTGATGTTCAAAGAAAGGCAAAAAGATCTGATCCTGAAGAACACTTGTAATCAAAGGGAAGTAATAAACTCAGGGGGAGTATCTCTCAACTCCGATATCGTTTTATCCCTTATCTTTGATAACATCTTATCATATTAGTTATCTCTGATACATCTCTCTAATACCTTTTCACGTTATTTTCATTTAAAAATATCTAGTTTTTGTCATCATCAAAAAGGGGGAGATTGTTAGAACAAAGTTTGAATCTACTACCCTATGTTTAAGTTTTGATGATAACAAAGTGAAAAGATATATTATTTATATGATTCATGTATGAACTATCTGCTGCTTAAATTATTATGTTCTGATTTGCAGATACTCTGATTGGTATAAGCAAGATCACACCTAATCAGCATCAGAAATTTGGTTCTTGACATCAGCACCAGAAGTTGCCATATCAGAATGTCAGAATCAAAAGATTAACTCACGTGTATGCTGAAGCCTGATGAACAGAACTGCGCTCAACACTCTGATAAAGAAACACAACAGTTCATCAGCAGCTAAGCAGAGTCAGAATGAGCCAAGCCAGAACTTGCATTAAGTAAGCAACGATACTGTGCATTGAAAGCAAATTAATACCAACGGCCTCATTCCAGACAAGTTCTGCTCGATAAGGAAAGTTTGTTATTAGCATTGAATCAAGAATATTGCTCCAACGTTCAACATCTCAGTGCCATATAAACAAGACTTTGAAGATTGAATTGGTTAATGCTCTCCGAATCTTTACACGCATAAAAGCTGATCAAAATCTTCCTTCTCTCAGTTTTGCTAAACACTACACATTCTCATATTCAATCATTGTTTAGCAATCTAGTTTCTAAGCTTTAAGTTGTGTATACATCACAGTTGTGATACATTTTTGTAGAAAACATTCACACACTTAGATTTATCTTCTTTGTAAGAAAGTGTTTCCTTGACAAACCGGGTTGTGGTTTGCATCAAGAAGGCTTTAGCAGTTGTTAAAGCAGTCTGTAATATTCAGTTGAATATAGTGGATTAAGACCTCGTTGGAGAGAGGCGAAATCACCTTGACGGGTGGACTGGAGTAGTTTGAGATCAAACGAACCAGGATAAAAATATCTTGTTCATTGCATTGATTTTCATTTTACAATTCAACCCCCCCCCCCCCCCCTTCTTGTGTTTTTCACTACTTCACTATACTTCTACAATGTGTATTGAAGAGAGATATTTTCCACTTGGGTGTTGAGTGAGGCATTGTTGATTTTAAAATCCAAGCCATATCCTCCACTCTGAGATGATGCAAATTATCCTTTCTCATGATTGTGGGTAGTAAGTATGTTTTCCACACAGACAATGACGATGATGTCTTATCTCATAAAAATTAGCCAACACACTTGTGTTTTAAAATTTTCAAAGAGGAACTACGTGTACCCTGATCCCCTATTGCACGAAAGGTGGTACGTAGGCACTAAAGGTTCAAAACCGCTGCGGGTGCAAAAATCATAAAAAATACTTCTCTTCTCACCTCCACCATCTATTTCTATACAACACATCTTTATAGCCAAAATATACAGATTTTTACAAAGAGGTTCCTGTGGAGTACCATAGATGTTTAGGGTGATGATAACTTCCCTTTTCATAACCAACCCCATTACCTTGAATCTTTCTCCCTCTTTTTGGGTTATTCGCTCTTTTCCCATTCCTTTGGAAATAATAAAGCGCGGTGGCGATTTTTATTTTGATATGTATGAGTCAAGTCAATCTAATGGCTTAGTATTAAACATTTCTACCTCTACACATATCATACATCTCATAACATGACAGGTCATCTCAGGATGGTATTCTTATTATTCTGCTTTTCTTATTCAGAATTCAAGGACCAAAAGAATCTTTCAAGGAATACGCTCAGAAGTGGCGTGAGCTGGATATGAGGGTTCAACCTCCGCTAATGGAGCGAGAACTCATCGATATGTTTATGAGTACCTTTCAAGGGCCGTTTTATGAGCACATGATAGAGAGTGATTCAACCGGATTTGCAGAGTTGGTTATGGCTGGTGAAAGAATTTAGGTGGGTTTTAAATTGGGGAAAATTCATATTGGAGGCTCTAGTGGCTCGTCAGGGGGTGGTAAGAAACCACTCAATACTTACCCTAAGAAAAGGGAAGGCTACACAAGTGCGGTTTATTCTCATGGAGGAAGATGAGAAGATCGTTAACACCAACAAATCAATGTTGTTTCTATTCCTATTAATGCTCCTCCGCTGAAGAGACAGAATATGGTACCTCAACAACAAAGACAACAAGATGTTCCCCGACAGTATAATAATCAACAACAGAGACAACTGAGAAAATTTGATCCCTTGCCAATATCTCTCACCGAAGCACTCCACCATTTGCTCGCTTTGAAATTGATCAGTTTGAGAATTATGCCACCATCCACCGGAAGACTTCCTCATAACTATGATGCTAATGCAAGATGTGAATTCCATTATGGAGGAGTTGGTCATTCTACCGATAATCGTTTTGTGTTAAAATGCAAAGTATAAGACTTGTTGGATTCCAAGGAAATTGAGTCTACTACAGCGACTGGTCCTAATGTAGTCCAGAACCCAATGCCTAAACATGGAGGGGGTGTTGTTCATATGATTGCCGATAATGGAGAAATATTAAATCTAATTGTGAATGTGGAACAGGTGACTACTCTATTATGGTATATTAAAAGTTATCTGGTTGACAATTCTATTTTCCCAGGCTGTGCTTCAGACTGTGCCAAGTGCAGAGAGCAACCGAAGGGCTGTGATGATTTGAAAGCTGACATCCAATTCTTGATGGATGAGGGTTCCCTATAGTTCGATATAAAACCAAGTTGCTAAAAGGTTACCAAAGAAGACGTTGTTGTGATATCTATTCCTTACACCCCTGCGTGCATTCCTACTCCATCTAGGGCGCCTCCTTTGATGATTACGGTACCTGGTCCCATTCCATATACTAGTGAGAAGGCCATCCCATAGAGTTATGGTGCTGATGTTTATTACCATGGGGTGAAGCAGGAGGAAAATCCTGGTCCTTCCAAGAAAGAATGTACTGAAGACAATTTCTCTGGCGTGAGTCGAGTAACTAGAAGCGGGAGAGCGTTTGGTCCTTCCAATGTACAAGATGTAGAAGATGCCTCTGCAAGAGAAAAAGGAAAACAACAAGTAACGATTGGAAATCCGAGAGTTACACCAGCCAATGTGGCTCAACCAATTCCAGTAACAGAGGCTTCTTTAGTTCCCGATGAAGTTAAGGAGTTGATGCAAATTATCAGGAAGAGTGATTATAGCATAATTGACCAGTTAAGTCACACCCCTTCTAAGATGTCTATCTTATCTTTATTGATTTATTCAGAACCTCACAAAAATGCTTTGATAAGTTGTTGAAGAATGCATTTGTGCGTACGAGATAACAGTCAATCAGTTCAAGAATGTTTATGCAAACATATCTGCTGGGAATGGTTTGGGCTTCACAGATTTTGATCTTCCTCTAGAAGGGTGAGATCATAAAAAAGCATTACATATTTCTTTAGAGTGCAGGGGCACTACTTTATCTCGAGTTTTGGTGGATACATGGTCGTCTTTGAATGTACTACCCAAGTTAGCATTAATGAAAATTGATTATTCTGACTTGGAGTTACGTCCTAGCGATTTGATGATAAAATCCTTTGATGGGTCTCAAAGAGCCGTATTTGGGGAGGTGGAATTACCTATCAAGGTGGGTCCTCGCACCTTCAATGCTACTTTCTTT
Organism: Vicia faba; assembly: GCA_948472305.1. Classification (NCBI taxonomy): domain Eukaryota; kingdom Viridiplantae; phylum Streptophyta; class Magnoliopsida; order Fabales; family Fabaceae; genus Vicia; species Vicia faba. The sequence goes on from OX451739.1 coordinate 1,209,500,294, forward strand.
GTGATGGACATATAACCAACATATTATTGTTTGTTGGGGAGGCCATGGATTCACAAGGCAGGAGCAGTCACCTCTACTCTTCACCAGAAGCTAAAATATCCTACAGAGGGAAAAGTGATAATTGTATGCGACGAGGAGGAGTATATCGTGAGTCATTTGACATCATTCCTCTATGTTGAAATTGAAGGTGAAATACACGAAACTCCGTTTCAGGAATTTGAGACAATTCATGCAGCCAATTTTTCGCCCCTAGAGCAGAAAAAGAAGCCGAAAATTGTTATGTCTTCACTCAGGGATGCTAGAGTGGTGGTAGAGAATGGCAACCCTGAAGGTTAGGGTCGAGTGCTGGATGTTACCCCAAAATTCAACAAATTCGGTCTTGGTTACATCCCGGGTCAGCAAAATGAAGCTTTCAGAGCTTTTGGTTTATCTACTCCTGTGCGATTCTCCCGTCCTAATGCTACTTAAGAAGGATGTACCAATGCAATTGGTGACGATAAGGCTGATGGATACAATATTGAAGATTGGATCCGTCTAAGTGTTCTAGGCCAAGCGCTCAACAATTGGACTTTTGTGGATGTTATCCAAGTTTCAAACGCTGAGGATTAATTTTTCTTGTTTACTTTTATCATCATATCATAATCCCTACGCTATGCTCAAGGGGTAGTGGATCATTTGTGTAGGGCCACCATGTTTATTTTCAAAAGTTTGTCATAAATAAAGGACGTTTTTGCATTCAAAAATCTTGTCCCATTCTTTTATTTTTATTTTATTTTGTTTTAAATGGCAATGTTCCCCTTTTCACACACCATCACTAAAACACTAAAATACCGTTTATGCAGATGCACTGCCACCATATATTATATTGATAATGGCTCTGCTATCGTGCACTATGACTTTGACAATCCAATTTATCAAGCTGAAGAAGAGGCATATGAGGATTGTGATCTTTCTGAGGAATTAGCAAGATTGTTAAAACAAGAAGAGAAGGTTATCCATCTGAATCAAGAGTCAATTGAGGTGGTGGATATTGGCACAACAGAGGTAAGAAGGGAGGTCAAGATAGGGGCAGATATCGAAGAAGGTATAAAGGTCGGACTAATTGAGCTACTTCGTAAATACTCTGATATCTTCGCTTGGTCCTATGAGGATATGCCAGGATTGGATACAAATATCATGGTAAATCGACTACCGCTTAAAGAAGGATTCTCTCCTGTCAAGCAAAAGCTCCGAAGAACTCATCCTGATATGTCCAAGAAGATTAAAGAAGAAGTTCAGAAACAATTAGATGCGAATTTCTTAAAAGTCATCAATTATCCGCCTTGGATTGAAAATATTGTGCTTGTGTCTAAGAAAGATGGTAAAGTCAGAATGTGCATGGATTATAGAGATTTGAACAGAGCCAGCCCTAAGGATGATTTTTTCTATAAGGTGATGCCGGAGGATATGGAGAAGACAACATTTATCACGCCTTGGGTAAGTTTTTGCTATAAGGTGATGCCGTTTGGTTTGAAAAATGTTGGGGAAACGTATCAACATGCCATGATTACTATATTTCATGATATGATTCACAAGGAGGTTGAGGTATATGTGGACGATATGATTGCTAAGTCTGACATGGAAGAGGAGCATCTGGTTCATCTGGAAAAATTATTTGAGAGACTGAGACAATTTTTGTTGAGGCTGAATACTAATAAATGCACCTTCGAGGTGAGGTCCGGCAAGTTGTTGGGATTTATTGTAAGTGAAAAAGGCATCGAGGTTGACCCAGCTAAAGTGAAGGTGATACAAGAAATGCCCGAACAAAGAACAGAAAAGGAAGTCTGTGGCTTCCTAGGGAGGCTAAACAACATTTCCTGGTTTACTTCTCATCTCATAGCCGCATGTGAACCTTTATTCAGATTGTTAAAGAAAAATAAGACGGTAAGGTGGAATAAAGATTGTCAGAAGGAATTTGACAAAATAAAGGAGTATTTGCAGGAACCGCCGATACTTATGTCGCCGGTGGAAGGAAAGCCGTTAATCATGTATTTAATTGTGTTAAAAAAACTCTATGGGTTGTGTCTTTGGTCAGTATGACAAGACAGGGAAGAAATAATAAGCCATTTATTATTTGAGTAAGAAGCTTAAAGAGTGCGAGTTAAGGTACTCATTGCTGGAAAAAACTTATTGTGCGCTTACTTGGGCTGCCAGACGCTTAAGACAATACATGTTAACTCACACCACCTACTTTATATCCAAAATGGATCCAATCAAGTACATTTTTGAGAAGCCGACACTTACAGGAAGGGTAGCCCATTGGCAGATGATACTCACTGAATATGATATCCAGTACACTATGCAAAAGGCGATCAAAGGTAGTATATTGGCCGATCATCTTGCTCATCAACCCATGGACAATTATGAACCGATGAAGTTAGACTTTCCAGATGAGGAAATAGTGTACATTCGGGATTGTAATATACCAAGCCCAAATGAAGGACCTGAGCCAGGATCAAGTTGGACGCTTGTGTTCGACGGTTCCTCCAATGCCATGGGCAACAGTGTCGGAGCTGTTATTGCTTCCCCTGAAGGATTCCACATTCCTTTCACAGCTCGTATTTGCTTCGATTGTACTAACAATATGGCCGAATGTGAAGTTTGAATTTATGGCATTGAAGCAGCAATCAACATGCAGATCAAATATTTGAAAGTTTACAGGGATTCCAATCTGTATATCATCCAAATTAATGGAGATTAGGAGACTCGTCATCAAAACCTGATTCCATATCGTGAGCATGTCATGAGGTTAATTCCGTACTTCTAAGAGATCACATTCAAACACATTTCCAGAGAAGAGAACAATCTAGCTGATGCATTGGCAAATTTGTCTTCCATGTTCAAAGTTAAGTGGGCTAACGAAGCACCTTCCATTACCATCAGAAGGTTGGACGAGCCAGTTTTTTTCTTTGAAGCCAATTTGGAATCAGACGTTAAACCTTGGTTTTATGATATCAAAAGATATCTTGAAATGCAAGAATACCCTAAAGAGGCGTCTGTCACAGATAATAAGTTTTTGAGAAGATATTCGGCAAAGTTCTTTCTCAAAAGGGGTGTGTTGTATAAGAGACATCATGATGGTTTACTGCTCAGATGCGTTGACAAAAGAGAAGCAGCTAGAATCATTGAGGAGATACATGAGGGTGACTTCGAGACTCACTCCAGTGGGCATACCATGGCCAAAAAGATTTTGTGAGCTGGTTATTATTGGTCCACCGTGGAGACTGATTGTTATAATCATGCATGGGTTTGTCACAAATTTCAAGTCTATGCTGATAAGGTACATGTGCCACCCGTACCATTGAATGTCTTGACCTCCCCTTGGCCGTTTGCGATGTGGGGAATCGATATGATCGGTAAGATTGAACCGACTGCATCCAACAGACACCATTTCATTCTGGTTGCCATTGATTATTTTACTAAACGGGTTGAAGCTGCATCCTATCCCAATGTCACCAAGCAGGTGGTAACTCGGTCCATTAAGCACAATATTATATGTCGTTACGGAGTGCCTGAAAAGATCATTACCCATAATGGGTCCAATTTTAATTACAAGATGATGAAGGAGCTTTGTGAGTCTTTCAAAATCAACCATCATAACTCTTCCCAGTACCGACCAAAGATGAATGACGTTGTTGAAGCGACTAATAAAAACATTAAGAAAATTGTACAGAAGATGGTGATAACCTATAAAGATTGGCATGAGATGCTGCCTTTCGCTTTACATGGTTATCGTATCACTGTGCGTACTTCGACTGGGACAACCCCATTTTCTCTGGTTTACGAAATGGAAGAAGTGTTTCTTGTAGAAGTCGAAATTGCTTCTCTTAGGATCATGAAGGATGTTGAGCTTGATGAAAGTGAATGGGTACAAAATCGGCTGGATCAGTTAGACCTCATCGATGAGAAAAGATTGACGGTTGTATGTCATGGTCAGGTATATCAGTAAAGGATGAGGAAGGCTTTTGACAAGAGAGTATCGCCTTAGTATTACAAGCCAGATGAACTTGTGCTAAAAAGGATAATTCTTCCCCAAGGGGATCCCAGAGGCAAGTGGGCTATGACTTATGAAGGACCATTCATGGTCAGAAAAGTTTTCTATGGTGGAGCGTTGGTGCTCACAACCATGTATGGAGAATACTTCCATCTTCCTGTAAATGATTACGTAGTTAAAAAATACTTTGCAAAAAAAAAAAGAACCCCGCTAAGTTGAAAACCCGAAAGGACATCTTAGGCAAAAAGAGGGTGTCCCGGTGAATCTAAAACCTGAAAGGGAGATTCAGGAAAAAGTTAGGGACTTAAAACAAATGACTGCACTTAGCATGATTTCCTTTGTTTCTCTCTTTCAGTCACCTGGAAGAGGTTCAGAGCCAATCTAAGACGTTTGTGTCAAAAGTAGGAAGATGAAGGAGTTAAAGTCATAAGAGTTATAGCTGAGTCGGAACTTGATAGATATTCGTATTCGCATTTCCATTTATAAACACTTGTTTGTTTTGATTTTGCATTTAACTACTCCCAAATGTAAATGCCTTTTTCACAGGCTGATTTCTCAAAATCAATAAAATATCCTCTCTTATATGTTCACATAAATTCCTTTTTACTGTTCTGTTTGCAAAAATGTCCAATATTTTGATAAACATGTACATATGAACATTGTTGGCCCTACATAAACATGATAATCTAAGTTATCGTTGCTTGAAATACGGATAATAAATACAACTGCCATGTTATGCAAGGGGCATGTTAATTTTTCTTCTTGTTGATACTAAGCTACTTTTCTTATGGGTACTTTGCTAAGTCGTTTCATGACTCTGTACTTGGGGTAAAGGTTTATCTCTCCCTTTTGAATGCTCATTTCTTCGGAAAGACACAAGGAAAACCATTCACAACTTCCCTTCATAATAAAGTGATCATGTGTAAGGATAGTGGCAAGTTTTCGGTACATTGACAAGTCCGGATATAGACGATTCTCTTCCAGGTGGCATTTTTTTCTCTTCTGTACTTTCATGTGTATTTTGATTGACTGATTTAACATTATCTACATGCAGGAAATTGTTTGTTTTTAAATGTCAACCCCAATGCGCTGAATATGTTTGCCTTGATGTTTTTCTTTTGTTTTTTTACTTAAACCGTTCATTATCATTCTTTAAATGATTTTCTGTCATTTTGATACCAACTGTGCCAACTCTTTTGCCTAATCAAAATATTGGAGGAAGGGCGATATCTCTGATTGTATGCTTTGAGTAGAACCCTGTTGATGATGTACAAGCCTTGTTTCAATCCCCAAACACTAGAGATATAAGGGAGATAGACCCTCGTTAACCCCTCTGAGCCTTCGAAGTAAGAGTTTCTTTTCTATTAAAAAAAACCTTATTTTTAAACCCGGGGCAGGGTAGATGTTCAGATAATTTGATCGAGCATTCAAATTTCAGAAGGAGTGTCCCATTTAGGGATCACCACATTTTATCCCTTGCATTATGAGGTCGGGAAAATGTCAAAACAACAATAGTTATTTCCCTAGTGCAAAAAAAAACACAACAAAAAATCCTGAGGTCGAGATAGAATCGATACAACAATGGTTATCCCTCGCCGACCAAGGAATGCAGAAGTCACTTTTATTCCAAAAAGTTTAAAGATTTAGGGTCACAAGACTTTTTCAAAAAGGAAAGTATGAATAATAAAGAAACAAAAAAATCCCCGCTAAGTCGAAACTTGAAAACAAGTCGCTTAGGCAAAAGTTAGGGCATCCTGCTGGACTTTCAAATTGAAATTCAAAATAATTGGTCCAGGAAAAAGTTAGGGAAAGAAAAAGAGGAGGAACTTGAAAAGTCTGAAATGAAGAAAAGGATTATCCAATAAAATCCTCATCAAAAGAAAAGTTGTGTAATCGAACACCAAAAAAACTAAAAGTTAAAGTGACCATCGTGTCAAAGTAACTGTTGAGATTCCTCAATCATCATAGCCTCTTTTGAGAGATGAGTAATCACATCAAGTTAACTAAATGTAGGATTGGAGAACATCATGGAATGGGTGGGCACCAAATAATTTTGAGTCTTAAAAATATTTTGTTTTTCAAAAACTCGAGAACCAAGCCACGTTACAACGCTCAAAAGTCCTAACTGAAACATGGGTTTAGCTCGAAAGCATACTACAATAGGATAGTGTTTCCTAAACATGTGTTACATATATATGTTGGTATCTTATCACATATTGAAATTATGTACTCTAACTAGTGATTCACTCACGACAGGGGTGCAACATCTTTTTCATTCAAGTTTTTCGATTTCAAGGTTTACATAATTGTCGCATCAGGGTTTTTGTTCCCATAATAAACATCCTTCTGCGTATAAAACAATTGTTTGACATCAAAAAGAGCTTACACAATGAACATCAGCAAGGAGTTTAATGTTGTTAGGAGGGGAAAATTTGGCTTTTCTGTTGGACAGAGGCCATTCGTGGCATGAAAAGTAGCTTTCCCTATCCCTAGTGAAGTTTCGCTTCCTCAGCAGAGTTTTATTGCCCCAGAAATCTTTTTCAACAAAAAGGCTTCATTCTGATACTCTAAGTTTGAAGATGTCGCATATCCCCAGTGGAGTTGTTTAAATGGGAACTCACATTCTGAAGAAGTTTCAATTCTCTAGTGGAGTTTCCAATTAGAGATTTATCGTCCTGACCTCTCATACCCCGACTAATCTGTTGCTTGGGGCATCCCTATGATAGGATCTTTCCTTATCCCCAGTAAAGTCGATATTGTGTGACTATCTGCATGATCCATCCAATGGTTGCATTCTAAAAGTTCAAAAATCTCCAACAAAATGCTCTTCGATAGAGTTTTTTTTCCCAGTGAAGTCCCGTTTCCTCAATAGAGTTTTGTTCCCCCTGAAAAGGTTTTGACCCCTCTCGTCTGGTTTGTTATCTTGGTGTCATCCTCAACACGGCTTCGCATTGTCTTTTCCAAAGATTACAGTCTTTCCCTGATCTTTTCCCACCATATCCAATATTCATTTGGCATCCCTTTCCAAAAGCTACAGTGTCGATCTAATCTTCTCTAGGAGTTTGCAATTTATTTTTGCAACTCCTCTATGTGTTTGTAGCCCGTTTCTACTGGTTACTTGGTTATTACTCCTGACGGAGTTTCAGCTCTTCAAGGGTTTGCCTCCAGCAGTTCCCCATATTTTTCTTCTCCAACAGATTTTGCAATTTATTGGTTGTTAGCTGCTCGTTTGGCCATTCCCCAGTGAGACATTTAAACATGCATCATTACATTGCATCTACCCAAAACGCGTAACATTTCCATTATATGGAGCATTACACTATAAAAAATTCAAACTTGCATCGGAATATAAGCCATTACCGTTTCTATTTATTCCCAGTGATTTGCTAATTCTACAAGTTTATTCCCAGCGAGGTCTTCTTCCGTATTATCTCAAGTTTCAACCCATACAAATATCCTTTTTATGTTAATCATTTGATTGTTTGAGTGTCTACTCTTGATCGTAGTTCAGTTTTGCCCTGGCACAGTCTTCTTGGGTTCAGTCTTCACTGCCCTCACTGGTTCATTCCTTGGAATCTATCAGTTATCATTTACTGAACCCTTTTTCGGTTATCATTTACCGAGTCTCTTTGCGGTGTTCGTGCCGCGTCCTTGGTTGAATTCAGTCTCTTTTGTTCCTTGGATTCTTCTATCAGTTTTCGTCACTGTTTATCCATTGATCTGAGATCAGCAGGTGCTCTAAGAAACATGCACTCTCATCACTTTTCTATGGGTCGAATCTCGCCTCATCACCCGTGCGTGAAATCCAGTTTTGTCCTAGTACTCATCTAGGTTAGTTTCATCTAACTGGTTATTTGGGTTAAGTTTCGTCTCGCTTTTGTTCCTCACTCCTGGGATTCTTTCAGTTCCTTCATACTGGCTATCTTAGTTTGAGATTATCAGGTGCTCCTAGAATCACGCACTCTAGCCACTTCACTTTGGGTCGAGCTCAGATTTTCATCTCCTCACCCGCGTACTTTTTCTTTTCCAGAGTTTAGTTTCGCCTATTCTCTTTGGTTTGAATCTTATCTCACCCTTATGTGGTCCGATTTTATCCTGACACATTTTTAAGGAGGTTTAGTTTCGTCTATTCTTCTAAGTTTTGGTTTTGTCTCATTTTTATCTGTGTTACAGCTTCATTCTGACGCAGGTCTTGGGGGGGTTTTTCTTTTTCTTCAAGAGTGTAAATTTTTGGGTTCTTTCATATTTAATCATCTTCAACTCTGAACGCTCAAAATTCGTCGCTTTTCTCACTTATCCAGTTAAAGATGATTGAATAGGGGAATCTATTGCACCCCAAAATTTACCCTCTTGATTTAGGCTTATGTTTCATCATAAATATCATATAGCATTGCATTCATACATGGTGTAGGGATCAAGGAATTTTGGTTTATCAAGCCTCCCTCAAGCTTTGGAAGATTGATTGTATTGATAAGTTTCTCAAGGAGAGCCTTATTATCTAAACCTTTGGATATTTCAAGCCCAAAGGTGTCACATATCTCAAGATATCTCATCCACCTCATTGGATCATCAGAAGATTGAGTATTGTGTTGTTTATAAGGAGAACCACTTCCTTTTTTATTCATTAGTCAAAATTAGGGTTTTGCCCAAGTTGGAGTTATTGGGGTCTAGATGATACAAGTATTGAAGCATCATTCTTTTATCATCATTGGAATCAGTTTTGTTCAAAAAGCCTCTCTTGATGCCCAGAGGAATTAGGGGTTTGAAGCTTGACCAGTTATCTCCTAATGTAGAGTGCAAAATTAGGGTTGGAGTTTTAATCAGGGATTCTTTGGAATTTTGAGTGGAAACTCTTGCCATAGCCTCTATGTGTTTGTAATGTCATATGTTTGAAGTTTTGGTTCACTAATTTTGAAGAAAAGTGGTTCAATTGAATCAAAAGGGAAAAACAGTCATTTTACTCAAAGTCAACAAAATCAAAGTTGACCTAGTGGACTTTTGGTCAACATGAAGCATTTTACATGTATTTTCATTTGGGATGATCATTGATGATTTATTTTGATGAGCACTGCAAGTTTAAGGGGTTAATTCGGTTTGAAGTTATCTTGGTGATTGAAAATTTTACTAAGTGTCCTTGATTTTTGGCCTGACATTAAAAGGGCATAACTTTCTCATTTTTCAGGGGATTTTGGTGGTTATTTTTGCCAATTGAAGAGGGGAAAATGATCTACAAGGGCCCACAGAGGACAAAAAACACACTTCATACTCAAAATCGAAAGTTATGAGCCTTTGAAGTTTAAGGCAAGTTGGGCATTTGTTGAGGCACCTTGGGCATCTGGCCAGGCAAGGCAAGGCATTTGGCCTAGGCAATTCATCAAACAATTGGTAACATACCTATATATTTTGGTTCAAGGCATAGTTCAAAAATGTGCCTCGTGCATTTTGAAGAGGACTATGAAAGCTTCTCATTGAGCTTGGAGTCAACCATTTTGATTTAAATTTGAAAGAGTTGTAGTTTGAGGAAGTTGGGTGCTGAAACTGGACTCGAGGGGGCTCTCTCTGATTGCCTTCAGCTTAGACCATTTGAGTTGGCTTTTTGGGCTGGTCGAAGCCTCCTTGTGCTCCCTTCAATTTGAAATAATTGAAGTGTCGTCTTTGTGGGCTGGTCGAAGCCTCATTATTTCTTCTTTGTTTGGACATTCAAAGTGGGTTGGTCGAAGCTTCACTCTTCTTGCTTCATTTGGACATTCAAAGTGTCACCTTATAGGCTGGTCGAAGCTTCCTTTTTCCCTCTTTGATTTCTCTTAATTTGGACATTCGAATTGGTCTTTAAGGCTGGTCGAAGCCTCATTTTCTCTCTCTTCAATTTGAACTAATTGAAGTGTCATCCTTGTGAGCTGGTCGAAGTTTCATTCTTCTTGCTTCAGTCTGGACCATTCAAAGTGACCTTGGGCTAGTTAAAGTCTCATTTATGCTCCTTTCGTTCTCTCTCATTTTGGACCAATCGAAGTGTTATATTGAGTAGGCCAGCACGCGCGCAGTCTCGAGAAATTTGGCTTGAGTTTCCCAAGAATCCTAACCCTCATATCTTTCTCATCCCTCCATCATTTCTTTCAAACATCGGCTTGTTTCGAAGCTTAGAATATGTTCTTTAATTGGCTCAAGTAAAATTTGAGAACGCACGAGCCAATTTCCTATGGTCTCATTTAGAAATCAACTGACTCTTGGTGCACGCATGGGTCATGCAAGTTGCAGGGTGATATTGCACATGTTTGGCACGAACCATACACTTCGTTTCTTACTCCTTTTGGCCAAACAATCACACTTTCCTTGCCTCCCCACGCTTTATGCATTTTTGCCAAAATTAGTAACTTTCATCACAAGCAAATCAGTCCCATGTGTAATCCTTGCCACCTCACCCCCTCACACTTTGTTTTCCTCACTCATACAACTCATAGCTCATCAAAATGCAGCATAAAAAGCCAAGTAAATAAACAAAATGCAAGCACATGATCTCACATTTCCATTTACCTGTTTTGGCCGAATTGCCCCCCAACGGATTTATATAAGTTATGACCCTATTGCCCTCACTCTAAACACTATATATAAACACTGCATTCTCCAAGTTTTCTTGTGCGTTTTGAGTGATTCTTCTTGCATTCTCTTCTCCAAGTGCTAAGGAGTCAGTAGATTGCTTTTGCCTTGAGGTAGGTTTTTCATGGACTTCGATTCTTATGATTAAGCTTGAATTGATGATGTAAATCGTGTGTATTGTGGTTTAGCTGGCCAGACTTTAGGTCTGATGTATATTTGATGCCTTGTTGAAGCTTGAATCGTGCATTAAAGATCTCTGCAACTTGTGTGTTTCAGTATTTTGTGTTGTTTTCTCATGCTTATTTCTCTCTGATCTTTGATCTATATGAAAATTTGTGAACATCATGATATAACTTGTTAATTCAGCTTTAATTTGCACTTGATTTGGTGAAAAACGATTGAGAAATGAGTATGTAGTGATAGTTTGAACATTGAGCCCTAGCTTTAGCATTTCGCGCGTTCCTGGCTAAGGATGGAGGTTGAAGATGATGTGGTGGCGCAATTCCATTGGTCCTTTTGAATTTTGAATTATTTGAATCTTGTTTTATAACTTGACATTCCCTGATTTTATTTCTTGATCAAAACTTTATTAAAAATTATGAAAAAATTCATAAAACCTAAAAATAATATTTCTGAACTTCTACATTTTTTTCAGAATTTTTGAAAATGTTTTGATTGGTTTTAAAATTCGTGTGATCAATTAATTGTTTGTTTGACATTTGATTTTATTTTGATATTTCTCTTGATCCAAAAATTCCACAAAAAATCATAGAAGCTTATTTTTAATTCTAATATTTGAATATAATTTTGGTTGAATATTTTTCTGACTTTTGATTTGAATTTTGTTTTAAAATGTGAATATTTGTTTAATTGTTTAATGGTTTAAATTTTGATTTTATTTCTGACTTTTCCTTAATGCAAAAAAAAAAAATGGAAAAATAAGTTTTCTGATCTATGGAGTTTTCTTTATTTGTTTATGATTTTAGTTTGAATTATTTATAATTGGAACTTGATGAATCAATAATTAATTTTATTTTCTAAATAATTTGGGTTTTGATAATCCCCTTGTTTGATTTGATTCTAAAAAACCAATTTGCCTTAAGTTTCAATTAAAGTCAGCTCTTGTTTGAAGTTCATAGATGGATTCAGGATATCAAAAATATTTTTCTTGAATTAATTGATGAGGTTTGATATTTTCCATTGATTTATTTTGAAAACTTGTCTAGATTGGTGGTTTTACCAACTAGTTTTGATGCTTGAAGCTGATTTGAGCCTTTCCTCAACCATCAATGAACTTGAGACTTACATTCTGAGTTATATACATCTTAAATATACTGAGAAAAATTTTGTTTGAATTATGGAAGTTTATTTCTATTTTTGATGAATTTTCAAAGTGAAAGTGCCCAAGGGATGTTGCATATCTTGTTGCAATTTGTTTGATGGCCAATGAACTTGTGTGAAGCCTGTAATTTGGAATTTAATGATCATGTTGCTTTAGTTTCTTCACACCAATTCAAACCAATCCTTTTTATTTCCCATAATTGGTTGATGACCCCTTTTAATTCATGCCTCCTCAGTAGTGTTCTCTTCTTGTTTTTTCTTTAAACTTTAAAACTTTTGGCTTGAGTTTGAGGTCATAAAATGACAAATGATAACATATTGAGGAATGATAGATCAAGGATAGTCTCATAAAGACTTGAGATCACTTGAACTTTAATGCTTGAACCAATTTTATTCATATATGAATTTGATGTTCCTTTCTCCTTTCCTTTTAAATCCTTGAGGTATATTGAATGCACTTGTGCAACATGTATTAAGATCAACATTATAACCTTTTTATTATATCCTAATAGCATGTTAGAAGCTTGATTTCAAGTTCTTGAGTGGTTTAAAGGCTTCTAACTTTGCCTTTGTTTGAATCCCTTTCATTGTTAATTTGAAATCTAAGCTTTGTGATACATTTTGTGAAATCCCCCTTCTATTGTGCTTGAGAATCATGATGAAATAAAATGAGTATGATTGAGTAGTGGTTGCTACTGACTTCCAAGTTCTTTGAATGTATTCTTATCAAGCTCCTATGATCATTGATTGATATTTACTTGTCAATCCAACATGGTGATAAAAAAGGAGAAACAGTTCTTTAGCTTTGACATATTTGTTGCCTATGCCTACTTGGTGTTTCCCATATCTAATGCTTTGATATTTACTACTATGTTCTTTTCATTTCCTTTTTATGTCATCATCCATCCCTCATCTAATTCACCATTTCTTCTTGAGATCCCTAATTTGTCTGTTGAATGTGTGAGGTACTCTGAGAAAGTTGTCCATTTTGACTTGATGCGGTAGTGTTCCACTTTATTTGTGGAACACGATTGGATATGCTTGCAAAATTCTTGTGCTTTGTATAGTTGATAGTCTTTGCAGGATATATATGTGATTGTGGCTGTTATGCGCCACTTGTGGGACATGTTCATATTTGAAGCCTAAATGCTCATATTCAATGAAGTGATTTCTGACATGATTTGTTTATTGATGCTAGCTTGCTTGAAGTTCTCTGGATTTCTTTCTCTCATTAGTTACTACGGACAATTATCCGTTTGGTATTGCACTACTACCCTTTTATCTCTGCCATTTACTGCTTTCTAGAGATCCTGAGAAGTAGGGTTCTTATCTGTTGTACCCCAAAATTTTCCCTCCCATTTTTCCCAACACATGGCAAGTGAGGTCCCCAAATTGTTCAAGGAAGTTCAAAAGTTGACCAGACAAACTCTCTCCTAAGGCAGTCTACCTCAAATTAGGGTTTCATATTTCATCAAGATGCTTGAGTCAAAAGGATCCCAAATTCTCACCATTATCCTAATATGTTCTCAAGATAATCCATGTCAAGTTTCAAGCCTTGCAGAAGAAGTTTGCTCAGTCAATTACTCAAAGGCTTGAAAATCGACTGTTCTAGGTCAAAAGTCAATTATGGCCCACATACAGTCAAACTTCAAGATTTTTGGCCAACATCCTTATTTTAAAGTATTATCCATCATTTGATAAATGGTTAATCATGATTCCTCAAGGATTGCTCACAATTCATCAAAATCCAAAAGTTGCTAAATTAGGGTTTTGTAGGAAAAGTCAACTCAACTTTGACCAAGCATAGCTTTCTCATACTTTATCAGAAATGACCCATCCAAAGCTAATTTTGAATAGGATGCAATCCCTTACAATTCATCTTTAGCTCCCAAGTTTAAAATATGCACTCACAAGAAGATATGAAATTTGACTTTATAGGTCATTTTGGAAAGGCAACAAAAATACCTTTTGGGTTAAAGCTTCATACATGAAAATGGAAGACTCAATTGAGATGATACCAAAAGGGTTGCTTAGAGTACATCCTAAGCTTTCTAAAAAGTCCAAGAACACCTCTCTAGGGTCAAAATTGAGAGAGTTATGCATTGGCCAAGTTGACCTTTTTTGCTAAATTGCCAAAAGTCAAATGTGCACAAATTTGCATTTTTTGCTAAATGGGCCCAACATTTTATGCTTGCACCTCAATGATAATGTGGTCCACGACTCAAATGCTTACCCACCAATTGTTTGCTTCATTTTTCAATTTATTTTGATTTTTCATTAATTAAAAATTGAATTAAATCAAATAAATGATGAAAATTATCAAAGATTTGATTTGATTGGTTTTTTGACAGGTTAGCAACCAAGATTTGATGAGCTTGCAAGACCAATTCGAATCAATGATAATTGGAACAAAAAGAGCATGATTAGGCCAAATTTGGAAAGATTACATATGCCATGAAAACGAAATCAAATCTTGAAAAACTTCCAAAGATGTGATCAGTTTTACAACCCTAATGCATTCTATAATATATATTGAACGTTTCCAAAGAAAAAACAAGGGTTAAAAGTCGTGCATAGCCAAGAACAAAAACTCAATTTTTGGTAGAAAATTGGTGATCTGATCTCTACCCTAGAGGAAGATTTAAAGCTTTCCAACACTCCTAATCGCATCCTGGAACGTCTCTAAAGCTAACTGGATTAATTGCAAGCCTCCTCGTTCCTAGAATCGACCCATAGCAGTCACACAGTTTTCCTAAAAAACTCATTTTCGATTTCATTGATTTACTCATTATGTGCATGTTTTGATTATATATTCTTGTTCATCATTGAGTTTGTAAGCTAATCATTCTATTCAATTATATTTTTGACGACTGTATGTGAAACTGCCATGGCTAGGGTTTTGTTTTCTTGTTTAGGGCTTTGCAGTATAGGCTAAGTTGGACGTTGATTTTGGTACCATGATACTCGTGAGGATGAGACGAGTTGATTGGTACCAGAAGACATCGCCTCAGCTTTGCATTTAAAATGGGCTGATGTGGTATCCAATTGGGAAACTTGAAGTGGGGTCGAAGCTTTTCTAGCCAAATTTCTGATAGACCAGGCTCAACTATTTTGGGATGATTTGTATTTTCAGGCTTTTGAAGATGTCCCGGCTCTTCTTATCTATGGTTTTGTTCTCTTCCCTAATCCGGATTCCTTTGTAGATGTGAATGCTGTCAAGATTTTCCTTTCTCGCAACCCTGTGCCTACCTTGCTTGGAGATATCTTGCATGCCCTCCATAC
Source organism: Vicia faba (assembly GCA_948472305.1). Taxonomy (NCBI): domain Eukaryota; kingdom Viridiplantae; phylum Streptophyta; class Magnoliopsida; order Fabales; family Fabaceae; genus Vicia; species Vicia faba. The sequence goes on from OX451739.1 coordinate 1,209,515,544, forward strand.
CCGTACTATGAAGAGAAGAGGGACTCTTATGTGTTGCATGCCGTTGCTGTCGAGGTGGTTTATTTCTCACCTCCCTAAGTCTGTGCTGAAGAACAAAGAAGGTTTGGGTTGGTCCTATAGAATAATGTCACTTGCTCATACAGATATTCTTTGGTGTTCCCGGGCTATGGAAGACACTACTGTTATTCACCGTTATGGGGGATACCCTAATGTCCCATTGCTTGGAATCAGAGGGGGTATAATTTACAATCCTTGTCTAGCTTTGCGACAATTTGGTCGTGCTCGGAGAGATGGCCTTCATGAGTTACTTCTTAAGGACATTGTATTTGACTATAAGGAGGATGTTAAGGATCATCGTCGGAGGTTCATACGGGCTTGGGGCATGGTAAACAGATCTGACCCCGAAGAGTTAGGACCGAAGACTTCCCTTCCTATGTATCCTTATCTCCAATGGGTCCGAGCTCGTGCCCAGAAGCTCATGATGCCTTATGAGGCCGTATTACCAGTGATTGTGGAACCCACTAACGGAGAAGGCATTCCTTACACGGTTCTCTATCCTTACATGACTACTGATCCTAGGGAGTTACAGAGGTCTTGGATTCAGTTGAGGAATGAGCGGGATACTTATCGGGAACAATACCATGAGAAAGAAAGGAAGATTTTGAAGCTCACCAGGAAGCTCGAGGAAGAAAGAGTGATCAATGACTAATTCAGCACAAAGAGGAAGCGTCCATGGGATTTTTGATTTTTGCTTTTTCTAGTTTTAGATTCATTTTACTTACTTATTTGTAACGCCTTAAAGGCCATTGTTGAACCTTCAAAGTTTAATCTAATAAAGTTTTTTTTATTTTGGTTTGCAAATTTAAATCTCCCAAAGTATTTGAAATCATTACATGCGCATCCCATTATCATGCACACCATTACAGGTACCATTACAGGTTTCTCATCTTCTTCGCTGTTTATTTCAGCATGAAATGTCTTCCGATCAAGCCATCGAAGATCTTCAGGCACAAAATTCCCAATTCCAACAGATGTTCATAAGTCTGGCTAAAGGGCAAGAGGATCTGAAGACCCTTATTCTGAAAGAGAAGAAGAACAAGAAGAAGAAGGTCGGTATTCTAAACATGGGTAGAAGATTCGGAGAAAGGTTGACGCATCAAACTTATCTGACCTCTTCATCCAAGGATGGGGAGAACCAAGAAAGGGAAAAGGACCCTAGTCCTGTAGTTTCTGACAATGATACTGATTACGATGATGAGCAATATCCTCCTGCTGAGGATAGGTACAAACAACTAGAAGACAGTCTGAGTGCTATGAAGGTTCAGAAGATACCTGGTTTGGATTTCAGAGAATTGGGACTGGTATCGGGAGTGGTCATCCCTCATAAGTTCAAAGCTCTGGTTTTTGCCAAGTATGATGGAGTGTCCTGCCCAAAACTCCATCTCTTCTCGTATGTCAGGAAAATCCAACCCCACACTGCTGATAGAAATTTGTGGGTGCATTTCTTTCAAGATAGTCTGTCAGGGACTCGACTTGAATGGTTCTACCAGTTGGAAGGAGCCAGTGTCTGAAACTGGGAAGATCTTGTTGCTGCTTTCTACAAGCAGTATCAGTACAACGCCGATCTTTCTCCCACTCGTACTCAGCTCTAAGGTATGTCCATGGGTGCAGGTGAAGGTTTTAAGGACTATGCTAAAAAATGGGGAGACTTGGCTGGAATAGTCCAACCCCCTTTGTCTGATAGGGAGTTGGTTGACATGTTTCTGGGGACGCTATCTTGTCCATATTTTAATCACTTAATCGGCAGCTTGTTATCTAGTTTTACTGAGTTAATTTTGATTGGAGAAAGAGTAGAAGCTGGAATTCAAAGTGGTAAAATACAGAAGGATGCCTCTTCGAGTTCGGTAAAGAAGCCTTTCACTGGTAAGAAGGAAGCTAGTGCAGTCTATAGCCTGAGGGGCCAAAGCAGACCCGTCAAACAGTAAATGCTGTAGTAATACCAAGACCCGCAGTTGCTCCACAACACAACAATCAACAAAGGGTGGAAAGACAACAACGGCAGTTCACCCGCATCAATATAACTTTGGCTGAAGTTATGCCTCATCTATTAAAATCCAACTTGGCGACCTTGAGAGAGGCTCCCAAGAACCCAAACACTACTTCTCCCAGATACAATTCTAACGCGCGGTGCGCCTACCATTCAGAGAGTCTTGGCCACGATACAAATAATTGATGGGCTCTGAGAAACAAAGTACAATACTTGCTTGAATCTAAGGAGATAGAGTTTGATGCTCCAGAAAAGCCGAATGTTATAACTGCTCCCATGCCCAAACATGGTCGTGGAGTTAATGCTGTTGACACCGATTTGTTTGTGACCTCTGTTGAAGAAATTTCTACTCCTCTTATGACTGTTAAGAAGAATTTGCTGTTGGCTGGTTTATTTCCGGGTTATGGTGAAGGTTGCCACATGTGTTCAATTATGCCTACTGGTTGCCGTTTGTTGAAGTCAGGTGTTCAGCGCCTGATGGATAATAAAGAGATTTTGTTCGAGAAGACTATGATTCCCGCTGAAGACGTTGCCATTATAACCATTTCCGTCAATCCTTCTAAGGTTTCCTCGAGAAGACCTGTTAGGATTACACCTGTTCAAAGAATTTCTCCATTAATAATCATTGTTCCTGGTCCCATCCCGTACACCTCAGATAAGGCTGTCCCATGGCATTACGGTGTTGACGTGTATTATCATGGTATTAAGCAAGATCTGAAGAATGAAGAAGCTGATACTGATGTCAGTAATATTGGCGAGACCAGTAAAGTTAACCGAAATGGAAGGGTCTTCTCTCCCGAGATTTCCCTGAATACTATCATCAAGCCTACTGTTATTCCAAGTGCTGCTCCAACCAGCACTCCTGACATTCCTCCTGTTCCTACTCCAGTTAGTACACCTGCTACTATTCATATTCTTACTCCAGTTATCACCCCTGCTGCTGAGCCATCTAGGACTCGGGGCAAAGAAATTATAGGTGAGCCTGCCCGGACGAAGGCACCTAAGAAAATCGTCTTGGAAGCCTCTAAACAAGAAATAGAGGAAATACTGAAAATTATCAAGAAGAGCGACTACAATGTGGTCGAGCAGCTGGGGAAGACCCCATTAAATATATCCATGTTGTCTCAGTTGTTGTATTCTTAAGCCCATGCGAAGGCTTTGATTGAATTTCTCAAGACTGTGCATGTGCCGCAGGAAACTTCAGCAGATCAGTTCAAAGATTGTGTGGCTAGCCTGACTGCTGACAATGGGCTAGGTTTTTCAGATGAGGATCTGACACCAAAAGGAAGAAATCATAATGATTCTCTGCATTTCTCGATCGAGTGCAGGGGCACCACTATGGCCTATGTGCTGGTGGATATCGGGTCCTCACTGAATGTTCTGCCAAAGAAAGTGTTAGACCGTCTGGATTGTGAGGGTTTGACTTTAAAGCCGAGTAACATTGTGGTAAGGGCTTTTAATGGATCAAAGAGAATGGTTCACGGGGAGGTGGACATCCCTGTCAAAGTGGGTTCTCATACTTTTGGGTCCACCTTCTACGTAATGGATATCAGACCATCGTATTCTTGCTTGTTGGGTCGTCCTTGGATTCATAAGGCTGGGGCAGTTACTTCCACACTCCATCAAATGCTGAAATATCCGGTGAAGGGGAAGATTTTCACGGTGTGAGGTGAAGAAGAGTATATGGCGAGTCATCTCAATTCCTTCCGCTACATAGAGATGGACGGGGAATTCATAAAAACTCCTTGTCAGAATTTTGAAGAGGTCCCTCAGTTCTCGACATCAACTGAAGTTACTACCAACAAACCTTCGCTGAAGATGGCTTCTCTCAAGGATGCCAGGACTGTAGTTGAAGAAGGTGGGTGTACCAATTAGGGTCAGCTCCCTGATTTCAATCACAAAACAAACAAATTTGGTCTGGGCTTTACTATAGGGGCTCAAAGGGTTGTTAGGCGCGCACAGATTGGAAGACCTCCTCTACACATCAGCAATCGGGGAGTTAATGCAATTGAGGACAGTGAAGAAGATTCGAACATCGACAACTGGATCTACCCAACAACCAATGGTGGACTGAATAACTGGACGACGAAGGACTTCATACCTGTTTCTTTTATTCCGCAGTAATTGACTTTTGTTTTAAGATTTGTAATAAACAGTTTGAAACTTTACGGCCCGATGCCTTGCCTGAGGCTCCTTGGCTTTGCTTGTGAGGGCTATTACTTGTCATTTCATATATCATTAATAAAGCATTATACGTTTCTTGCATTATAAATTTTGCGCTCTTTGTTTTTATTTTTTATCTCTCACTTTATTAAAACAACTATTCTCTTACACACACTCACGTATCATACTGCAGATCCATATCCACTCTGGATCCCATTGATAACAACTCTGCTACTGCCAGTTAGGACTTCAAAAATCTAATCAACCAAGCCAAGGACGAAGGTGGGGACGATTGTGAGGTGCCTAGAGAACTTGCTAGACTATTACAGCAAGAAGAAAGGGCCATACAGCCTCATGAAGAGCCAGTTGAGTCAGTGAATTTGGGTACAGAGGAAGACAAGAAAGAGGTTAAAATAGGTGCGAATCTGGAGCCTAGTGTCAAACAACAGTTAATACAGATGCTACACGACTATGTTGATATCTTCGCCTGGTCTTATGAAGACATGCCTGGTTTGGACACTGATATTGTGGTACATCGCCTTCCGACTAAAGAAGACTGCCCACCGGTAAAGCAGAAGGTCTGCCGTATGCACCCTGAAATGTCTGAGAAAATCAAAGCAGAGGTCATGAAACAGTTCGACGCGAGATTCTTAGCTGTCACTTCTTATATGCAGTGGGTTACCAACATTGTTCCGGTACCTAAGAAGGACAGTAAGGTACGGGTGTGTATGGACTACAGAGATCTGAACAGGGTCAGCCCCAAAGATAACTTCCCACTTCCTCACATTGATGTTCTAGTCGACAACACCACTCATCATAAAATCTTCTCCTTCATGGATGGGTTCTCTGGCTACAACCAAATCAAGATGACTCCTGAATACATGGAGAAAACAACCTTCGTTACACAGTGGGGCACTTTCTGTTACAAGGTAATGCCTTTTGGGTTGAAAAATGCTGGGGCAACTTATCAACGCACCATGGTCACTTTGTTCCATGATATGATTCACCACGAGATTGAGGCTTATGTTGATGACATGATCGCCAGGTCCCAAACTGAGGAAGAGCACCTTGATCATCTCTGGAAACTGTTTGACAGGTTGAAGACGTACAAGTTGAGGTTGAATCCGAACAAGTGCACCTTCGGGGTAAGGTCTGGTAAACTTCTGGGTTTTGTTGTCAATGACAAAGGTATTCAGGTGGACCCTGCAAAGGTAAAAGCCATACAAGAGATGCCGGCTCCCCACACTGAAAAAGAAGTTAGAGGTTTCTTGGGATGTCTAAATTACATCGCCAGGTTCATTTCACATATGACCGCTACTTGTGAGCCAATCTTCAAGCTGCTGAAGAAAGATCAAGTGGTAAAGTGGAATGATGAGTGCCAGACTGCTTTTGAAAGAATCAAAGAATACCTTCAAGAACCACCAATTTTGATGCCTCCAGTTGAAGGAAGACCTTTGATTTTATACTTGACAGTGCTAGACAATTCAATGGGGTGTGTGCTGGGGCAGCATGACGAGTCTGGCCGAAAAGAGCACGCCATTTACTACCTTAGCAAAAAGTTTACCGACTGTGAGACCCAATACTCACTGCTCGAGAAGACTTGCTGCGCTTTGGCATGGGCTGCTCACCGGCTGAGACAGTATATGCTGACTCACACCACTTTGTTGATATCAAAGATGGATCTGATCAAGTATATTTTCGAGAAGCCCTCTCTCTTCGGAAGAATAGCAAGATGGCAGATGATCTTAACCGAGTACGACATCTAATACACAACCCAAAAAGAAATCAAAGGGAGTATATTGGAAGATCATTTGGCGCATCAGACCGTGGATGACTACCAGTCCATGAATTTCGAGTTCCCGGATGAGAATATCATGTTGGTAACCGACTGTGAAGAACCTGGACCGGATGAAGGACCAAAGGAGGGATCTTGATGGTCTATGTATTTTAATGGAGCCTCAAACGCATTGGGTAATGGCATTGCCGCTGTAATTATATCTCCTGAGGGTTGTCATACTCCGTTCACCGCCCGATTATGTTTTAACTGCACCAACAACATGGCGGAGTATGAAGCATGTGTCATCGGTCTTCGAGCTGCTATTAACCCGAGGATTAAGTTCTTGAGTGTATTCAGATATTCCGCTCTGGTGATAAGTCAGATCAAAGGCGAGTGGGATACGAAGCACCCAAATCTTATTCCTTACAATGAGTATGTATTGACATTTCTCCCACACTTTGAAGAGATAACCTTTGAACACTTCCCAAGAGAGGAGAATCAGTTGGCGGACGCGCTAGCTACCATGTCTTCTATGTTCATAGTTAGGTGGGACAATGAAGCTCCCCAGATTACCATTGAGAGGTTGGACGAACCCACACATTATTGTGACATTGAGACTGAAGAAGTGGCAGATAAACCCTGGTTCCATGAGGTAAAGAGGTATCTTGAGGATCAAGAATACCCCAAGGGGGCATCTGTTAACGATAAGAAGTTTCTGAGAAGGTTCCCTGTGAAGTTCTTCATCAGTAATGAAATCCTCTATAAGCATAACCATGATTCAACCTTACTGCGATGTGTGGACAAGAGCGAGGCAGAAAGGATCATGACAGAGTTACATGAAGGTACCTTCAGAACTCATTCCAGTGGACAAACCATGGTGAAGAAAATCCTACGGGCTGGATATTATTCGTCCACTATGGAAGCCGATTGTTATCAACACTCTCGAACCTGTCATAAGTGCCAAATCTATGCTGATAAGGTGCATACTCCTCCGGTTTCCCTGAATGTTTTGACAGCTCCTTAGCCCTTTGCAATATGGGGCATCGACGTGATTTGCGAGATCAGACCTACTGCGTATAACGGACATCGCTTCATTCTGGTAGCAATTGATTACTTTACGAAGTAGGTTGAGGCAAATTCCTTTTCTACGGTAACCAAAAACATCGTGGCACGGTTTATCTGACACAATCTGATCTGTTGATATGGTGTACTAGAGAGGATTATTACTGACAATGGTATAAATCTCAACAATACGATGATCACCGATCTCTGCAAACAGTTCAAGATACAGCGTCATAACTCTTCTCCCTATCGGCCGAAGATGAATGGGGCTGTTGAAGCGGCTAACAAGAACATCAAGAAAATTGTGCAAAAGATGACGGTGGCATATAAAGACTGGCATGAGATGTTACCATTCGCTTTTCATGGGTACCATACCTCAGAACGGACGTCGACAGGGGAAACACCTTACTCTCTGGTATATGGCATGGAGGCAGTCCTACCCATTGAAGCCCAGATACCCTCTCTCAGGATTATGAAGGATGCGGGTTTGAACAAAGACGACTGGATCCAAACAAGACTTGATCAGCTGAATCTAGTCGATGAAAAGAGACTTACTGCTATCTATCATGGTCAGACGTATCAAAAGCGAATGATCAAGGCCTTTAACAAGAAAGTCATACGTCAAGAATATCAAGTCGGGGATCTAGTGATCAAATGCATTATACTACCGCAGGGTGATCCCAGGGGCAAATGGACCCCCACATACGAAGCGCCATTTGTGGTTAAGAACATTTTCTTGGGAGGAGCTATGATTCTAACCACCATGGATGGTGACCATCTTCCTCACCCCGTCAATGCAGAAGTAGTGAAAAGATATTACGCATAGTCAAAGACCTTCTAGGTTGACTGGCCTAGGCAAAAATAAGGGCTTCCCGGCGAACCAAAAGGGTTCGGGCAAAAGTAAGGGATGAAAATGAAAAATTGTACACCCGGCAAGTTGAAAACCTGAAAAGGCGACTTGGGGAAAAAAGGGTATCCCGGTGGACCGAAAACCCGAAAGGGAGGTCCAGTAAAAAGTTAGGGATTAAAGCGTAACACTATGTCTCATTGGATCATCTTGCAACCAGACTTCAGTATCGACTATCAAGCTCAAACAGCACCAATCAATCTGATCCACTTTCGGCCAAGTAGCAAAGTGATGAGACGCTTGAAGATATAAAGGCAATAGCATAGTTGGAACCCTCGGTCGTTTCACGTAGTTGTTTTTATTTCTTTCACACAAATTGTATAATTTCTGACTTTCGGCGGTGTTCTCTTACTAGGACGTCCGCCTCTTTGTACAAAAATGCCTATTACAGGCCAACTTCAAAATCAATACAAGTCATTTTCACAAAGTTTTGATTTATTTTCTTTTTCCTGTTTTGTTTTGCTAGAACGTCCAATGATTTATTTTTTATATATGCATTTGACAATAATTGTTGCTCATAAATATTTACATGAAAAACAAAAGACAATTACTCGTAATTCCAAGAGCAGGGAAAACAAAAGTTCCCAAACCTTACAGTTAGTCTACCCATCAGGTACCGGGATAGAGCCAGCCTGAGAACATGAGTAGTGGTACATACACTCCCCACAGAGTAAAAAGTATCCAAAGACAGTGATGTTAGCTTTCCCGAACAGGACACAACTCTCCCCAGCTGAGTTTCACAATCGCGAGCGAGTCAGTAAATTTTCCCCCAAGCAAAGTTTATTTCTCTTACAAGCAGAAATTCAATCTCCAATGGAATTCGTTATTACCAACAACAGAAATTCATCCCCAGCTGAGTTATTTCTCCAAGACAGCAGATCTATCAACAGGGTATCTCCTCTCCAACAGAGTTATTCCCTGCAAAGTTATCCTCGGACAGAGTCTTTCCTCGGCAGAATATCCATAAACAAGGGGCGAATCCCCAGCATAGTCATCGTTGTTCACCATCCCTAACAGAAGTAGAGGAACTATGATTTGTTACAGCAGTCAAGAATACCATTTCTCATACTCTCCAAACAGGAGTCAGGGATTTATTTTCCTGGACTCAGTCTATTACGTCCGCAGTTCATGTTCATACATCATGACATGTGCATATATCGCATATAACATAGTCTCATTTATTTTGAGAACATCATCATACAATGCATCTCATGCATCACACATAATTAACCATGTATTTCTTTCAGGTAAGACAGTTATTACCAACAATTTCCAGCAGGTCCATGATCAACACTCGAAGCTAAACATAGTAATCATCGGTGCGATAAAAGCAACTTTACCCAGGTTCCCTCTGCAGTTTTACCCAAATTCATCTCGAAGTAACCCTATGACCCATGTTCCTTCTCAAGCCCTGCTATTCAGGCTTTTATCTCGAAGTAACCCTACGACCCAGGTTCCTTCTCACAGCCCTACTATCCCGGCTTTCATTTCAAAGTAACCCTACTATCCAGGTGTTCACAGTGATTTCTGGTGAACAACCGCTAGTCTTCCAAACTATCAAATAAACTTAATTACTGTTATTCAATCTCTCTGGTAACTTACAGGATCGACTAGATTGATCCTATGGAACATAGTTGTTTGGATAAGTCTAATTGTAAAACTGACATTTGTATTTAGGATTTCGAATTAGAGTTGTTCCAAAGATATCTAATCCGCTTCGATTACTATATTGAATGGTTCGAAGGACAACTTCTATATGGTATTAGGAATACTCATGAGAAAGGTTTAAAGACTTGAAATTGGATAAATGGCAGGATTAAATGGGTGAATGTAAAAGTTACTAAATGTTTAGAGGTTTCGACCATAAGAAAAGTATTTAAATGCAGAAAGGAATAAATGACTTCGAGTATAAAGGCTTTAATGGAAAGGCATAAACATAAAATTGCTTGAAACACAAATGAAACGGAAGTGAAAGATAAAATTGGAAAATGTAAAGAGTTTTCATTGAATTGTAAATGCTGGTGTTATCATACGTACATCTTTCGAGCATTTGTTTCCCTATCCATGCGGTATTTTGAATGTTTATTGAATATGTACAACAGATATCACACACCAAATCCTAACAATAAGACTTCTATTTATACTATTCGACCATAATGGTCTTGCTATCAGAATCTGCCACGTTCGAAGCATGCAGAGCATTGCTTCCCTCTAGTCTCCACGCGTCTTCGAACACTCTTATGCTTGTGTATTTGAATTTCCAATATCCCGCTCACGTTTAAATTTCAAATGTTTTGGAACTTTTCGTTTCGAGTTTGTTCATAGGTTATTTCCAAAAATGACCTCCACAAATATACTCTTATGATTATTTCGAACAAGGCTTCAAACTCACACTCCACAACTTATCATTCGAAACCTTAAACTCTAATATTTCCATTCGAAACAAACACTCTCTTCCATTCCAAATCATCAAATTTGCTTTATTCAAACAAAGCTCAACCATAGTGGTTTAATTTCGAATCACAGTATCAAAATCTTCAGCCAACAAAATGCCCCTTTAAAATATGTATTTCGAACCCTTTGAGAAGTACTTATTTTAAATTGATTCACAAGATTTTGATAACCCTTTTGAAGAATCATGACACTTACTGCACATGATTTTACCCACGTCAATCAAGACGCCTTTTTGAGTACTCAACCGTCTTGGACCAGTTACCACAGCATGGTGCGGTTTAAAAATAATGATTATTATTAATCACACTTATTATCAACACTGGATCTTACGCCACCTCCCTCTGAATCCAATCAACAACTTCCACGTACTCCTAGTCCTTTTAGTGGGTGCTTACACTCACTCTATAAAACCTATCAGTTTAGTCTTTTCTTCTTTTTCTCCAAAATTTCTGAAATCCCCCTCCTTTTTGCTAAACCCTAAAACTTCCAGCAATCTTAACAATGTCTTCATCAACATCATCCCAATTGAAGAAACTATCAAAGAAGAAGAACAAGAAAACCAACACGGAAACCATCATGGAGAGCAAAGTGAGTATTTATCAGAATCAATCTGTACTCAATCCTAAAATGATCTCCAAGGAGAAAGAAATGTTGTACGCCTCTCAGGTATTAATCCCTATCACTGTTGCTGGAAAAAGGTTTGCCCTAATGGGTCCTTTAATAGTTTTTGAAATTCTGAAAGATACTAGGAAAATTTTCCCTGTTTGCTATAAATTCAAACCCCTATTCAACAAAATGGATGCCCCTAGGGCAGGAACTGAAGATCTAAGCGAATCATCTGATTCGAAAACAACTGAAACTCCGGCCTTACCTCCAAAAGACCCTTTTATCTTAGATTATATCAAAAGTAATTTCAAACCCTTTCGATCCTGCCCCACTCCAGACATAGCATACCAAAACTGGTTCACCAAGGTGGAATCCAAAAAATCTCAACAATGGGAAAAATTAGGGATTTATAACTTAATCAAACTGTCGAAACCAGGCTTTACCTACAGTCACCCATTGCTATTCGCTTCATTGTACTTCTGGGACAGTACTTACAACACTTTCCATCTTCCAGGCGGAATGATAACATCCACATTCTTTGATATAGCTGCCATCACTAGTCTCTCACCAGTGGGGGAAATTTACATTCCTGACAACGAAGAACATTCCAGCATTATTGACTTCGATGTCAAACTGGCTAGCTTCTCAAAATTTATCAGCCATTATCACACTGAGGGGGATGAGGTCTCAGATGTAGAACATATCGCTTTCCTCACCCTGTGGCTATCACAATATGTGTTTTGTAGTAGATCTTTGCAAGTAGCAAGTAGGTTCATTCCCCTAGCCAGGGATTTCCATGAAAATAGGAAAGTCTGTCTGAGTGAACTGTTACTTGACTACCTTTATGAGAGTTTAAGGTAAGTAGTTTCTAGTTTAAAATCCCATACTCAAAAAAACATTCTCCTGGCTGGACCCTTTTGGCTGCTTCAATTATGGCTTAATGCCATGTTCGAATCTTCTTTATCAATCGCTGATACCATCATTGAACAAGATCCAGAAATAGTTGACAGGAGCATCGAAGGCACGAGACTTCGAAAGCTCACCCCGAATGATGACAAGGATGATTTCAAAATCCAATTCTCTAAATACATCATGATCTTCTCCAAAAGACACAAGTTTGAAGAGTCCATGGCACCTTTTGCTTAAAGGACTTGTGGACCTTCATGGTTCACAATGCCTCTCTTAGAGGCTGTCAAGAGCAAAGAGGTGCAAGATATTTGGAAAGCGTTTCTTCTTCCTAGGCTAATCTCCTCAAGAATTACTCCAAACAAGAATCAGATTTTCCTCCTAGCTAATCAACCCAATTTTGTTTCTAGACAATTTGGCCCGTGCCAATTAATTCCTGAACCTTTGTTCCAAACACAAAGTGCCATCACCTCAGGCAAAACGTTCAAAGCAAGAGAGGCCAAATTGCAACAGGAGCAATACCAAGACTTCGCTCAGTTCGAGCTTTTACCTTTTGAGCCAACATACCTCACAGCAAAAGGGTTTCTTGAATGGTGGACTAAGTTCTACCAGACCTATATGTTTGACACACTCACCATTCAACAAAAGCTAACTGACGCGTTCAATGTGCAGGTACACTCCAAGAAAGGTATGTTCACTCACGTCAAAGAAATTAGGGCTTTTCAAAATTATTTCGAAACCACTTATGATCCCACACACTTGGAAACCACTATACATCAAGCGGCCGAGACCTTGAAGGAAAAATTTAAAGAAAAAATTTCTAAGCTCAAACTTCCTTCAGGGTTGTCACCTTAGGATAGGTATAGGTTGGCACTCGAAATGCACCCACCTAAATTTCCTAGGTTGCCTACCTCAGAACTGGCTCTGGTTTGGTTTCCTCCATACCCTTGGTGGTTCACTTGCAAAGAAATGTTCAAATACCAGCCTCAAAAGAAACCAAAGCCATCTGAGACTGTGACATGGGCTCGTTACTGGCTTCATAATTTCCCAGGACATCTTCGCTATGACCTTCCTTCCGTTTCGATTACATCTAATCAAGGCACGAGTGTGAATGCTTGGGAAAATTCCAATTGTATTCTAATTCCCTTATCCTTAACACTTTACCTCAATTGTTTCACTTTTCAGCTATTAGGATAAAGAGTGTTACTTCAAAACCTAAGGAAGGGAACACTTCTCAACAAGCTATTGAAGTTAGTGATGATGCAACTCCAACAATACCAACAACAACAACTACTACTACAACAACAACACCGGCTGCAGCAGAAATTTCCATTCCAAAGGTAATCAACTAACCCTGTTGTTTCGAGTAAACTGAAGTTTATGAATTAGATCTAACTTTTGTCTAACCCTTTTCAGACTAGCAAACTTCCACCAACAACTCCCAAGAAACGGAAACAAGGCCCTACTCACAAGGACCCAAAAACTGGTGAAAACTCTCCAACAACTTCTAAGAAGAAGAAGAAGAAAGAAAGCTCCAAAGGCCCTGAGCCTACTAACGTTCTTGGGCTTGGTCCCAAAGACGTTGCTCCCTCAACAACATCCAAAATTCCACCTTCGACCTCCAATGTAACGTTGGAACATATTGACAGGAACATTCCTTCCGATAACCCACATGTAATTAAATTCGAATTCATAACAAAGATAGTTATTCATACCTTAGTGCATACTCTTAATTAATTTTGTTTATGCAGGATACTTCGAATGCAAACCCCACTGCTTCAAATCCTCCAACCGGGATTCATGTTCCAATCACTTCCTCTATTCATGGGGACTCCAACAACTATGTGCAAAACAAAGGATCTTCCAACATGGCGGTCCCGACTGGAACTTCAGAGGCACATGATGACCAAGGCACCTCGCCCCCTTTGAAGGAAGCGAACGAAGGATCACCCCACAAGTCCAAATAAAATCCACCAGAGACTTCCCTTCTGAAATCTTCTCTTGGAACTCTTCAAGAGAATCCAACAATCACTGAAGCTGAAAAGGACAAGACTGATTCTTCTCAAGAGAGTGAAGAAACTGCAGAAGAAAGTTCTGGTGAAGACGAAACCCAAAGTGGTTCAGCTGGTGGAACGAAATCTAATGCTATTAGCAGCGAGACCAATACCATCGATGTGGTGGATCCGTGCGACGAAGGAGAAAGCGATGAGCAAGGCAAAGATGAAGATGATGGGGGTAAGACTAAAGAAACTATGGAGGTCGAAATGGACGTGACTCCTTTAAACAAGGAACTTTCCCCAACTTCCCAACCTCGACTGACTGAAGAGGAACTAGCTCTCCTAAAGCTCAATGACCCCATTGGGCACATGAAAATTAAACTGGCTCATAAGGACGTTCCTCTTACTAGGGTTGGCACAAGTTCAACTAGCAACACAATGTCCCCAGATGCTAGAGATGAACTTCTTAACCAAGTCAGGAAAATAATCCTTGATGTAGACCTATTCGAAGTTCTTAAAAAGGATAGCACCGCTTGCTATACCATGAAGGAACTTCTTACTCAAGTTAATTCTACAACTTGCTCCTTGCCAATCAGCACTATTCTGTTCGATCTCCAAGTTTTATTGGACGATGTAACTGGATGTCTCCTACAAGATGAATTGGCTGCTGCTAAAGTTCAGGAGAAACGGAACGCCATGAATGCTGCTTATGAGCGCGCTTCGAAACTTTCTACAGAGGCTGAAGATCAAGCAACGCGTTTAAAACAAGCGAAGGCTGACTATGAAGTTCGAGCGCGCTCTATTCTCTTTTGGGAAGGACAAATTCAAGAGCTCCAGCAAAAGATCAAAGAAGCTCAACAACAGCAATTGGCTTACGAAACTGGCAGCGTTAGTAACCAATTCGAAGAACTTCTTAACAGGGGCCTTTCCGAAACAGAAGCAGCAGAGCGCATCAAAGGGGAAGTGAATACTCTGGAAGGAGCGAGACGTTACACCCAGCAAAGGCTTGAGTCTTTCAGAAGCACCTTCGCAAGACTGAGAAACAACGTTTATTTTTAAACATTTGCTTGTTTGAATTGATTTACACTTGGTTTTGTAATATTTAAACAATGCCATTTTGGCAATATATGACACCATTTTGGCATCTCCTTGTGGTATTTAGACTATGTTGCTATTATTCGAATCTCTTGCAGGCGAGGTCTATATTTTTTCAAATACTTTCCGTTAACCTTTAAGATTCGCTTGTCATCAGTTAACTCTTCGATTTCATACGCATTGTTTGAGAATCTCTTTAGTATTCGAAAGGGTCCTTCCCAATGAGGTGACCATTTACCTAATGCTTTATTCTTCTTGTCCATGGGTAATATGACTTTCCAAACTAAGTCATTAACAGTGAATGTTTTACCTTTCACCCTTTTGTTGTATGCCCTGGATACCCTTTCCTTTTGCCTCATCAGGATTTCCAATGCATGCAATCTAACTTCGTCTAACTCAACTAACTCATTCATCATCATCTCCCAATATAATGCAGATGGGATCTCACTTTGCCTTTGAATTCGAACTGACTGCAGATGAATTTCCACTGGTAAAACAACATTATGGCCAAATGTTAGTTGGAAAGGCGTGGTGTTAGTAGCCTCTTTAGGAGATGTTCTACAAGCCCAGAGTATTTGGTCCAAAGTCTTATGCCAATTTCTTGGCTTCTTGCCCACATGTTTTTTGATTAACCCTATTATCACTTTGTTTTCTGCTTCGACCTGACCATTTGCTTGAGCGTAATATGGCGTTGATGTTAATAACTTGAAACCCATCTCCTAAGAAAATTCCTGCATCTTTCTACCAGTAAACACAGAACCGTGGTCTGTGGTTATACTCTCTGGTAATCCGAACCTATAAATTATCTGTTTCTGTATGAACCCGATAATAGCCTCTTGATCAGCAACTATTAATGGTATTGCTTCGATCCATTTGGTGAAATAATCAATTCCCACTAAGATATATTTCTGTCCTTTAGACGAAGCAGGATTGATCTCTCCTATTAAATCTAATGCCCATCCTCTAAAGGGCCATGGTTTAATTATCGAATGTAGCTCACTTGCAGGAGCATGTTGAATTCCTGCATGTTTCTGGCATTCTTCACACCCTTTAGCAAAATTTATACAGTCTTTGAGCATGTTGGGCCAATACATGCCATATCGGAATAACAACCATTTCATTTTATGGCCTGCTTGGTGTGCCCCACATGCCCCATTGTGGACCTCTGATAATGCTAAGTATGCCTCATCTTCTCCTAGGCACTTCAGTAATACGCCTTCCTGGGTCTTCTTGAACAATTCATTTCCCATGAGGACGTATGATAACGCTCTATATTTTATCTTCCTATCAACATTCAGAGTTGGGTTTTTTAAATAACTCACTATTGGACTTCGCCAATCTGCATCTGTCAACGTGTCTATGGCAAATATTCCGAATTTTTGTTTGTCAGCACAACCTAACTTTACATTCTCTAAATCTGATGGTATGAGTCTAGTAGCCATAACTCTTCCTCTCAATTCAACCAAATCTTCTAATTTTTTGGTGGAAACTTTATATCCTGAAGCCAACTGTGCTAGGTCATTTGCCTCTTGGTTTTCTATTCTTGGAATATGTTTAATATCCATATATTCAAATTTTTTGAGTAGCTTATTAGCTATGACGAAATATGTAATCAAATTGTCTTTTATGCATTTGTATTCCTTTGTTATTTGCTTAACCACTAACTCCGAATCTCCTCTAATTTCGACTCTAGTTGCCCCCAATTCCAACAAAGCTTCAAGTCCAATGATAAGCGCTTCGTACTCAGCTTCGTTGTTCGAGCAACGAGGACCGTCTAACTTATACTTGAATTTTGTTGGAATTCCTTCAGGAGAAATTATAAGAACTCCAACACCACTACCATCTCTATGGGTTGAACCATCAAAGTACAATTTCCAAGGTTGCATTTCAACGTACCCCATGACAGTATCTTCGCTCAGTGAATGATCAACAATGAAATCAGAAATTATTTGACGTTTCACAGCTCTTAAAGGCATGAAAGTCAAAGAATACTCTGTCAAGGCCAAAGCCCATTTACCAATTCTGCTATGCATTATTGGTTTCGAAAGCATGTGCTTGATAACATCAAAATGAGATGAAACATAAACATCAACGGGCTTTATATAATATTTAAGTTTCATACAAGAGAAATATAAACAAAGACATAGCTTTTCTATGTTGCTATATCTGGTTTCTGCATCATTCAACATCCTACTTAAATAGTACACGACTCTTTCGATGCCATTGCTATCTTCTTGTGCTAACATACCACCTATAGTAAATTCAGAGGTGGATATGTACAATCTCATGGGTTTTCCCCACGAAGGTGGAGACAAGATAGGAGGCTGAGTAAGATATCTTTTTATATTGTCAAATGCCTCCTGATGTGCTTCGTTCCATTCGAAAGCTTGTCCTTGCTTCAAACGAAGCAACGGAGAGAAAGCCTGGGTTCTTCCACTTAAAATCGAAATGAACCTTCTTAAAAAGTTTATTTTGCCTAGCAAAGACTACAACTCCTTTTTTGATGTAGGTGCTTTCGTTTCAACAATGGCTTTGGTCTTGTTTTGGTTGATTTCAATGCCTTTCTTATGAACCACAAAACCAAGAAAATCTCCAGCCTGCACGAAAAACGCACACTTAAGGGGATTCATTTTCAAACCATGTTTTCTCATTCTTTCGAATGATTGGCTCAAATGATGCAAATGAGTTTCTACAGATACTGACTTGATGACTATATCATCAATGTACACCTGCATAAAAGTCTCAATAAAATCATGAAAAATCGAATTCATTGCTCTTTGATAAGTTGCTCCTGCATTTTTTAAGCCAAAAGGCATTACTACCCATTCGTAGGTGCCTAAGGCTCCTGGGCAACGAAATGCTGTCTTAGCAACATCTTCTTCAGCAATAATGATCTGGTTATACCCAGAGTATCCATCTAACATACTTAAATACTCAAATCCTGCAGCCGAATCTATTAACATTTCTGCCACAGGCATGGAATACTCATCTTTGGGGGTAGCAGTATTTAAATCTCTAAAATCTATGCAAATTCTCAGAGAGCCATTCTTCTTAATAACAGGTACTATATTTGTTAACCATTCGACATACCTTGTGGTCCTGATGAATTTGCAGCGCAACAACCTTTCAATTTCAGCTTTGATCTTCGTGAGAACTGCTGGTGCGAACCTTCTAGGGGTCTGCTTGATGGGCTTCTTGCCATCCTTGATTGGAAGTCTGTGTTCCACTAACTCCCTCTTCAAACCAGGCATTTCATCATAATCCCACGCGAAACAATCTTTGTTCTTCCTAAGGACTTCGATCACTTTCTGCTTGAGGCTTGAATTGAGTTTTGCGCTCATGTAAGTTATTCTTTTTGTGTTTTCATCCCCCAAGTTCACCTCTTCTAATGGATCCTGCGCTAACATTTTAGCACCTGAGTCTGTGGGATCCCTCTCGAAGCCTAAAGGTTCTTTATCATAAATGGCATCTAGCCTTTGATCTATATCAACTATTTCTTGTTCTTCTAAGGGTGAGCCTTTTGAGCCATCCCCATCTATTTTGTTTACTTCTGCAGCCGTACTATCTACTTCAGCTTCTAAGGCCGCTTTCCATTCGTTCTCAGCCATGTAGGCCGAAATCTTTTCGAAGAAAGAGGACTCAGTCATGAGCAGGATTATCGAATTCCTAGCCTGCTGGCCATCTTTGTGCAGCGCCTTCGACTTCTCCATCTCCCTTGATTATCCTTCGATCCCAATGCATTCCATCATGGCGAAGGGTCATGTAATAATGCGCATTTCTGGTCTCATTGATCTCGTCGTTAGGGGTACAAGGAGAAATTTTGGCCAAGTGTTTGTCATAATTTCTCTTATCAACTAAGTTGACTGCTGTCATGTAGTAGCTTTGGTCAGCTTCTATATTCTCAACAATTCCATCTTATCTCCATAATACTAACCTCTGATGCATTGATGAGGGGACTTCTCCAACGCCATGGATCCATTCTCTGCCCAACAGCAAATTGTAGTTGGCTTTAGCTTCGATCACCATGAACATAGTGGGTCTGCAGCTTGATCCTACTGTCAGATCCACTTGAATCACCCCCAATGTGTGGCCTACTTTACCTTCATAATTTGACAGTACCATATTGTGTGGTTTTATGTCAACATCTTGTATCCCTAACTTCTTCAACATGAAATGAGGCATCAGGTTCACTGCAGCGCCTCCATCCACCAGGACTTTGTTTACGCCATGTGTACCAACTTTTGCTCGAATAAACAATGGCTTTAGGTGATTTTGCATGGCTGGTTCTGGGTATTCGAAGAAGGAATTTTGCTCTTCGACAGCCCCATTATCCATCACATAATAGCATACTGGCCTGTGTTTCGTCAGGTCTATTGCATCATCCTCTTCGTGTTCTTCGACTTCAGTCTCTTGCCCAAATTTGCAAGGCAACACAGATACCACATTGCAGTTAATGTTGAGTGAAGATTCCCCTTCTGATTCGAAATTGTCAGTCAGCATATCCTCATTCTCCTCTGGACCTGGTGTATATTCCTTTGATTCATTTTGCTTTATTTCAAAGAAAAGTCTCCTGCTAATCGGAGGTTGGTCCCCAGGTTGATTGTTTGGTGCAGGTTTGTTGGTGCTTGATTCCTCTTTGTCTTTGCTCGAAGTCACTCCTTTGTTTAGCGCAGCATCTCTCTCAGCTTTTCGAACTCTTTGTTGCCTTCGCTATTGTGACCTGGACATAGGGTTCTTTCCCTTGTAGTTTTCCAACCTTACTTCTTCTCTTTTTGCCATATTGAACTTCCTTCTATACGTCATGGCATGGCGTGTGTTCCTTTCATTATTCCTCCACTTGTCTCTCCCATTGTCAGCTCTAACTTGTAGCCACTTGTCCGTTGGTGCATCAGCAGGAACTTTAAATGTTACCCTTCAAGCGCCTCTAGGATAAGGGCTGTCAGGCCTCCGTTGGGTGTAGTTGTTCTCGAAACGTTGGCCTATTTGACCAATTTCTCTGTGGTTCCAACATGGGGCGAAAGGGGTTGTTTCGAAGGTTTCAGCCACTTTCTGATCATATACTGCAGAACATCTTGGACACACTAAGCATTTGGTTTCCCCCTTGTGACAACGAACTAAAAACCCCATAAGACTTTCTCCAGCCTTAGGGTAGCATCTGAACAGCTGGTTATCCTGGCGCCAGTTAATGCATGTTCCTGCCCTTTGTCTTTTTTCAAAGTCTGCAGCAATTCTCTGATTACAAATGATGCTACATCTGGGACACAACATCATTGCAGCATTCTCTTTATGGCACAGCATAAGGTAATCTTTGAGACTGGCATCCCTAGCATACCTGTCTTCCATCTTGTATTTTTCTTTCTCTAAGTACCTTTCCATTTCTTCCATCTCAGAACAAGGTTGCTCCATGTTTACCATGTTAACATCGACATCTTCTCCTTTGATATCAGTATCTCCCCAACCTGTAGGTTTGATGTCTTCAATTCGGGTCTTTGAGCTTTCTGGGGCGGAATACTTCACCATGTAATCGAACTTTCTGCTGGGTTCCCCCAAAGTATCCCATATTTCCTTCTGAGGAAGAACTGGCAATGTGATATGTACTTTCTCCAACTTTTGCCTCAAGCCTTCAGTAGCCTGTGTCAAATTTTGTTTCTGGTTTTCCTGGCCTTCAGTAGCCTGGATCTCTTTCGAAACAATCAAAGGAACTGCTTCGATCGAAGCCTCTTGTTCCTTATGGAAATCTTCAGTAACTTCCTTTTCGACTTCCGCTAATACGCAGTTCTTATCTTCGGTGTTTTCCTTATCTGATGGAGCGTCACCTTCATCTACTCCAACCATGTTTATCTCTCCAATGTATGCAGGTTCAGAGTAGTTGGTGTCAGCAACATCTAAAGGGTCATCATCCACCTTCATCTTTGGCTTGTCAGCGAACCTTAGTCTACCATCCTTGATTGCATTCTGAATCAGATCCCTGAAAAGAAAACATTGTGAGGTTTTGTGGCCTAAGAAACTGTGATACTTACAAAATCCTCTTTTCTTTCTTTGATCTAAAGGTGGTAATTTGACATTTGATGGCACTATTAGTTGGCCATCTTTGACAAGCAAATCAAAAATGTCATCACATTTCGTTACGTC
Organism: Vicia faba; assembly: GCA_948472305.1. NCBI lineage: Eukaryota > Viridiplantae > Streptophyta > Magnoliopsida > Fabales > Fabaceae > Vicia > Vicia faba. The sequence goes on from OX451739.1 coordinate 1,209,536,690, forward strand.
GAAGGTATAAACCTTCTTTGGGAACTTGTCACTTTTCTCATTTTCAATAATTTCTTTCCCTTTTGTGGGAACTAGCAATTTACAAGAATAAGGGGGAGCCTGTTTTAATTCAGCGAGATCAATTTCGACCTCTTCGAATTCAGGGTAATCTTCTGCTTCCTCAGTTCCGACATAGGAGACCCTTTCCTTCTTGTTATTTTTAAAAACCCTGGCCTTCTCGGCTTTTAGTATTTCGACTTGTCGAACCCTGTCTGCTAGTTGGGCCATATCCCTCAAGTGTTGTGTATCTAATTTCTTTCGAATGGAATAGTCTAGGCCACCAACAGCCATTTCGACTAACTCATGTTCAAGAACTACTGTGAAACATCTAGACTTCAAGAGTCTGAACCTATTCAGATAATTATCTATGGGTTCAGTAAACTTCCTCTTGACACTGGATAACTCTTTCAGGCTTATTTTAGATTGTCCCATGTAGAATTGTTCATGAAATAACCTCTCCAAGAGAGTCCAAGTATCTATGGACCCAGGAGGCAAAGTGGTGAACCATGTGAAAGCGTTCTTAGTTAGGGAACTTTGGAAATATTTAATCCTAAGGTCTTCATTATTTGCTATATCTCCTGCTTCGGTTAGATACCTGGCTATGTGTTCGACTGTTGACTCATTGGTGTCTCTAGCGAACTTTGTAAATTTAGGGACTTTATATCCCCTTGGTAAATCAGCATGAATCACATAATCTATTATGGGATAGGAATAGTTTGGCCTTCTAATACCTGTATTGAGACCGTGTTGAGCCATAATCCTTTCTATCATGGTGGTTAAATTATTTTCTGCCAAGATGTTGTTGTTGTACCCCAAAATTTTCCCTCCCATTTCCTCAACATTTTCTCATCACAAGACCCTTGAAGATCAGGATCCAGTTAGGGTTTCCTCTGCTCAAGACTTCTCCTTGCACTGTTGACCCAAATTAGGGTTTGTGTTTGCACAAAGATATTTTGACCTAAAATGCCTAAGATGACTTTCATGCTTCATGTTGGACTCCCAAGTTTATCCATACCAAGTTTCAAGCCTTGATTCCAAATTTTGCCCAGTCAATTGAACAGTTGACCTAGAAATCAACTGTATTGGGAAAAAGTCAACTGTGGCCAATTGACAGTCAAATCTCATGAAAATTTACCCACATCAACATTATGAACTCACATGGACCATTTGATCAAGTTTGGATCACAATTCCACAAGAAATTTGATCAGATCATCAAAAGGGCAAAATGGTCATTTTTAGGGTTTTGACTGCACAAAGACAATTTTTGACTGTTTGACCTAGCCAATGGAAAACCAAGCTCACATATGGACTCAAGGACCCCATGGAATTATCTTGACATGCTCAACAAGTTCAAAAGATCCCAAATACACAAGATTGACAGTTGAATTTCCCAGTCAATTGATCAATTTTGACTGTATACTGAAAAGTCAAACTTTGACTTTTTGGTCAAAATCAAGTGTCAAGATTCATTTTTCATCAAAACATGCCAAATCATGAAACTTGTTCATCAAGAAATCAAGAAATGCAAATTAGGGTTTGAAAATGGAAATTTTTCATAACTTAGAATTTTTTCTTTCTAAGTTATGGAAAACCCTAATTTTTTCCTAACTTTGTCCCACTTTCTAACCAAGATTCATTTGGATTCAAGCAAAAGTCAAAACATGAAATTTGTAGCTTGTTGCAAAATCTACAACTTTGATTCACAAAGTTTTCCAAAAAGAGGCTTTTATCTCAAGTTACAATTTTTGGAACAAGGGTACCAAACCATTCTTAACTTAGAGAAAATTTGACCTATTTTAGGCAAGTTTTTACCTAACTTCAAGACCATTTTTCATACACTTCCACTTGGAATTTCAATTTTCATTTCAAAGATGGATTTTAGTACACATTCCAAGCTTTCCAAAATGTCCAAGAACTTCTCAAACAACCTCATGGTTAGGGAGAATCGAATTTTGCAAAATGGGAAAAAGTCACTTTTGTTCTTGACCAAGACATGTTCATACACATTGCTATTTTCAAGTCAGCTTGGTTTATGCTACATTACAGGCCTCTAAACCATCCAAAACTCAATAATTTAATGCATACTCATTGTGCCAAAGCCTTATTTTGTGTGTCCAAGCATTGTATGCAAGATTAGGCCATAAATAGAAAAAGCAATTTACCTATTCTTGAAAAGTTACACTTTATGTCAAGATGCAAATCCAAGAAGTACAGTCCATATCCTTTTGGCACAAGTTATTAGACTAATTACACTGATCAAGGCCAAGGTTTGCAGCATATTAGGGGGGCCTCTACCTGTCTAGAAACTCAAGTGGCCATCTCTTGCTTAAGTGTGAAGAAAAGTGCCATAACATATACCAACTTTCATATCAGCAAAAGAACCTTGAAACAAACTTATCAAACATATTCAAGACATCCATACTGAGCTAGAACATAAGCCTTTCACCTCCAATACCTTCACAAACTCAGAATCACCCTCAAACTGCCCAAACAGAGTAACCTCTGCAGATTGATTTCCATAGCTCAATCCTTCCAAGCATTCTTGCCCAAACCACTTCAAACACATCCCATAATACCCCTTGAAGCTATTCCAAACCTCAAACACGACCTGTAACACCCCTAACCATCATCACCATTTTCATTTTTTCTGTTTTGCAGTTGAAGTTCTATAGCTCGATTCAAAAGGTTTCAAGACAAAGTAACACTTGGAATAGCATCCCTGGACATCAAGGAAGATGTACTAATCATCACCTTGCACTGAAGGTACCTCAATCACCAGTTACAACTTCAACTGAACAGGTAAGTTCATGAACACGAATATCTCAATATAGGCATTGTTAGCTTTAGGTTTGTGAAGAAAACATGTCACATTCATAGCCCTGAACATGCCCATGTGATTAGATTTCATTTACATTATGTATGCTTAGAGAATTTTAAGTCTGAACATGGAAGAAAAACTAGTTCAGGAATTGGGGGAGAGGAAATTCTCTCTCATCTTAGAGAGTTAAGTCAAGTTCTTTATATGGTTGGATTCGTCTCTTCATGCTCTACATTTTTCGTGTTGTGAGTTTTGCTTGAAAGTCCAGGAATTGGGAGATAGAAAACACGCGTGGATGGTTGTTCAAACATGTTCTGAGGTTGAAGATGAAGTCTTCTTGGGTTGGGCCTGAGTTGACTTTTCTATTTGCACCCTTTTGTTACTTTTGCACCCCCCAAGCCCATTTTGCTTATTTTCATGATTTTTTGACATTTTCTTTTTTGTCCTGACTCATTTATTTTTTCTAACAATATTAAAAATATAAAAAATATTTTTCTCATCATTTTTGAATTTATTAGGCATTTATTTGGTTTCTTGATATTTGTACATAAATAAATACCTAAATACATTTTTACTTAAAATACTAAAATAATGCAAAATACATTTACTTTTCATTTTTATTTTATTTTTATCTTCTGAAAATATTTTATATAAAATATACTTTTTTTATAAATATTAAATAATATTATTTTTGTGCATATAATATATATTTAGTAAATAATAATACATACATACATATTTATTAGCATATTTAGGAAAAAAATACAAAATATACACATTTTTATTTTTATTAATTTAATTAATATTAAAAATACCTTCTTGACAAATATACTTCATTTTTATTTTATTTTTGTATATAATAAATAAATATTTGTACATAATAAATAAATAATACATTTTATTTAATAAAATTAGGGTTTTGCCCTAAACATGAAAAAACTCAAAAAAATAATACTTTTATTTTTGTTTATTTTGACATATGAAAATACTTTTTTCCATACATACAAAAACCATTTTTTGCATCTTGCATATTTATTCCTATTTTATTTAATTTATGCCATTAAATATCTTATAAATAATTCAATATTGATGTAATAGTTTAGGTTTAAATTCCTTGTCAAAATCCCCATTTGAACATTTGTACCCCCCTTCCCATATATTGTGTTGTAATAGCTTAGTAAATTTATTTTTCGCACTTTATTGCTTTCTAATTATACCATGTTAGAATTAGGGTTTGTATGCGAATCAAAAACGACAAAAATAGTTTGACCTAATTTCAAGATAAACAAGCATGAAAATGGACAACACAAATCACACTTGCACCCCCTAGGGTATTCCACTTGTTGCCTTCAATAAATGGGCCATATTGCATGTTAGGTCTCTTTGGGCAAAACAAACAATCAAATGATCATAGTCCCTCGATGACGCTTTCAAAAAGTTGCCTAAACAAATGATCAAGTCCCTTAAGGAAAATTGCCCAAAGATACTTGGCACCATTGCAATTATGGTCTAAACGATGACCCGCGCCCGTCCCTTTCACATCCTAACATAAGATTGTCCATCAAATTCAATGGTGGAACAAACTTGTCAAAAGGGTTAAAACATAGCAATAATCTTTGACAAATTTAGGAGTAGATAACCTCTTAGTTACTTGAATCAAACTTGCAAAAACAAAACACTTGCCTATTTTCTAAAACCATACCTCACCACACTTTCAAAACAAACTTTCAAAAACAAATGAAAACCTTTTCAAAAGACATACACCTTTGTATACATCCCAACATGGATCATTACAAAGGTTGCCACCACATTGGCTTCTTTTCAAAACATTTTCAAACCCACACACACAAGAGCACCATTTCAAACAATTGAAAATTAAGGCAAGTTGATCTAAGCAAGTAACTAAGAGCCCATGGATAGAAAGGGTGCTAATACCTTCCCTTTCTATAATCTACTCCCCGAACCCAAGAAAACATCTCAAAGGTTTTTGCTGTGCTTTTTAACCTTTCCTTAGGATAAAATAAAAAGTCGGTGGCGACTCTTGCTCAACCGAAACATTTGCGAATACAAACGCAAAACCATAGTCAGTTCTCCCACCGTATCACAGAACTGACGACTCTGCTGGGGACAAACTTAAAAGTGGAGTAACCTTAGGGCTTAGATCACCCTTGTTTTCAATTGTTTGCCTTGTTTGCTTTTATAATTGTGGGCTTTGCATCGGAGTTTCATAGATCCTAACCCGGATCTGGGGAATACCCTTTTTAGGTAGCATAATCTGTGAGGGACCTGTCCGGCGTAGACCGACATGGGTGAAGCAGTGGCTACGTTGGTGTGGCACCTTGGTCTGTACCTATATCCCTTGTGTTGCAACGGGGAGAATATAGGTCTTCTAAGGAGTCATTAAACACCAACCGACCTTAGAACCCTAAATTGACCAAACTTGGCTATTAGGACAGTAGCAGTATGCTACACTCATTGAGGCTAAACTCTCGAGATGGTTCTGGCCGCAAGAAAAGATTGCGATGCTGGAGTTATGACCGATTGAGGGTAGCCAATGATTTGAGATCCTTTAGAACCCGGTTACTTTTGATAGGACAGGTTTTAACCAACGAAACTAAAAGAGGGTAATACCTAAACTTCATGCTGGCCTGAAACCTAAGGATTGTCTTGTGTGACTTGTGTGCCTTATCATGCTTGTCTGTGTGAATACTTGTGGTGTGCTTCATCATAGCATCATGCCATCATACCATTGCATGCATCCTGTATAAAGGACTAACCCATTTCAAAGACAAAAAAGTTTCATATTTGCTCTGTTTTGTAGGACATCATGATGCCCGTGCGTAGGAATACTGTCCGGCTCAACTTTGTTCAACCACCAACTTTGCTCAAGGATTTGGTTGGTAGGATTCCAAACACTTCTTACTTCATCAACAGGCATGGTTCTCTCCTTGGCTTGATCACTGCAAAATGGGACCAACAACTGATCAGTGTCCTGACCCAGTTTTATGACCCCCTATATCATTGTTTCACCTTTCAAGACTTCCAGCTGGTCCCTACCCTGGAAGAATTCTCCTATTTGCTTGATATCCCTGTATTGGAACAAACTCTATTCACTGGTTTGGAAAAGACTCCTAGGCCTGAAGAGGTTGCTGCAATTCTCCCCTTGACCAAAGAAGAGGTATTGGCTAACTGGGAAACTAGAAGTGGAGTTAAGGGCTTTCTGGTCAAATTTCTGGTTGGCAAAGCTAATGATTTCTGGAATGACTTGGACTTCAAGGCGTACGAAGACATTCTGGCTCTTTTGATCTACGGTCTGGTATTGTTTCCCAATCCTGACAACTTTATCAGTATCTATGCCATAAGGATCTTCATGTCTCGGAATCCTGTACCCACTCTTTTGGGTGATATCCTGCAACAACTCTACGCTCGTACTGCCCGAAAACGGGGAACTCCGTGGTGTTGTGCTCCTTTGCTAGTGAGGTGGTTTATTTCGCACCTTCCTAAGTTCGTGCTGAAGAATGAAGAAGGAAAGGGTTGGGCTCATAGGTTAATGTCTCTCACTGATAATGACATCACTTGGACTCTCAGAGGTTTGGAAGAGGTAGCTGTTATTGATCGTTGCGGAGAATACCCTAATGTTCCGTTAATTGGTATCCAAGGAGGAATCTCTTATAATCCATGTTTAGCTCTCCGCCAGTTTGGAAGAGCCAGAAGAGTAGGGCCTCACGACATGTTGGTTCCTCACTTCCATTTTGAGTTTCAGGCAGACAGTGACAAACTACGCCATGGATTCATTAAGGCTTGGGACAGAATTCACAAAGCTGACCCACATGAATTGGGACCAAAAACTTCTCTACCAATGGAACCCTATTGCAGATGGGTCCGCATCCGTGCTCAGAAGTTAGGTATGCCGTACGAAGCTGTCAGACCTATCATTCTTGAATCTCCTGATGAAGATGGGGCTCCTCCAACTGTCCTCCCTCCTCAGATACCCACTGATTTTGACACAATGAAGAGATCTTGGGCGCAGCTAAAGGAAGAACGGGATTTTTATCGGGAAAAGTTCAACGAGCAGGAACGGAAGGTCCAGAGGCTGACTAAGCAATTGGATGAGGAGCGGGTCCTGAACAACTACATCCACACTGAGAAGAGGAGGCCATGGGAGCACTGATGGGCTTTGGATGTTTCTTTTTACAGCTTTTATTTCCTTTTCAGTATTTTTCATTCCTGTAATGCCTAAGGGCAAGTTGTTGAACAATTTAAAATTTGAATCTAATGAAGTGTGTTTCCCTTTTGTCTACAAAGTTGAATCTTGTTTGTCTTTGAAAACATAAAACATATGCATCTCATCGCATCATATGCATGACAGGTACCCTATTTCACAGGTTGCTTAATCTCCTTCGCTGTTTATTTTGAACACTCATCATGAATCCAGACTCATCCAGTGAGCAAGCAATCAAGGCCCTTCAGGCCCAGAGTGCCAAGTTTCAAGAGATGGTCCTAAGCCTGGCCCAAGGTCATCAAGAGTTGAAGACTCTACTCCTGAAGAAGAAGAAGAAAAAGAGGACTGCGTTATTCAACACTGGACGCAGATTTGGGAACACACTCCATAATGAAGCTGATCCAACTACTTCTTCTGCTGAGAAAAACAGTCCCCAAGGGGGAGGAGCTCCTAGTCCTGCAGTCTCTGACAACGAGACGGACTACAATGACGAACAATACCCACCTGCTGCTGACAGATACAAGCAATTAGAGGACCGCTTGAGCGCCATGGAGATTCAGAATGTGCCAGGGCTGGATTTCTGAGATTTGGGGTTATCTTCTGGGGTAGTAATCCCACACAAGTTTAAGGCGCATGCCTTTGCCAAATACGATGGGGCCTCCTGTCCAAAGTTGCATCTAAGGTCGTACGTAAGGAAGATCCAACCTTACACGGCAGATAAGAACCTTTGGATTCACTTCTTCCAAGATAGCCTTTCGGGGTCACAGCTTGAGTGGTTTTATCAACTAGATGGAACTAGTATCCGACATTGGGAAGATTTGACAACCGCATTCTACAGACAATATCAATACAATTCTGATCTCGCTCCTACGCGTACCCAACTTCAGGGTATGTCTCTAGGAACGGGCGAAGGGTTCAAAGAATATGCACAAAAATGGAGAGATTTGGCTGGCAGGGTGCAGCCTCCATTGACTGATCGTGAGCTGGTTGATATGTTTCTAGGGACTTTGTCTGGTCCATTTTTCAATCATTTGGTTGGTAACTCCTCCGCTGGGTTTACAGATTTGATTCTGACGGGAGAAAGGATTGAAGCCGGCATCAGGTCAGGAAAGATACAAAAAGCCGCCTCCGCAAGTACTGAGAAAAGGCCTTTCAAGAAAGAAGCAAGTGCAGTTTATGGTCCTAGAAGACAAGTCAAGCCAGAAAGTCGCCAAGCCGTCAATGCCTTGGTCATCTCAAAGCCTGTTACTGCTCCTCAGCAGTACAATCAACAAAGAGGTGAAAGGCCCAAGAGACAGTATACTCGGCTGAGTATGACCTTGTCACAAATCTTACCGCAACTGTTATCAACCAACTTGGTGACCATCAAAGAAGCGCCAAAGGTCGTGAATACTGCATCTCCTAAGTATAACCCGAATGCCCGTTGTGCTTATCATTCTGATAGCCCCGGGCATACTACTGATGATTGCTGGGCCCTGAGAAATAAGGTGCAAGACCTTATCGACGCAAAGGAAATTCAGTTTGAAGCGCCTGAGAGGCCAAATGTTGTAACTGCTCCTATGCCCCAGCATAGAGTAAATGCCATTGAGGAAGAGTTGTATGTTGTTTCGGTGAATGATGTTGCTACCCCTCTATTGACTGTTAAGAGGAACTTACTACTAGCCGGTTTATTTCCGGGTTGTAGCAAGGGTTGCCTCCTGTGTGCTGTTGTCCCTACCGGTTGTCCGCTGCTAAAATCAGGCATCCAAAGCCTGATGGATAGCAAAGAAATTTTGTTCGAGAAAACTGTTGTTCCGTTTGTTTCCGCTGAAGAAGTATCTGTTGTCACAATCTACAATCCTACCAAAGCTCCCCCGAGGAAGCCAGTCCAAATTATGTCTGTTGCACCCATTACTATTACTGTTCCGGGGCCTCTCCCCTATGAGTCTGATAGAGCTGTCCCATGGCATTATGGGGCCGACGTATATGTGCTTGGGGTGAAGCAGGAGTTCAACACCAATACCAGTATCAGTAACATCACTGGTCCCGCCAAGATTACCCGCATTGGCAGGCTCTTCTCGCCTGACATTGCACCGCCAGTTATCCGAAAGCCGCTCATTATCACACCCGCAAGTGTGCATGTTCCAATTCAAGTTCCTGTGTCTACTACTGCCGCCGAGTCCTCCGATGCTCGGGGCAAAGAAGTTGATACCGATTTGCCTGCCAGGACGGAGGCACCAAAAAAGACTGCTGTTGAAGCCTCCCAACAAGAGATGGAGGAAATCCTTAAAATCATTAAAAAGAGTGACTTCAATGTTGTTGAACAGTTGGGGCATACTCCCTTCAAAATCTCTATGCTATCATTGCTGCTATGCTCAGAGGACCACGCTAAAGCCCTGATTTCATTTCTGAAAACGGCCCATGTGCCGTAAGAGACCTCTGCAGATCAATTCACTGACTGTGTGGCTAATTTGACAGCTGACAATGGCTTGGGGTTCTCGGACGCTGACCTTACCGCCAAAGGGAAAAATCACAATGATGCCCTGCATGTTTCCATAGAATGCAGGGGCACTACTCTCGCACACGTGTTGGTGGACACTGGTTCATCCCTGAATGTTCTGCCCAAGAAGGCATTGGATCGCTTGGATTGTGAGGGCCTGGAATTGAAGCCTAGTAACATCATTGTTAGAGCCTTCGACGGTTCTAAGAGGATGGTGCACGGTGAAGTAGACATTCCTATTCGTGTGGGTTCCCAAGTCTTCGACTCAACGTTCTATGTAATGGATATTCGTCCATCTTATTCCTGCTTGTTGGGTCGACCCTGGATTCACAAGGCTGGGGCAGTAACATCCACTCTACACCAAAAGCTCAAATACCCTGTCAAAGGGAAGATTGTTACTGTGCAGGGTGAGGAGGAATACATGGTTAGTCACTTGAATTCATTCCGGTATATCGAGATGGACGGGGAGTTTATTGAAACCCCTTTTCAGCATTTTAAAGAGGTACCTCCAACTTTGGCATCAGCTGAAACAGTGGTTGAAGAAAACTTTCCGTTGAAGATGGCGTCCTTAAAGGATGCCCGGGCTGTAATTGAGAAAGGCAAATGTGCAAACTGGGGTCAGCTTCCTGACTTCACTCAAAAGAACGACAAGTTTGGGCTGGGCTTTACTGCAGAGGCTCAGAGGGCTGTGCGCAAGGACAAGATCAGAAAGGCTCCGGTGTTTATCTCCAACCCAAGGGTGAATGCTATCGAGGAGGACGTAGAGGAAGCAGAGTTTGACAGTTGGATCTATCCAACAACCAGCAACGGACCAAGCAACTGGATGGCAAAGGATTTTACACCTATCACATTTGTCACGCAGTAATTAACTCTTTTGGTTTTCAATTTGTAACAAACAATATGTTGAAACTTTTATTGGCTCGGTGTCCTACCCGGGGCATCGTAGCTCCATTTGTGAGGGCTTTTTGTATGACATTTCCATATATCATCAATCAAAACATTGGACGTTTATTGCATTTCAAATCTTGTGCTCTTTTTCTTTCTGTGTTATATATTGCAAAACAGCTATATTTACACACACTCACTCATACAGGTTTCAATCCACTCTGGATCTCACTGGTAACATCTCTACTACCACCAGTTATGACTTCGAGAATCCGATCAACTTGGCCGAGGATGAAGGTGAAGATGATTGCGAAGTGCCTGGTGAACTCGCAAGACTGCTACTTCAGGAAGAGAGAGCCATTCAGCCGCATGAAGAGCCGGTGGAAACAGTTAACCTGGGTACTGAGACAGATAAGAAAGAGGTCAAGATCGGTGCCAATCTAGAGCTCAGCGTGAAGCAACGATTGATCCAGATGCTACATGATTACATGGAGATATTTGCTTGGTCCTACGAAGACATGCCTGGTTTGGATGCCGACATTGTAGTTCATCACTTGCCAACCAAGGAAGACTGCCCTCCGGTAAAGCAAAAGGTCCGCCGTATGCGCCCAGAGATGTCCGAAAAGATCAAGGATGAGGTTATGAAGCAATTCGACACCGGGTTTCTAGCAGTAACTTCTTACCCTCAATGGGTTGCCAACGTGGTGCCAGTGCTGAAGAAGGACGGTAAGGTCAGAATGTGTGTCGACTACAGGGATTTGAACAGGGCCAGCCCCAAAGATGATTTCCCTCTACCTCACATCGACATTCTTGTTGACAATACTGCTCAACACAAGGTGTTCTCCTTCATGGATGGTTTTTCAGGGTATAATCATATCAAGATGGCTCCGGAAGATATGGAAAAGACTACCTTTGTGACTCAGTGGGGCACCTTCTGTTACAAGGTCATGCCATTCGGGTTGAAAAATGCTAGGGCAACCTACCAACGTGCCATGGTTGCTTTATTTCATGATATGATCCATCATGAGATTGAAGTATATGTTGATGACATGATTGCACGGTCCCAAACTGAGGAGGAACACCTTAATCATCTGCGGAAGCTGTTTGACCGACTGAAGTTATACAAGCTGAGGTTGAATCCAAACAAATGCACCTTTGGGGTGAGGTCCGGAAAATTGCTAGGTTTCATTGTAAGTGATAAAGGTATTCAGGTGGACCCTGCCAAGGTAAAAGCCATACAAGATATGCCAACTCCAAAGACAGAGAAAGAAGTCAGAGGCTTTCTGGGACGACTGAATTACATTGCCCGTTTCATCTCACATCTAACTGCTACCTGTGAGCCAATCTTCAAATTACTGAAGAAAGATCAAGTAGTACGTTGGAACGATGAATGTCAGGCTGCTTTTGAAAAGATAAAGGAGTATCTCCAAGAGCCACCCATTCTTATGCCACCAGTGGAAGGGATACCTCTGATACTATACTTGACAGTGCTTGATAATTCAATGGGGTGTGTGCTGGGGCAGCATGACGAGTCTGGCCGAAAAGAGCACGCTATTTATTACCTGAGCAAAAAGTTTACCGACTGCGAGTCTCGTTACTCACTGCTCGAGAAAACTTGCTGCGCTCTGGTATGGGCTGCTCGCCGGCTGAGACAATATATGCTGACTCACACCACTTTGTTGATTTCAAAGATGGATCCCATCAAGTACATATTCGAAAAGCCTGCTTTGTCTGAAAGAATAGTGAGATGGCAAATGATCTTGACAGAATATGATATCCAGTATACAACTCAGAAAGCGATCAAAGGAAGTGTACTGGCAGATCATTTGGCACACCAACCTGTGGACGATTACCAATCATTGAACTTTGATTTTCCGGACGAAGACATCATGGTAGTAACAGATTGTGAAGTGCCTGTACCGGATGAAGGACCTGAGGAAGGATCCCGATGGTCTATGCATTTTGACGGAGCCTCCAATGCTTTGGGTAACGGCGTCGGCGCTGTAATCATATCTCCCAAAGGAACTCATACTCCACTCACCGCCCGATTGTGTTTCAACTGCACCAACAACATGGCAGAATATGAGGCATGTATCATGGGTCTACAAGCTGCAATCGACTTAAGGATCAAATTTCTGAGTGTCTTCGGAGATTCCGCTCTCGTGATCAATCAGATCAAAGGCGAGTGGGATACGAAACACCCAAATCTTATTCCTTACAGGGAGTATGTGCTGACTTTGCTTCCCCACTTTGAAGAAATAACTTTTGAACACTTCCCAAGAGAGGAGAATCAGCTAGCGGACGCACTAGCTACGATGTCTTCAATGTTCAAAGTCAAATGGGACAATGAGGCTCCCCGGATCATTATTTGGAAGTTGGACGAACCGGCATACTGCTGCGATCTTGAGGCCGAAAAGGTGACTGAAAAACCCTGGTATCATGAGGTGAAGAGATACTTGGAAGCTCAGGAATACCCTGAAGGTGCATCTGTCAATGACAAGAAGTTCATGAGGAGGTTTGCTGCAAAATTCTTCCTCAGCAATGGCATTCTCTACAAACGGAATCATGATTCAACTCTACTGCGTTGTGTGGATAAGGCTGAAGCAGAGAAGATCATGATAAAACTGCATGAAGGTACATTCAGAACACATTCCAGTGGACACACCATGGCAAAGAAAATCCTTAGGGCAAGATATTTCTGGTCCACAATGGAAGCCGATTGTTACCAACATTCTCGCACTTGTCACAAATGCCAGATCTATGCTGACAAGGTGCATATCCCTCCGGTTCCTTTGAACGTCCTAACGGCACCTTGGCCTTTTGCAATGTGGGGCATCGATATGATCGGTGAGATCCGACCGACGGCATCCAACGGGCATCGCTTCATCTTGGTAGCAATCGATTACTTCACGAAGTGGGTTGAGGCAGCTTCCTACGCCACGGTAACCAAGAGCGTCGTGGCACGTTTCATCCGGCATAACTTGATCTGTCGGTACGGCGTCCCGGAAAGAATCATTACGGAAAATGGTACCAATCTCAATAACAAGATGATCACTGAACTCTGCGAGCAATTCAAAATACAGCACCACAATTCTTCTCCCTACCGGCCGAAGATTAATGGGGCTGTAGAGACAGCTAATAAGAATATCAAGAAAATTGTGCAGAAGATGACAGTGACCTATAAAGATTGGCACGAGATGTTACCGTTTGCTCTTCATGGGTACCGTACCTCAGCAAGGACGTCAACTGGGGCAACACCCTTTTCCTTGGTCTATGGCATGGAGGCAGTCTTACCGATCAAAGTCCAAATACCCTCTCTCCGGATAATGAAGGATGCAGACTTGAACGAAGATGACTGGATCCAGACTCGACTTGATCAATTAAACCTGATTGACGAAAAGAGACTCACTGCTATCTGTCATGGTCAGACGTACCAAAAACGGATGATCAGGGCATTTAACAAGAAAGTTAGACCACAAGAGTATCAAGTTGGGGACCTGGTAATCAAACGCATCATCCTTCCTCAAAGTGATCCCCGGGGCAAATGGACCCCTACATACGAAGGGCCATTTGTGGTTAAACATGTGTTCTCAGGAGGAGCCATGATCCTAACCACCATGGATGGTAACGACCTTCCTCACCCCGCCAATGCAGACATAGTAAAAAGATACTACGCGTGAATAAAAGACCCGCTAGGTTGACATACCTAGGCAAAAATAAGGGCTTCCCGGAGAACCCAAAGGGTTCGGGCAAAAATAAGGGATGAAATGAAAAAAATCTGTACACCCGGCAAGTCGAAAACCTGAAAAGGAGGCTTGGGCAAAAATGGGTATCCCGGTGGACTGAAAACCCGAAAGGGCGGTCCAGGCAAAAGTTAGGGATAAAGCGTAACACTATGTCTCATTGGATCACCTTGCATCCAGAATTCGGCATTAACTATCTGGCTCAGATCTCGGCATCGATCAATCAGCTTCATCTTCAACCAAGCAGCAAAATGATGAGACGCTCGAAGACATAAAGGCGATAGCAGAGTTGGAACCCAGTGGGAATTTTGTGCACATAACTGTTTTGTTTCCTTTTTCAAAATTGTATAAAATTTATGTTATTCGACGACGTCCTCTTACTAGGACGCCAGCCTCTTGTACAAAAACGCCTATTCACAGGCAAATTTCAAAATCAATACAAATTCACTTTTCCATACAAATTGCCATTGTTTTTCCTTTTTCTGTTTTGTCTTGCGAAGAACGTCCAATGGTCATTTTTGATATATGCATTTGACATTAAATTGCTGATTCATAAATATTTGCATATGAAACAAAAGACTAATTACAGGTGACATCAGAAACAGGGGCAATGTGAAGTTGTCCGATGCAGTCTGGTTGCTTTGTCCGCCAAGGTACCAAGGTAGATTCTAACTGAAGAATGTGACCAAATCATCTCGACTCCCCGCAGAGTAAGACAAGATTCAGCAATACTTTCCCCAAGCAGAGTTAGTCTACAGCCAGCCTAAAGGAAGCTGGGTAACCCCAGAAGATATCAACATTCCCCAGTAGAGTATAGGCATTTCATGGGCAAGCATCCCCGGCAGTCTTGATCTAAGATTGTGCCCCGGCGGTATACAGACATTCCAAATTTCCCCAGGAGAGTCCAACCCAAAAGTTTCCCCAGGAAAGTGGAATCCATCTCCCCGGCAGGAAGCTTATCCCCAGTAGATTCTGGAAGCAATTCCCCTGCAGAGTATGGACGTCTCTCCCGAGCTTTATTCAAAGTTATTTCTCATAAGGGCTTATAACTGGGTTATCCTCATCTAATTGCCACGGAAGATCGCCCTCGGCAAAGTTCTTTCAATCCCCAGCGGAGTTTATCATCATTATCCCCAGCAGAATTTATCTTTGTCATCCCCAGCGGAGTTTATCATCATTATCCCCAGCGGAGTCCATCGTTGAAATCCTCAGTGAAGTTCTCGTCAAACTTCAGCAAAGTATCTCTTCCACAGAGAAATTCCCCGCAGAGTAATCTCTCCAACAAGTTTATTCCTCAACGGAGTCATCTTCTCCTACCGGCGTATTCTTGCAACCATCGTCCCCAGCGGAAGCGAAGAGCTCTACTCTTCAAGGCTAGCCCAGGAATTAATTCCCCGGCCGGTCGTCAAGGATTTATTTTCCTAGACGAAAATACATTCATAAACATTTTCACATTTCATACATCTTGCTTACATACATGATAAAGTGCATACAACACTATCTCATGTTAAACATCATGACATCATGCATTTCATACATCATGACATTGCATACAACTAATGTTTTTGCCTTTTCAGGGAAAAAGACAATCCCAAAGACAACTATCTATCAACTATCACATTTCCAGACTCGATTCCTGTATCTAGCCAGGGCACGTCTGAAGAGTTCGAAGATTCGACTCCTGTATCCAGCCAGGGCATATCTGTTGACGACTATTTCCGGATTCGATTCCTGTATCCAGCCAGGGCATATCTGTTGACCATATTTCCAGACTCGATTCTTGTATCTAGCCAGGGCACGTCTGAAGAGTTCGAAGATTCGATTCCTGTATCCAGCCAGGGCATATCTGTTGACCACATTTCCAGACTCGATTCCTGTATCTAGCCAGGGCACGTCTGAAGAGTTCGAAGATTCAATTCCTGTATCCAGCCTGGGCATATCTGTTGACGACTATTTCCGGATTCGATTCCTGTATCCAGCCAAGGCACATCTGTGAGCAACCGATTGTAGATTCGACACCTGTATCTAGCCAGGGCATATCTGCATGAGGAGATTGAAGATCAAACACTTGTAACAAGCCAGGAAAACATCTGTCTTTCTCAAATCCACAAATTCTCGCTAAGGAATCTCTTAGGCGATCAACACTTCCAAATGGCATCTATAAGCCCATTCCCGACAAGATTTTGTCACATCTCCAGATGGCATCTATAAGCCCATTTCCTTATCCACCATCTCTCCAAATGGCATCTATAAGCCCATTCCCGTCATCACATTGCTGATACTCCAACATGCGAGTGCAAATTTTCGGGCACTCTAGTGTCCAATCTCCTTTTACCCTGGAGTCACGAAAGGCGAACTTGCCAATCTAACTCTTCAGGTTCAAGAAGATTGAACAGGGGAAACTGTTGTACCCCAAAATTTGCCCTCCCATTTCCTCAACATTTTCTCATCACAAGACTCTTGAAGATCGGGATCTAGTTAGGGTTTCCTCTGCTCAAGACTTCTCCTTGCACTGTTGACCCAAATTAGGGTTTGTGTTTGCACAAAGATATTTTGACCTAAAATGCCTAAGATGACTTTCATGCTTCATGTTGGACTCCCAAGTTTATCCATACCAAGTTTCAAGCCTTGATTCCAAATTTTGCCCAGTCAATTGGACAGTTGACCTAGAAATCAACTGTATTGGGAAAAAGTCAACTGTGGCCAATTGACAGTCAAATCTCATGAAAATTGACCCACATCAACATTATGAACTCACATGGACCATTTGATCAAGTTTGGATCACAATTCCACAAGAAATTTGATCAGATCATCAAAAGGGCAAAATGGTCATTTTTAGGGTTTTGACTGCACAAAGGCAATTTTTGACTGTTTGACCTAGCCAATGGCAAACCAAGCTCACATATGGACTCAAGGACCCCATGGAATTATCTTGACATGCTCAACAAGTTCAAAAGATCCCAAATACACAAGATTGACAGTTGAATTTCCCAGTCAATTGATCAATTTTGACTGTATACTGAAAAGTCAAACTTTGACTTTTTGGCAAAATCAAGTGTCAAGATTCATTTTTCATCAAAACATGCCAAATCATGAAACTTGTTCATCAAGAAATCAAGAAATGCAAATTAGGGTTTGAAAATGGAAATTTTTCATAACTTAGAATTTTTTCTAAGTTATGGAAAACCCTAATTTTTTCCTAACTTTGTCCCACTTTCTCACCAAGATTCATTTGGATTCAAGCAAAAGTCAAAACATGAAAGTTGTAGCTTGTTGCAAAATCTACAACTTTGATTCACAAAGTTTTCCCAAAAGAGGCTTGTATCTCAAGTTACAATTTTTGGAACAAGGGTACCAAAACATTCTTAACTTAGAGAAAATTTGACCTATTTTAGGCAAGTTTTTACCTAACTTCAAGACCATTTTTCATACACTTCCACTTGGAATTTCAATTTGCATTTCAAAGATGGATTGTAGTACACATTCCAAGATTTCCAAAATGTCTAAGAACTTCTCAAACAACCTCATGGTTAGGGAGAATCGAATTTTGCAAAATGGGAAAAAGTCACTTTTGTTCTTGACCAAGACATGTTCATACACATTGCCATTTTCAAGTCAGCTTGGTTTATGCTACATTACAGGCCTCTAAACCATCCAACACTCAATAATTTAATGCATACTCATTGTGCCAAAGCCTTATTTTGTGTGTCCAAGCATTGTATGCAAGGTTAGGCCATAAATAGAAAAAGCAATTTAGCTATTCTTGAAAAGTTACACTTTATGTCAAGATGCAAATCCAAGAAGTACAGTCCATATCCTTTTGGCACAAGTTATTAGACTAATTACACTGATCAAGGCCAAGGTTTGCAGCACATTAGGGGGGCCTCTACCTGTCTAGAAACTCAAGTGGCCATCTCTTGCTTAAGTGTGAAGAAAAGTGCCATAACATATACCAACTTTCATATCAGCAAAAGAACCTTGAAACAAACTTATCAAACATATTCAAGACATCCATACTGAGCTAGAACACAAGCCTTTCACCTCCAATACCTTCACAAACTCAGAATCACCCTCAAACTGCCCAAACAGAGTAACCTCTGCAGATTGAGTTCCATAGTTCAATCCTTCCAAGCATTCTTGCCCAAACCACTTCAAACACATCCCATAATACCCCTTGAAGCTATTCCAAACCTCAAACACGACCTGTAACACCCCTAACCATCATCACCATTTTCATTTTTTCTGTTTTGCAGTTGAAGTTCTATAGCTCGATTCAAAAGGTTTCAAGACAAAGTAACACTTGGAATAACATCCCTGGACATCAAGGAAGCTGTACCAATCATCACCTTGCACTGAAGGTACCTCAATCACCAGTTACAACTTCAACTGAACAGGTAAGTTCATGAACACGAATCTCTCAATATAGGCATTGTTAGCTTTAGGTTTGTGAAGAAAACATGTCACATTCATAGCCCTGAACATGCCCATGTGATTAGATTTCATTTATATTATGTATGCTTAGAGAATTTTAAGTCTGAACATGGAAGAAAAACTAGGTCAGGAATTGGGGGAGAGGAAATTCTCTCTCATCTTAGAGAGTTAAGTCAAGTTCTTTATATGGTTGGATTCGTCTCTTCATGCTCTACATTTTTCATGTTGTGAGTTTTGCTTGAAAGTCCAGGAATTGGGAGATAAAAAACGCGCGTGGATGGTTGTTCAAACATGTTCTGAGGTTGAAGATGAAGTCTTCTTGGGTTGGGCCTGAGTTGACTTTTCTATTTGCACCCTTTTGTTACTTTTGCACCCCCCAAGCCCATTTTGCTTATTTTCATGATTTTTTGACATTTTCTTTTTTGTCCTGACTCATTTATTTTTTCTAACAATATTAAAAATATAAAAAATATTTTTCTCATCATTTTTGAATTTATTAGGCATTTATTTGGTTTATTGATATTTGTACATAAATAAATACCTAAATATATTTTTACTTAAAATACTAAAATAATGCAAAATACATTTACTTTTCATTTTTATTTTATTTTTATCTTCTGAAAATATTTTATATAAAATATACTTTTTTTTTATAAATATTAAATAATATTATTTTTGTGCATATAATATATATTTAGTAAATAATAATAATACATACATATTTATTAGCATATTTAGGAAAAAAATACAAAATATACACATTTTTATTTTTATTAATTTAATTAATATTAAAAATACCTTCTTGACAAATATACTTCATTTTTATTTTATTTTTGTATATAATAAATAAATATTTGTACATAATAAATAAATAATACATTTTATTTAATAAAATTAGGGTTTTGCCCTAAACATGAAAAAACTCAAGAAAATAATACTTTTATTTTTGTTTATTTTGACATATGAAAATACTTTTTTCCATACATACAAAAACCATTTTTTGCATCTTGCATATTTATTCCTATTTTATTTAATTTATGCCATTAAATATCTTGTAAATAATTCAATATTGATGTAATAGTTTAGGTTTAAATTCCTTGTCAAAATCCCCATTTGAACATTTGTACCCCCCTTCCCATATATTGTGTTGTAATAGCTTAGTAAATTTATTTTTCGCACTTTATTGCTTTCTAATTATACCATGTTAGAATTAGGGTTTGTATGCGAATCAAAAATGACAAAAATAGTTTGACCTAATTTCAAGATAAACAAGCATGAAAATGGACAACACAAATCACACTTGCACCCCCTTGGGTATTCCATTTGTTGCCTTCAATAAATGGGCCATATTGCATGTTAGGTCTCTTTGGGCAAAACAAACAATCAAATGATCATAGTCCCTCGATGACGCTTTCAAAAAGTTGCCTAAACAAATGATCAAGTCCCTTAAGGAAAATTGCCCAAAGATACTTAGCACCATTGCAATTATGGTCTAAACGATGACCCGCGCCCGTCCCTTTCACATCCTAACATAAGATTGTCCATCAAATTCAATGGTGGAACAAACTTGTCAAAAGGGTTAAAACATAGCAATAATCTTTGAGAAATTTAGGAGTAGATAACCTCTTAGTTACTTGAATCAAACTTGCAAAAACAAAACACTTGCCTATTTTCTAAAACCACACCTCACCACACTTTCAAAACAAACTTTCAAAAACAAATGAAAACCTTTTCAAAAGACATACACCTTTATATACATCCCAACATGGATCATTACAAAGGTTGCCACCACATTGGCTTCTTTTCAAAACATTTTCAAACCCACACACACAAGAGCACCATTTCAAACAATTGAAAATTAAGGCAAGTTGATCTAAGCAAGTAACTAAGAGCCCATGGATAACCATGGATAGAAAGGGTGCTAATACCTTCCCTTTCTATAATCTACTCCCCGAACCCAAGAAAACATCTCAAAGGTTTTTGCTGTGCTTTTTAACCTTCCCTTAGGATAAAATAAAAAGTCGGTGGCGACTCTTGCTCAACCGAAACATTTGCAAATACAAACGCAAAACCATAGTCAGTTCTCCCACCGTATCACAGTTGTCATTTCGAATTCTATGAACGACTTCATCAGCATCTTGGTGTCGACCCACCATGACAACTTCTCTAGGTTGTTCTTCTCGAAACTCTGGGACTTCTAACCTTTCGACCCTTGCCCCTGGTTCTATAACTCCCCTTTGTGGTTCTCGAATCACTGGGGCTTCTAACCTTTGTGCCCTTGCCCCCAAGTTAACCCCCTCTCTGGCTGGTCTATAGGGTGGGTCATCAGCAATTTGCTCTATGATGGGTATGTTCGCTCGAACCCCCGCCTGATTCTTCCTACGCCTTTCTGGCGGAGCGAAAAAATCTGCTATTCGACTCATGTTGTCCGTGTTTTCTCTGTTGGTTACAGTTACATTTTATACTATTGGGGTAAATATTTCTTGCATAGTCTGCGCTAACACTCCTATCATATTATGGTTACTATCATCCATTAATTGTCTAAAGGCCATCTGATTTTATGTGGTTAAGATAGGCAATGTATTGTGACCCACTGAACCTTGGGTATTTGTCATAAATTGGTTGGCCCCAGATCCGGATCCAAATTGTGGTGACGAATTTGATGTGGAATTGTGTAAACCTTCCATAAAAGATGTTGGCATCCCATAAGAGGGATTTCTGTGTCTGTTACCATCGAAACCGGGTGGTCTAGTTAGTGGGGTGGCAAAATGGGTTTGTGTCCCTGATGGTGGGACAAATCCCGCAAGATAACCAGTGGTCCCTGTATTTCCTAGGGTCGAACCGTTGGTTGTCATGCCACTTGCTCCATTTGTGGCCACACTACTGGTAGAAGATGCAACAGACTGTGCGTTCGTAGGGATCGCGTTAGACGTCCCTGTCGAAACAGACGCATTGGTGCCTGTTCCATGTGGGATATTTTGTTCCCCTTGTTGATTATTTAGATTAGACATCCCACTACTACGTTTTCTTCTGGGTAAGGGTTGGTTACTATTAGTTGTTTTACCACTTCTAAGGTTCATATAACAGCGAAATCGATATCCAGAAAAGAACTTACGCAACAAGATTATATCCTAAAAAATCTTTACTTTCAACTTTCTTAACAACGTGTCCCACTGGGTGTGCCAATTTGTTCACAGTGATTTCTGGTGAACAACCGCTAGTCTTCCAAACTATCAAATAAACTTAATTACTATTATTCAATCTCTCTGGTAACTTACAGGATCGACTAGATTGATCCTATGGAACATAGTTGTTTGGCTAAGTCTAATTGTAAAACTGACATTTGTATTTAGGATTTCGAATTAGAGTTGTTCCAAAGATATCTAATCTGCTTCGATTACTATACTGAATGGTTCGAAGGACAACTTCTATATGGTATTAGGAATACTCATGAGAAAGGTTTAAAGACTTGAAATTGGATAAATGGCAGGATTAAATGGGTGAATGTAAAAGTTACTAAATGTTTAGAGGTTTCGACCATAAGAAAAGTATTTAAATGCAGAAAGGAATACATGACTTCGAGTACAAAGGCTTTAATGGAAAGGCATAAACATAAAATTGCTTGAAACACAAATGAAACGGAAGTGAAAGATAAAATTAGAAAATGTAAAGAGTTTTCATTGAATTGTAAATGCTGGTGTTATCATACGTACATCTTTCGAGCATTCGTTTCCCTATCCATGCGGTATTTTGAGTGTTTATTGAATTTGTACAACAGATATCACACACCAAATCCTAACAATAAGACTTCTATTTATACTATTCGACCATAACGGTCTTGCTATCAAAATCTGCCACGTTCGAAGCATGCAGAGCATTGCTTCCCTCTAGCCTCCACGCGTCTTCGAACACTCTTATGCTTGTGTATTTGAATTTCCAATATCCCGCTCACGTTTAAATTTCAAATGTTTTGGAACTTTTCGTTTCGAGTTTGTTCATAGGTTATTTCCAAAAATGACCTCCACAAATATACTCTTATGATTATTTCGAACAAGGCTTCAGACTCACACTCCACAACTTATCATTCGAAACCTTGAACTCTAATATTTCCATTCGAAACAAACACTCTCTTCCATTCCAAATCATCAAATTTGCTTTATTCAAACAAAGCTCAACCATAGTGATTTAATTTCGAATCACAGTATCAAAATCTTCAACCAACACCAGGTTCCTTCTCACAGCCCTACTATCCAGGCTTTCATATCAAAGTAACCCTACTATCCAAGTTCCTTCTCACATACCTACTATCCCGACTTTCATCTCGAAGTAACCCTACTATCCAGGTTCCTTCTCACAGCCCTACTATCCCGACTTTCATTTTGAAGTAACCCTACTATTCAGGTTCCTTCTCACATCCCTACTATCCAGGATTTCATATCGAAGTAACCCTACTATCCAGGTTCCTTCTCACAGCCCTACTATCATGGCTTTCATTTCGAAGTAACCCTATTATCCAGGTTCCTTCTCATAGCCCTACTATCCTGGTTTTCATTTCGAAGTAACCCTACTATCCAGGTTCCTTCTCACAGCCCTACTACCTAGGCTTTCATATCAAAGTAACTCTACTATCCAGGTTCCTTCTCACATCCCTACTATCCAGGCTTTCATATCGAAGTAACTCTACTATCCAGGTTCCTTCTCACAGCCCTACTATCCAAGCTTTCATATCGAAGTAAACCTACTATCCAAGATCCTTCTCACAGCCCTACTATCCAGGCTTTCATCTCGAAGTAACCCTACTATCCAGGTTCCTTCTCATAACCTTACTATCCGGGTTCTTCCTTCCGTATCCCCAGACAGCAGTCCACAACACTGTAAGACCGGGACCCGATCAAACACAATTGATTTCACATTTCCCCAGAAAATTACGGTGCAACACATACCCCAACCAGATACACAGTCCACTTCCGCTTCCCAAACTGGAATTATTCCCCATTAGAGTAACGGACAACTGAAGCTCCTAAAACTCTATTTCTCTCAAGACAAAGACCAGCATTCCCCAGTGAAGTCCTCCTCAACAACAGGTATATGGGTTCCCGCGAAGGAATCTCTTATACGATCGACACTACTTCGGATGGCATCTTTAAGCCCATCTCCGACAATTCTCTAGAAACTTCCAAATGGCATCTATAAGCCCATTCCCGATATCAAAAATCAAATTTAACTTCATGCGAGTGCAAATTTCTGGGCACTCTAGTGTTCAATCATCTTCCACCTTTAGATCACGAAAGGCAGACGAGCCAATCTACATCCCCATGTTTAAGAAGATTGAACAGGGGCAGCTGTTTTACCCTAAAATTTCCCCTCCCATATTTCTCAACACATGGCAAGTGAGGTCCCCAAATTGCTCAAGGAAGTTTAAAAGTTGACCAGACAAACTCTCTCCTAAGGCAGTCTACCTCAAATTAGGGTTTCATTTTTCATCAAGATGCTTGAGTCCAAAGGATCCCAAATTCTCACCATTATCCTAATATGTTCTCAAGATTATCCATGTCAAGTTTCAAGCCTTGCAGAAGAAGTTTGCTCAGTCAATTACTCAAAGGCCTGAAAATCGATTGTGTTAGGTCAAAAGTCAATTGTGGCCCACATACAGTCAAACTTAAAGATTTTTGGTCAACATCCTTATTTTGAAGTATTATCCATCATTTGATCAAGGGTTGATCATGATTCCTCAAGGATTGCTCACAATTCATCAAAATCCAAAAGTTGCTAAATTAGGGTTTTGTAGGAAAAGTCAACTCAACTTTGACCAAGCATAGATTTCTCATACTTTATCATAAATGACCCATCCAAATCTCATTTTGAATAGGATGCAATCCCTTACAATTCATCTTCATCTCCCAAGTTCAAAATATGCACTCGCAAGAAGATATGAATTTTGACATTATAGGTCATTTTGGAAAGTCTACAAAAACACCTTTTGGGTCAAAGCTTCATACATGAACATGGAAGACTCAATTGATATGAGACAAAAAGGGTTGCTTAAATGATATCCTAAGATTTCTAAAAAGTCAAAGAACACCTCTCTAGGGTCAAAATTTAGAGAGTTATGCATTGGCTAAGTTGACCTTTTTTGCAAAATTGCAAAAAGTCAAATATGCTCAAATTTGCATTTTTTGCTAAATGGACCCAACTTTTTATGCTTGCAGCTCAATGATAATGTGGTCCACGACTCAAATGCTTACCCACCAATTGTTTTCTTCATTTTTTAATTTATTTTTATTTTTCATTAATTAAAAATTGAATTAAATCAAATAAATGATGAAAATTATAAAAGATTTGATTTGATTGGTTTTTTTGACAGGTTAGCAACCAAGATTTGATGAGCTTGCAAGACCAATTCGAATCAATGATAATTGGACAAAAAGAGCATGATTAGGCCAAATTTGGAAAGATTACATATGCCATGAAAACAAAATCAAATCTTTAAAAACTTCCAAAGATGTGATCAGTTTTACAACCCTAATGCATTCTATAATATATATTGAACGTTTCCAAAGCAAAAACAAGGGTTAAGAGTCGCGCATAGCCAAGAACAAAAACTCAATTTTTGGTAGAAAAGTGGTGATCTGATCTCTACCCTAGAGGAAGATTCAAAGCTTTCCAACACTCATAATTGCATCCTAGAACGTCTCTGAAGCTAACTGGATCAATTGTAAGCCTCCTTGTGCCCAGAATCGACCCATAGCAGTCACACGGTTTGCCTAAAAAACTCATTTTTGATTTCATTGATTTACTCATCATGTGCACTTTTTGATTATATATTCTTGTTCATCATTGAGTTTGCAAGCTAATCATTCTATTCAATTGCATTTTTTATGAATATATGTGAAACTGCCATGGCTAGGGTTTTGTTTTCTTGTTTAGGGCTTTGCGGTATAGGCTAAATTGGACGTTGATTCTGGTACCATGATACTCGTGAGGATGAGACGAGTTGATTGGTACCAACCATGATCATTTATCTTACTTGTGGATAATTTTTGAGACGCACAGCTCTGTACCTACAACGAAACGTCCGTAGGTAAAAGCTTGTTTACCTAAAACGACGGTTTGATGAAGAAGACGATGTGTGGCACTCCCTGGTTGGGTGGTTTGAATTTTAGCGCGTTTTTCCAATTAACTATCCTGTTTTATATATTATGCATTAT
Source organism: Vicia faba (assembly GCA_948472305.1). Classification (NCBI taxonomy): domain Eukaryota; kingdom Viridiplantae; phylum Streptophyta; class Magnoliopsida; order Fabales; family Fabaceae; genus Vicia; species Vicia faba. The sequence continues at coordinate 1,209,562,517 of OX451739.1, forward strand.
TGTTATTATATGAACAGATGAAGCGCGTGGTACAGATAGTTGGGCGTGTTTGGTGTTGAGCATAAGGACCTGGGTTCGATCCCCAGGTCCCCAACTTTGTTCATATTATTTTTCAATACGTGATCAGGTACACTGCAGCCTCAATGTCCACCATAGGCCATTCAATTTCTTCCATCAGATCCATCAGCAATCTGGATCCAACGCTCAAGTAGCAAGAGGTCCATCATGCGCCTCAAGTCAACATGTGCACTGAATCAGGCAAAGTCAAAACGGGCTGAGATTCAGTTGGGCCCAGAATTTCAATAGCACCCCCCATAATTGCTAGCACAGGCCCATCATTCTTTCTTATTTCTTTTATTTTATTTATTTCTGTTATTATTTATTTTATTTACTCTTAATTCACAAATTAATCTTTTTTCATAAAAACCATAAAATCAATAATTCATAAAAAATTAGGATTAGTTTTTTTATTATCAAAATTAATTTAATTTAGTTTAACTTAGGGAAACTGTAATTTATTTTTGCAAATAAAATCAAATAGAAATTAGGTTAAAACTCTTGATTTAATTTTATTTTCACTTTTTCTCAAATACATAAAAATACAAAAAATAGGTTTTAGAATAAATTAATGTATTTTCATTTAAAATTAATTAGAACTTAAGATTTTATTTTTTTAATTTTATTTTTTCATTATTTTCTTAAAATAACAAAAACATGACAAAAACATTTTTTTAATAGTGAATAGGTCTAGTCAAGGGTCAAAACCCTAGTTATCTCGTACCTGATTCATCGCGCGCGTGTTTATTATTTTTGCCAATATTTTTGTAACTGTTCATGGTTTGTAATAGTTTAATCTAGGGATTTTTACTCATCGCTTTTTCCCCGGGTTTTTGGCTATGTAATTATTCCCCACCCGAAGCCTTGTAATAGCGTAGATTTACTTTCTCGCATTCTTAATTCCCATAAATATTTAATTGTTTAGATGTATGCTAATAGGATTGTATGACAAGAATGCATGACAAGTTAATACGGTTAGAAAACCCTAATGTGCAAAGATAAATAACTGAAACAAATCACTAGCACATATCACTCTTAGGGTATACTCTCACTTCGGTTTCCTTCGGTAAACGATCATTAAGTATAAGGTGTCTTAGTGGTTGCCCTCCTGTCTAAAAAGATCAAATGTCTCGTTCGAATGTTGCCTCGAAAATGTTGCCTCGAATATGATCTTAAGACTCTAGGGTTATTACTAAGGTGTCCTAACATTGCTTTAGTGATCGTACGTCCCTTTCGAATTGACCCTTACAACTCCAACGACAGTGATACCTATTTCTCAATAGTAGGATAGTGTTTTCTAAAGGAAACAAGAATAGAAAAGATCTTTTTTCGAGTAGGTAGATGCTAGTAGGTACTTGCTCAAATCAAAGCTTTTCACACTCACACTTTTCAAAACCATTTTCAAAACAACTTCGTCACACCTTTGAGGACTGATACAAGGGTTATCACGAAGTCAAACTTTTCAAAAACAAAACACATACACAAGCAATTTTAAAAAATATGAGCAAGTACCTAAGAGCCCATGGAAAACCATGGATATAAAGGGTGTTAATACCTTCCCTTTCTATAATCTACCCCCCGTACTCAAAAACATCTCGAAAAAGGATTTTTTCTATACTTTTTTCCTTTCCGATTGGATGAAAAAAAAGTCGGTGGTGACTCTTGCTTACCGCGACATTTTGTAAACAAAAAACGCAAAACGCAAACAAGCGTCAAACAGTCGGTTCTGCCACCGTATCACATTATCGATTTCCTCGCCATGTCAAGTAGGAATAGAGATGTATAACGGGGACTTCCGTTGCTAATATATGTCAGGAGTCCCTCTGGTTTATTTAAAGACCTATTTAAGGCAATTCTGTCAGTGTGCTAATTGTGATTGTTTAAAACCCTACCTTCGGAGTAGGTATTATGCATGTGTGTTTATATTTGTACCCGCATTATATTATAGATAATAAGTCCTCAAAAGGAGGTGATCAGGGAAGGGTCTGTAATCGACCCCCTCACATTCTATTATGTTTCATCCTTAGCTCACGTGGTACGTCGATGCTTTGGAGTCGTGCAGATCATATGTATCGAGTTCGTCAAGTAGGTAAGGTTTTTGCAATGAAACCCCCATGCTTTGTCAGGAGTTCGCATCGGCCAATGCTGACACTCCGTGATTGTTCATGTTGTCTTCTGTCGTCTACCTCGATCTTCTATATCTTGGTAAGGTGCGCAGTCGCTTTGAACATCACATTTATCTTATTTCATCCGTCTCCCGCTTGTTTGCTTCGGGTGATTCTCTCCCCTTAGCTAAAGCATTCCTCTTCATATCCCCCATCCCCTGAGTCAGTATACCCCGATTGTGTTCTTTTGCCAAAGCACTTGTTTGTTTACTTGTTTGGTATTTACCATGCCCCCTTAGGATTGCTCGTGTAGGGTTAGTCCTCGAGTTAGACATTAGGATAGGAATCCATGCATGCTGACATAGGGTAGAAAATTCCCTTTTTATCCTCAACCTTAGGGCCAATCATTGTATGATAACATTAGGGCTAGAGATTAGGATAGTCTCCCTTAGTTGTTTTCTTTTTCTTTGCATATTGCATCTTAAAACTAAAACTTCTTCTTGGCAAATCATAAAACATCTATAATAAACTTAAATCCTTCTTCAAGGTAAAAAATACAAACCAATCTTAATTGCTTGTGCGCCTTCCTGATTTGTTTTAAACCTTGCCAAACTGATGTTCTGCCATCCTTGCCATGATATTTTGTTTGTCGATGTTTCGCCATTGCATGTGTTTGTTATCCTGCTTTAATTCTCAATATCATTGTTAGGTGTCTTGTTTTATTATCTGGTTTATTGATGTTTCGCCCTCTTTGCCATGTCATCTTTCCATCTTTTAGCCGATGTTTCGCCATCGCATATTCTTTTAGCCGATGTTTCTCCATCGCACATTCTTTTAGCCGATGTTTCGCCATCGCACATGTTTGTTATCCAACTTTTATTCTTAATATCATTGTTAGGATGATTGTTTTTCGATCCAGGTGGAAAGCTGCTTTTCAATCCGTATCTGCAAGACAAGCATTAGAAAGAGTAAAGATGCAGGACCTGGGTGTCGAACCTAGGTCCTTCAAACCTGTACGTGTTGTTCTGTTCAGGCTAGATCAGTAGTACAAGCGTTAGGAAAAAAACAAATACAGACCTGGGTGTCGAACCCAGGTCCTTAGTCCTGAATACAAATCAAACTATAAGTGTTAATATGGCATGCAACAATCAAAATTAACTTAAGATCGAAGGTTTGTTACCAATGGGATGCTTTGTTTTGGATGGAGATGGCTCTCAAAGTGCTTGGGAACGCCTCTTGTAAACTTCAAGGAGTGAGTCGAGCGTTGTTGAAGATTCCTTCAATTTGGATCACTTATGAGATTTTTGATAACTTTAGTGTGACTTATGAGGTAGCGTGTGCGTGTAAGGAAATATATGTGTGTAGTTCCTAGGAGTATGTATCTAAGGTGTACCCCTTGGCTTGTAGAAATGGTATGTATTTATAGGAGATAGGGAGAGGGTCATAGCATAGAAATGGCAAGGGACAACCATTAACTAGGCTTTGAAGGCCAAATCAGACACATTAAGGGATTTCCTTTTTTGGTGAGTTCCTACCCCTTTGGGATTTGGGGTGAACCTAGACATATTTGGCTCCTTCAAATGCCCTCAAGCTTTGCTCTTCGATTGGCCTATGGTTACCTCCTTCGAATGGCTCTAATTCTCATTATTAGGGCCTCTTCGATTGAGCCCCTATTCAGCTAGCCCAGACGAAAGCTCTTTTCTGGCCAGTCAAACCTTCCTTTGGCATGAATGTGCTTGTGCAGGAGGCTTGAGATTGACAATATGTTGAATATTGGGCCAGCAAGCATCTTTGCATATTTCTCTTTCCTTTTGACCAACTAGATCCATCCTTCGATCAAACCCCTCTTAAGACAACAATATGTGTCCTTCGAATGGGCCCTTTGTTCATCCTTCGAAGGGGCCAAATGCATATCCTTCTATTGGACTGTGTGTGTCCTTCGAAGGGATCACATGCAATTCTTTGAATGGGCTAGTAAGGCATATCCTTCGAATGGGACACATGTGCATGCCCTTCAAGTCCACCAGTACATGTCCTTCAAAGGGGCCACCAAATATGTGTCTTAGAGGTTCTCAAGGGTGGAATCGAAGCAATCATGAGGGGAGTTCCTGCCTTGTGAATTGAAAGTAAACAAAGCAAGATGTTAATGCCTTCTGAATCGAAGGAAAATTGCAGAAGGCCATTGCCTTGTGCCTGCTGGCATGAAGCAGCCAATACTTAGTCAAAGCTTGCATGCAGGTAGCCCTTGTCCAATTGAAGCTTGCTTGTAGGGGGTCACTTCTTTGTGAATCAAAGGCAAGTTGTTTCAAAGGGAGATTTTTCCTATTCAGAGCTAGCATGAAGATAGCCAATGCCCTGTGGGTACTAATTTGAATGCTAGCCATAGGGAAGCTTTTGCTTTGTGCATGCTAGCATGGTGGGAGCCCCTTGCTTTGTGAATTGAAACATGCAGGAAATAGGTTATTGCTCAATCGAAGGTTGCGTGCAGATAACCATTGCTTTTTGAATCAAAGCAGGCATGTCAGAGGCCAATGCTCAATCAAGTATGTAATCCAAGCTTGCATCGAAAGAGGCCAAAAGCCCAATCGAAGAATATGAAATTGAAGCAGGCATGCTCTTCTTCAATTTGATGATTGAAAGCCCAATTGTACTTGTGCAAATTTGAACTTTTGAGAAAATGTCTTGAGAAATGAGAGGGAAAATTTTGGGGTACAACAGGAACATTGACTGGACCATTTTTCAACTTTCTAATTGGAAGTTCATCATCCAGATTCACTAAATTAATCTTGACTGGTGAGAGGGTTGAAAGCGGGATCAAAAATGAGAAGATACCCATGGCCTCCACCTCAAATGATGTGAAAAAGCCATTTATTGGTAAAAAAGAGACTAATGATATGTATGGGTCAATAAGTCATGCTAAGAATGACTGTCATCATTCAGTAGGGGTTGTACTGATTTCCAATCCAACTCCAACTCAACGACCACATCAACAAAATAATTAACAAAGACCGGATGTTCAAAGAAGACAGTTTACTAAAATCAATATGCAACTATCTGAAGCTTTGTAACACCTATTGAAAGCTAATTTGGTGACCTTGCGAGATCCCCCTTCCAACCCTAACACTGCTTCTCCAAAATACAAACCCAACGCCAAATGCGCTTACCACTCAAACAGTCCTGAACATGATACCAATGATTGTTGGTCTCTAAAGAATTAAATCTAAGACCTGATTGATAACAAGACAATTAAATTCGACCCTCCACCAACTCCCAATGTAATCACCGCACCCATGCCAAATTATGGTAAGGGTGTCAATGTTATTGAAGATGCCTCTCTTGTTTCCTTTGTCAATGACTTGACCACTCCTTTGAAGACTGTTAAAGAGAATTTGTTGAAAGTCAGGGTTTTCCTTGGCTGCCTTGAAGACTGTTGCTACTATGTTGTACAAATTAATGGTTGCGAATGGCTTAAGAAATGTGTCCAACACCTGATGGATAGCCATGAGATTCTATTCGAAAAAGCTCTATCTGTAAAAAGTTTGACCCAAAGTGTATCTCAAGAATTTAAAGACGTGTCCATGATTACTATCTAAAACAAACCTATTAGGATCACCTCCAAAGGTCCTATTAGTATTCCCATTGAACCAAGAATAGCTCCACTAATTATCACCACACCGGGGCCAGTCCCCTACTCTTCTAATAAGGCGGTGCCCTGGAATTATGGGGCGGAAGTGTATTAACATGGTATCAAACAAGTTCATGGATTAATGAATATGAAACTGCTGACATTACAAACATTGCTGGATCAAGTAAAGTTACTAGGATGGGGAGAATCTTCTCTCCATAGATTTCACTGCTGATAAATATTACTACACCCATTCGTATTACTGTTGTTAAACCTGTCGCTGATACTCGAGGAAAGGAAAAAATGATTAAGCATTCCCTAACAGAGGTGCCTGCAAAAGATATTACCATTAAGGACCCTTCTGCCCAAGAGATGGGGGAGATTTTAAAATTTATCACGAAAAGTGATTACAAGATAGTGAAATAGTAGGGAAAACACCTTCGAATATTTCCATATTGTCTTTGTTGCTATGCTCCGAGGAACATGCTCAAGCACTGATAAAATTATTGAAAAATTCACATGTCCCTCAAGAAACTACGGCCGACCAATTTGAAAACTATGTAGCAAGCTTGACTGCCGATAATAGTTTAGGGTTCTCTGATACAGATTTGACCCCGATGGGGAAGAATCACAATAAAGCTCTCCATATTTCCATAGAATGTAAGGGAACCACCCTGGCACATGTATTAGTGGATATTACATCTTCTCTCAATGTCTTACCAAAAGGAGCTCTAGATAGGTTGGACTGCAAAGGTTTGGTACTAAAGCCTAGTGACATCGTGGTGAGAGCTTTTGAAGGATCAAAGAAGGTGGTCCATTGAGAGGTTGATCTCTCTATCAAAGTTGGGTCTCAAGTCTTCAACTCAACATTCTATGTGATGGATATCCGTTCTTCTTATTCTTGCCTACTCGGATGCTCATAGATACATGGGACATTTGCGGTGACTTCCACATTACATCAAAAGCTGTAATATCCAATCAAAGGGAAAATTGTCATAATATGCGGAGAAGAAGAGTTTATGATCAGTCATCTAAATTCATTCAAATATGTTGAAATGGATGGTGAGTTCATTTAAACTCCCTGTCAAGCTTTTGAAGTGGTTCCTCCCATGGTTGTTGTTGCCAAGGCCACTCCTGACACTCCCGAAGCTGCTAAAGATACACCAAGAATGGCTTATCTTGAAGATGCACGTGATGTATTAAAGTAGGAGGTTGCACAATTTGGGGACAAGTTCTTGATTTCCTTTTTAGTTCATGCAAATTTGGGTTGGGCTTCACTTCCAAGGCTCAAAAGGAGGTTCGACGTGCTCGTGCAGGGAAGCACCTCTTCGCATTAGTAACCATGAGGTTAATGCCTTTGAAGACTCTCATGCTGATTGTGACTTTGATGACTAGATCTACCCGACTGCTGATGAAGGGCTCAACAACTGGCAGACCAAGGACTTCATCCCAGTCTCCTTCAGCCAGGTGTAATTTCCATTTACTGTTTTTATTACTTTGATAACTTTGTTTGTAATTTCCATTAAAACAATGACTTTAAGCCATCTGCCTTGCCCGGGGCACAGTGGTCCATTTGTTAAGGGTTTGTCATTATCATATGCCATATGCTCATTTTAATGAAAAACATTGGACTATTTTGCACTCAAATTTTTGCGCTCTTTGCTTTTCTTTACTTTATTGCATTTTTAAATAGCCATGTGAGCTTACATGCACACACACACACACACACATACACATTTGCAGATCCACATCCACTCCGAATCTCATTGATAATGACTTTGCTATTTCCATCTATGACTTTGAAAATCCAATCTATCAAGCCGAAGACGAAGGTGATGAAGATTGTGAAATACCTGGGGAACTCGCCAAACTTCTTATACAAGAGGAAAAGGCTATTCAACCACACGAGGAATCATGTGAAGTGATAAACCTGGGTACTGAGGAAGACAAAAAAGAAGTCAAGATCGGTGCTAACTTGAAAGAATGTGTTAAGAGAAGATTGGTCTAGATGTTACACGACTATGTCGAAGTGTTTGCTTGGTCATATAAAGATATGTATGGGCTTGATACTGATATCGTAGTTCATCGTTTGCCAATGAAGGGAGATTGTCCTTCGGTCAAGCAAAATGTTCGTCACATGCGGCCAGACATGTCTGAGAAAATAAAAGTTGAGGTAATGAAACAGTTCGATGCAGGTTTCCTGGCAGTGATGTCATACCCTCAATGGGTGGCAAATGTTGTTCCAATATCAAAGAAAGACGGTAAAGTTTATATGTGCATAGACTACATGGATTTGAATAGGGAAAGCCCCAAAGATGATTTCCCATTACCTCGTATCAATGTCTTGGTTGAAAACACTGCTCAACACAAAGTTTTCTCCTTCATGGATGGATTCTCCGGTTACAACCAAATCAAAATGGCACCCGAAGACATGGAGAAAACCACTTTTATTACACAGTGGGACACCTTCTATTATAAGGTCATGCCTTTCGATTTGAAGAATGCATGCGTAACCTATCAATAGGCTATGGTAGTTGTAATACGGTGGGAGAACTGACTTGGGTGTTTTGTATTTTATCGTAATTATTATGGATAGCAAGAGTCACCACCGACTTTTCTTTTATCTAATAAGGAAAGGGTGAAAAGAACAGGAAAGACCTTTGAGATATTTTCTTGAGTTCGGGGGGTAGGTTATGAAAAGGGAAGGTGTTAGAACCCTTTTCATCCATAGTTATCTATGGGCTCTTAGTTGCTTGCTAGCTCACTTTTGAAATTGCTTTATTTGAAATGTCTTTGTGGTGGGTGTTGAAAGTATTTTTGAAAAGCACCTTTGTTTAGGAAAACTTTGTAATGATTCTCGTCTCTATAAGAATGCATACAAAGTGTTGGACTTTTGAAAATATTTCATGTTTTGGAGGTGTTTGGTGTATTTTGAAAGATGTTTTGAAAATGGTTGTGAGCAAGCAACTATGGATGTTCTACCTACTCAAAAGTCTTTTGTTCATTTCCTCCTTCCTTTGATATTGTTATCTCACCATTGAGTGGTAAGCAACCCTATCTTTGGATGTTAAGGGGTGGGCGTGGGTCATTGTATAGTCATAAAATGTAATATTGTGAGATGCCTTAGCATTTTTCTTAAGGGTCTAAGATCATTTTAAAGACAATATTCGAAGCGTCATCGAGGGACTATGATCTTGTATTTTTTATTGTTTTTGTTAAGGTGTCTCACATGCATAACATGACCATTTTCTCAAGGCAACAAGTGGAGTTAACCCTAGAGGTGAAAGTGTGCAAGTGTTTTGTACTTCATGCTTGATTTATCTTGGATTAGGGTTTTCTAAGTATTGATTTTATCTTTTCATACAAACCCTAACTTACTAGCATTTATATGAAAACGGTAAATTACGGATAGTAAATGTCCTACGCTATTACATCATTTGTGGATGGGGTGTACAAATTACAAATGGGGAATTACAAGAAATTAAAACCCTAATTATCTATTACAACCATATCGAATTTAATAAATATACAAAAAGAATGTAAATATAATGTACAAGGATACAAATGGAAAAGAAATGGATTTCTGCTTGGTTTGGTTAAAGAAAAGGTTTTAAACCAAATTATTTAAAAGGAAAATAATTAACTAAAACAAGAAAATAGTTAAACGTAGGTTAAAAGAAAGAAATTGTTTAATTTGAAGAAGGAGATTTTTTAAGGTTTTTTCTGAAAAGAGTTTTAATATTAACTACACTAGTATTAAATTAATTTAAAAGAAAACTTAAGTTATAAACTAATTAAAAGAAAATAAATTAAACCCTAGACTAATTATTTGTTTAATTAACAAAAAGAAACGAATTTATTTAGAAAAAATGTTTTGGTCTTTTTAGTCTTGATAAAAATGAAAAAAAAATATTAATATAATAAAAATATTTTTGGGATTTTTGTTAGTAAAGATAATAATAATAATATTAATAAAAATAAAAATGAAAATAAAAAAAATGTAAAAAATAAAGTAAGGGGGTGTAATATTGTTGGAAGGTGTATGTGGAGTAAAACTATTTTTTTTTGTTTTTGGTCTGGCCCAAAAAATAGTTTCCATTTAGAAACAAAGAAAAAAATGTTAATGGGTTGAGTGGTGTTTTAGATGATAGGGGGTGTGCGTGTGAGGAAGATAAATGGGCTGAAGGTTTGAGTCCAATAGCAATAATAATTAAAACAGAAAATTAAAGAAAGCAAAAATGGTCTCGGGGGGATTCAAACCCCTGTCTTCAAGTTTGTCCAACAACATCTTCACCACCGCGCCAGCTGCTTCAATCTAATATTATTATAAATCCAATAATATATATATATATATATATATATATATATATATATATATATATATATATATATATATATATATATATATATATATATATATATATATATATATATATAATGCAGTAAATTTTTAAAAATATAAAAATATAAAAAAAAAAATGATGGGCTTGGGCCGAACCGGGTCGACCCAAGACCCACCTTTGCACTTAAAACAAAACAACACTAAAGGGTTTGTGAACCCTAGATCCAGAGGCAGCGCCTCCTACACCTCTCTCTCGCTGTAAAGCATGCATGCTCCTCTTCGTCCCTCTCGATGCTTTGCGATTGTGTTCTACTTCATCTTCCTCGCTGTGTTTCGTTTCTCTTTTTCGTTCTGGGTATCTAACTGTGGTTTGTTTGATTTTACAGTGAAAACAAAATGAAAAGTGGAAAGGAGAAGGAGGGTGATTCGGCCTCTTTACCAGTTGAATTCCGAGTGAGTTTGTTCCTTTTCTTCTTCCTCTTTTATGAACTCTGAAGGGTTAGGATTTTAGGAACATGATGATGAAACAATAGGCTGGGTTTTTGTATGTTTCGGTTTTGCTGTATGTTTTGGATATTTTGTGAACAAAAATTTGAAAGGGTTATGTGGGTTGTTGCGATTTTTTTTGTGCGGTTTGTATATTTTGTGAATAGAAATTTGGGTTTGGCTGGTACTGTTACGATTTGGTTCGTATCTCTGTATAGTTTTTTTGCTGGAAAAATTCTCCCTTTTGAACAGTATTGTTGTGGGTTTTTATATTGGTTGGCCTTGCTCAGTTTTCTATGATAACATTGATGCTGACTTTGATATGTTTCAGTTTTGAATTGATTGTTCACAAATCAACTTTGTTGTACTTGTTTCTTGTTAGAGTGTTATTCATTTGTGATAAAAGCTGGTTTTTGGTACTTGTTGTACTAGTTTGCTTGTTGGATGTTATACTTTTTCTGAGTTCTCAACACATTGCTTTTTGCAGTGACTTGGGAATATGATTTTCTTTGACATGAAACAACATGAAAGTTGTTACTCCTTGCGTGAAACATGATGATAATCTAATTTTTGTGAAACAACATGTATGAGGCTTTATTTGTTTGGGCTTTGCACCTTTATTTTGCTTATTGGGCTGATTTGTAAAGGAATTTTGTTTGCATTTTTCTTCTTTTGTGAACCAAAACAACTTTGTGATTTGCAATAGAAATTGGCCTATGATAAAAACCCAATCGTTTGAGGCTTTAGCACATGAAACATCCCTCTTTTTTTGATTCCATAAACCACCCTAAGGACGAGTTTAAATAAATTGTTATTTTCTGCTTATTTCCATGTTCATGTTTGCTAACAAATTTTGCTTTTGATTTCATGTACAAGATGAAAATGGCAAGATCAAGGAGGAAGTTTAAAGACACTTGAAGATGAAGAAATCATTTATTTTATAATAGAATAGAAAAAATAGGAAAATTTATAGTTTATGCTTTGGAAAATTGAAATTGAATTTTGTAATGATTTTTAAATTGTTTTGAATTTGTACATAGATTTGGAATTTGGAATAATGAACATTTGGAATTTTTGGAAATTTGGATGTTTAAAAGAAGAAAAGATGTAAATAAATAATGTGACGTGTTATAAAATAAATGTGAAAGAATTTGTAATATTTGAAAGAATAATGTGATGTAAGTTATAATGTTGAAAGAATAAAAATGTAATATGTTTAAAAGAATAATATGATGTGTTGAAAAATAATAATGACGCAATTTGTAATGTTGAAGGAAGAAAGGATGTAAATAGAAAATGTAATGTGCAATTTGTAAATGAAAGATGTAATGTGTTGGAAAAAAATATGATGCAACTTGTAACGTTGAAAGAAGAATCCATAATGTGATACGGTGGCAGAACCGACTGTTAAATACTGGTTTGCATTTTGTATTTCCAAATGTTCCGGTAAGCAAGAGTCACCATCGACTTTTCTTTTATCCAACAAAGAAAAGGGTGAAAAGAACAGAAAAAGACCTTTTCGAGAATTTTTTGAGTAAGGGGGGTAGATTATGGAAAGGGAAGGTGTTAGCACAATTTCCATCCATAGTTTTCTACGGGCTCTTAGAGGTTTGCTCGTTTTGAAATACCTTTGTGCTTTGTGTTTGAAACATTGATTTTGCTTGATTGTTCGTGATTCATTGTTGAAATTCATGTATAATGCCCCAAGTGATTCAGATGGAGATCTTCCCCTGACTGTTTGGCATTTTTGAGAGATTCCTTAAATCTTGACTTGATTGCCCCAGATGATGGATAATGATCATGCCGTGCCCCTTGGTTGGAAGTGTTTTTCCACTTGAGGTGAAACTTTTTATTGAGAAAGTTTTTGTTCACTAGATATTTGTCATGTGAATTTCTACGTTGTCGAACAGATAACTATATGCAAACAACGATATTCAAATAATGCAAAGTTTATGCTTGTCATGAAGTTTGAAAATTCATTTTTTAGTAAAACAAAATTTTGCAAGAGGTGATATCAACTAAGGATTTATAGCAAGTCCTACAGGAGTTAGGATACCTTTTGTAACAATATGCTTCCGAACTAACCCATGCTTCAGTTAGGACTTTTAAGGGTTGTAACATGGCCTGGTTCACGGTTTAAGAAACAAAGGATAAAGGCTCAAAGTTTATTTGTACCCACTCGTTCCTCGTGATGTTCTTCAGTCTTATGCTCAGTTAATTGTACATTTCGAATTCCAATTGAGTTCTGGAATGTTGGCCCCGATATTCCGGTGATGGTTCAGAAAATTGAATGTTTGTCTGAGAAGGCAGTCATTTTTGTGACCTTTACTTTTTGTTGAGGATTTGTAGGACCTCTTTTTTTTATTATCCCTACTTTTTCCTGAACTGTTTCTTTTATGATTACAGTTAGAGGGATGCCCCAGTTTTTTTCTTTAAGTCTCCTTCATAGGTTTTGACCTAATGGGCTTTTATTTTGAGAGATAATGACTGCCGGATTTAATGATTATGTGGAACCATCACCATCTTCGGATTTGGAAGGACGTATTTGATGCCATTCATTATGTATGAAGTGGAAAACCACGACTGAATATGCATCTGAATTAACTGAGAAAACTAACCTGCCCCAGGTTATGATTAAGGGTTTTAATTTGTGTGAAAATAAAACTCCTACTTCTTAAGCTCAAATGGGTTGACTAGGGATTACCTTCCTTATAACTCCATTGTTTGGGATTTGAAACAACGCCTGTATATCGTCAGCAAGGTCTGTTCAAAAGCACATTGTGTGAGATTATGGTATCGTTTTTGTCATCCTTCCTCTAAAGGCTTAGAGCTTTTAATCAAGAGTTGAATATCACAAAAGGGAAGTAAGAAAATAGTTTAAGTAAAATGACAATGAAATCATTCAAGACAAACATATGCAATGCATTAATGGGAAAACTAAAGTTCGGCATGATAGTAATTGTTTGAACAACAAATGAAATTACAAATGAAAAATAAAAAATGAACTGGACGCTCTCAATGATTTAGCCTGGGAGCGGTGATCATTTTGTGAGTTTCTAGAGGGTCGAATTCAATCTCTTTGGCGTCAATCATATCCTGAATTTTATTCTTCAGAGCCCAGCAACCATTTGTATCATGTCCAAGACTATCAGAATGGTATGCACACCTTTCGTTGGGGTGGTAAATAGGAGCAGAAGTATTGGGATTTTACAGAGCAGCCTTTAACGTAATCAATCCTGGTTTCAACATGTGTTGTAACGCTTGAGCTAGTGACATGTTGATTCTGGTGAATTGTCTCTTAGGTATGGCCTCTTTATGCTGGTTCCCCTATTGGTGTCATTGCATAGGCGTAGAATTTGAGACCAGTATTTCCCCCACAGATTGATTGTGGTCGTCGGCCTTATTGCGACCCTTCTGGCCATACACAACATTGGCTTCCCTCTTACCAGCAAATGGCTTCTTCTCAGTATTAGAAGATGAAGCCATAGGGATCTTCCCACTCTTGATACAACTTTCAATCCTTTCTCCAGTCAGAACCATCTCTGTCAGAGTGCCCATGAACATGTCTACCATTTCCGGATCATTCAGAGGAGGTTGTACCCTGCCATCTAGATCCCTCCATTTCTGGGCATATTCCTTGAAGCCTTCGCTAGAACCCATAGACATGCTTTGAAGTTGTGTACGAGTTGGAGTAAGGTCAGCATTGTATTGGTACTGCTTGTAGAAAGCAGCTACCAAGTCTTCCCAGGTATGAATGTCTATTCTTTCTAGCTGATAGAACAATTCCAGTTGTGTGCCAGCTAAACTTTCTTGGAAGAAATGGACCCATAACTTCCGGTCAGCATTGTGAGGCTGGATCTTTCTGACATAGGACCTTAAGTGCAACTTAGGGCAGAAGACACCATCATATTTGGCGAACGTGGGAACCTTGAATTTTGGTGGGATGATCACGCCAGAAACCAGCCCTAATTCTTTAAAGTCCAAGCCAGGTATCTGATGAATCTCCATAGCATTGAGATGATCCTCCAGTTGTTTGTATTTATCATCAGCATGAGGATATTGCTCCTCAGAATAACCAGCTTCGTCTTTATCAGTCCCTGGGTTGCTATCTTCTTCATGATTGTCCCCCTTATTTGATGGAGTTGAAAGATCTAGAGATCCTTTAACCGGTCCTCTGAGTCTTTTTCCTATATTCAAGATGCCAACCGGTTTCTTTGCCTTCTTCTTCTTCTCTTTGACGATCATAGCTTTCAGGTCTTCCTGTCCCTGGGTCAGAGCCAGGAACATTTGTTGGAACTGAGCATTTTAAGCTTGAAGGTCTTTGATTGTTTGTTCAAGAGCCATTTCTTTACTTTCTGAAATAAACAACGAAGAAGATGAGAACCCTGCTTTGAAACATGTTTATGCAATGACATGTATGATATGCGTATGCAATGTTTTCAAGGACTCGCGGGGTAAACAAGAAGGTGTCAGAAGTTGAAACTTGCAGCTTTGATTGAAGAACTTCGTATTCCTGAACGTCCTTCTACGAGAATCGAGCTCACCATATCAAGTGGGTCATAGCCCCTGACTCAAGTTGACACTTTGGTCTTTTGACAGCGTTGGCTAGAGGAAAATAAATCCCCTTTCCCTTTGCTAGACGTCTGGTTCATCATGACCTGCATCACAGGCCCTTAAGATCCTTGAAATGGTTAAGGAAATGCTATGGTATGATGTTATGATGTGTATGATATGCATCAAGCAAAAATGAGGGTAAGAAACCAATATATTGGATTTATACAAACAAGATCCTGCAAGGAATACAAACAAAAGCCCTGTAATGAGTTCAAGTTGTTAGATAATGAAGGTAAACAAGTCACACAAGCAGCCATAGGTTTAGGCTTGCATGGGGTTTATAGGTAAGTACCCTCTTGAAATTTCAGTTGGCTTAACTTGTCCTATTAATAGTAACCGGGTTCTAAGGAGCCTCAATATCACTGACCTTCCCTTCAGAAATTGTTTCAGCTTCGCACCGAAGTATTGCGGCCAAAAAATTCTGAAATTCCAACCTCAATGAGTGTAATATCCAGTATCAACCAATCTTCGGTCGAAACCAAAGCCAGATATCTCACTACTTCCTAATGGCTAGGATGAGTCAATTAAAGGTTCTAAAGGTCAATTAGCGCTTAGTGACACTATGAGGAAGCCTAACGTTATCCTCGACTTACTCAAGGAACATTAGTACAATCCAAAGTATTGCGCTAACGTAGCCACCACTTCGTCCGTATCGGTCTATGCCATACAACCTCTGTGATTTATTGCTACTTACCTAATAAGGTGCCCCAGATCCGGGTGTAGGATATTTTAGTAACAACCCAAACAAACCCTCAAAGTAAAGCAAACAAAGCACAAAAAGTAGTTTAAAAATGAACTAACTCTAAGGTAAACCCCACTTTTCTTATCCCCAGCAGAGTCACCAGTTATGTGATACGCTGGCAGAACCGACTGTTAAATACTGGTTTTTGTTTTGTATTCTCAAATGTTGCAGTAAGCAAGAGTCGCCACCGACTTTTCTTTTATCCAACAAAGGAAATGGTTAAAATAACAGAAAAATACATTTTTGAGAATTTTCTGAGTAAGGGGGTAGATTATGGAAAGGGAAGGTGTTATCACCCTTTTCATCTGTAGTTTTCTACGGGCTCTTAGAGGTTTTCTCGTTTTGAAATACCTTTGTGCTTTATGTTTGAAAATGTTTTTGAAAATGCCTTGGTACGGATAATTTTGTAATGTTTCTCGGAATAGTGGAGAAAGTATACAAAGTGTTTTGAAATGTCTTTTGAAAAGTAGTTTTTGGTGTAAGTGCAAAATGTTTGAGCAAACTTCTAACAGCTATCTACTTTTATACTCAAAAAGGGTCATTTTTTCCTATTTTCCTTTAGACAGTTCTATCCTACTATTAGTGAGTAGGTAGCCCTATCGTTGGATGTTTGAGGGACAATCGAATGGAAATACAGTCATAAAGGCAACATGTAGAGACGCTTTAGCAATTTTTGCTTAAGGGACGAGATCATTTACCGAAAGGCAACACTGTAGGGTCATCAAGGGACTATGATCTTTTGATTTATAGGTATTTTGCTAAAGTGTCCCTATTCTCGAGGGACATGACCATTTTTCCGAAGGAAACCGAAGCGGGGATACCCTAGAGGTGCATATGTGCATATGTGTTGAGATTCAATTTTTTTGTCTTTTTGTTAGGTTAGCTAACGTTTGATTATTAATCTTTCCATACACGCCTAGTTACTAACAGTTAATATGTACAGAAAATAAAGTGTGGAAAGCGTAAATCTTGACTATTACATTTCTTTCGGGGAGGTACATTATAGAAACGCGAAAAGTAAAATCCTAGTTACTATTACAAATAGGGAAGCAATTACAATAAGATGAAAAAAATGCGAAAATAAATAAATGTGCAAACAAATTAAAATGGACGTCTAAATCCTAAGGAAAAGAAAATCTTTTTGTTTGTTTTGTTTTATTTTAAGAAAATACAACCTAAGTCTATTTAATTTTAATTTAAAGAAAAGGTTAAAATAATTAGTTAATTTATTTACAAAATTACTTGATTAAAAAAAACTAAACTAACGTTTTTTATGACCTTTTTTGATTTAATATTTGTTTAATACTAAAAAAGAAAGAAAATAAGGAAGAAGACTAAATAAAAGGATAAAGCGGTAAATAAAGAAAAAAGGTGCAGTTTGTAGAATGCATGACTGAATCGAAGGAGAGGCTTAAGTTGCCTTTCGATCCAGTGAAGAAGGTTTTCGAAGCTGCATGATGGACTGCATGTTTGGGGGCACTTGATCTGGATTGGTCAGCATCCGACAGTAGGAGGGTGATGTTGTATGACATACTCCTTCGATCGGAGAACCCTGGATCTGCAAGAAATTCGTTAGAAAGATAAAAACAAAATTTCAGATTTGGGTCGAATCTTGGTCTTAGATTCGACAGATTATGGTTGTGTCATCCTAATTCGACTCTCTTGTATCTGAATCAAAAGTTTCCTTGTCCTATAACACCATGAATCCTGAGATTCAAAAGAAGATACAGATCATGCCCTAGCAATGGCACGATCTCCTCCCTGCACTTAAGCTTGTATGTAACACATTGAAACAATCACAAGCATCAGCAATAACATGCATGTAATGATTAATATGGATTTAAAATAAACTGCATATTTAGCTAGTTTGAGATCGAAAAGATTACCAAACGGAGCGAGTGTATGAATGATGCTATTGTGTGTGTTGGATCTGCCTAGTGCTTAGAAACGTCTCCTAGAACCTTCAGGGAGTGAGCGGAGCGCTTGTTTTAGATTGAGGAGGTGTGGAAAGGTTGCTTTGATTTTGACAAAAACCTGGTGAAGATTTTTAGATTTTGGGGAGCTTCGATGGGCAATCGGTATGTGTGTGATGCAACACGTGTGATCTCTCCTCTTTTTCGTCCCCTCTCCCCCAACATTGTGTCCTTGGCCTTGTATTTATAGGAGTGTCATGGTGCATAGTAATGGTAAGAGACAACCATTTAACTAGGCTTTTAAAGCTATGAGACAAGAATCATACATATTAAAAGATTTCCTTTTTGAAATATTCATGCCCCTTTTGAAATCTTGGATGAACCTGGACATTTGTCTCCTTTGAATGTCCTCCAGCGTTACTCTTCGATTGGCCTATTGTTACTTCCTTCGAATGGCTTTCTTTCAACTCAAACCAATCGAAACATCAACTCTCCCTTTTAGGTAGTTGAAGGTTGCTTCATCTCTCTATCAATCGAAGGCTTTGAACTTGATTCGAATGGCTCATATTCTCAGCATCAGAGTTTCTTCGATTATTCCCTAAACATTATTCTTCTTGATGGTGCTAAGTCCTTATTCGAATTGCTCAAGGATCCCCTCAGCAGAGCTTATCCTCTTGAGCCATGGTTTGTATGGATTCGAATGGCCCATCATCAGAATTTCTGTAAACCTCTCAATTCTTGCTCTTTTTGATCTCCTTTTCTATAACTTAGACAATCAGAATATCACCATGCGGATATGCCAATCGAAACATCACTTGGTTAACATGCCTGTCGAAAGGCACTTTGTACTCTCTAACGAAAAACAACCTTATTTAAAATTCCCGTCGAAGCTGCCTTGTTTGAGATGCCCATTGAAAGGCCTCTATACCAATCGAAATACCTTTTGCAGATGCTAATCGAAGGACCTTTTGTATATGCCAATCGAAGGACATTTTGCATATGCCAATCGAAGGACCTTTTTTAGATGTCAATCAAAGAGAACTTTGTAGATGCCAATCAAAAAACCTTTTGCAGATGCCAATTGAAGGATCTTTTGCAGATGCCAATCGAAGGGCACTTTGTAGATGCCAATCGAAGGATCTTTTGTAGATTCCAATTGAAGGATACTTAACCATCATTCAAAAAATTTCCTTTTCTTTAGGCAAAGGTTTGTAACCACCTATGCAAGAGGAAATCTTGGAAAAACATGAGAGTGCAAATTTTAGGGTACAACGCAGGAGTTCTATCTTACGCATGAGAAACTTGGTATCCTTGCACTATCCTCAATAAAAACCTAGAATTTAGGCCATAGAGACTTGAATAATGCTCGTATTTTGAAGGCAAATCTCGGAACAAAACAACTTGTTAGATCACGAAATTAAATTGCAATTGAAGCTTCCTCCATGAATGGGGATGAAAACCAAAGTTTGAATCATCACGAGAATGAACATCCCGATTTGACAACTTGAACTCCTAAATGCCCGAAATGATGCATCATAAAAACCTAAACAAACCCTTGCATGAAAGACTCCAAAATTCATCTAATTAAGAGAAAAATCAAAACTCTAATTTCTTAATCAAACTCTTATTAACTTTCTTCATCAGTAAACGATGTATTATCAAAGAGTTTTCATATTCACCATCATGAATCAAAACCCTTAATCTGAGACAAACTCAAATATAGGTCTTAACATTGCGCAAACATTGAAACACGAGCCTTGATCTCAACAAATGTCATATCTTCAAGAGTCAAAACCCTAGATCAATACTACAGGATAAGAGAAATTTTGAAGACCCACAAACTTAAACCCTTTATGAATCCATTGACATATTTGGAGGCTTGAGAAGCTTTGTACAGTCGAAAAACCGTAGAAGAAAATCTTAAAGGAAAGGGAGGGAAATTTTTGGGGTACAACAGCTTCCCCTATTCAATCTTCTTAAACCTGAAAAGTGAGAATAGCATGCCGCCGTTCGTAGCTTGAAGGTGGAAGATGATTGAACACTAAAGTGCCCAGAAATTTTCACTCGCTGATATGTTGGTTGATTGTGTCGGGAATTAGATTAAAGATGCCATTTGGAGTATAATGGGAAGTTTGTTGGAGATGGGCTTACAGATCCCATCAAAAGGTGATAAGGATTCTTTGGATATGGGCTTATAGATGCCATCTAAAGTGACTTTAGGTGGATATTGGAAGGAATATCAGAATAAATCTTTGGTCGACTTATACTAAAACAACAGATGTCTTGAATAATCTTTCACTGGATAACGAATCAGTATAAATCTTCGGAGTGATTTAACTAAACCAGGGAAAGTGTATACTGGAATGAAATCAGGATAAATCAATGGTTTATTTAAACTGAAATAGCAGATGTCTTGAAGGAAGTGTTTGTCATGTAGATAGTCGTCTTGTCTTGTTTCGGGAATTGATCTACAATCAATTTGTTGGTAAACCCGTCCTATTTCGGGAATTGATCTTTATCTAACCAAAGGAAAGAAAGATAGTTTCCCCGTCCTGTTTCAGGAGTTAATCTTTAATATGCTCACGTAGATAGTTGTCATGTCTGGTTTCAGGTATTAATTTGAACCCGCTTTTTGTTGGTTGTAGAGATGGTTTCCCCTGCTTGCTACGGGAATTAATCTCTGACCTATTTGGGAAATGTTGATGATATTTGTCTGTCTTTAAACTGGAAGAAGTAAATCTAACCAGAAGAGGTCTTTGATTCGCCTGTCTTTAAATAGAAGAAATAAATCTAACCATAAGAGGTCTTTGATTGTTGATTGGACTTTTCCTGCAAGGAAAAGAATTAGTTGCATGCAGATGTATGCATGGTGTAATGATTTTCTTAAAATAAATGAGACTATGCTATATGCATTTGTCATGTATGTTATGATGTATGAACGTGAAATGTTATTGCAGAATATCCTTGTCTGGAAAATAAATCCTTGGCAAATGTTGGGTAGCCTTGGAAAGTTTAAATCCCAGATGGATGTTGAGGATGAAGAATATGTGCCTCTTCAAGCTTTGCTTAGAATTCTTCCGCTGGGAATTCCTATTTTGTTGAGGAGAACCCCTCTAGGGAACATTGAATTTGCTTGAGAAGGTTTTATGGTGAGTGTTGATTTTTGCTTGGGGGAAAGAGTTCAGGAGTTTTAGTTGTCCATTACTCTATAAGGGAGCTATCCCTTGATTGGAGAGAAAGAAAGTTTAGTTGTTATTTGGTCGGATTCCAGGCTTCACAACAACTTGTTGGGGATAAAGAAGTTAACTGTTATTTGGTTGGATTCCAAGCTTTACAGCAAATGACTGGGGATAGTGGTAAACTCTACTAGGGAAGGGGAGTTTTGTTAGTGATTGAAGAAGTTAAACTAGTATCTAGTCGGGTCCAAGTTTCATAGAAACTTAGACTTGAGGTTAACTGTTATCTGGTCGGGTCCAGGTTTCAGCAACTCAAACTGTTAATCGGTCGGGTCCAGAATTTGCAGTAATTGGAGAAGTTAAACTATTATCTAGTCGGGTTCAGGCTTTAGTAACTTGAAATGGAGATCAACTGTTATCTGGTCGGATCCAGGTTTCAGTAACTCAAACTGTTATCTGGTCAGGTCCAGGTTTCATAGTAAATTGAGGATAGGGTGAAGTTAAACTAGCATCTGGTCGGGTCCAGGCTTCATAGTAACTTGCTTGGATAGGAATGAAATTGAACCATTATCTGGTAGGATCCCGGCTTTGTTTGGTTTGAAGAGAAAGGAGTCAACTCTTGTTTGGTTGGTTTCTATACTTGGCAGTCGCTTTTGGTGATAGTAACGACTCTGTTGAGGATTATAATGATTTTCCCGAGGATTAGGGATTTCGGTCCCTTGATATCAATCTGAGGGGTAAGCTCGAGTTGGGGGTTTTGTAATTTTGTTGGGGAAGTAAACCTTGTTGAAGAGAATATCTTACGATCTCTGGAGGAGGTGTATTTTTTAGGAAGGGACTCCATAAGACTTCTTCAAATTAGTTGAGGAAAGGATTTTCCGGAGGTTGAAACTCTGGTTGGGGATTTCATGAATCCAAACTCTGAGGGGATAATGTTAATAACTCTGTGAGGACATCTTCAAATGTCTTAAGGAGATGCTTGTAACTATTTTCAGGTATACATTTTCTAAATAGTTTAATCATGTTCATATGCATATGTTCATTTAATTTTAGTCATTGGACGCTTTTGCACTCAAAACAGAAAAAACAAAAAAGGTTGCACTTCAGAATATTTGTATTGATGTTTTGCCTATGAATAGGTGTTTTTTGTACAAAGAGACAAAGATCCTGGTAAGAGGAAATCGTCAAAAGGAATACAAAGTGAAAATAAAAAATAATAGCCATGTGGGAGTGATCTCATTATGTTCCAACTCTGCTATTGCCCCTATGTCTTCGAACATCATCCCTTGTCGCTGAAAGAAATTGATTGGATTGATCTTGGACCATTGAACTTGGACCTTGGTAATAAAGTTGGCTATAGAGATTTTACGGGACATAGTCATACGCTTTAATCCTTAACTTTTGCCTGGACCTCCCTTTCGGGTTTTTAGTCCATCAGGATACCCATTTTTGCCCAAGTCGCTCTTTCATGTTTTCAACTTGCCGGGTGTATAACTTTTTGTATATATCCCTAATTTTTTCCTGAACCTCTTTGGTTAGCCGGGATACCCTTATTTTTTCCTAGGTATGTTAACCTAGCAAGCCATTTTATGCGTAGTAGTTTTTAACTATGTTCGCATTCACGGGATGTGGGAAGTCTTCACCATCCATAGTAGTCAGCATCATGGCTCCACCAGAGAAAACTTTCTTTACAACAAATGGTCCTTCGTAAGTGGGAGTCCATTTGCCCATGGGGTTGCCTTGTGGGAGGATGATGCACTTTATTACCAAGTCACCAGTCTGATACACTCGAGGTTTGATAATTTTGTTGAATGCCTTGATCATACGCTTTTGATACATCTGACCATGACAAATAGCAGCCAGTCGCTTCTCATCGATCAAATTTAGACGATCCAACCTAGTCTGCACCCACTCATCTTTGCCTAGATCTGCCTCTTTCATAATCCTTAGGGAAGGAATTTGAACTTCTATAGGCAAGACAACTTTCATGCCATAGACCAAGGAGAAAGGAGTTTCCCCAGTTGACATTCGAGCTAAAGTACGATAGCCGTTGAGAGCAAACGGTAACATATCATGCCATTCTTTATATGTTATCACCATCTTTTGCATGATCTTCTTGATATTTTTATTGGCAGCTTCCACTACGCCATTCACCTTGGGTCTGTACGGAGAAGAATTGTGATGCTTGATTTTGAACTGAGTACAAAGTTCTGTAATCATAACATTGTTGAGGTTAGTTCCATTGTCAGTGATAATCCTTTCGGGGATACCGTAACGACAAATGAGGTTATGCTTGATAAACCTGGCTACAACATTCTTCATGACTGAGGAAAATGAGGCAGCTTCGACCCATTTGGTGAAGTAATAAATAGAGACAAGAATGAAGCAATGCCCATTGGGAGTAGTAGGTTTGATCTCTCCAATCATGTCAATGCCCCACATTGCAAATGGCCACGGAGCGGTCATGATATTCAGGAGAATTGGGAGTACATGGACCATGTCAGCATAGGGTTTATCGTCAGTGGCAAAGGTATTGATGTCGACCCCTCAAAAGTCAAAGCCATACAAGAAATTCCAGCTCCCTGTACTGAGAAGGAGATCAGGGGTTTCTTAGGCCAACTCAACTTCATTGCCCGATTCATATATCACTTAACTGCTACTTACGAGCCAATCTTCAAACTATTAAAGAAAGATCAAGTAGTCAGGTGGAATGACGACTGCCAAGCAGCTTTTGACAAGATCAAAGAGTATTTACAAGAACCTCTAATTCTGATACCTCCGGTTGAGGGAATACCTCTGATTATGTACTTGACTGTATTAGAGAATTCAATGGGGTGTGTGCTAGGTCAACATGACGAATCTGGCCGAAAAGAGTATGCAATATACTACCTTAGCAAAAGGTTTACCAACTGTGAAACCATATATTCACTGCTCGAGAAAACTTGATGTGTTTTAGCATGGGCTGCTCGCCGGCTAAGATAGTATATGCTGGCTCATACCACTTTATTCATTTCTAAGATGGATCCCATTAAGTATATCTTCGAGAAGCCATCTCTCTCCGGACAAATAGCTAGATGGAAAATGATTTTAACGGAATATGATGTCCAGTACACTACACAAAAATCAATCAAAGGAAGTGTGTCGGGAGATCATTTGGCCCATCAAGCTGCTGATGACTACCAATCCATGTACTTTGAATTCCTGGACGAGAATATCATGCTGATAACTGATTGTGAAAAGCCTGGACCGTATGAAGGACCTGAACAAGGATCCCAATGGACAATGATTTTTGATGGAGCCTCCAATGCATTGGGTAACATAATTGGTGTTGTGATCATTTCTCCTGAAGGTTTCCATACACCTTTCACTGCCAAACTATGCTTCGACTGTAAAAACAACATGGCTGAGTATGAAGCATGCATCTTGGGTCTAAAGGCTTCCATTGATCTAAGAACCAAATTCTTAAGCGTATACGAAGATTTGGCATTCATAATAAGTCAAGTTAAAGGAGAGTGGGATACCAAACATCCAAATCTAATCCCTTACAAAGAGTTTGTGCTAACCCTGATCCCCTATTTTGAATAGGTCACTGTTGTACCCCAAAATTTGCCCTCCCATATTCTTCAAGAAATTGCCAAGCCAAGCTGCAAAACTCCCCAAGGGTTGCACAATGCAAAATGCCTCCTATACAGTCAAAACTAGGGTTTGAATTCTGATCAAGGAAATGAAGTTTTCAAAGGTCCAATCAAGTCTCATGTGCCTACAAATATGGTCAAGTATCTTCACATCAAGTTTCAAGGCATTCAGCTCAAAATTGCACAGTCAAAACCCTAGATTGCACTACAGTCAACTGTAGGGGCAAAATGGTCATTTGACAGTCAAAAGTTCAAATTTTTGGTCAACACATCATTTTGAAGCCACAAACATCATTTGATCAATGCTTGATCATGATTCTCAAAATTTGGCTCAGAAATCATCAAGATGCAAAAGTTGCCTTATTTGGACAGCTGAAAAAGTCAACTGAAATTGACCAGGGCATAACTTTCACATGGATTATCAGAAAAATCCCATCCAAAGCTCATTTTGAAGATAAAGACATTTCCTACAACTCATCTTCATACTTCAAGTCCAAGAAATGCTCTCACAAAAAGTTATCAATTTCAACATTATAGGTCATTTTCAAAAGTCAACAAAAAGGGACTTTAAGTCAA
This sequence comes from Vicia faba, assembly GCA_948472305.1. Classification (NCBI taxonomy): domain Eukaryota; kingdom Viridiplantae; phylum Streptophyta; class Magnoliopsida; order Fabales; family Fabaceae; genus Vicia; species Vicia faba. The sequence goes on from OX451739.1 coordinate 1,209,587,788, forward strand.
AGGCCATAACTTGATATTGGTAAATCAAAATGACATGGGACCAAAGGCATTGATTAAAGGACTCAAAGACCTTTCCAAAATGTCCAAGAACATGTGAAAAGCTTAAAAATTGAGCAAGTTATGCCTTGTGGAAGTTGGGAAATTTTTGGAAATTTTTAAAAGTCAACATTGATCCAAAAGGCCTAAATTTGCTATTGGGCCCATTTTTCTTCCAAGTTTCTTCATGCCAAGCCTATGCACGACCATTAGGCCCAAAAGGAAGTTTTTCTCCATTTTTATTTATTTATTTGGATTTTTTATCATTTATAATTCATTTAATTAAATAAAATGCATGAAAAATACAAACCTAATGAAAACAAATCTTTTCATGCATGTTTTACTATCAACATCACGTGCATATCCCAATTAGGCAAGTTTTGGTGTGATTTGAGCATGATTGAACCAAATTGCACATGAAAAAGATATGTAAAGATTCTTAGAAAATCAAATATGCAAAACAATGAATGCCTTGGATTTCATGCAGTTTTGTTGACCTAATAGCTTCCATACATAATGAGAATCACAACCCTAAGCCTAGAAGACTGAATACTGCGCAGCGATTCCCATTACACACTTGAAAAAATTGCCATAAAACTCAAATCTGAAAACGTTGTTAGAGGTGGTTTTAAGCCCTAATACTCATTCCAAAAGCTTGCTCGTGGACTCCTGATCATATTCCAATCAATATCAACCACAAAAGCTCCAGGAATTGGTACCTGTAACTCAAACTGTAAAGCAAAACTTTTGAAATCGCATATCATAATTCATATATCTTTTTGCATTTTTGTTTATGAATTCTTGTTCAGCATGAAGTTTCCAAGCTGACCATTGTGTTTGATTGTATTTTTGTTGACCATACGCGATGATGCCATGAATGAGATTTAGGGTTTGCAGGTTTCAAAATTAGGGATTCTTAATACAAGCAAAATTAGACCATCCCAGTACCACCATTGCAATCAGCTCATCAAGACGAAGAGAGCTTGACCCTCGCGCTCAATTTATGAGCGTCGAGGGTTTGTTCGCTATTTTTTGATAGATGGTATTAGGCAACGTTTGCCAAACCGTTGCCTTTGTTTTTTTATATTTCAGGGAACGGAGAAGACGATACCGTGTCAAATGCTGGTTGGTTCGTTTAAACCAGCGCGCGCTTTTTTTGTTTTTAGTGGCCACTAACCAATTTCTCTTTTTGTTATTTATATGGTATTATATGTTAAATGTTTAAGCGATGGTTCAGTGGCAAGGGCGTTGTTTGCAAGGCACAAGACCTGGGTTCGAGTCCCAGGTCTGGACAATTTCCATATTATTTTGTTGTAACAATTCCCATGCAGGCATAATCCTAAGACGCGCCATACTCCTTCATCATCCCACCATACACGCGTCTAGCTGCTCCAAATCAGTGGCCTAGATCTGAAGAACACGTACACAAGGGTCAACGCGTTAGCACACAATCTGGGAAAGTCAGTGAATTTCAATGCTTAATGGGCCTGATTTGCTGAACCTTACCTCCAATTTTGGGGCTACCCCCCCCCCCCTGGTTTGCTTTTCTTTTCATATTTTATTTTTTTCAATTATTATGTTATTTATTTTCATTGTTTTAATTAATTAATTGTTTTTTTTACAAAATATAAAAACTTCATTAAAAAATAAAAAAAAAAGACAAATTGTAATAAATATTTTTATTTTAATTATTTTTATAGATAAATTGCATGTAAATAAATTTAGTTTTAATTAGGTCATAATTTTAATCCTTTTAATAACAAAAATCCAAAAATAGAATTAGGTTTAATTTTTATTCCTCTTAATTTCCTTTTTTTTAATAATAATATTTATTTTATTTATTTTCTATAATTAAATTTTGCATGTAAATTAACTTAGATTTAAATTAGGTTAAAACTTAATATTTTTACAATAAACTTAAAAAACATTAGAATTAGGGTTTGACATTTTATTTTAATCAATTCTTTTTTCTTTTAAATCTTAAAAAACACAAAAAAATACCAAAAACATTTTCATTTAATTTTAATTCCTTATTAATTTTAACTTTGCAAAAGGGTCCAACGCCCACATGTTTAATTATTTAAATTCGCGCATTTTATTTTGTTTCTCATAATATTAATGTAATCCTCCCAAAGCGTTGTAACGATTTTATTTCTCGCACTTTTCAATTTCGTTATTTATTCGCTTTATTTACTTTCCGTCAAATCGGGTCCGGTTTAATTTTGGCGATGTGGACCCGCGCCATTTGTAATAGTTTAGATTTATCTTCCTCGCAAATATTAACTGCTAAATATGCATGCAAGAATGAATGGACTTAAAATAAAATCAAGCGTAGATCACTTTAACATGACAAGACAAATACAAACGAAAACGACACACAAAATCACACACCACCCCTAGGGTACGCCTCACTGTTGCCTTGCCTCGAAAGGTGATCGTCGAGTAGAGGATGTCTTAGTAAGTCCTCATGATCCGGGAACCTGGCATGAGGGTAGCTTCTAAGGTGTCTTCCCATTGCTCTGGTGATCACCATGTCCCTATAAACTCGAATTGACCCGAATACCTCCAACGGTGGTGCTACCTACCTCTCAATGGTGGGATGGCACTACCTTAAGGACATTTACACAGACGAATTCCTTAGGGTAGGTAGGTTCTCAAGGATACTTGCTCTAATTTCAAACAAAAATTCAGAAATACTTTTCACACCAACACATTTTCAAAAGCTTTCAAAGCAATTTTTCAAACACTCTGATACAAGAGTCGAACTGAAATTTTTCAAAGAAACTTTTTTAAACCCACATTGAAAAGCAAACAAAACAATTTTGAAAACACATTGAGCAAGTATCTAAGAGCCCATGGATAACCATGGATAGAAAGGGTGCTAACACCTTCCCTTTCTATAACCTACCTCCCGAACCGAGAGCAATCTCTATAAGGAATTTTTCTGTGCTTTTGTCCTTTCCATTTGGAGAAAATAAAAGACGGTGGCGACTCTTGCTTCCGCGACATTCGCGAACCAGCGTTAAACAGTCAGTTCCAGATCCACCGATCACAGTCACCTTTGAGCATATCCTGAGGGAAGAAAATCAGTGGGTAGATGTTTAAGCAACTATGTCATCTATGTTCAAGGTCAATTGGGACAGCGAGGCTCCCAGAATTACTATAGAAAGATTTGATAAACTTGCACACAATTGTGAGATTAACACTGATGAGGAGAAGTATTGGTACAATGAGGTAAAGAGATATCTTGAAGCACAAGAGTATCTTGAAGGAGCTTCAGTCAATGATAATAAATTCTTGCGGAGGTTCTCAGCCAAATTCTTCCTAAGTAATGAGATCCTATACAAGCGCAACCATGATTCTACTCTGCTCCGTTGTATGGACAAGAAGGAAGCATTAAAGATCATGGAATACATGCATGAAGGTATCTTCAGAACTTACTCTAGCGGGCACACTATGGCCAAGAAGATTCTAAGAGATGGATACTATTGGTCAACTATGGAAACTGATTTCCACCACCACTCAAGGACTTGTCATAAGTGTCCGATCTATGCCGATAAGGTTCATGTGCCTCCAATACCATCGAACGTCATGGCTGCTTTGTGGCCATTTGAAATATGGGGCATTGACTTGATTAGAGATATCAAGCCCATTGCCTCTAATAGACATCATTTTATCCTCGTTGTTATTGACCATTTCACTAAGTGGGTCGAAGCTGGTTCATTTGCCTCAGTCACTAAGAATGTTGTAGCCCGGTTTATCAAGCATAACCTCATATGCCGGTACGGAATCCATGAAAGGATCATCACCGACAATGGAACCAACCTCAATAATGCTATGATCATTGAACTCTGTATGCAGTTCAAAATCAAGCATCACAACTCTTCTCCTTACAGACTTAAAATGAATGGTGCAGTGGAAGCTGCCAATAAAAACATAAACAAGATTGTGTAGAAGATGGTGGTGATCTACAAATATTGGCATGAGATGCTACCATTTTCTTTTCATGGGTACCGTACTTCGGCTCGAACATCAACTAGGGCAACCCCTTTCTCTTTAGTCTATGGCATGGAAGTTGTCTTGCCTGTTGAAGTGCAAATTCCTTCTGTAACGCCCGTAATTTAATTAATTATTTATTTAATTAAATTATTATCTTTGGATTATTTGTGAAGTTGCGAGATGTTCAAAATTATAGCTATAAGTTGTTGGATTATTATTAATTAATTAATTAGTTGATTAATAATAATTATATTGTTGGAATTAAAGGGAATATATGAAATAAAGTTGGACTTATGATATTGGTTAGAAGTAGTAAAGTGGGGGTGTAGGTTAGGCCTAAGAGGATTGTTATATAAGGAGAAGCTAACACAAGGATTTATTTTAGTTGGAGAATAAGAATTTTGTACACTAACCGGTAGAGCTGCAGGGACGAGGAGCAAGCTACCCGGTGTCGAGCAAGAGAAAATCAAGGATTACGGCCAAAGCTTTTGTTGAGCGACCTTAAATCCAGGTAAGGGTGAGGTTCTGACCTTATAATGAGACTTATGATGCGTATTATGTGGGAATTGGCCGTTTGTAAACATGATGTGCATTGATATTTCTGAATTGCTATCGATGTTTCCCGTTTTATTCATATTGTGGTCGTTGGGAAGAATACTGTATGACTGGTTAATGGAGATGTTATAGGGAGTTACCCGATTGTGTGTTGTAGATGTATGGTGTATTTGTGTGACTTCCTGGTTAATCTATGGATAGGTTAGAATAGTTGATTTTTGGTCGTTAGGACGTTAGGTTATTCCGAGCGATTGGCAGGAAAAGTTGATAATTGTTGAAGTGGTCGTTATAGGGAGGTTCGGTGAGACTGTCTTGTATGTTGATGAATCTGTCGATAGTAATATAGTTACCCGTTGTAGTGTTATTCTGAGTGGTTGGCAGGATGTTAGGAATTATAGTGGTGTGTGAAGGGTGAGAAAACACTTAGAAGGGGGGGGGGGGGGGGGGGGGGTTGAATAAGTTTTTCCTTTGTCTCGCGCAATACTAATGGAAGGACACATGTATTTTTATCCTGGTTTGTTTGAAACTCAAACTACTCCAGTCCACCAGCCAAGGTGATTTCACCTCTCTCAACGAGGACTTAATCCACTATAATCTAAATGATTACAAATGCACAACCAAACTATTGTGACTAATAAATATAATTCACAAGCCAACTGCAAGTGACTAACACCTTTAAGACTCAACTATTCCTAGCCCTCTTGAGAAATCTGACCCAACTGGTCTCTCAAGGAACACTTACAAAATTATCTCTTAATAGTAGTGAAACAAAATGCTTCTAATAAGCTTTATCATAAACTGTAATTTATCACTAAGATTGTTGCTCAATGCTTAAGATCTACCCACTATACAGTATTGGTTTACAAGTATGAAAACAGTGAGCGTAAGATTGTTTCACGTAGATTAGTAACCTTTCTTGGAAATAAAAGGTATTCTATATATAGCTTCCAATTATTGATCGTTACTGCCTTGATGAGAGTGCATGCATTTAATGATGCGTGTAGGCTTGGTCTTTACGTTTTCAATGCTCGTGCGTAGTACACTTGAGTGCGTTAGCCGTCTTAGCATTTAATAACCAACGGTACTGTCAGAGCTTGTCTCTGGAAGTTTAAGTGTTTGCTTGCAGCGTTTCCATTTCAGAGTATACTTTATCTTTTCTTCTATTAGAGTATTCTTCAATTTATGTGTTCATCAGAGTTTACTTTAATCTTGCTTTATCAGATGTTGCTTTCAGCATGCTTCTTTCAGATCTTTGCTCCAGCTAGTTTATCAGAGGTTGCTTAGTATTGCTCTTCATCAGAGTTTACTTTGGAGTGCTTCCTTATGAGTTTGCTTTAGACTTACGTAGAATGTTATTTCTTTCTAAGATGCATGAGTCAGAACATGATTTGAACTTAGAGAACACACAAGTCAGAGTATAAAATATATTTCACAAAATTTTATTTCATTGTTATCATCAAAACTCTAAGATATGATTAAAACCAAACCTTGTTCTAACAATCTCCCCCCTTTTGATGATGACAAAAACAATTCAGATTTAAAAAATTTTATGCAAGTGTGAGAGTCTCCCCCTGAGATTGATATTTCTTCTTCTGAAAAATTAATTAAAGGGTTTAAGAGCAAAAGGGAAACTTCCTGAGACTTTGTTCTTCAGAGCTTTGAGACGTTTTTCTTTCAGAGTTCTTTTAGCAGTTCTTTTCCAGATGATGTTTAAAGCATAGTCTTTCAGAGTCTTGAGGTACCTACATATCTCTTAAACAGAACAGAGCTTCGTATTTTGTTAGAAATGTTTGAGACTTAGTCCCATAACTGTTAACATGTATCTAATCAAAATCTTTTTTCTCCCCCTTTTTGTCATAATCAAAAAGTAAAAAAATAAAGAGATTCAAAATATTTGTATATTGAAGATTCAGAGGAAAACAGAGTTACAAAACAAAAACAATAGGGAAACTAAAACAATTAAAACTAGGATTGAAGAGAGACAAGAGAAAGAATAAGATTCTTGATTTCATTTAAGGATTCCTCTTATTTCATCATCCAGGTTCTGATTTCCTTGTTGGTTTCATCTTGTTTGTCCAAACACTCATGGATGACTTCAGTTTCCTTCTTCAGTTTATTCATAGTATCCATCACCGGCGAAGAAGGAGCAGATGTTGAAGCGGCTTCAGAAGATACAACCTTTGGAGAAGAAGCAGCAGGGCTAGAGCCTACAACATTGGAGAGGAGGGTGCCAAGATCAATCATAAGAGTTGGCACTTTCTCAGAGGCAGCTTCAGCAGAAGGTTGGTGATACAGAGTCATGGCTAAAGGATTTGGTTCTGACTCAGAGCCATCTTCAGATTCGTCTTCTGAAATCTCCATGTGGTCAGCAAGTGGTAAAGGAGCACCGGTAATCTGCAGTGGAGACTTTTTATCCCATCTATTTACCACTTATATCTTGAAGGCATTCAGATACTGGGTGAAATTCTCAAGAACCTGAGAATAGCACAGATCTTGCAACTTGAAGGTTTCATCATTGAATTTCCTTCTGAATGCTTCCCTCTGAAAATCACATGCAACTGGGTCCAAGTTGTTGGCACTATTGTCCTTCAGTAGGTCTATCCACGTCTGCATTTCTGTTGTAAAATTATGAAAATGTTCAGTAACATCTGGCTGAACAGGTTTTGGGGTTGGTTTGGGAACAACCTTTTTGGTGGATATTATTTGTAGATATCGTAGAGCTTCAGGATTAACTACAGTCCTAAGGAAGTCAAAAGGTTCAGAGGGTTCAGGAGGTTCTGACGAGGATGGACTAAAGGTTGGTTCTAGAGAGTTAGGTGATGAGGGTTCAGGTGAGAGAGGTGTGGGAATTTTTGGTGACGTAGGAGGGGTGATGTCAGGAGAGATGATGATGGTGGTTTAGGCTGAGGAAAAAGGATTAGGTGCAGGGGATTCATTTACAACAAAAATGTTCTCAGAGGAAATGATGAAGGACGAAGGTTGTGTAGCCAGAGGCACATTTATTCCTGTTAATCTCCACAAACCATCATACCACTCAGAGGATCTTGGGGATAAAGGTCTGATGGGGGGTGTCGGAAGAGGGTTTTCAGCAGGGGTATTTGGATTTTGTTGATGGGGAGTAGAAGTAGGTTGATTTATATGTGTTTGAGGTTGAGATTATGTAGGGACAATATCAAAATTGTCCATGTCAGAGAGAACTTGATCAGTTTAAGGATTATTTTGGAGGGGTTCAGAAGGAATGGTGAGGTCTATGTCTACTTCTATATCTCCTAGAGTTTGGGGTTCAGTAGATGGTGATATACGTACAGAATCACAAACAGAAATTATTTCAGTGGATGTACCTGAAGATTTCTTCTTCTTCTAAGGACGAGCAGAGGGGCCTTCTCTTGCTTGCCTTATCTTCTGCTTCTATATGAAAACATCTGGAGCAGGTAGATTTATTCCTTGAAGCCATGCGGGGTCAATGGGAATGTCATTTTCCTTGCAAGCTTCAATGAAGTGAAGAATAATCTCAAGATGATCACCAGAGTTGAAGAGAGGAAAATCTGCAATGGGGATTCTCCTTCTGGTGACAGTTGTCGACACGTATGAAGTAGGTTCTACCAAAAGTTTGTCAATCAGCTTCCTCTTCAGCTAGTTCTTCCCGGTCAGAGCTTTTCCACACGTGGGCTCCAATTCTCCAAGCAAGTTGGCATCCTCTAAATGAGCTATCAGACCATTCTCAGTCGGAATATCTGAGATTAATCTTCCCAGGGGGATCCAGTTTCTTTTTGACTTAGGGTTTTTGACCCTTTCAGCTTCCCTGGTTTCCTTCACATGCGTCCAGAGGTGGTTGAACAGAAGATATGGCAGATCAATCTTCACATTTGTTCCAAGACATAATATAAGGTATTGTTGGTCAGCATTAATGTAGTCAGGAGAACTAGTTTCCTTTCTGTGATGAATGCAACCATGAATGATTCTTGCCCAGATTTTATACTAGTTCTTCAAGTCTCTGACTTTGTTGGAAGCTTACCCAGTAGTAAATATTTCAGCATAAACCTTGGACATATCCATTCTTCCTTTTGAGATTCCTGTAACACCATTTCCTTCAAAGCCTAGAAGTTTCCTAATGAGATTCTCAATGATGGAAATATCTTTGCTTATGACAAATGAAAGGATGACCTTTGGAGAGGCAATGGCATGAATCTAGAATTCCTTGACTAGATGAGGAAACACTGGTCCAACAAGACGATCAAATAAATTTTGCCACCCTTGGAATTCCACCGCCGAAAACAAGTCAAAATTGTTTGCTTTCAAATTATCAAAATCGACCATAAGTTCACTCATCACTTCCAAGCTATCAATAGGTATGAGCGTTGTTCTTTTACGGATGAAATATCTATCTGCGTGTGGAGAGTTTCTTGATGAAACAGGAATGCTCTTGGAAGGAGATGAATATGAAGCCATTTGGAGCGTTTAGGTTTAAGATTTGAAAAAAATAGAGAGAGTTTTTCACAAAAACGTAGAGGCGATTGAAACTTAGAGAGAGAGAGTAAAAAGTAAAAGAGGGGAATTTTGCAAGGTATTTATAACTTGAGAAAAAATTTTGGAAATAAAACCAATAAAGAATTTTGAATGATTGAAATTAAAAGAATAATCATTACTAGCAATTAATGAAATATGACATTGAGGGGAGGCATGAGATTTTATCAAATTTGAACAGTTACCTAGGAACAGCGTCTCAATAGTAGCGCACGCAGGCGTGACCTTTTAGAATTGAAACACGCGTTCAACTTCTGAGGGTAGCGTGTGACAGCTGGTTTAATGTAATGAACTTATGACCATTCTAGTAATGAAACGTTAGACACATTTCAGAACATGATGAATGGCTTCTGATGTAACTCCTCTTCTCACTTCTGAAGAGTAGTTAATCAGAATATTCATTTCAAAACATTCTGGAAACACATATAGAAGAAAAATAAATTTTCATTCAGTACAAAAATCCATGCTGATGTTTTTCAGAATGAATTTAAATCTGTCTTCAGAAAGAGGTTTAGTAAAAATATCAGCCGATTGATGGTCTGTGTCTACAAAGTTTAAGTTTAAAATTCCTTTCTGAATATAGTCCCTTATGAAATGATGTTTAATTTTTATATGTTTTGCCTTAGAATGTAGGATGGGATTTTTTGAAAGAAAAATAGCAGAGGTATAATCACAGAAGATAGGAATCTTACTTTCATATAGATGATAATCTTCCAGTTGGCTCTTCATCCAGATTATCTAAGTGCTACATCCAGCACAGATATATATTCAGCTTCAGTGGTTGATAGTGCAATAGTGGCTTGCTTCTTGCTGTACCAAGAGATAATGTTATCACCCAGAAACTGACAGCTTCCAAAGGTGCTAATGCATTCTATTCTATCTCCAGCAAAGTCAGCATCACAATAACCTACTAGTTTAAAGTCTTTGGATCTTCTATAACACAATCCAAGGTTAGTAGTACCTTTTAGATACCTCAGAATTCACTTAACAGCAGTTAAGTGAGATTCTCTAGGATCTGATTGGAATCTTGGACATAAACATACACTGAATAATATATCTGGTCTAGATGCAGTCAGATAGAGAAGAGATCCAATCATACATCTATAGAGCTTCTGATCTACTTTCTTACTTACCTCATCCTTTCCCAGAATGCATGTAGGATGCATTGGTGTCTTTGCTTCTTTACTTTTTGAAAGCTGGAATTTCTTCAGAAGTTCTTTAACATACTTTGTCTGATATATGTAAGTACCTTCTGGAGTTTGATTAATTTGAATTCCCAGAAAGAATTTTAGTTCTCCCATCATGCTCATCTCAAATTTTGCCTGCATAGACTCAGCAAATTCTCTTCCAAGAGAGACATTAGAAGTTCCAAATATAATATCATCTACATATATTTGAAAGATTAAAATGTCGTTTTTAAATGTTTTTCTGAATAAGGTTGTGTCCACTTTCCCTCTGGTAAAATTATTTTCTAAAAGAAAATTACTCAGACGTTCATACCAAGTTCTGGGAGCTTGTTTCAGACCGTACAGAGACTTTTTCAGTTTAAAAACATGTTCTGGAAATTTTGGGTCATCAAAACCCGGAGGTTGGTGGACATAAACTTCTTCTTCTATGTAACCATTTAAAAATTCACTTTTAACATCCATTTGATATAATGAGATGTTGTGTTGAATAGCAAAAGAAATTAACAATCTAATTGATTCTAACCTGGTGACTGGGGCAAAGGTTTCATTATAGTCAATTCCTTCTTGTTGACTGTAACCTTGTGCAACCATTCGCGCCTTGTTTATGAAAACCTCTCCTTGCTCATTCAGCTTGTTGCTGAATACCCATTTTATTCTTATGATATTGAATCCTTTTGGCTTTGAAACTAGATCCCACACATCATTTCTTGAAAATTGATTTAGTTCTTCTTGCATAGCTAGGATCCAATCGTTGTCTTGTAGAGCTTCCTCTATTGAGGTTGATTCAATTAGAGAGACCAAACCAAATAGTGATTCTTCAATGTTTCTGAAAGAGGATCTTGTTCTGATGGGATCTTCTTTCTTTCCAATAATCACATTCTCTGGATGTGCTGATGTGATTCTGGGGAATTTATTCTTTGAGGGTTGTTCTGAAATTATTAGATTTTCTAGAGCGTTTTCAATAGGAGGGTCTTCTGAGATGTCCTTTCCTTCTAACTCTTTAGAGTTTGTAAGATGATCTTCTGTACCTGCAGGATTTTCATTATGCTTTGGCTTTTGTTGTCCAAGCTTATCATCAAATCTGACTTTGATTGATTCTTCAACAATCAGAGTTTCTGTGTTATATACCCTATAGCCTTTTGAGCGTTCAGAGTATCCAAGCAGAAATCACTTTTATGCCTTAGAATCAAACTTGTTCAGATTATCTTTAGTATTCAGAATATAGCAAGTGCATCCAAAAGGATGGAAATATGAAATGTTGGGTTTTTTGTTTTCCCACAATTCATAAGGAGTCTTTTCAAGAATAGGTCTTATAGAGACTCTATTTTGAATATAACATGTTGTGTTCACTGCTTCTGCCCAGGTGTGTTTAGCCATATTAGTTTCATTAATCATGGTTCTGGCCATTTCTTGCAAAGTTCTATTCTTTCGTTCTACAACTTCATTTTGTTGGGGAGTTCTAGGATAAGAGAAATCATGAGAAATGCCAGTTTCTTTAAAAAACTTTTCAAAATAATGGTTTTCAAATTCTCCTCCATGATCACTTTTAACTTTTATGATTCTAAAATCTTTTTCATTTTGCACTTGGATGCAGAAGTCGAAGAACACAGAATGTGACTCATCCTTGTGTTTTAAAAACTTAACCCATGTCCATTTGCAGTAGTCATCAACAATGACCAATCCATACTTCTTGCCTCTGATGGATGCAGTTTTAATTGGTCCAAACAGATCAATGTGAAGAAGTTCCAACGACCTAGAGGAAGAAACGACATTTTTTGACTTAAAAGAAGGTTTTGAAAATTTTCCTTTCTGACATGCTTCACAAAGAGCTTCTGAGTTGAACTTCAGATTAGGAAGTCCCCTGACCAGATTGAGTTTGTTAATTTGAGATATTCTTCTCATGCTAACATGACCCAATCTTCTATGCCAGACCCATTGCTCATCGTTAACAGACATAAGGCATTTTACATTTTGAGATTTAAGATTAGAAAGATTAATTTTATAGATGTGGTTCTTTCTCTTGCCAGTAAAAAGGATTTATCCATCTTTTTGACTAACAACTCTACAGGATTTTTGATTAAAGATTATGTCATAACCGTTGTCACTTAATTGACTTATAGACAACAAGTTATGTGCTAATCCTTCTACCAACAGAACATTAATTATAGAAGGAAGGTTACCGTTTCCAATGGTTCCAGAACCAATAATATTTCCTTTTTGATTTCCTCCAAATTTGACATCTCCTCCAGATTTAAGTTCTAGACTTTGGAACATAGACTTTCTTCCCGTCATATGTCACGAGCATCCAGAGTCCAAGTACCATGACTGGTGTTTCAACTGAGTTATTAAGGACATCTGCAACATAGATTATTTTCTCCTTAGGTACCCATTTCTTTTTGGGTCCTTTTTGGTTAGATTTTCTAAAGTTCAGGTTGAACTTTGATTTTGCATAAGAATTTTCAGAATGAGAAGTGTATTTAATATCATGTGTGTTCCCAAAACTAAATTGTTTGTGTAGTGGTTTATATGTGATAACCATTTCCTCAACTGGCTTAGGGTTATATATTTCTTTCCCTTTGGGAGCTTTATATCCAATGCCCCTTCTGTCATTTCCAATAACACCATAGATCATTGAAGCCATTCTGCTTCTATCTATGCTTTTAGCAAGAAACGTTTGAAAACTAGAGTCATATTCTTTAAGAATATCTTTTGAACTTGAAGCAGAATTTGAAATAGGGATCTTTTGAAATTTTTAAACTTCCTCTTTGAGTTTAAAAATGTTTTCTTTAAGTTCAGAGTTTTCTGTTTCAAGTTTCTCAACATCAGATGCAAGATTCTTTTTGAGTTTCTTGTATTTGATTTTGAGTTTACTGTAGTTTTCAAGAAGTTCAGATAACCTTTCAGCAAGTTCAGTTCTAGAAAATTTAGAGAATACCTCTTTTGGTTCTGAATCAGAGTCTGAGTCATCGTCATCCGTTGTGGTAGCCATAAACGCTAGATTAGCGTGTTCATCTTCTGAGTCAGATTCAGCTTCAGAAGATTCTGAATCATCCCAGGTGGCCATCATGCCTTTCTTTCTTCCAAACTTTTTCTTTGGTATTTCTCTTTACAGTTTAGGACAATCACTTCTATAGTGTCCTGGTTCTTTACATTCATAGCAGACTATCTCTCTCCTGCTTGACTTCTTATGTCCAGAAGATTCTGGTTTATCTTCAAACCTCTTGTAGTTTCTGAACTTCTTTTGTATGTGCTTCCACATCTGGTTGATCCTTCTGGAGAGCAGAGATAACCCATCTTCTTCTAATGCAGAATCTTCAGAGTTTCCTTCTTCTGCCTGAAAAGCGTTAGTTTCACACTTTTTAATAGATTTAAGGGTGACAGACTTACCTTTCTTTTAAGGCTCATGTTCATCAAGTTCTATCTCATGACTCCTTAAAGCACTGATAAGTTCTTCAAGGATACATCATTCAAATCTTTTAAGACTTTGAATGTAGTGACCATAGGTGCCCGTCTTCTGGGTAAACTTCTGATAATTTTCTTAACATGGTCTTCCTTGGTGTATCCTTTGTTCAGAACTCTCAGGCCAGCAATCAGAGTTTAGAATCTCAAGAACATAGCTTCAATAGACTCATTTTATTCCATTTGAAGGCTTTATATTTCTGGATGAGATCCAGAGCTTTTGTCTCTTTTACTTGAGGATTTCCTTCATGAGTCATTTTGAGAGACTCAAACATGTCATGTGTTGTATCTCTGTTAGTGATTTTCTCATATTCAGTTTTTGAGATAGCATTCAGAAAGATGTTTCTGGCTCTGTGGTGATTCTTGAAATCTAACTTCTGTTGTTTATCCATGTTCTTTCTGTCAATCTTGTTTCCGTCTTTATCTTCTGGATGAGTGTACCCATCTAGGACTAAATCCCATAGATCAGCATCATGACCTAAAAAGAAACTTTCTAGTCTATCCTTCAAGTATTTAAAATCTTCTCCATCAAACACATAAGGTTTGGTGCAATTGTTGTTGTTTTGTTCAGTTGCCATAGTGTTTTCCTTTTGGATCTTTTTCTGACATTGTTAGGTGTTTGCACCCAGAACTAGAGCTCGAATACCAATTGAAGGGTGAGTAAACACTTAGAAGGGGGGTTGAATAAGTTTTTCCTTTTTCTCTCACAATACTAATGGAAGGACACATGTATTTTTATCCTGGTTCATTTGAAACTCAAACTACTCCAGTCCACCCACCAAGGTGATTTCTCCTCTCTCAACGAGGACTTAATCCACTATAATCAAACTGATTACAAATACACAACCAAATTGTTATGACTAACAATACAATGCACAAGCTAACTGCAAGTGACTAACACCTCTAAGACTCAACTAGTCCTAGCCCTCTTAAGAAATCTGACCCAACTGGTCTCTCAAGGAACACTTACAAAATTATCTCTTAATAGTAGTGAAATAAAATGCTTCTAATAAGCTTTATCACAAACTATGATTTATTGTTGCTCAATGCTTAAGATCTACCCACTATACAGTATTGGTTTACAAGTATGAAAATAGTGAGTGTAAGATTGTTTCACGTAGATCAGTAACCTTTCTTTGAAATAAAAGGTCTTCTATATATAGCTTCCAATTCTTGATCGTTAATGCCTTGATGAGAGTGCATGCATTTAATGATGCGTGTAGGTTTGGTCTTTACATTTCTAATGCTCGTGCGTAGTACACTTGAGTGCATTAGCCGTCTTAGCATTTAATAACCAACGGTACTGTCAGAGCTTGTCTCTGGAAGTTTAAGTGTTTTCTTGCAGCGTTTCCATTTCAGAGTATACTTTATCTTTTCTTCTATCATAGTATTCTTCAATTTATGTGTTCATCTGAGTTTTCTTTAATCTTGCTTTATCAGATGTTGCTTTCAGCGTGCTTCTTTCAGATCTTTGCTTCAGCTAGCTTTATCAGAGGTTGCTTAGTATTGCTCTTCATCAGAGTTTTCTTTGGAGTGCTTCCTTCTAAGTTTGCTTTAGACTTGCGTAGAATGCTATTTCTTTCTAAGATGCATGAGTCAGAACATCATCTGAACTTAGAGACCACACAAGTCAGAGTATAAAATATATTTCAAAAAAAATTATTTCATTCTTATCATCAAAACTCTAAGATATGATTAGAACCAAATTTTGTTCTAACAGTGTGGTCATTAAGATGTTGTGTTGTGTATGTGATGTTGGCCAAACTAGTGGTTGAGGAGCATGCTGGTGGTGTTAAGTACCGAGTGGCATATTAGGCTGCGAGGCGTGTCGGGGAGGGTATGTGCTACATTGTCGAGCAGTATTAGGTTGTAGAACATGTCGAGGAGCATAAGTTGGTCGTTACCCTGTTTTCCCTGTGCGTGTCGAGGAGTGTGATTTAGTTGCCATAATGTCCTAGTTGTTGTGTATGTCGAGGGAACATAGTTTCGTATCCCTTTTGCCCGTACATGTTGTGTTTTGGTCGTTACCAGTAAAGTGTGAAATTATTGTTATGTTGTTGTTTGATGATCTTACTGACTGAATCGATTAATGTTGATTTAGGTTGAGTTGTTGTGATGTTATGATTGCTGTTGTGGAATCTTGTTGATAATGTGAAGTTGTAGGGAATTTTAGATGATGATAAATTACCTCTATTTATTGGTAATAATGGTGATGTGGGCTTAGGCCTTTGCGATGAATAATGATTGTTGTGAGTATGTGATAGTTCATTCATATACATTTACGTACTCTGTGATGGCCTGGATTGGAAAACTGCGAAGGAGGCTTATGCCTTGTTGATTTCTCTATTAATTGGAAATTATTAAGATGGGAGTTCTGCTCCAATGGTACCATATTCATTCACATAGTATTGAGTCGAATTCCAAGTTGTATAATTGAGTTGTTGTGATGATGCATTAATTGTTGTATTTTGTTGATAGCCTACTGTGATGGTTTTTGTTTATAAGTTGTGAAGTGGTGATTTTGCATGAACTGATTCTAGTGTAATATTTATCATATGTTTGATTATAATGTTCGATATCTCACCCCTTCTGTTTGAATGTTACCCTTATGTTGGTAACGTGCAGGTAATCCAGAGTGAAGGCGATTTACCTTCAGTAGTTCGAGTCGGTGTCATTGCTCTGATACGTAACACTCGGGGGGATGAACACTAGTCGCTTTAGTATTTGTTATTTCAGTTGTTGAACTTTAAGTTGACTTTTGTTAAGTACTTGTTATTTCAAAAGTTGCTTCCATGTTGGATAAATATGCTATTATGATTCCGCTGCGTAGTTGTTCAAGTTGTTGACTTAAAAGATTAACTTATTTTGATGTTGGTTCATCCAAAGTTTTAAAGTGTTATGTATCCATGTTGAATGCAATGGTTTTTAATTTGAATTTGTGGAATCCTGATTCAGTTGTATAATTTTTATAACTCTGATTTACATTTATATTGTCGGGTAGAATTGGGGCGTTATAAAGTTGGTATCAGAGCAAAGTTGGTCTGTTCAACCAAGTTGTCGAGTTGTAGGTTGTTTAACAATCGAGTATTGTTAATTTGATTTCTAACCGTTGTTTATGTTATAGAGATAAGTTGAGATGGCTGGAAGGAATAATGTTGCACTTGCCGCTGCTTTAGAAGCAATGGCGCGTGCTATGGAGAATCAGCTGAATGATGACGGGAATTCTAGATCTCATAGTTTGGTGACTCTCCAGAGGGATAATCCGCCTACGTTCAAGGGAAAGTATGATCCTGACGGAGCATTTGATTGGTTGAAAGAGATTGAGAGAATCTTCCGTGTGATGGATTGCACTCCAGTGCAGAAGGTTCGATATGGTACTCATATGCTAGCGGTCAGAGCTGATGACTGGTGGCTAGAGGCGTGTCAGAGGATGGAAGCTACGGGTGAAAATGTAACTTGGGTTGTGACCTATAGAGAATTTCTGAGGAAGTACTTTTCTAAAGACGTTCGTGGTAAGAAGGAGATTGAGTTCCATGAGCTGAAGAAAGGGAATATGTCGATTGTTAAGTATGCTTCAAAGTTTGCCGAGTTGGCTAAGTTTTACCCACACTATAGCGAGGCAAATGCTGAGTTTTCAAAGTGTATCAAGTTTGAGAATGGGTTGCGCCCAGAGATCAAGAAGGCAGTTGGATACCAGAAGATCTGTGTATTTGCCGATCTGATTGATAGTTGCAGGATTTGTGAAGAGGATAATAATGCTCATTACAAGATTATCAGTGAGAAGAGGGGTAAGCACCAACAAAATTGTGGTAAGCCTTATGATGCCCAGCTGGTAAAGGTAAACAGAAAGTTTCTCAGGGTCAAAAGACTAGTGGGGGAGATGCTCCTACTGGTGTGGTTTGTTTCAAATATGGAAAACCTGGGCATAAGAGTAATGTGTGTACTGCTGAGGTGAAGAGGTGTTTCTGTTGTGGTAAGAATGGACGTGTTGTATATGAGTGAAAGCATAAGGAGGTGATTTGTTTCAATTGTGGCGAAGAGGGACACATTGGTAGCCAGTATTAGAAACCGAAGAAGGCGCAAGCCAGTGGTAAAGTGTTCTCTTTGGTTGAGGATCAGACGGCTGCCGAGGACAGACTTATCAGAGGTACATGTTTCATTAATAGTACTCCTTTAATTACTATTATTGATACCGGTGCTACTCATTGCTTTATTGCTGCCGATTGTGTTGAAAGATTGGGTCTTATGTTGTCTTCTATGAATGGAGAGATGGTCGTCGATGCTCTAGCCAAGGGGTCGATGACTACTTCTTTTGTATGTTTAAAGTGTCCTTTGTCGATTTTCGATAGGGACTTTGTTGTTGATTTGGTTTGTCTGCCTTTAAGAGGGTTGGATGTGATTCTGGGTATGAACTGGTTAGAGCATAACTATGTTCATATTAACTGCTATAGTAAGTCTGTGAGGTTTTCTACTCCTAAAGAAGAGGAAGATAGTTTGTTGTCTGCTAGACAGTTATGACAGTTGATGCTAAACAAAGCATAGATGTTCTCATTAATGGCGTCGCTATCTGTCGAGAATCAAGCTATAATCAAGGAATTGCAGGTGGTGCGTGAGTTTCCTGAAGTTTTCCCTAATGAAATTCCTGATGTACGGCCAGAGAGGGAAGTTGAATTTGCTACTGATCTTGTACCTAGTACCAGACCTGTGCCTATGGAACCATACTGGATGTCGGCATCTGAATTGTCAGAATTAAAGAAGCAATTGGAAGAGTTACTTGAAAAGAAGTTTGTAAGACCAAGTGTATCGCCGTGGGGAGCTCCAGTGTTGCTAGTAAAGAAGAAAGATGGAAGTATGAGGCTTTGTGTTGATTATAGACAGTTGAATAAAGTGACAATTAAGAAAAAGTATCCGCTTCCAAGAATAGATGACTTGATGGATCAATTGGTGGATGCTCGTGTGTTCAGTAAGATTGATTTGAGGTCCAGTTACCATCAGATTAAGGTGAAGGATGAAGATATCCAGAAGACAGCTTTCAGAATGTGTTATGGACATTATGAGTATTCGGTGATTCCTTTCGGTGTTACTAATGCGTCGAGAGTATTCATGGAATACATGAATTGCATCTTTCATACTTATTTTGATCGATTTGTAGTGGTGTTCATTGATGATATTTTGATTTACTCTAAGTCAGAAGAAGAGCATGCAGAACACTTAAGAATAGTTTGTAAGTTTTGAAAGATAAAAAGTTGTATGCAAAGCTGTCTAAGTGTGAATTTTGGTTAAAGGAGGTTAGTTTTGTTGGTCATGTGATCTCAGGTAGTGGCATTGCGATAGATCCATCAAAAACAGATGTTGTGTTGCAATGGGAAACTCTGAAGTCAGCTATCGAGATTAGAAGCTTTATGGGATTAGCTGGTTATTATAGGAGGTTTATCAAAGGTTTTTCTAATTTGGCACTTCCATTGACTAAGTTGACTTGTAAAGGTAGAGCCTTTGTGTGGGATGTTCAGTGCGAAGCAAGTTTTGCAGAATTGAAGAGGAGATTGACGTCGGCTCCGATTTTGACGTTACCTAATCTAGGAGAACCTTTTGTGGTATATTGTGATGCTTCTAAGATGGGTTTAGGAGGTGTGCTTATGCGTAATGATAAGGTAGTTGCTTATGCGTCAAGGAAGTTGAGGACTCATGATAAGAACTATCCTATGCATGATTTAGAGCTTGCTGCAGTTGTTTTTGTGTTGAAAATTTGGAGGCATTATCTTTATGGTTCTATATTTGAAGTGTTTAGTTACCATAAGAGCTTAAAGTATTTATTTGATCATAAGGAATTGAATATGATACAACTAAGATGGTTAGAGTTGTTAAAGGATTATGATTTCAGTTTGAATCATCATCCAGGAAAAGCGAATGTGGTAGCTAATGCATTGAGTCGAAAGACTTTACATATGTCGGAAATGATGGTTAAAGAGTTGGAATTAATTGAACAATTCAGGGATATGAGCTTAGTTTGCAAGGTGACACCACGGAGTGTTATGTTGGGGATTTTGAAGATTAATAATGAATTTCTAGACAGTATCAGAGAAGCTCAGAAGTTGGATGTAAAACTGGTAGATTCGATGGTTGGGATCGATCAGTCTGAGAATAGTGATTTTAAGTTAGATGTGCAATGTGTGTTGAGATTTCATAATCGGATTTGTATTCCTAATGATGCGGAGATGAAGAAAGTGATCCTTGAAGAGAGCCATAGAAGCAAGTTGAGTATTCATCCAAGAGCTACAAATATGTACCAGGATTTGAAGAATTTGTTTTGGTGGCCTGGGATGAAGAGTGATGTGGCTCGGTTTGTGTATGCATGTTTAACTTGTCAGAAGTTGAAAGTTGAACATCAGAAGCCTGCAGGGTTGATGCAACCATTAGAAGTTCTAGAATGGAAATGGGATAGCATTTCAATGGACTTTGTGACGGGGTTACCTAATAATTTAAGAGGACATGATTTGATTTGGGTGATTATTGATAGGCTTATGAATTCGGCTCATTTTATTCCTATTAACATCAGTTTCCAGTGT
This sequence comes from Vicia faba, assembly GCA_948472305.1. NCBI lineage: Eukaryota > Viridiplantae > Streptophyta > Magnoliopsida > Fabales > Fabaceae > Vicia > Vicia faba. The sequence goes on from OX451739.1 coordinate 1,209,608,114, forward strand.
CGAAGTTGGCTGAGATTTACACTAGTGTAATTGTGAAGCTGCATGGTGTTCCTTTGTGTATTGTTTCAGATAGATATCCGAGGTTTACTTCTGATTTTTAGAAGAGCTTGTAAGAATCGTTGGGTTCTAAGTTGAGGTTATGTTCGGCGTATCATCCTCAGACGGATGGTCATACTGAATGGACTATTCAATCGTTGGAAGATTTGTTGAGGGCATGTGTTCTCGAGCAGGGAGGTTCGTGGGCTACTTACCTTCCGTTGATAGAGTTCACTTATAATAAAAGTTACCATTCTAGTATTGGGATGGAACCTTTCGAAGCGTTTTATGCTCGGAGATGTAGAACTCCTTTATGTTGGCATGAATTTGGAGAAAGTGTAGTACTTGGACCTGAACTTGTTCGTGAGACTACCGAGAAGGTGAAGTTAATTCGAGAAAAGATGAAAGCTTCTCAAAGTAGAGAGAAGAGTTATCATGACAAGCGAAGGAAGGACCTAGAATTTCAAGCGGGTGACCATGTGTTTTTTAGAGTTACACCTGTGACTGGTGTTGGGCGAGCATTGAAGTCTAAGAAGCTCACTTCTCATTTTATTGGTCCATATCAGATTTTGGAAAGAGTTGGAAATGTTGCTTATAGAGTGGCTTTTCCGCTTAATCTTTCGAATTTGCATGATGTGTTTCATGTGTCACAACTCCGGAAGTATATTTCAGATCCATCTCATGTGATTCATATGGATGATGTGCAAGTACGAGATAATCTTACTGTTGATATGATACCTGTATGAATCGCGGATCATGAAATAAAGACTCTGAGAGGCAAGGAGATTGCTTTGGTGAAAGTAGTATGGTTAGGAACTGCTGGAGAAAGCATGACTTGGGAGTTGGAAAGCAAGATGCGGGACTCATATCCTGAGTTGTTTGAATGAGGTAAACTTTCGAGGACAAAAATATTCTAAGTGGGGGAGAGTTGTAACGCCCGTAATTTAATTAATTATTTATTTAATTAAATTATTATTTTTGGATTATTTGTGAAGTTGCAAGATGTTGAGAATTATTGGTATAAGTTGTTGGATTATTATTAATTAATTAATTAGTTGATTAAAAATAATTATATTGTTGGAATTAAAGGGAATATATGAAATAATGTTGGACTTATGTTATTGGTTAGAAGTAGTAAAGTGGGGGTGTAGGTTAGGCCCAAGAGAATTGTTATATAAGGAGAAGCTAACACAAGGATTTATTTTAGTTGGAGAATAAGGATTCTATATGCTGACCGATAGAGCTGCACGGACGAGGAGCAAGCTGCCCGGTGTCGAGAAAGAGAAAATCAAGGATTACGGCTGAAGCTTTGGTTGAGTGACCTTCAATCTAGGTAAGGGTCGGGTTCTGACCTAATAATAGGACTTATGATGCGTATTATGTGGGAATTGGCCATTTGTAAACATGATGTGCGTTGATGTTTCTGAATTGCTATTGAAGTTTCCCGTTTTATTCATGTTGTGGTCGTTGGGAAGAATATTGTATGACAGGTTAATGGAGATGTTACAGAGAGTTACCCGATTGTATGTTGTAGATGTATGGTGTATCTGTGTGACTGTCTGGTTAATCGATGGATAGGTTAGGATAGTTGATTTCTGGTTGTTAGGACGTTAGGTTATTCTGAGCGATTGGCAGGAAAAGTTGATAATTGTTGAAGTGGTCGTTATAGGGAGGTTCGGTGAGACTGTCTTGTATGTTGATGAATCTGTCGATAGTAATATAGTTACCCGTTGTAGTGTTATTCCGAGCGGTTGGTCGGATGTTAGGAATTATAGTGGTGTGTTCGTTAAGACGTTGTGTTGTGTATGTGATGTTGGCCAAACTAGTGGTTGAGGAGGATGTTGATGGTGTTAAGTACCGAGCCGCATATTAGGCTGCGAGGCGTGTCGGGGAGGGTATGTGTTGCATTGTCGAGCAATATTAGGTTGTAGGACATGTCGAGGAGCATAAGTTGGTCGTTACCTTGTTTTCCCTGTGCGTGTCGAGGATTGCGATTTAGTTGCCATGTTGTCCTAGTTGTTGTGCATGTCGAGGCCTATCCCTTTTGCCCGTACATGCTGTGTTTTGGTCGTTACTAGTGATGTGTGAAGTTATTGTTAAGTTGTTGTTTGATGATGTTACTGACTGAATCATTGATTAATGTTTATTTATGTTGAGTTATTGTGATGTTATGATTGCTGTTGTGGAATCTTGTTGATAATGCGAAGTTGCAGGGAATTTCAGATGATGGTGAATTACCTCTATTTATTGGAAATAACGATAATGTTGGCTTAGGCCTTTGCGGTGAATGATGATTGTTGTGAGTATGTGATAGTGCATTCATATACATTTGCATACTATGTGATGGCCTGAATTGGCAAACTGCGAAGGAGGCTTATGCCTTGTTGATGCCTCTATTAATTGACAATTATTAAGATGGGAGTTCTGCTCCGTTTTTAAGATGGGAGTTCTGCTGCAATGGCACCACATGCGTTCACATAGTATTGAGTCGCATTCTAAGTTGTATAATTGAGTTGTTGTGATGATGAATTAATTGTTGTATTTTGTTGATAGCCTGTTGTGATGGTTGTTGTTTATAAGTTGTGAAGTGGTGATTTTGCATGAACTGATTCTTGTGTAATATTTATCATACGTTCGAGTCAGCAATTTACCAGAGTGAAGGCAATTTACCTTCAGTAGTTCGAGTTGGTGTCTTTTCTCTGATACGTAACACTTGGGGGATGAATGCTAGTCGCTTTAGTATTTGTTATTTCAGTTGTTGAACTTTAAGTTGATTTTTGTTAAGTACTTGTTATTTTAGAAGTTGCTTCCATGTTGGATAAAGATGTTATTATGATTTCGATGCGTAGTTGTTCAAGTTGTTGACTTAAAAGATTAACTTATTTTGATGTTGGTTTATCCAAAGTTTCAAAGTGTTATGTATCCATGTTGAATGCAATGGTTTTTAAGTTGAATTTATGGCATCCTGATTCAGTTGTATAATTTTTATAACTCTGATTTACATTTATATTGTCGGGTAGAATTGGGGTGTTACACCTTCTCTGAGGATTATGAAAGAAGCAGGCTTAGGCGAAGATGAATGGATTCATAAAAGATTGGATCAATTGAATTTGATTGATGAAAATAGATTGGCTGCTGTTTGTCATGGTCAAATGTATCAAAAGCATATGATCCAGGAATTCGACAAAAAGATCAAACCTCGAGTGTACCAGGCTGGTGACTTGGTAATAAAGTGCATCATTCTACCAAAAGGTGATCCCAGGGGCAAATGGACTCCCACTTACGAAGGGTCGTTTGTTGTCAAGAAAGTATTCTCTGGAAGTGCTATGATGCTAACCACTATGGACGGTGAAGATTTCCCACACCCTGTGAATGCAGTCATAGTCAAAAAATACTACGCATAAAGAATGGCCCGCTAGGTTGACATACCTAGGATAAATAAGGGCATCCTGGCAAACCAAAAGGGTTCCGGCAAAAATTAGGGATATATACAAAAGATTTTACACCTGGAAATTCGAAAACCTGAAAGGGCGACTTGGGAAAAAATGGGTATCCTAGTGGACTGGAAACCCGAAAGAGCGGTCTAGGCAAAAGTTAAGGATAAAAAGCATACGACTATGTCCTGTTGGATCACTACAGTAACCTTTATCACCAAAATCAAAAGTTCAAACGGTACGAGATCAATTCAATCAACTTCTTTCGACGGTAAGGGATGATGTTCAAAGACATAGGGGCAATAGCGGAGTTGGAACCCAATGAGAACACTTCCACATGGCTATACAATTTTTGTTTTCACTTTGTATTCTTTTCATTTTTCGACGACTTCCTCTTACTAAGATTTCTGTCTCCCTGTACAAAAACGCTAGTTTTCAGGAAAATTATCAATACAAATATACTTTGAAGTGCAAACTTTTTGTTTTTTCTGTTTTGAGTGCAAAAACGTCCAATGACTAAAATTGAATGAACATATGCATATGAACATGATTAACTGTTAACAAATGTACGCACAAGAACAGTAATAAGCATTTACTCAAGGATTTAGGATATCCCCACAGAGTTACTTCAATAAAATTATCCCCACAAAGTGAATTCTTACATTCTCCATCCAGAGTGCCAATCAGTATATCTCCTAGAAATTCTCTTCCGAGTTTAGTTTTCCAAAGCTGAGAAAGAAACCATGCAAAAATTCTTCCTCAGATGAATACATTTCCCCAGTAAGGTCTTCAGAATACCTTCCTCGACGTGGTTTATTTCCCCAACAAACTACAATCTCCCCCACTTGAGTTTAATTCTCAACGGACAACACCCTTTGTCCCCAACAGAGTTGATACTATCACCAAAAAGTTGATGTGAAGCTTGGAACCCGACCAAATACCATTTAACTTCATATCCACCAGACGATCAGAAGTCTTATCATCTATTTTATCCCCAATTGGGGAATATGAGAATTAAATTCCCCAGTAGAGTAATGGATAACCAAGGTTCCTAAACTCTACTCCCCAAATAGAAATCAACACTCCCTGCAGAGTTTCCTCAAATAGAAAACAGAAATTCCCAGTGGAAATATTCTAAACAAGGTTGAAGAGATACATACTCTTCATCTCCAGCAGTAGTCCGAGATTTAGTTTCCCAAAAACTCCCCAGCAGTTGTCAAGGATTTATTTTCCCAGACAAAGATACACTTCAAATAACATTCCACATTCATACATCATGACATATGCATACAAAGTGCATATAGAACAATCTCATTTATTTTGAGAACATCGTTACACAATACATGCAACATGACATTGCATTACAACTAATTCTTTACCTTTTCAGGAAAGATCAGTCACCAGATGAATACCACCAGCAACAAACATTTTATCTGCTGGTTCAGTTTAAATCGACCAATGATTTATCCTGATTGCATTCTGGTAGACGTCTTCTCTGGTTTAGTTAAATCACTCCTAATATTTACACTGATTAGTTATCCAATTAAAGATTAGTCAAGACCTCTGCTGGTTCAGTTTAAATCAACCAATAATTTATCCTGATTCCGTTCTGGTAGACACTTTCTCTGGTTCAATTAAATCGCTCCGAAGATTTATACTAATTCGCTATCCAGTTAAAGATTATTCAAGACCATTTGTTGTACCCTAAAATTTTCCCTCTCCTTTCTCAAGACATTTCTCACAAGATCTCCAAAAGCTCAAGTTTGCACAAGTGTTGACTAGGTCAAACCATCTCCTAAACACTGATGCCTCAAATTAGGGTTTTGATTTTCAAAAGGATAATTGGAATTATAATGCCTAAAATTACCTTCATACATCATTATAGACCTCCAAGAATACTCATGTTAATTTTTAAGTCTTGAATCACAAATTTGTTCAGTCAATTGGCCAGATGAGTGAAAATTAAACTATATTGGGTAAAAAGTCAACTATAGTCAACCTACAGTCAAACTTCATGATTTTTGGCCAACATAAACATTTTAAAATCCTATTCATCATTTGGTCAAGTATTGATCACAATCCCTCAAGAAAAGCACTCAATTTACCAAAGGGGCAAAATGGTCAAAATTAGGGTTTTTATTGTAATTGACTGATCAATGACTTTTGACCTAATACATGATCCAATGGCTTGAAGAATAATCTTAAGGATTCAAATGCAACATGTTAACCTAATTTCATATTTCAAAACATTCCTCAAGATCAATGGATTGATAGTTGAAATTTGATCAACTGATAAAAAGTCAACTGATGCACAAAAAGTCAAACTTTGACTTTTTGGTCAAAATTCAATTTCAAAGATCACAATTCATCAAGATATTAAAAAAATAAAACTTGATCATCAAGAAATCAAGAAAGTCAACAGTCAATTTGAAAAGTCAAATTTTTCAATACTTAGAATTTTTCTAAGTGTTTTGACCTTGATAAATTCATAACTTCATGACATTTTTTCACCAAGATGCAAGATGATTCAAAGAAAACTTTCAACATTAAAGTTGTAGATCTTGATGATATCTAAAACTTTTCTTTACTTATCAAGTCTTATAAGTGCTTAGATTTTAAGTTATAAATTCATGAAGTCGTGCACTTTTTCTAAAAACACTTAGTTAAAATTTGACCTAGTTTAGGCAGATTTTTATCCTAACTTCTTGGCCAATTTTCACCAAGCTCCGAGATGATTTTGTCAAAATGGTCAACATAAAGGTTGTAGAGGATGTTTCAAGCTTTCCAAAATGTCAAACAACTTGAAGAGGTCATTCTTGAGCTAGAAGTTTCGAAGAAATGAAGATGGCCTCAGAAACTTGAATTATAGGTCATTTTCTTGATGAACACTTGAGCAAATCTCAAACCATGTTGCATAAGTCTTGCTTTGCAGTCTTCAAACTTACTAATAACTCAATAATTAAATGTTTACACAACTGTTGGAGCCATTATCCAAGTGTTTGAAGCTTTGTCCAAGTTGATTTTCCATTTTTGGCATAACGGTACCATTTCCATTTTGATAAAGCATTGATTTTGCAAAGGTCAACTCTCCTTGAGCTCCTAACTTGTTGTCTCTGCACACACACTTTGAAAATACTAGAAGAAACATGTTTAAAGTGATTCAACCACTCTACATTGTTGGTACAAAACATTTAAACTTGATTTTCTCATTTTTCTTCAAAATCAAGCAACCTAGCCATAACCCTACAACTCAAAAAACTATTGTGCAAAACATCTCTAACCTTTTACTTATAACTATACAAGTTATTTGCAAGCGAACACATGAGCTCAAGCACCCTCAGACCTCCCACACCTTCTGCAATCCATAATTGGACATAAACTTGGCATTTTTTTGTTTCAAACAGCTATCTCCATATCCACTCGTGTGTATTGAGTTTGAACCATCCATGCACACTCTGTACATCATATCAAAGTGATTCCATCACTTGTTTCAGGACTGTAATCACATTTCCATCATCCACCATTTTTGAAATGCAAGCTTGCAACTTGACTTAAGTAGGGAGTTTCAACCATCCTCAAGGCAAAGTAAGACTTACAACATATTCAGGTAGGTCTAGGCAAGCTAACCTGATCATCATCACACCTCAAAACTTGCTCAAAATCCATACATGAATCCAACTGTAAGAGGTAAGTTTTCAAACTTTAATATCTTGATAGAAACATCCTTTGTGCATACATTATGAAGCAAAAATGTAGATATCATTAGTCTAAATCTAACTGTGTCCATATTTTTCATTTTGATTGACTGATCATTGAGAATTTTGAGTTTGAACTTTCTGAAAAAATTAGGGTTCAGTTTAGGGCTAGCAAAATTAATCTTCATCTTTGATTTTTAGCTCACATAATTTATATGGTTGGGTTTGTGGTGAAAAACCAAGCATGTTTCATGTTTACACTTTTGCATTTGGTTGAGAAATGAGTGAGATACGGATTTCAAAAATCCATGTTCCAGCCACTGGCGCAAGGAATAAGATGAAGCAGGCCTCAAGACTTGTTTTATTTATATATTTATAGTTTAGTTTTAATAAACGGATGTATCACCACCCAGTGGTTAAAGCGCGCGCCTTTCACTTCAGAGACTTGGGTTCGAGCCCCAGTAGTACCCTTTTGTTGTTTTTTCTTCATATTTTCATTTCAGAATCAGGTACATGCCAAGCTAGCATGTGCATGGTACTCCTTCAATCAACACCCTATGATCTCATCATCGATCAATCCAGTGCATCTCACAAGGTGCCCCATGATGGACTTTCCACCATCACCACATTGGATCCTCCAGTAAGCGTTGGGCTCTCTGTTGTTAGGCCTGGCATGTTTGGTAATCTCTCACCCCTGTTTCACTTACACAGACCCTGGCCCATTTACTCTTTTTTATCATTTTTATTATTTGACATCTTTTAATCATTTTAATTTTAAATCATAAAATCCTAAAATCACAAAAATAATAGACTTAGGTTTTTATTTAATTAATATAATTTTCGACATAAAAATTAATTTATTTTAATCACCCTTTATTTTATTAATTAATTTGTAAATTAATTAGAAACTAGGGTTTTGATTATTTCTTTTTACACATTAAAAATATTATCCTAAAACAAAAATCCAAAAATATTATTTTCTAAAAAAACATTTAGAATTTTTATGATTTAGTTTATTTTCATAAATAAATTAAATTATCACACCTTTATTTTCATTTTTATTTTGTAAATAAAATAGAATTAGGGTTTAATTTCTAATTACTTTTCATTTCAAATTTCAAACATCTTTTCTCAAACAAAAACAAACAAAAACATTTCTCTTTCGAAATACTTAAAATCTTTTTAGGGTTTATCATATTACCTCTTTTCTTATCTTTTTACATTATTTACTTTTTTGCATTACTTTACATTTATGCAATTATTCATAAATTTGGAATAGTAATTTAGGGTTTATTGCTTTCATCCCCCATTCATAAACTTGTATCCCCATCCCCTAAAAGCGTTGTAATAGCGTAGGACCCTTAAATTCTGCAATTTACCGCTTTCCTATTATTGCTAGTAACTAGGGTTTGTATGGCAAGATAAAATCAATCTTAGGAAACCCTAATTCAAGATAAAATAATTGAATCAAACACACTTTGCACACTTGCACCTCTAGGGTAACCCATACTTGTTGCCTCAGATATAAATAGTCATGTCCCTCGAACATGGATTGTTTTAGCAAAAGACCCTCGATTATAAGATCATAGACCCTCAAATGACCCTTCAAAGTTTCCTTCGGTAAATGATCTTAGTCCCTTACGACAATTGCTAAAACATTCTACAAGTTGCCTTTTATGACTATACGATGACCCACGCCCGTCCCTTCACACCCAATGATATGGATTCTTACTAACTAATGGTGAGATAACACTATCTAAAGGAGGAGGAAAAGAACAAAGACTTCTTTTGAGTAGGTAGAATGCCCGTAGTTTCTTGCTCACAAACATTTCAAACAAAACATCTTTCAAACACACCAACACCTTCATGAAATATTTTCAAAGTCAACACTTTGTATACATTCTTATAGAGACGAGAATCATTACAAAGTTCTCCTAAACGAAAGCAATTTTCAAAAATACTTTCAAAACAAACACAAAAACATTTTACAAATAATTTCAAAGTGAGCTAGCAAGTAAGAGCCTGTAGATAACTACGGATGAAAAGGGTGCTAACACATTCCCTTTTCATAACCTACCCCCCGAACTCTAGAAAATATCTCAAAAGGTCTTTCCTATTCTTTTCACCCTTTCCTTTATTGGATAAAAGAAAAGTAAGTGACAACTCTTGCTATCCCAACAATTGTGATAAAACTCAAAACACCCAAGTCAGTTCTCCCACCGTATTACACTCAGTGTATTGCAGTTGGTCAAAAGAACTACAAAGTGTCGATCAAAGACAAGATGATGAGAGTCGTCAATGCAAATGGAAGGTTAATATTGGAGGCTCCCATATCTCAGAATAGGACTTTCAAGATTGAACTTAATATGATGGAGCACAAGTGCCTTTCGACTGCAACTAGCAGAGATGAATGGATATGGAACTATCAACTAGGTCATCTCAACTTCAGAGACATCAGATATTTGAAGAGAAGAAACATGGTTCAGGACTTTAAGAAATCGACATTCCAAATGAGGTATGTGAGGAATTTGTGCAGGCGAAGCAACACAAGAACATCTTTAGTAAGGATGCAGAAAGCAGGTCGAAGACTATTCTCGACGTCATATACTCTGATGTATGTAGACCAATTCAGGTGGATTTAATGGGAGTAACAAATACTTTGTTATATTCATAGATGATTTCATTCAAAAACTGTGGACTTACCTGATTAAGAAGAAAAGTGAAGTGATCGAGGTATTTTCCAAGTTTAAGTCTATGGTCGAAAGATAAAGTGGTCGAAAGCTCAAAGTTTTTAGAACTGACGGTGGTGGAGAGTATGTGTCGAAGGATTTCGACAAATCATGTGAACAGGAAGGTATTTGCATGAGGTGGTGTCACCCTACACTCCACAGCATAATGGAACTACATAAAGGAAGAATCAAACCATCATGAATATAGTGAGAAGTATGTTGAAAGGCAAGCATTTACCTAAAGAGTTTTTGGGTGAAGCTGTGTCGACTGCAACATACATATTGAACAGATGTCGAACAAACAATCTAGAAGGAATTACTCCAGAAGAATTTTCATCTGGTGTGAAGCCTAGCTTGAGTCATCTGAAGGTATTTAGATCTATTTCACATAGACATGTGCCAGATCAGTTGAGAAGAAAACTTGATGACAAGTCGAGTCAGATGATCCTAGTAGAATATCATTCGACGGGAGGTTACAAGTTATTCGACCTAGTGAACAAGCAATTTGTGATCAGCAGGGACGTGATCATAGATGAGCTTAAGGAATGGGATTGGATTAAAAATTTCAAGAAGGATTCATTGGGAATCTTATTCGAGGAACCAACAGTTGAAGTCAAAAGATAAGTTCGACAAGAGGAACCAGTATTTATATATCAACCAAGTACAAGCAGACCTCAAAGAATAAGACGTATGCCTGTAAGGTTGCAAGATTGTGCGATTACATCAGATGACGTGGTTGATAATGAATGTGAGATGGTACATTATGCTTTATATGCAGATGTCAAACCAGTCATTGCAGATGAAGCATTGAAAGATTTGAAATGGGTAAAAACAATGAATGAAGAAGTGAAGTCCATTGAAGATAACAACACTTAGTCACTTGTCGAATTGTCTCAAGACAAGAAGGCAATTGATGTCAAGTGGGTATACAAAGTGAATATGAATCCTAAAGGGGAAGTAACTAGACACAAAGCAAGTCTCATAGAAAAAGGATTTATCCAGAAAGAAGGAATAGACTTTGATGAAGTGTTTTCACTTGTTGCTAGAATTGAAACAATTAGGTTGGTTAATGGTCTAGCAGAAATAAACAGTTGGCACATATGTCAGATGGACGTGAAGTGTGCATTCTTGAGTGGACCCTTAGACGAAGAAGTTTATGTTAAACAACCAGTTGGGTTTGTGAAAACATGTCAAAGAGAGAAAGTTGTACAGGCTGCATAAAGCCCTATATGGATTGAAACAAGCTCCAAGAGCTTGGAATAAAAAGATATATAGCTTTCTAAAGGATAAGGAATTTGTGAAGTACAAAACTGAACATGGAGTATATGTAAGAAGAAGAAATAGTGAATTGCTTATACTATGTATCTATGTAGATGACTTGTTAATAACAGGTAGCTGCAAGAAGGAGATCGAAAACTTCAAAGATGATCTCAACAAGGAATTCAAAATGTCTAATCTGGGTGATATTTCATACTTCCTTGGCATCAAATTCTACAAGAGTATTAGAGGTTTAATGATGCATCAAAGAATATATGCAGGAGGAATGCTCAAGAAATTTGAGATAAAAGAATGTAAATCGACTTTGACACCTGCAGAACCAAGATTGTAACTATCAAAAGATGCAGATGAAGATAATGTCGACCCAACCCAATACACAAGACTTATTGGTTCATTAAGATACATTTTTCATATGAGGCCTGACTTAGCATACAATGTAGGTATGGTAAGTAGATCCATGCAGAAGCCAAAGATTTCACATCTAGCAGCAACGAAGAGGATACTAATGTATCTCAAAGGAACTCTCGACTATGGAATTTTGTTTCCTACTGCATATAAAGGAAAAGAATGTAAGTTAGTGGGGTACATTGATCCAAGTTGGTGTAGTGATGCTGAGGATCAAAATCCACAGCAAGATATGTGTTTATGTTAGGTGGTGCACCAGTTTCTTGGAGTTAGAGAAAGGAACCAATAGTGGCATTATCATCATGCGAAGCAGAGTACATAGATTCTTCTCTTTGTGCATGTCAATCAACTTGGTTGGTGAAATTGGTCAAAGAGATTACAGGTAAAGATCATGGAGCAATTACCATGAAGATCGATAGCATGTCAGCTATCAACCTGGCAAAGAATCTGATAGCTCATGGTCGAAGCAGGCACATCGAAATGAGGTTCCACTATCTTTGAGAGCAGGTAGCATAAGGGGAGATGAACTTGGAACACTGTAGAAATGAGAATTAGATTGCAGATATCATGACGAAGGGAATGCAGGTCGAAATATTGAGAAGACTAAGAGCCTTGATAAATATAGATAATTTAGAAACAAGGAATTATGTGGTGTATTAAATTGTAATTCCCGTGTGTAGAAACTATGTGTGTCGAAGGGTTAGAGGTTTTTGAAGTAGGTTGCTCAATGGAAACCATTGCCCAGTCGAAGAGCTTGTGTATCGAAGTAGGCTGCATACAGATTTGATTTAGATTTAGATTTAGATCTAAAATAGATAGATTTGATATAGTTCCAAAATAGGTTTTTTGGGCTTTCATATTTTTGGGCTTTGGCTTAAGGAGCAAGCTAACCTAAATATATAAAAGGAGTAACTCCTACTTTTTGTAATCAATTCGTTCATTCACAAAATTTGCAGTTGCAAGTGAATAATAAAATTTTACATAGTTTGTGGGCAGAGAGAAACTTTATAGAAAAATACTTTCTTTTTTTCCTTCATCTTTTATTTTTCATTGTCATTGTGTGATGATATCAATCTTGAGCATCAAGATTGATAGAAATTCATCATAGGTTTTGGTTGATTTCCAACATATCCTTGTCATGTGAATAACAATAAATTTTGGAAAATAATAGTAAGTTGAACATGTTTATGTGTATGAAATGTTGAAATGTTAAAATTTTTGCATGCATTAATATAATAACTTGAGCATGTTTATATGATATTTCCCTTTTCTCAATATATGATGTAGACATTGTTCTTACAATTAACTTGTGATTCTTTGTTTATGTTTTTCAACATTGAAAAATTTGGAAGAATATGAGGAGATAAAAGACATTATTTAGTTGAGTCTTGAAGTGAAATTTTAATTCTTGATTTTGAATGTTTGTAGGGAAGTGTGATACGGTGGGAGAGAACTGATTGTTTTTGGAATGCTGGTTCACGTTTTGCGTTTGTTTTCGCAAAATGTCGGGGTAAGCAAGAGTCGCCATCGACTTTTATTTTATCCAACAAGGAAAGGAAAAAAGCACAGAAAAATTCCTTTTTCGAGATATTTCTCGGGCCTGGGGGGTAGATTATAGAAAGGGAAGGTGTTAGCACCCTTTCTATCCGTGGTTATCCACGGGCTCTTAGGTACTTGCTCAAAGTGTTTTCAAAATTTTGCTTTTCTTTATGTTTGTGGGTTTGAAAGAGTTTTTGTTTGAAAGGTGTAAGTGTGAAAAGTTTGTTTTGTTTTGGAAAGAACAAGTACTTAAGAACCATCTACCTACTCGAAAAAGGAATCGTTCTATACTATCTTCCTTTAGACAATGCTATCCCACTATTGATGAGTAGGTAGCACCTTCATTGGAGTTTTAAGGGTCAATTCGATTAAGGGACGTGCGGTCACTAAAGCAATGTTAGGACGCCTTAGCGGTAACCCTAATGTCTTAGATCATTTTTCCGAGGCAACTGTTTCGAGGCAACTATGATCTTTGGACAAGAGGGCGACCTCTAAAACTTCCTATACTCAATGACCACGTTCGAAGGCAAACAAGTGAGGTGTACCCTAGGAGTGCGCATGTGCGAGTGTGTTATTTTCAGTTAATTTGTCTTTGTACATGTCAATGGTTATCTATGTTGATTTTAGGTTAAACATTCGATCTTGTCATGCATTCCCTATTACCAAACATCTAACAGTTTATAAGTTGCGGAAATTAAACTAACTATTACAAGGCATCGGGTATTTACATCGCCAAAAGCAACCCTTGAAATTAAAATGCGGAAAATAAATAAAGCGATAAAAAATGTCCTAATTATCTATTACATTTCGGGAAACAGATACAATATTGAATGAAAATGGATCGCGTGCGGAAAATTAAATCGGACGCATTTTAGGGTTTTAACCCTTTGTTATTCAAGAAAATATTTTTTTGTTATTTTGAATTTATGGAAGAAATTAAATTAAGTTAATTATTAAATTGATAAACAAATTAATTAATTAATAAAAATGATATTTTTTGGATTTTTGATATTAAAGGAAAGAAAAATAAAATTAATCAAAGTTAATAAAACCTAATTGTCTAAATTAATTTTATTTATTGCAAAATATATTAAAAGTTATTCCTAATTAAAACTAGATTAATTCAATTAATATTTATTAACAAAAATAAAATACTGAAAATTAATTTAAATAGGAAAATATTTTTTGGTTTTTAATTTTATTAAGAAAAAAGTTTGGTTGGTTAGTTAAATAATAAAAATAGTAACAATAATCAATTAAAAGAAAAAAATGAAAATAGAGAGAGAGTTAGGGTTTGGGCCTGATCAGGGGGTGAGAATGGAAATTTCCAAGGCCCATTTGTGCAAGCCTGTGTTGACTTTCCTGATTCCACATGGCACGTTGACTAGGCAGTAGGGTGGACATCACATCTGGACCACTAGATCTGGCCTGGGGCCATCTGGCAAGTGATTGGATGAGGGTGTATGATGGACCATGCGTTTGGAATTGCACTGAATCACCTGGAGAAAAATAATACAAAGCATATAGGGGACCTGGGATTCGAACCCAGGTCCTGTGAGTCATTGCACAATGCTTCCACCACTCAACCAACGCGCTTTAGTTGTTAACATAATGGACAATAATTATAATATGGGAAAAACAATTAATATGCCAGAAATAAAAAAAGAAAACGCGCCAAGTTTGAATCAGCCAACCAGGGGGAGACGCGTCATCGTCTTCTTCGTTCATCCATGGATATTTACCTGCGGATTTATGTCTGCAGCTAAATTCGCATGTGCGTCCTAAAATCAATTCTAGGCCATGGAAATTGATTCCAAGACCATGGTCATGCTCGTCTTTCTCCCCTGGTTACATTCATGTCCATCAATGGCTCCAATTTTGCCTGAAAAAGAAACGCCCAAAAAAACAATCCACGAACCCTAGAATCGGCTAGGAGGTTACAGGCCATATTAATGCAATCAAATAATGCAGGAAGCTTGTAAATTGAACAAGCATCATGAATATGCCAATAATTTGTCAAAAAAATGCAAGAATATGAGGTTACGATTTCGAATACAGGGTGGCATTTAGAGATACTTACAGCGTGATTGAGAGGGTGTGAGAGCTTGCTTTTGATTGCAGGAGGTTCAGTGGATACCCAACAATGGATTGGTGTTGAGATTTGCCCTTGAAAACACCTCTAAGAAGGATTTCAGTTTCACACTTTTTGGCAATTTTTCAAGTTTTTCTTTTGATGATTCTGCAGCCTCTAACCCTTGAATTTGTGTCCTCTTACTTGTATATGTATGTTGCATTGTATTAGGTCAACAATTTGGTCTTGAATCTTTGTACATCAATGCTTGGAGATTTGATTTGATCCTCCATTGATAACCTTCCAATTTTGTCCAAAACCCAATCTTTTTGCACATGGAATGGCTGATACGAATTTGATCCACTTTATGATGATGATTCAATCCTGAAATAGCCAAAAAGAGATCAAATAATCAAGGTTTGGATTTTATTTGATTTAAATTGATTAAAATGAAATAATTCATTAAAAAATCAAATTAAATAATAAAATTGATAAATGGTCATAAGGCTTAAGCTAGGACACGTGTGTAGTGTGACAAGATCAAACAAAGTGGAAAAGAATGGGCCCATTTGACAATTTTTGAAGTTTTGGGGATAGTTGACTTTTGGCAATTTTGCAAAAATGCCCAACTTCAACAATGCATAACTTCTTCAATTTTGAACTTTTGGAAGTGTTTTTGGACTTTTTAGAAAGCTTGAGATGTCCTTTAACCAACCCTTTTTGTCTCATATCATTTTGATATTCCATGTTCAAGTTATAATCTTTGGAAAAAAAGGTGTTTTTGTTGACTTTCAAAAATGACCTATAATGTCCAATTTTGTAACTTTTTGTGAGTGCATTTCTTGATCTTGGGGTGTGAAGATGGATTGTATAAAATTGCATCCTCATCAAACTTAGATTTGGATGGGTCATTTATCATAAAGTATGAGAAAGTTATGCTTGGTCAAAGTTGAGTTGAAATTTCCTACAAAACCCTAATTTAGCAACTTTTGAGTCTTGATGAATTTTGAGCAATCCTTGATGAATCATGATCAGCCCTTGATCAAATGATGAAATATCCTTCAAAATGAGAATGGTGGCAAAAACTCTTGAAGTTTGACTATTTGTAGGTCACAGTTGACTTTTGCCCTAGCACAGTCGATTTTTGGATTCTTTGAGCAATTGACTGAGCAAACTTCCTCTACAAGGCTTGAAATTTGACATGGATGAACTTGAGAAAATATTAGGACATTAGGGAGCATTTGAGGTCATTTGGAATCAATGATATTGATGCAACACAAAACCCTAATTTGGAGGTTGATTTCCTTAGGAGATGACTTGATTGTCCAACTCTTGAGCAATCTTGAGCCATTTGGAGATTCTTCTTGCAATGTCTTGAGAAATATGAGAGGGAAAATTTTGGGGTGAAACAGCTGCCCCTGTTCAATTTTCTTAAACCTGAGGATATAGATTGGCTTTCGGGCCTTTCGTGATCCGAAGGTGGAAGATGATTGAACACTAAAGTTCCCAGAAATTTGCACTCGCATGAAGTGGAATCAGCATGGCGATGTCGGGAATGGGCTTACAGATGCCATTTGGAGACTGTTGATAGGTGGTCTGAACTTCGGATGGAATACGAATCAGGGAGATCTTATCGTCGATCTGTCTGAACCAGAGAAGGTCTTGGAATAACTCCAACTGGAATACGAATCAGGGAGATCTTCGCAGCGATCTGACTGAACCGGGGGAGGTCTTGGATTAACTTTGACTGGATCGGCATCAGAAAAATCTTTGAATCGATTTAACTGGACCGGAAGAAAGTCTTGGAATAACTTCAACTGGAATACGAATCAGGGAGATCTTCACGGCGTTCTGACTGAACCAGAGGAGGTCTTGGATTAACTTTGACTAGATCGACATCAAAAAAATCTTCGAATCGATTTAACTGGAACAGACGAAAGTCTTGGAATAACTTCAACTGGAATACGAATCAAGGAGATCTTCGCGGCGATCTGACTGAACCAGATGAGGTCTTGGATTAACTTTGACTGGATCGGCATTAGAAAAAATCTTCGAATCGATTTAACTGGACCAGATGAAAGTCTTGGAATAACTTCAACTGGAATACGAATCAGAGAGATCTTATCGGCGATCTGACTGAACCAGAGGAGGTCTTGGATTAACTTTGACTGGATCGGCATCAGAAAAATCTTCGAATCAATTTAACTGGACCAGACAAAAGTCTTGGAATAACATCAACTGGAATACAAATCAGGGAGATCTTATCGGCGATCTGACTAAACCAGAGGAGGTCTTGGATTAACTTTGACTGGATCGGCATCAGAAAAATCTTCGAATCGATTTAACTGGACCAGACAAAAGTCTTGGAATAACTTCAACTGGAATACGAATCAGGGAGATCTTATCGGCGATCTGACTGAACCAGAGGAGGTCTTGGATTAACTTTGACTGGATCGGCATAAAAAAAATCTTCGAATCGATTTAACTGGACCAGACAAAGGTCTTGGAATAACTTCAATTGGAATATGAATCAGGGAGATCTTCGCATCAATCTGACTGAACCAGAGCAGGTCTTGGATTAACTTTGACTGGATCGGCATCAGAAAAATCTTCGAATCGATTTAACTGGACCAGACAAAAATCTTGGAATAACTTCAACTGGAATACGAATCAGGGAGATCTTATCGGCGATCTGACTGAACCAGAGGAGGTCTTGGATTAACTTTGACTGGATCGGCATCAGAAAAATCTTCGAATCCATTTAACTGGACCAGACAAAAGTCTTGGAATATCTTCAACTGGAATACGAATCAGGGAGATCTTATCGTCGATCTAACTGAACCAGAGAAGGTCTTCGACATAGCTGAGAATTTAATTGCATCTTTCCTGAAAGGTAAAGGTCAGTCATATGCAATGCATGATATGGATCAAGCAATGATGTTCTCAAAATAAGTGAGATTGTGTTATATGATGCGTATATGAATGTATCATGATGTATGGAAATATAATGTTTCTAGCTGGGGAAAATAAATCCCGGATAGCTGCTGGAGAATAGAGTTGAGTTCTTTGTTTCCGCTGGGGATGATGAACGAAGGTGATTGCGAGAATAAACCTGCAGGAGAGTATAACTCCATTGGGGGAATAAACTGATGAGGAGATTACTCTGTGGGGAAAAGATGCTCTACTGAGGATTCCACTGATAAATTCTGTCGGGATGAATTACCGTTGCTGGTGATATTGAATCCTGTTGGGGGATTGAATTCCTGTTTGTGAAAGGAAAGGACTCCACTAGGGATGATATTTCAGTTGCGACTCACTGGGGATAAACCTTTAGACTCTCATGGGGATAATCCTCTAAGTTCTGCTGGGAATGATCCTTTGAACTCGGCTGGGGAGATTTGTATTCCGCTGGGGATAGACTTCCAGAGTCTACTGGGGATGATGCTTCAACTCCACTGGGGAAGCTTTTTCAGACTGCGCTGGGAAAATTTTAACTCCACTGGGGATATCTTGTATTATGCCGGGGAACATTCTTATACTCCGTAGGGGAATATTAAGACTGCCGGGGATATTAAGCCTTTTAAGTATTGATGGTAGATAAACTCTGCTTGGGGAAAGCATTGCTGATTCGTTCATAGTTGCAAGTCCCAGCTGGGAGAGCTACCATTACTGTCTTGCTCTGCAGGGAGTGAAGGTATCTTAGTCATATTCTTCAGCTGAATCTACCTTTGTACTTGGTGGACAAAGCAACTACACAGCTTGGACAATTTTGTTGCCCCTGTTTCCGATATTACCAGTAATTCGTCTTTTGTTTCGCATGTAAATATTTATGAGCAGCAATTAATGTCAAATGCATATATCAAAAATGAACATTGGAAGTTCTTTGCAAAATAAAACAGATAAAGGGAAAACAGTTTGAAATTTGTCTGAAAATGAATTTGTATTGATTTTAAAGTTTGGCCTGTAAATAGGCGTTTTTGTACAAGAGGCTGACGTCCTAGTAAGAGAACGCCGCCAGACAAAATAGAGTTTATAAAATTTGTGAAAAACTAAATAAAACAGCTATGTGAACAACCCCACTGGGTTCCAACTCTGTTATTGCCTTTATGTCCTCGAGCATCTCATCACTTTGCTAATTGGTTGAAGGTAGATCAGATTGATTAGTGCCGTCTAAGCTTAATGGTTGATACCGAAGTCTGGATGCAAGGTGATCCAATGAGACATAGTGTTACACTTTGATCCCTAATTTTTTCCTGGACCGCCCTTTCGGGTTTTCAGTCCACCGGGATACCCTTTTTTGCCCAAGCCGCCTCTTCAGGTTTTCGACTTGCCGGGTGTACAGCTTTTTTTCGTTTTCATCCCTTATTTTTGCCCGAACCCTTTTGGTTCGCCGGGAAGCCCTTATTTTTGCCTAGGCCAGTCAACCTAGTGGGTCTTTGATTATGCGTAGTATCTTTTCACTATGTCTGCATTGACGGGGTGAGAAAGGTCGTCACCATCCATGGTGGTTAGAATCATAGCTCCTCATGAGAAAATGTTCTTAACCACAAATGGCCCTTCGTAAGTAGGGGTCCATTTTCCCCTGGGATCACCTTGAGGTAAGATAATGCGCTTGATTACCAGATCCCCAACTTGATACTCTTGTCGTCTGACTTTCTTGTTGAATGCCTTGATCATCCGTTTTTGGTACGTCTGACTATAACAAACAGCAATAAGTCTCTTTTCGTCGATTAAATTCACCTGATCAAGCTGAGTCTGGATCCAGTCATCTTCGCTCAAACCTGCATACTTCATGATTCGGAGAGAGGGTATCTGAACTTCAATGGGCAGGACTGCCTCCATGCCATATACCAAGGAATAGGGTGTTGCCCCTGTTGACGTTCGCGCTGAGGTACGGTACCCATGAAGAGCGAATGGTAACATCTCATGCCAATCTTTGTATGTAACTGTCATCTTCTGCACGATCTTCTTAATATTCTTATTAGCCACTTCGACAGCCCCATTCATCTTTGGCCGGTAGGGAGAAGAGTTGTGATGCTGAATCTTGAATTGCTCGCAGAGCTCGGTGATCATCTTGTTGTTGAGATTTGTACCATTGTCCGTAATGATCCTCTCTGGTACAACGTATCGACAGATCAGATTATGCTGAATAAACCGTGCCACGACGTTCTTGGTTACAGTAGCAAAGGAAGTTGTTTCAACCCACTTTGTAAAGTAATCAATTGCTACCAAGATGAAACGATGCCCATTGGACGTTGTAGGTCTGATCTCGCCGATTGTGATCGGTGGATCTGGAACTGACTGTTTAAAGCTGGTTCGCGAAATGTCGCGGAAGCAAGAGTCACCACCGTCTTTTATTTTCTCCAAATGGAAAGGACAAAAGCACAGAAAAATTCCTTATTGAGATTGCTCTCGGTTCGAGAGGTAGGCTATAGAAAGGGAAGGTGTTAGCACCCTTTCTATCCATGGTTATCCATGGGCTCTTAGATACTTGCTCACTTGTGTTTTCAAAAATGGTTTGTTTGCTTTTCAACTGTGGGTTTTAAAAAAGTTTCTTTGAAAATTCCAGTTCGACTCTTGTATCGGTCCTCAAGAGTGTTTGAAAAATTGCTTTCGAAAGCTTTTGAAAATGTGTTGGTGTGAAAAGTATTTTTGAATTTTGTTTTGGAATTAGAGCAAGTATCTAGAGTCGTCTACCTACCCTGAGGAATTCGTCTGTGTAAATGTCCTTAAAAGTAGTGCCATCCCACCATTGAGAGGTAGGTAGCACCATCGTTGGAGGTGTTCGGGTCAATTCGAGGTTCGGGACATGGTGATCACCAGAGCAATAAGAAGATACCTTAGAAGCTACCCTCATGCCAGGTTCCCGGATCATGAGGACTTACTAAGACATCCTCTACTCGACGATCACCTTTCGAGGGGCAAGGCAACAGTGAGGCGTACCCTAGAGGTGGTGTGTGATTCGTGTGTCAGATTCAGTTATTTTGTCTTGTCATGTCAAAGGTGATCTACGCGTTTGTTTTTATTTTTGTCCATTCATTCTTGCATGCATTTATTTAACAGTTAAAAAGAAGTGCGGAATTTAAAAGTTCTAAGCTATTACAAAGGCGCGGGTCCACATCGCCAAAATTTCCAGGACCCGATTTGACAGAAAGTAAATAATTAAAGGAAAGTGCGAAAGATTAAAATGTCCGAGTTTACAAGGCTTTGGGAGAGGTACATAAATATTAAAAGGAAAAGGAATAATTATGCGAATTGAATTAAATATTAGAAACGAGGGCGTTGGACCCTTTTTAACGAAATTAAATTAAATTGTTAAATTAATTAAATTTAAAAAAAAGAAATTATTTTTGAGATTTTTGCATTTATGGTTTTAATGAGAAAGGTTAATTGAAATTAAAATGTTAACCCTAATTCTAATTGTTTTTTTTTTAGTCTATTAAGAAAGTATTAAAGTTAAACCTAAATTAACCTAATTAATTACATGGTAATTTAATTACAAAAATAAATAATATTTAATTATTAATAATGGTAAAAAAGGGAATAAAAGTAATTAAAATAATTAAACCTAATTTTCTACAAAATTTTGAGTTAATTAAGAAAATGTTTGAATTAAACCTAATTTAATAGCTAAAATTAATGAACAATATTTATTTACAAAAAATATATTAATTAAATAAAAATACTTATTTTTGTCTTTTTCTGATTTTATATTGTTTTTATGTTTTTTTATGAAATTATTAAATTAAAGAAATTAATTAAAAAGGAAAATAATTGAATCAAATAAAAAAAATAATGAAAAGAATATTGCAAACCTAGGGGGTCTGTCCCCAAATTGAGAGGTATATTGTAGCAATTCTGGCCCACCTATATCAAGCCTTCTTTGACCTTTTTAGGACGCGTGTAGGTGCGTTGACTCAGGTTTACCATGTTCTTCAGGTCATGGCCTTCTGATCGTCTCCATTGGCCAAGTGGCAAGCTAGATTTGAGAGATGCATGGTGGTCTTCAATACTGAAACTGCACAGAAGTATTAATGGAAAAAAATTATGGAAAGGAGTGGGGACCTGGGATCGAACCCAGGTCCTGTTGGTTATCAATGTATATGCCTGCCAATCGTGCCACTTTACTTCTTTGTATATTAAATAACAAACAATGAATATAAAATAAACCAAAGCGTTAGTGACTTTTTCGCGCGAAATTTTGAATCAACCAATTACTGATGGCCACCTAATCATCTTCTTCATCGTTGTGTTTCTTTCCTGAAAATAAAAAGGGTTAGCGGGGGTTTTAAACCCCCCCAAAACAAGCTTGTTTTCAAAATAGCGAATAGGCCATATGGCCTCATAAATTAGGCGCGAGGGTTCCATTGTTTTCGTCCAAACACACTGAATCCATTCATGGCATTATGATGTTCTAATTTTATAGCTTTTAGAAACGCCCAATTTGGACCTCAAAGAACCCTAACCTGTATCAATGGTGGAATCGCATATAGCTCACAAAAACTCAATTGAATTATGTAGTTAGCTTCAGAATTAGTCAAGGAATATAAATCAAACATCAAAAATTCTTAAAGATGCATGAATCGAGATGCAAGAATGTAAAAAAATTTCTGTACAGGTCACCATCGTCCTCACGTTTCTTGGTGTTAGGACGAATGGTTTTGATTTGAAAACCTTCCTTGAAGCCTCAGGAAGGTGATGGAACAAGTCTCTTTGCTTGAATCGACCTGTAACCTAGCTTTCAGTTTCCAATTTTTTTGGCAAAAACTCAAGTTTCTCTATGCTTTTCTGGCGCAGCTGGGAGTCTATGAGGAGTAGGGTTTGCATCCATATATACCTGTGAATGATTAGGGTTGAGAAAATTGATCAAAGAATCCTTGAATTGATTATAGGATATTTGATTTTCCATGCATTAGTTTTCAAATCTTTTCATGCATATTTGCTACCAAATCATGACAAATCATATTGATTCTTTCCAAATCTAACTATGCACGAAATATTGAGTATATATCATGCATAAAAAGATTTAAAAACCTAGGTTTAGTATTTTTCATATATTTTAATTAATTAAATGAATTTCTAGCATTTAAAAATTCAAATAAATAAAATAAAAATGATAAAAAACTTCCCTTTGGGCCAAATGGTCGTGCACATGTTTTGGATGATGGATTGTGGAAGAAAAGGAGGCCCATTAGCATTTTTAGGTCATTTGAATCAATGTTGACTTTTCAAAATATCCAAAAATTTCCCAACTTCCACAAGGCATATCTTGCTCAATTTTTAGGCTTTGCTCATGTTCTTGGACATTTTGAAAAGGTCTTTGAGTCCTATAACCAATGCCTTTGATCCCATGTCATTTTGATTTACCAATCTCAAGTTATGGCCTTTGACTTAAAGTCCCTTTTTGTTGACTTTTGAAAATGACCTATAATGTTGAAATTGATAACTTTTTGTGAGAGCATTTCTTGGATTTGAAGTGTGAAGAGTAGTTTTAGGAAATGTCTTTCTCTTTAAAATGAGCTTTGGATGGAATTTTTCTGATAATCCATGTGGAAGTTATGCCCTGGTCAAGTTACAGTTGACTTTTTCAACTGTCCAAATATGGAAACTTTTGCATCTTGATGATTTTTGAGCCAAGCTTTGAGAATCATGATCAAGCATTGATCAAATGATGTTTGTGGCTTCAAAATGAGATGTTGACCAAAAATTTGAACTTTTGACTGTCAAATGACCATTTTGCCCCTACAGTTGACTGTAGTGCAATTAGGGTTTTTGACT
This sequence comes from Vicia faba, assembly GCA_948472305.1. Lineage (NCBI taxonomy): Eukaryota > Viridiplantae > Streptophyta > Magnoliopsida > Fabales > Fabaceae > Vicia > Vicia faba. The sequence continues at coordinate 1,209,632,079 of OX451739.1, forward strand.
GTGCAATTTTGTGCTGTAAGTCTTGAAACTTGGTATGAGGATGCCTGACCATATTTGTAGGCATGTGGGACTTGAGTGGACCCTTGGAAACTTCATTTTCTTTGTCAGAACCAAAACCCTAGTTTTTGACTGTTAGGAGGCCCTTGAACTGTGCAACCCTTGGGGAGATTTTGAAGCATGCTTTGGCAAATCTTGAAGAATATGGGAGGGCAAATTTTGGGGTACAACAGTTGCCCCTGTTCAATCTTCTTATAACTGAGGATGCAGATTGGCTGACGTGCCTTTCGTAATCCGAAGGTGGAAGATGATTGAACACTAGAGTGCCCAGAAATTTGTGCTCACATAGTAGTGTGATGTGCGGAATGGGCTTATAGATGCCATTTGGAGATTGATGGATAGGATGATGGGCTTATAGATGCCATGCTAAGAGATGGTGGAGGGTGGATGGGCTTATAGATGCCATCTGGATGTTGATTGTGTAAGAGATTCCTTAGCGAGAACTTGCGTACCTGCAAAAGAAACATGATTACCTGATCTGTTACAGGAGCTGGTCTTCAAACTCTTTGTGTAGATGTGTCCTGACTGGTTACAGGAGCTGGATCTGGATCTTCAAAAGGTGATGAATGAACCAGGGGTGGTTACTACCTCAACAGGAACGGTGAGAGAACCTTGGATGACTTCAACCTCAACAGTAACGCTGAGAGAATCTGGGGATGATTACTACCTCCGCAGTATCGGGGAGAGAACCACAGGCGACTACAACCTCAACAGCAATCATTGAGAGAATCTTGGATGACTTCAACTTCAACAGTAACGCTGAGCGAATCTTGGGATGATTACTACCTCCGCAGTATCGGGGAGAGAACCAAAGGCGACTACAACCTCAATAGCAATCATTGAGAGAATCTTAGATAACTTCTACTGAGTCTTTATCAGGAAAATCTGTTTGGGGTCGATTTAGCTGGACTAGAGAAGGCCTTGGACTGGATAAGAAACAGAAAATCTTAGGGTCGATTAACTGAACCGGTCTAGGTCTTGAAATGTCTTCAACTGGATAAGAAACAGGGAGATCTTAGGGTCGATCTGACTGAACCAGAGAAGGCCTTGGACTGGATAAGAAACAGAAAATCTTAGGGTCGATTAACTGAACCGGTCTAGGTTTTGAAATCTTCAACTGGATAAGAAACAGGGAGATCTTAGGGTCGATCTGACTGAACCAGAGAAGGCCTTTGACTGGATAAGAAACAGAAAATCTTAGGGTCGATTAACTGAACCGGTCTAGGTCTTGAAATGTCTTCAACTGGATAAGAAACAGGGAGATCTTAGGGTCGATCTGACTGAACCAGAGAAGGCCTTGGACTGGATAAGAAACAGAAAATCTTAGGGTCGATTAACTGAACCGGTCTAGGTCTTGAAATGTCTTCAACTGGATAAGAATCAGGGAGATCTTAGGGTCGATCTGACTGAACCAGAGAAGGCTTGAAATATTGCTTGAGAACTTAACTAGATCTTTCCTGAAAGGTAAAGGTCAGTCATATGCAATGCATGATATGGATCAAGCAATGATGTTCTCAACATAAATGAGATTTGTAAGATATGATGCGTATATGCATGCTATAATGTATGAAAATGTGATGTTTATGAATGTATCTTTGTTGTCTAGGAAAATAAATCCTTGACGTGTGCCGGGAAGTCACTCCTGGGCTGATGTTGAAGAATAGATCTTAGCTTCCGCTGGGGATGATAGTTGCAAGAATACCGGTAGGAGAAGCTAACTCCGTTGGGGGATAAACTTGGCGAATGGATTACTCTGCGGGGAGAAAAGTACTCTAAAGATCTTGCTGGGAAACAATACTTTGTGGGGAGAGAGGTACTTTGTTGAGATATTGATGGTAACTTTACTGGGGATACCATTGTTGTGTTGGAAGTGTTGATAGACTTCACTGGGGATAAGAAGACTTCTTCGAGAACAATCTTTCCGTGGCTTTTGGCTGAGGATAACCCAGTTATATCCTGGTAAGGAAATAACTCTTTGAATAAAACCGGGAGACGCGTTCGTGCTCTGCGAGGGTAAGCTTCCAGAATCTACTGGGGATAAGCTTACGACTTGGGGAGACGGATTCCAACTTTCCTGGGGAACTAGATTGGACTCTCCTGGGGAAGTTTTGAACTGTATCGAGGAAGTGGCTCCATTGAATGTTTGATATACCACCGGGGAACAATCTTTAAGTCAAGACTGTCGGGGATGCTTGTTAAGAATGTATATATGCTGCTAGGGAATGTTGAGATCTGCTGGAGGATACTCAACTTCCTTGAGGTTTGATAATATAGCTTTGCTTGAGGAGAGTATACTGTCTTGCTAACTTACTCTCTGGGGAATTAGGATATCTGGTTGTATTCTTTAGCTGAACCCACCTTGGTACCTTGGAGGACAGAACAATTAGATTGCTTAGACAACTCTTTATTGCCCCTGTTTCTAATGTTACCTGTAATTAATCCTTTGTTTCGTATGCAAATATTCATGAGTTAGCAATTTATTGTCAATGCATATATCACAAATTGAACCTTGGACGTTCTTCGCGAAACAAAACAGAAAAAGGAAAAACAATTGGCAATTTTAACTGAAAAGTATATTTGTATTGATTTTTGAATGGCCTGAAAATAGGCGTTTTATGTACAAGAGGTTGACGTCCTAGTAAGAGAACGCCGCTGAACAAAAGAGTTTATACAAATTTTGTACAAGAGAAAATACAACAGCTGTGTGAAATGAATGATCCCACTGGGTTTTAACTCTGCTATTGCCTTTATATCTCCGAGAGTCTCATCACTTGATGACCTTGGTTGAAGATGAAGCTGACTGATCGACGCCGTCTGGACTTGATGTAGATACCGGATTCTGGATGTAAAGTGATCCAATGAGACATAGTATTACGCTTTATCCCTAACTTTTGCCTGGACCGCCCTTTCGGGTTTTCAGTCCACCAGGATACCCATTTTTGCCCAAGTCGCCTTTTCAGGTTTTCGACTTGCCGGGTTTACAGATTTTTTTCATTTCATCCCTTCATTTTGCCCGAACCTTTTTGGTTCGCCGGGAAGCCCTGATTTTTGCCTAGGCATGTCAGCCTAGCGGGTCTTTATTCATGCGTAGTATCTTTTTACTATGTCTGCATTGGCGGGGTGAGGAAGGTCGTCACCATCCATGTTGGTTAGAATCATGGCTCCTCCTGAGAACACATGTTTAACCACAAATGGCCCTTCGTACGTAGGGGTCCATTTGCCCCTTGGATCACTCTGAGGTAGGATGATTCGCTTGATTACCAGATCCCCAACTTGATATTCTTGTGGTCTGACCTTTTTGTTAAATGCCCTGATCATCCGTTTCTGATACGTCTGACCATGACAGATAGCAACAAGTCTCTTTTCATCAATAAGGTTTAGCTGATCAAGTCGTGTCTGGATCCAATCATCTTCGTTCAGATTTGCATCCTTCATTATCCGGAGAGAGGGTATTTGCACTTCGATCGGTAAGACTGCCTCCATACCATAAACCAAGGAGAAAGGAGTTGCCCCGGTTGACGTCCTAGCTGAGGTACGGTACCCGTGTAGAGCGAACGGTAACATCTCATGCCAATCCTTATAAGTCACTGTCATCTTCTGCACTATTTTCTTGATATTCTTATTTGCTTCTTCTACAGCCCCATTCATCTTCGGTCTGTAAGGAGAAGAATTGTGGTGCTGTATTTTAAACTGCTCGCAGAGCTCAGTGATCATTTTGTTATTGAGATTGGTACCGTTGTCTGTAATAATACTTTCTGGGACGCCGTATCGACAGATCAGGTTATGCCGAATAAACCGTGCTACAACAGTCTTGGTTACCGTGGCGTAGGAAGCTGCTTCAACCCACTTCGTAAAATAGTCAATCGCTACCAGGATGAAGCGATGTCCGTTAGATGCCGTAGGTTTAATCTCACCGATCATGTCTATGCCCCACATTGCGAATGGCCAAGGCGCAGTCAGAACATTCAAAGGAACTGGAGGAACATGCACCTTGTCTGCATAAATCTGGCATTTGTGGCAGGTCCGGAAATGTTGGTAACAGTCAGCTTCCATGGTGGACCAGAAATACCCTGCCCGAAGGATTTTCTTCGCCATAGTGTGTCCACTGGAATGTGTACCAAAGGTCCCTTCATGTAGCTCTTCCATGATCCTTTCTGCTTCAGTCTTATCTACACAACGCAATAAGGTCGAATCATGGTTTCGCTTGTACAATATGTCGTTGCTAAGGAAGAACTTCGCCGCGAACCTTCTCAGAAACTTTTTATCATTGACAGATGCACCTTCAGGGTATTCCTGAGTTTCCAGATATCTCTTCACCTCATGGTACCAAGGCTTCTTAGTTACCAATTCAGTCTCGAGATCACAACAGTATGCCGGTTCGTCCAGTTTCCAGATGATAATTCGGGGAGCCTCATTATCCCATTTGACTTTGAACATAGAAGACATTGTAGCTAACGCGTCCGCCAGCTGATTCTCCTCTCTCGGAAAGTGTTCAAAGGTTATCTTTGTGAAGTGGGGGATCAATGTCAACACACATTCTCTGTAAGGAATAAGATTCGAATGTTTCGTATCCCACTCTCCTTTGATCTGATTGATCACGAGAGAGGAATCTCTGAAGACACTCAGAAACTTGATCCTTAAGTCGATCGAAGCTTGAAGACCCATGATGCATGCCTCATACTCCGCCATGTTGTTGGTACAGTTGAAACATAGCCGGGCCGTGAGCGGAGTATGAGTACCTTGAGGGGATATGATTATGGCGCCGATACCGTTACCCAAAGCATTGGAGGCTCCGTCAAAGTGCATAGACCATCGGGATCCTTCCTCAGGTCCTTCATCCGGTCCAGGTACTTCACAGTCAGTCACTATCATGATGCTTTCATCCGGAAACTCGAAGTTCATTGACTGATAGTCGTCTACGGCCTGATGTGCCAAATGGTCTGCCAATACACTTCCCTTGATGGCTTTCTGGGTCGTGTACTGAATGTCGTATTCTGTCAAGATCATTTTCCATCTTGCTATTCTCCCGGACAGAGCAGGCTTTTCGAATATGTACTTTATAGGATCCATCTTTGAGATCAACAAGGTAGTGTGGGTCAGCATATACTGTCTCAGCCGGCGAGCAGCCCATACCAAAGCGCAGCAAGTTTTCTCAAGCAGTGAGTATCGGGTCTCACAGTCGGTAAACTTTTTGCTAAGGTAATAAATGGCATGCTCTTTTCGGCCAGACTCGTCATGCTGCCCCAGCACACACCCCATTGAGTTGTCAAGTACTGTCAGGTATAATATCAGAGGTCTCCCTTCAACCGGTGGCATAAGAATGGGTGGTTCTTGGAGATACTCTTTGATTCTGTCAAAAGCAGCCTGACATTCATCATTCCAACGTACTACCTAATCTTTCTTCAGCAGCTTGAAGATTGGCTCACAGGTAGCAGTTAGGTGTGAGATGAATCGAGCAATGTAGTTCAGGCGTCCTAAAAAGCCTCTGACTTCCTTCTCTGTCTTAGGAACTGGCATCTCTTGAATAGCTTTAACCTTAGCAGGGTCCACTTGAATACCCTTATCACTTACAACGAAGCCTAGCAATTTTCCCGACCTTACCCCGAAGGTGCACTTGTTCGGGTTCAACCTCAACTTGTATAATTTCAGACGGTCAAACAACTTCTGCAGATGATCTAGGTGCTCTTCCTCAGTCTGGGACCTGGCGATCATGTCGTCAACATACACTTCTATCTCATGATGGATCATATCATGAAATAAGGCAACCATGGCACGTTCGTAGGTTGCCCCAGCGTTTTTTAGTCCAAAAGGCATGACCTTGTAGCAGAAGGTGCCCCACTGAGTAACAAAGGTAGTTTTTTCCATGTCTTCAGGAGCCATCTTGATCTGATTGTAACCCGAAAAACCATCCATGAAAGAGAACACCTTATGCTGAGCTGTATTGTCAACAAGGACATCAATGTGAGGTAGAGGGAAATCATCCTTGGGACTGGCCCTGTTCAGATCCCTATAATCAACACACATTCTGACCTTACCGTCCTTCTTTGGTACCGGAACCACGTTGGCAACCCACTGAGGGTAAGAAGTCACTGCAAGAAACCCGGCATCAAACTGTTTCATAACCTCGGCTTTAATCTTCTCAGACATCTCTGGACGCATACGGCGAACCTTTTGCTTAACTGGAGGGCAGTCTTCCTTAGTAGGCAAATGATGGACCACGATATCAGTATCCAACCCGGGCATGTCTTCGTAGGACCAGGCAAAGATCTCCATATAATCATGTAACATTTGAGTCAACCGTTGCTTCACGCTGAGCTCTAGGTTGGCACCAATCTTTACCTCCTTTCTGTCTGCTTCAGTACCCAGGTTTATTGTTTCCACTGGCTCTTCATGTGGTTGAATTGCCCTCTCTTCCTGGAGTAACAGTCTTGCAAGCTCGCCAGGCACTTCTCAATCATCTTCACCTTCGTCTTCGGCTAAGTTGATCGGATTTTCGAAGTCATAACTGGCAGTAGCAGAGTCGTTACCAGTGAGATCCAGAGTGGATTGAAACCTGTATGAGTGAGTGTGTGTAAATACAGTTGTTTTGAAATATATAAAGGAAGGACAGACAGAAAAGGAGCATAAGATTTGAAATGCGAGAAAACGTCCAAGATTTTTATTCATGATATATGAAATGACAATTTATATGCCCTCACAAGTGAAGCCAACGGTGCCCCGGGTAAGACACCGGGCCATAAAGTTTAGAATTAATGTTTATTACAAATAACAAAACCAAAGGAAATCATTACTCAGTAACAAGAGAAACAAGTAGGTTGTCCTTTGCAATCCAATTGCTAGGTCCACTGTCGGTTGACGGGTAAATCCAGCGATCAAACTCAGCTTCATCCACTTCATCTTCATCCCCAACAGCATTCACTCCATGAGCAGGCAGGGGAGCTGTCTCTACATTAGGCTTCTCAGGTGCCTCAAACTGTACCTCCTTTGCATCAATAAGGTCTTGCACCTTATTCTTTAGGGCCCAACAGTCATCTGTGTTATGCCCCGGGCTATCGGAGTGATAAGCGCAACGGGCATTTGGATTGTACCTGGGGGATGTAGTATTCACAACCTTCGGGGCTTCCCTAACAGTCACCAAGCTGGCTGATAACAGTTGCGGCAGGATCTGAGAGAGAGTCATGCTGAGTCGAGTATACTGCCGTTTGGGTCTCTCAGCTCTGGGTAGGTTGTACTGTTGTGGAGCAGTAGCAGGCTTAGAGATTACCACCGCGTTGACAGCTTGGCGGCGTTCAGGTTTGTCTTGCCTTCTTGGTCCATACACAGCACTAGCCTCTTTCTTGAAGGGCTTCTTCTCAGAATTTGACGATGCACCCTTCGGAATCTTACCAGACTTCAGCCCAGCCTCAATTCTCTCTCCAGTCAGAATAAGATCGGTAAACCCGGCAGACGAATTTCCGATAAGATGGTTGAAAAATGGCCCAGATAGGGTCCCCAAGAACATGTCTACCAACTCGCGATCAGTCAACGGAGGCTGCACCCTGCCAGCCAGATCCCTCCACTTCTGCGCGTACTCTTTAAAACCTTCGCTTGACCCTAGCGACATACCCTGGAGTTGGGTACGTGTAGGGGCAAGGTCGGCATTATATTGATACTGCTTATAGAAAGCAGTAGCCAACTCCTCCCAGTTATGAACCTTGGTCCCATCCAGCTGATAGAACCATTCGAGATGAGTCCCTGAAAGACTCTCCTGGAAGAAGTGGATCCACAAGTTCTTGTCCACTGAGTATGGTTGAATCTTCCGAACATAGGACCTGAGATGTAGCTTGGGACAAGACGCCCCGTCATATTTGGTAAAAGATGGTGCTTTGAACTTATGAGGAATGATCACACCAGTAGACAAACCCAAATCTCCAAAATCCAGCCCAGGCACTTGTTGGATTTCCATAGCATTCAATCTGTCCTCCAACTGCTTATATCTGTCTTCTGCAGGAGGATACTGTTCCTCATCAAAATCAGTCTCGTTGTCAGAGACTACCGGACTAGGAGCTTTTCCCTCTTGAGGAGTACCCTTGCCTATAGAAGAACCAGCCTCTTCGTTCTGCAGAGTATTGCCAAACCTTCGGCCCGAGTTGAACAGCACAGTTCTTCTCTTCTTCTTCTTTTCCTTCTTCAGGAGCAGAGCCTTCAGCTCTTCTTGGCCCTGAGCCAAACCCATGATTAGCTCCTGAAATTGCGCATTCTGCTCCTGAAGAGCCTTGATGGACATCTCAGTTGATGATGAGTCAGGATTCATGATGCTGAAATAAACAGCGAAGAACTGGTAAGCAACCTGAAAAGAAGAAAACCTGCTATACACATGATGAATGATATGTGTTTATGCAATGCATTCAAGGGTTCGAAAGTTCAAATTTGTTGTAGACAAAAAGAACACACGTTATCATTAAGGAAATAATTGTTCAGTACATCAAAGCCTCATGGGCAAAAATAATACAAAAGCACATCAATCCCAAAAGACACCACGCATCCTCTTTGGAGCTATGTAGGCGTTGAGATTCCTCTCCTCATGTAATAGGCGGGTGAGCTCCAAGACCTTCTTTTCACTAGCATGCAGACTGGTCTCAAGAGAATTCCGTTCTTCCTTAAGCTGGATCCAGCTCTTCTGCATCTCTTCCCAGGATGTGGGCATGTCAGGATGCTGAATGGTGTAGGACACTTCTCCTTCCAAGACTGGATCTTTGATCACTGGGAGCATATGAGGATAAGGCATCACTAACTTCTGGGAGCAGGCGCGTACCCACTTGAGATAAGGTTCCAACGGGATGGAGTTCCTGTGCCCCAGTGTCTTACTGTCTATCCTACTTGGCATCCTCCAAGCTCTGATAAATCTCTGGCGAAGTCCTTGTGCATCGTTGTCGAAGTCAAAAACTATGTCAGGAATTAACATGTCATGAGGGCCATCCCTCCGAGCATAACCAAACTGTCTCCAAGCCAGGCATGGGTTGTAAGTAATACCTCCTCTGGTTCCAAGTAAAGGAACATTAGGGTACTCCCCGCAACGATCAATGATAGTGACATCCTCTCTAGACCGAGGGCACCAATGTATATCTGCATGTGTAAGAGTCATCAACCATTGTGACCATCTCAAACCCCGCTCATTCTTCAAAACTGATTGTGGAAGGTGCGAAATAAACCACCTTCCCAGGAGAGGAGTGCAACACATAAGGACACCTCTTTTTCTCATGGTTCGAGTGTAACATGAGTGAAGGATGTCCCCCAGCAACGTAGGTATAGGATTCCTGGACATAAAGATCTGGACCGCACTGATATCTATAAGCTGATCTGGGTTAGGGAACAACACCAAACCATAGACAAGGAGGGCCACAACTTCTTCAAAAGCTTGTAAGTCAAGGGAGTTCCAACATTCATGGGCCTTTTCAAACAGAATCCTGGCTAAGAACCCTTTGATACCACTTCTAACTTCCCAATGTCCCTTGAGGTCAGATGCTTGCAGGTGCAAGGCTTTAGCAATCTCTTCAAGCCTGGGTTCCTTTTCCGTACCGTTGTAGGGTAGTTGATCAAGGATAGGGATCTTCAGGAGCCGGGAGAACTCCTCCAATGTAGGTACCAACTGATAATCCAAGAAGGTGAAACAGTGATGCAGAGGGTCAAAGAACTGGAACAGGACCTTTATCATATCTTCCTCAATGTTGGTATTGACCAAGCTGATGAGTCTTCCATGCCTCTCACTGAATGAAGAGCTCTCGGGAATCCTGGATATAAGCTCCTTAAGCTGAGGAGGGACCCTTACAAGGCTGATTTGAATTGTCTTTCTGCGAACAGTCTCCATGTCATACAAAACAAGAACAAAGATGAAGATTTGAACCCCTGAAATGGTTAGTCAATGCATGTGATGCTGGATGATGTCATGATGCTATGATTAAACACACCACAGATATTTACAAAGACAAACATGTAAGGCACACAAGGCACACAAGACAAGCCCTTAGGGTTTAAGGCCAGCATGGGGTCTGGGTAGTACCCTCTTGAAGTTGGTGGGTTCAACCTGTCCTATCAGAAGTAACCGGGTTCTAAGGGTCCCAATATCACGGGATCGCTTTCATTGTTCATTGTTTCGATTTAGCCACTGAACTGGCGACCGAAATATTCCAGGAAAGCAACCCTCAATTGAGTGTAGTATCGAGTATCAACCAACCTCGGACTGCACCAAAGTCAGTTATCTCACTACCCTAAAGAGGCCAAGATTGTTCAATTAAGGTTCCTAAGGTCTATTGATGCTTCACGACACCACGCGGAGGCCCCGTACTCTCCTTGACTGAACTCAAGGGTTACCGGTACACACCAAAGTGCCACATCAACGTAGCAGACTGTTTCAACCATGTCGGTATACCCCGCACAGTTCCCTCACAGCCTTGTCGCTACTTTCTAAGGAGGTATCCCCCAGATCCGGGTTAGGATCTATAGAACTCCCAAGACAGTCCCACAATTTAAAGCAAGCAAATCAATACAATTGAAAACACAGTTATGAACTAGCCCTAAGGTACACCTCACTTTAAGTTTGTCCCCAGCAGAGTCGCCAGTTCTGTGATCGGTGGATCTGGAACTGACTGTTTAAAGCTGGTTCGCAAAATGTCGCGGAAGCAAGAGTCGCCACCGTCTTTTATTTTCTCCAAATGGAAAGGACAAAAGCACAGAAAAATTCCTTATTGAGATTGCTCTCGGTTCGGGAGGTAGGTTATAGAAAGGGAAGGTGTTAGCACCCTTTCTATCCATGGTTATCCATGGGCTCTTAGATACTTGCTCACTTGTGTTTTCAAAAATGGTTTGTTTGCTTTTCAACTGTGGGTTTTAAAAAAGTTTCTTTGAAAATTCCAGTTCGAATCTTGTATCGGTCCTCAAGAGTGTTTGAAAAATTGCTTTCGAAAGCTTTTGAAAATGTGTTGGTGTGAAAAGTATTTTTGAATTTTGTTTTGGAATTAGAGCAAGTATCTAGAGTCGTCTACCTACCCTGAGGAATTCGTCTGTGTAAATGTCCTTAAAAGTAGTGCCATCCCACCATTGAGAGGTAGGTAGCACCACCGTTGGAGGTGTTCGGGTTAATTCGAGGTTCGGGACATGGTGATCACCAGAGCAATAGGAAGATACCTTAGAAGCTACCCTCATGCCAGGTTCCCGGATCATGAGGACTTACTAAGACATCCTCTACTCGACGATCACCTTTCGAGGGGCAAGGCAACAGTGAGGCGTACCCTAGAGGTGGTGTGTGATTCGTGTGTCAGATTCAGTTATTTTGTCTTGTCATGTCAAAGGTGATCTACGCGTTTGTTTTTATTTTTGTCCATTCATTCTTGCATGCATTTATTTACCAGTTAAAAAGAAGTGCGGAATTTAAAAGTTCTAAGCTATTACAAAGGCGCGGGTCCACATCGCCAAAATTTCCAGGACCCGATTTGACAGAAAGTAAATAATTAAAGGAAAGTGCGAAAGATTAAAATGTCCGAGTTTACAAGGCTTTGGGAGAGGTACATAAATATTAAAAGGAAAAGGAATAATTATGCGAATTGAATTAAATATTAGAAACGAGGGCGTTGGACCCTTTTTAACGAAATTAAATTAAATTGTTAAATTAATTAAATTAAAAAAAAAGAAATTATTTTTGAGATTTTTGCATTTATGGTTTTAATGAGAAAGGTTAATTGAAATTAAAATGTTAACCCTAATTCTAATTGTTTTTTTTAGTCTATTAAGAAAGTATTAAAGTTAAACCTAAATTAACCTAATTAATTACATGGTAATTTAATTACAAAAATAAATAATATTTAATTATTAATAATGGTAAAAAAGGGAATAAAAGTAATTAAAATAATTAAACCTAATTTTCTACAAAATTTTGAGTTAATTAAGAAAATGTTTGAATTAAACCTAATTTAATAGCTAAAATTAATGAACAATATTTATTTACAAAAAATATATTAATTAAATAAAAATACTTATTTTTGTCTTTTTCTGATTTTATATTGTTTTTATGTTTTTTTATGAAATTATTAAATTAAAGAAATTAATTAAAAAGGAAAATAATTGAATCAAATTAAAAAAATAATGAAAAGAATATTGCAAACATAGGGGGTCTGTCCCCAAATTGAGAGGTATATTGTAGCAATTCTGGCCCACCTATATCAAGCCTTCTTTGACCTTTTTAGGACACGTGTAGGTGCGTTGACTCAGGTTTACCATGTTCTTCAGGTCATGGCCTTCTGATCGTCTCCATTGGCCAAGTGGCAAGCTAGATTTGAGAGATGCATGGTGGTCTTCAATACTGAAACTGCACAGAAGTATTAATGGAAAAAAATTATGGAAAGGAGTGGGGACCTGGGATCGAACCCAGGTCCTGTTGGTTATCAATGTATATGCCTGCCAATCGTGCCACTTTACTTCTTTGTATATTAAATAACAAACAATGAATATAAAATAAACCAAAGCGTTAGTGACTTTTTCGCGCGAAATTTTGAATCAACCAATTACTGATGGCCACCTAATCATCTTCTTCATCGTTGTGTTTCTTTCCTGAAAATAAAAAGGGTTAGCGGGGGTTTTAAACCCCCCCAAAACAAGCTTGTTTTCAAAATAGCGAATAGGCCATATGGCCTCATAAATTAGGCGCGAGGGTTCCATTGTTTTCGTCCAAACACACTGAATCCATTCATGGCATTATGATGTTCTAATTTTATAGCTTTTAGAAATGCCCAATTTGGACCTAAAAGAACCCTAACCTGTATCAATGGTGGAATCGCATATAGCTCACGAAAACTCAATTGAATTATGTAGTTAGCTTCAGAATTAGTCAAGGAATATAAATCAAACATCAAAAATTCTTAAAGATGCATGAATCGAGATGCAAGAATGTAAAAAAAATTTTGTACAGGTCACCATCGTCCTCACGTTTCTTGGTGTTAGGACGAATGGTTTTGATTTGAAAACCTTCCTTGAAGCCTCAGGAAGGTGATGAAACAAGTCTCTTTGCTTGAATCGACCTGTAACCTAGCTTTCAGTTTCCAATTTTTTTTGGCAAAAACTCAAGTTTCTCTATGCTTTTCTGGCGCAGCTGGGAGTCTATGAGGAGTAGGGTTTGCATCCATATATACCTGTGAATGATTAGGGTTGAGAAAATTGATCAAAGAATCCTTGAATTGATTATAGGATATTTGATTTTCCATGCATTAGTTTTCAAATCTTTTCATGCATATTTGCTACCAAATCATGACAAATCATATTGATTCTTTCCAAATCTAACTATGCACGAAATATTGAGTATATATCATGCATAAAAAGATTTAAAAACCTAGGTTTAGTATTTTTCATATATTTTAATTAATTAAATGAATTTCTAGCATTTAAAAATTCAAATAAATAAAATAAAAATGATAAAAAACTTCCCTTTGGGCCAAATGGTCGTGCACATGTTTTGGATGATGGATTGTGGAAGAAAAGGAGGCCCATTAGCATTTTTAGGTCATTTGAATCAATGTTGACTTTTCAAAATATCCAAAACTTTCCCAACTTCCACAAGGCATATCTTGCTCAATTTTTAGGCTTTGCTCATGTTCTTGGACATTTTGAAAAGGTCTTTGAGTCCTATAACCAATGCCTTTGGTCCCATGTCATTTTGATTTACCAATCTCAAGTTATGGCCTTTGACTTAAAGTCCCTTTTTGTTGACTTTTGAAAATGACCTATAATGTTGAAATTGATAACTTTTTGTGAGAGCATTTCTTGGATTTGAAGTGTGAAGAGTAGTTTTAGGAAATGTCTTTCTCTTTAAAATGAGCTTTGGATGGAATTTTTCTGATAATCCATGTGGAAGTTATGCCCTGGTCAAGTTACAGTTGACTTTTTCAACTGTCCAAATATGGAAACTTTTGCATCTTGATGATTTTTGAGCCAAGCTTTGAGAATCATGATCAAGCATTGATCAAATGATGTTTGTGGCTTCAAAATGAGATGTTGACCAAAAATTTGAACTTTTGACTGTCAAATGACCATTTTGCCCCTACAGTTGACTGTAGTGCAATTAGGGTTTTTGACTGTGCAATTTTGTGCTGTAAGTCTTGAAACTTGGTATGAGGATGCCTGACCATATTTGTAGGCATGTGGGACTTGAGTGGACCCTTGGAAACTTCATTTTCTTTGTCAGAACCAAAACCCTAGTTTTTGACTGTTAGGAGGCCCTTGAACTGTGCAACCCTTGGGGAGATTTTGAAGCATGCTTTGGCAAATCTTGAAGAATATGGGAGGGCAAATTTTGGGGTACAACACCGATCATATCAATGCCCCACATTGCAAAAGGCCAAGGTGCCGTCAAGACGTTCAGAGGAACTGGAGGTATGTGCATCTTATCAGCATAGACCTGGCACTTGTGACATGTCCGAGAATGCTGATAACAGTCAGCTTCCATTGTGGACCAATAATATCCTGCCCGAAGGATTTTCTTTGCCATGGTGTGTCCACTGGAATGAGTCCCGAAAGTACCTTCATGTAACTCCGCCATGATCCTTTCTGCTTCATTCTTATCCACACAACGCAGTAAGGTCGAATCATGGTTACGCTTGTAAAGGATGTCATTGCTTATGAAGAACTTCGCCGCGAACCTCCTCAGACACTTCTTATCATTAACAGATGCACCCTCGGGGTATTGTTGAGCTTTAAGATACCTCTTTACCTCATGAAACTAGGGTTTATCCACTACCTCTTCAGTCTCAATGTCACAGCAATGTGCAGGTTCATCCAGTCTTTCAATGATAATCCGAGGAGCCTCATTGTCCCAATTGACTTTGAACATAGAAGACATCGTAGCTAGCGCGTTCGCTAACTGATTCTCCTCTCTCGGGAAGTGTTCAAAGGTTATCTCCTCGAAGTGCGGAAGAAACATTAATACATACTCCTTGTAAGGAATCAGATTTGGGTGTTTCGTATCCCACTCGCCTTTGATCTGACTGATCACGAGAGAGGAATATCCAAAGACACTCAGAAACTTAATCCTTAGGTCAATTGTTGCTCGAAGACCCATGATGCACGCTTCATACTCCGCCATATTGTTGGTGCATTTGAAACATAGTCGGGCGGTAAATGGAGTATGAGAGCCTTTAGGAGATATGATCATGGTGCCAATGCCATTGCCCAAAGAGTTTGAAGCTCCATCAAAGTACATAGACCATCGGGATCCTTCCTCAGGTCCTTCATCCGGTCCAGGTGTCTCACAATCAGTTACTAACATGATATTCTCGTCTGGGAATTCGAAGTTCATAGACTGGTAATCATCCACTGCCTGATGTGCCAAATGATCTGCCAACACACTTCCCTTGATTGCCTTTTGGGTCGTGTACTGGATGTCATACTCAGTCAAGATCATCTTCCATCTTGTTATTCTTTCGGACAAGGCAGGCTTTTCGAAGATATACTTGATCGGATCCATCTTTGATATCAACATAGTAGTGTGAGTCAACATATACTGTCTCAGCCGGAGAGCAGCCCATGCCAAAGTGCAGCAAGTTTTCTCGAGCAGTGAGTATCGGGTCTCACAGTCGGTAAACTTTTTGCTAAGGTAATAAATAGCATGCTCTTTTCGGCCAGACTCGTCATGCTGCCCCAGCACACACCCCATTGAGTTGTCGAGTACTGTCAAGTATAAGATCAAAGGTCTCCCTTCAACTGGTGGCATCAGAATAGGTGGATCTTGGAGATACTCCTTGATCCTTTCGAAAGCGGCCTGGCATTCATCGTTCCAATGTACTACTTGATCTTTCTTCATTAGCTTGAATATTGGCTCACAAGTAGCAGTTAGGTGCGAGATGAATCGGGCAATGTAGTTCAGTCGTCCCAGGAAGCCTCTAACTTCTTTTTATGTTCTGGGAGCTAGCATTTCCTGTATAGCCTTCACCTTTGCGGGATCCACTTGACTACCTTTATCGCTTACGACAAAACCCAGCAGCTTACCAGATCTCACCCCGAAGGTGCACTTGTTCGGGTTTAACCTCAGCTTGTACAAATTCAACCTGTCAAATAACTTCTGAAGGTGGTCAAGGTGTTCTTCCTCAGTTTGAGATCTCGCAATCATATCGTCGACGTATACCTCAATCTCATGATGGATCATGTCATGAAACAAAGCAACATGGCACGCTGATATGTTTCCCCAGCATTCTTCAATCCAAAGGGCATGACCTTGTAGCAAAAAGTACCCCACTGAGTAACAAAGGTTGTCTTCTCCATGTCTTTGGGAGACATTTTAATCTGATTATAATCAGAGAAACCATCCATAAAGGAGAAGACTTTATGCTGAGCGCTGTTGTCAACCAGAACGTCGATATGAGGCAGAGGGAAATCATCCTTGGGGCTTGCCCTGTTCAGATCCCTATAGTCAACACACATTCGAACCTTACCATCCTTCTTCGGCACAGGAACCACATTGGCCACCCACTGAGGGTAAGAAGTAACTGCTAGAAAACCGGCGTCAAACTGTTCTATAACTTCAGCCTTGATTTTCTCAGACATCTCTGGGTGCATTCGGTGGACCTTTTATTTCACTGGAGGACAGTCTTCCTTGGTAGGAAATCGGTGAACCACAATATCGGTATCCAAACCAGGCATATCTTCATAAGACCAGGCAAAGATCCCAACATAGTCACGCAGCATCTGAATCAACCGTTGCTTCACACTAGCTTCTAGATTTGCACCGATCTTAACTTTTTTCTTGTCTGTCTCCGTACCCAGATTTATTGATTCCACCGGCTCTTTGTGCGGCTGAATAGCCCTCTCTTCCTGAAGTAGCAATCTTGCAAGTTTACCAGGCACTTCGTAATCATCTTCACCTTCGTCTTCGGCTAAGTTGATCAGATTTTCAAAGTCATAATTGGCAGTAGCAGAGTCGTTACCAGTGAGATCCAGAGTGGATGTAGACCTGTATATGTGAGTGTGTGTAAAATAGCTATTTTGCAATATATAATAAAATAAAAACAAGGAGTGCAAAATTTGAAAGCAAGAACGTCCAATGCTTTTATTAATGATATATGAAAATGACACACATAAAGCCCTCACAAATGAAGCCACAGTGCCTCGGGTAAGACATCGGGCCATAAAGTTTAAAACATTGTCTGTTACATATTCAAAACAAAAAGTTTCATTACTGGGTAACAAAAGAAATAGGGATGAAGTCCTTTTCTGTCCAGTTGCTTGGTCCACCTTCGGTCGTAGGATAGATCCAGTTGTCGAACTCAGACTCTTCCACATCGTCTTCAATGGCATTCACTCCCGAGTTGTTTATGAACACGGGAGGTCTTCCGATCCGTGCATTCCGAACAGCCCTTTGAGCTTCTACAGTGAAACCCAAACCAAACTTGTTAGTATTCTGTGTAAAATCAGGGAGTCGGCCCTAATTTGCACACCCACCTTTCTCGACAACAGCCTGGGCATCCTTGAGGGAAGCCATCTTCATAGGAGAATCTTTAACAACAGTCTCAGCTGATGCCAGTGTTTGGGGAACCTCTTCAAAATGCTGAAATGGGGTCTCAATGAACTCCCCATCTATCTCCACATATCGAAAAAGAGTTGAGGTGGCTCACCATGTACTCTTCCTCTCCTTGTACTGTCACAATCTTCCCTTTGACCGGATACTTCAACTTCTGGTGGAGCGTTGAGGTTACGGCCCCAGCTTTGTGGATCCATGGACGACCCAGCAAACAAGAATAAGATGGTCGGATATCCATCACATAGAATGTAGAGTTGAAAACCTGAGAACCAACCTTAATCGGGATATCAACCTCTCCATGCACCATACTTTTAGACCCATCAAAGGCCCTAACAACAATGTTGCTTGGCTTCAGCTCCAACCCTTCACAGTCCAACCGGTCTAGAGCTTTCTTAGGCAAGACGTTCAATGAGGAACCAATATCCACTAATACATGTGCAAGAGTAGTGCCCCTGCATTCAATGGAGACATGCAGGGCATCGTTGTGATTCTTCCCTTTAGCAGTCAAGTCGGCGTCATAGAAACCCAACCCATTATCAGCAGTCAGATTGGCCATGCAATCTTTAAAATGATCAGCTGATGTCTCTTATTGTACGTGTGCAGTCTTCAGAAATGTAATCAGAGCCTTGGCATGGGCTTCTGAGCATAGCAACAATGACAACATAGAAATCTTGGAAGGGGTTTTGCCCCAGCTATTCAACCACATTGTAGTCACTCTTTTTGATGATTTTCAGAATTTCTTCCATCTCTTGTCTAGAAGCTTCAACAATAATCGTCTTTGGTGCCTCCGTCTGGGCAGGCTCACTGGTGGTCCCCTTGCCCCGAGCGTCAGATGACTCGGCGGCAGGGGTAAGAATAGGAACTTGAACAGGAATAGTAGCAGGTACACTGGCAGGTGTAATAACAACAGGTTTTCGGGCAGTTGGTGGAGAGATATCAGGTGAGAAAAGTCTTCCGCTGCGGGTGACTTTAGCAGGTCCAACAATATTGTTGATGTCAGTATCAGCATCCAACTCTTGTTTAACTCCATGAAAGTAAACATCAGCCCCATAGTGCCAAGGGACAGCTTTATCAGAGGTGTAGGGGATAGGCCCAGGAACAATGATGATCAATGGTGCGGTTCTTGGAACAGATGTAATTCTAACAGGCTTTCTCGGGGAAGCCTTGGAAGAATTGTCGAAAATGGTGATAATAGCAACTTCTTCAGTATGAACTAAGGGAACAACAGTCTTCTCAAACAGAATCTCTTTACTATCCATCAGGCGTTGGACACCTGACTTCAAAAGATGGCAACCGGTTGGTAGGGCAGAACACATACGGCAACCTTTGTCGCAGCCCGGAAATAAACCGGCTAGCAAAAGGTTCTTCTTCACAGTCATCAAAGGGGTAACAATGTCGTTCACAGAAACCACAAACGAATCTTCATCTATAGCATTTACTCCATGCTTGGGCATAGGAGCAATCACAACATTAGGTCTTTCGGGCACCTCAAACTTGATCTCCTTAGCATCAATTAAGTCCTGTATTTTGTTCTTCAAAGACCAACAATCATTTGTATTATGCCCCGGGCTATCAGAGTGAAAAGCACAGCGGGCATTAGGGTTGTACTTCGGTGATGTAGTGTTGGGATTCTTCGGGGCCTCCCTTGGAATCACTAGATTAGTTTTCAATAACTGTGGAAGAATCTGAGACAAAGTCATGCTGAGACGGGTGAATTGCCTTCGAGGTCTCTCGTCCTTTTGTTGATTATTGTGCTGAGGAGCACCAGCAGGTCTTGCAATGACAATCGCATTAACAGCTTGGCGGCGTTCAGGTCTATTCTGGCTTTTCGAACCGTAGACATCACTGGACTCTTTCTTAAAATGCTTTTTCTCGGTGCTTGATGAAGCACCCTTTTGTATCTTACCAGCCTTAATACCAGCCTCAATCCTCTCACCGGTCATAATTAGCTCTGTAAACCCAGACGAAGAGCTTCCAATCAGATGGTTGAAAAATGGACCTGACAAGGTCCCCAGAAACATATCCACAAGCTCCCGATCAGCCAAGGGTGGTTGCACTCTTCCGGCGAGGTCCCTCCACTTCTGAGCATAATCTTTGAAACCTTCACCCGTTCCCATTGACATACCCTGGAGTTGGGTACGCGTGGGAGCGAGGTCGGAATTGTATTGGTACTTCCTGTAGAAAGCAGTAGCCAAATCCTCCCAACTGCGAATACTGGCTCCATCCAACTGGTAGAACCATTCAAGCTGAGTCCCTGAGAGACTGTCTTGAAAGAAGTGGATCCATAGGTTCTTATCAGCGGTGTACGGCTGAATCTTCCTCATATATGACCGGAGGTGCAGCTTTGGGCAAGAAACTCCGCCATACTTAGCAAAGGCTGGTGCCTTGAACTTATAGGGAATCACTACTCCAGATGATAGACCCAGATCACCAAAGTCCAGACCAGGCACTTTCTGAACTTCCATCGCACTCAACCGGTCTTCTAGTTGCTTGTATCTATCCTCAGCAGGAGGATACTGGTCTTCATCGAAGTCCGTCTCATTGTCTGAGACCACAGGGCTAGGAACCCTCCTTTCTTCCTGACTATCTTGCCCTCCAGATGAGGTGGTCAAATCAACTTCATCTCGTAGCCTGTTTCCAAACCTGTGCCCTGTGTTAAACAGGATTGTCCTCTTCTTCTTCTTCTTCTTCTCTTTCAGAATCAGGGTCTTCAGATCTTGCTGACCCTTATCTAGATTCATGAACAGCTCTTGGAATTGGGCATTCTGGGCCTGTAGGGCCTTGATTGCTTGCTCAGTGGATGGTTCAGCAGACATGATGAGTGCTGAAATAAACAACGAAGAAGATAAGAGACCTGTAATGGGTACCTGTTATGAAGTGCATGGGATGAAATGCGTATGATATGATTTCAAAGACATCGAGAGATTCAAGTTTATAGACAAGAAAGGAAACACACTTTTATTAGGTAAACTTTGGAATTTAAATTGTTCAACAAATTGCCCTTAAGGCGTTACAAGAAAGGAAATATTGAAAAGGAAATAAGAACTGGAAAGGAAATAATCAAAGGACAATCAGTGCTCCCATGGTCGCTTCTTGTCGGTGCGGACATAGTCATTGAGAATCCGCTTGTTCTCCAGCCACCTAGTCAACTTCTAGATCTTCTGCTCTTGCTCGTTGAACTTTTCTCGGTAAGAATCCAGCTCTTCTCTCAGCTGCATCCAATACCTTTTCAGTGTCCCAATGTCAGTGGGCATATAAGGATGGAGGATGGTTGTAAGAACCCCTTCTTCATTAGCAACTTCAACAATGATAGGCAGGACGGCTTCATATGGCATACCCAGCTTTTGGGCGCGGATACGAACCCATCTGAGATATGACTCCATTGGAAGAGAAGTCTTTGGTCCCAGCTCATGTGGATCAGATATGTGAACTCTATCCCAAGCCCTTATGAATCTGCGGTGTTGCTCGTCGCTATCCCCTCGAAAATCAAAGATGATACTAGGCATTAGCAGCTCATGAGGTCCTTCTCTTCTGGCTCTCCCAAACTGACTTAAGGCCAAGCACGGATTATAAGAAATTCCTCCATGGGTTCCTATCAGTGGAACATTGGGGTACTCCCCGCATCGATCAATAATAGCCACCTCATCCATACCCTTGATAGTCCAGATGATGTCATTATGAGAGAGAGACATAACCCTATAAGCCCAGTCCATGCCTTCTTTGTTCTTCAGCACTGATTTGGGGAGGTGCGAAATAA
Organism: Vicia faba; assembly: GCA_948472305.1. Taxonomy (NCBI): domain Eukaryota; kingdom Viridiplantae; phylum Streptophyta; class Magnoliopsida; order Fabales; family Fabaceae; genus Vicia; species Vicia faba. The sequence continues at coordinate 1,209,653,429 of OX451739.1, forward strand.
ACCACCTCGCCAATAATAGAGCACAACACATCAAGGTTCCCCGCTTTCAGGCAGTACGGGCATAAAGCTGATGAAGAATGTCACCCAAGAGAGTGGGTACAGGGTTATGAGAGATGAAGATTTTTACCGCATTCACATCAACAAAAGAGTCAGGATTCGGAAACAATACCAAGCCGTATATCAGAAGAGCCAGAATATCTTCGAATGCCTTGAAGTCTAGACTATCCCAGAAATAGTTAGCCTTACCAACCAAAAACTTAGTCAGAAAGCCCTTTGCTCCACTTCTAGTCTCCCAATTAGCCATTACCTCATCTTTGGTCAAATGAAGGGCTGAAGCAATCTCTTTCGGTCTCAGAATCTTCTCCCAACCAGTAAACGGAGTCTGCTCTAGAATAGAGATACCGAGCAGATCAGAGAACTCTTCTAAGGTGGGAACCAACTGGTAGTCCTGAAAAGTAAAACAATGGTACAGCGGATCATAGAACTGTACTAGGACACTCATCATTTGCTCGTCCAATTTGGAGGTGACCAAACTGAGAAGATACCCATGTCTTCTGATGAAGGAGGTAGTATCAGGCATCTTTGCAACCAACTCTTTAAGCATGGTGAGAACCTGGACAAAGTTGATCCAGATGGTATTCCTACGCATAGGCATCATGACCTACAAAACAGAACAAAGATGAATCCCTCATGTCTTTGAAATAGGTTAGTCCAATACAAGATGTATGCAATGTTATGATGTCATGATGTCATGATAGAAAGCACACCACAAGTATCCACAAATAGCAAACATGGTAAAGGAACACAAGTCACACAGAGAGCCCTTAGATTTCAGGTTGGCACGGAGCTTAGGTACTACCCTCTTTCAGTTCAGTTGGTTTAAACCTATCCTAAAAATAGTAACCGGGTTCTAGAGGATCTCAATATCACTGACTACCCTCGATCGGTCATAATTCCAGTTTAGCAACCTTTTCTTACGGTCGGAATCATCGCGAGAGTTTAGTCTCAATGAATGTAGCATACTGCTACTGTTCTATGGCCAGGTTGGTCAATTTAAAGGTTCTAAGGTCAGTTGGTGCTTAATGACCCCTTAGATGACCCATATTCTCCTCATTCCAACACAAGGGATATCGGTAAAATCTAAAGTTCCACACCAACGTAGCTACTGCTTCAACCGTATCGGTCTACGGCGTACATTTCCCTCACAGTTTATTGCTACTTACCTAAAGGGTATTCCCCAGATCCGGGTTAGGATCTATAGTAACTATGATACAAGCCCACAAATGTAAAGCATACAAGTCAAGCAATTGAAAACACAATGATCTAATCCTAAGGTACACCCTACTTATAAGCATCCCCAGCAGAGTCGCCAGTTCTGTGATACGGTGGGAGAGAACTGACTATTTTTGGAATGCTGGTTCGCGTTTTGCGTTTGTTTTTGCAAAATGTCACGGTAAGCAAGAGTCGCCACCGACTTTTATTTTATCCAACAAGGAAAGGAAAAAAGCACAGAAAAATTCCTTTTTCGAGATATTTCTCGAGTCCGGGGGGTAGATTATAAAAAGGGAAGGTGTTAGCACCCTTTCTATCTGTGGTTATCCACGGGCTCTTAGGTACTTGCTCAAAGTGTTTTCAAAATTTTGCTTTTCTTTGTGTTTGTGGGTTTGAAAGAGTTTTTGTTTGAAATGTGTAAGTGTGAAAAGTTTGTTTTGTTTTGGAAAGAGCAAGTACTTAAGAACCATCTACCTACTCGAAAAAGGAATCGTTCTATGCTATCTTCCTTTAGACAATGCTATCCCACTATTGATGAGTAGGTAGCACCGTCATTGGAGTTTTAAGGGTCAATTCGATTAAGGGACGTGCGGTCACTAAAGCAATGTTAGGACGCCTTAGCGGTAACCCTAATGTCTTAGATCATTTTTCTGAGGCAACCGTTTCGAGGCAACTATGATCTTTGGACAAGAGGGCGACCTCTAAAACTTCCTATACTCAATGACCAAGTTTGAAGGCAACCAAGTGAGGTGTACCCTAGGAGTGCGCATGTGTGAGTGTGTTATTTTCAGTTAATTTGTCTTTGTACATGTCAATGGTTATATATGTTGATTTTAGGTTAAACATTCGATCTTGTCATGCATTCCCTATTACCAAACATCTAACAGTTTATAAGTTGCAGAAATTAAATTGCGGAAATTAAACTAACTATTACAAGGCGTCGGGTATTTACATCGCCAAAAGCAACCCTTGAAATTAAAATGCGGAAAATAAATAAAGCGATAAAAAATGTCCTAATTATCTATTACATTCCGGGAAACAGATACAATATTGAATAAAAATGAATCGCGTGCGGAAAATTAAATTGGGCGCATTTTAGGGTTTTGACCCTTTGTTATTCAAGAAAAGATTTTTTTGTTATTTTGAATTTACGGAAGAAATTAAATTAAGTTAATTATTAAATTTATAAAAAAATTAATTAATTAATAAAAATGATATTTTTTGGATTTTTGATATTAAAGGAAAGAAAAATAAAATTAATCAAAGTTAATAAAACCTAATTGTCTAAATTAATTTTAATTATTGCAAAATATATTAAAAGTTATTCCTAATTAAAACTAAATTAATTCAATTAATATTTATTAACAAAAATAAAATACTGAAAATTAATTTAAATAGGAAAATATTTTTTGGTTTTTAATTTTATTAAGAAAAAAGTTTGGTTGGTTAGTTAAATAATAAAAATAATAACAATAATCAATTAAAAGAAAAAAATGAAAATAAAGAGAGAGTTAGGGTTTGGGCCTGATCAGGGGGTGAGAATGGCAATTTCTAAGGCCCATTTGTGCAAGCCTGTGTTGACTTTCCTGATTCCACATGGCACGTTGACTAGGCAGTAGGGTGGACATGACATGTGGACCACCAGATCTGGCCTGGGGCCATCTGGAAAGTGATTGGATGAGGGTGTATGATGGACCATGCGTTTGGAATTGCACTGAATCACCTGGAGAAAAATAATACAAAGCATATGGGGGACCTGGGATTCGAACCCAGGTCTTGTGAGTCATTGCACAATGCTTCCACCACTCAACCAACGCGCTTTAGTTGTTAACATAGTGGACAATAATTATAATATGGGAAAAACAATTAATATGCCAGAAATAAAAAAAGAAAACACGCCAAGTTTGAATCAGCCAACAGGGGGAGACACGTCATCGTCTTCTTCGTTCATCCCTGGATATTTACCGGCGGATTTATGTCTGCAACTAAATTCGCATGTGCGTCCTAAAATCAATTCTAGGCCATGGAAATTGATTCCAAGACCATGGTCATGCTCATCTCTCTCCCCTGGTTACATCCATGTCCATCAATGGCTCCAATTTTGCCTGAAAAAGAAACACCCAAAAAAACAATCCACGAACCCTAGATTCGGCTAGGGGGTTACAGACCATATTAATGCAATCAAATAATGCAGGAAGCTTGTAAATTGAACAAGCATCATGAATATGCCAATAATTTGTCAAAAAATGCAAGAACATGAGGTTATGATTTCGAATACAGGGCAGTATTTAGAGATACTTTTAGCGCGATTGAGAGGGTGTGAGAGCTTGCTTTTGATTGCAGGAGGTTCAGTGGATACCCAACAATGGATTGGTGTTTAGATTTGCCCTTGAAAACGCCTCTAAGAAGGATTTCAGTTTCACACTTTTTGGCAATTTTTCAAGTTTTGCTTTTGATGATTTTGCAGCCTCTAACCCTTGAATTCGTGTCCTCTTACTTGTATATGTATGATGCATTGTATTAGGTCAACAATTTGGTCTTGAATCTTTGTACATCAATGCTTGGAGATTTGATTTGATCCTCCATTGATAACCTTCCAATTTTGTCCAAAATCCAATCTTTTTGCACATGGAATGGCTATACGAATTTGATCCACTTTATGATGATGATTCAATCCTGAAATAGCCAAAAAGAGATCAAATAATCAAGGTTTGGATTTTATTTGATTTAAATTGATTAAAAATGAAATAATTCATTAAAAAATCAAATTAAATAATAAAATTGATAAATGGTCACAAGGATGAAGCTAGGACACGTGTGTAGTATGACAAGATCAAATCAAGTGGAAAAGAATGGGCCCATTTGACAAATTTTGAAGTTTTGGGGATAGTTGACTTTTGGAAATTTTGCAAAAATGCCCAACTTCAACAATGCATAACTTCTTCAATTTTGAACATTTGGAAGTGTTTTTGGACTTTTTAGAAAGCTTGAGATGTACTTTAAACAACCCTTTTGGTATCATCTCATTTTGACATTCCATGATAAAGTTATAAGCTTTGGCAAAAAAGGTGTTTTTGTTGACTTTCAAAAATGACCTATAATGTCCAATTTTGTAACTTTTTGTGAGTGCATTTCTTGATCTTGGGGTGTGAAGATGGATTGTAGGAAATTTCATCCTTTTAAAAATGAGCTTTGGATGGGTCATTTCTCATAAAGTATGAGAAAGTTATGCTTGGTCAAAGTTGAGTTGACTTTTCCTACAAAACCCTAATTTAGCAACTTTTGAGTCTTGATGAATTTTGAGCAATCCTTGATGAATCATGATCAACCCTTGATCAAATGATGAAATATCCTTAAAAATGAGAATTTTGGCAAAAACTCTTGAAGTTTTACTATTTGTAGGTCACAGTTGACTTTTGCCCTAGCACAGTCGATTTTTGGATTCTTTGAGCAATTGACTGAGCAAACTTCCTCTGCAAGGATTGAAATTTGACATGGATGAACTTGAGAACATATTAGGACATTAGGGAGAATTTGAGGTCATTTGGACTCAAGGATCTTAATGCAACACAAAACCCTAATTTGGAGGTTGACTGCCTTAGGAGATGACTTGACTGTCCAACTCTTGAGCAATCTTGAGCCATTTGGAGATTCTTCTTGCAATGTCTTGAGAAATATGAGAGGGCAAATTTTTGGGTGCAACAGGAAGCTTACAATATTTTTAAGGAGTTTTGAAAGAAAAAGAATGCATACTCTCTTTGAACTTAGTGAAAATAATTTAATTTCAAAAAATGTTAAAATGAGTTTGTAATACGGTGGGAGAACTAACTTGGGTGTTTTGCGTTTTATCACAATTGTTGTGGATAGCAAGAGTTGCCACCGACTTTTATTTTATCCAATAAAGGAAAGGGTGAAAAGAACAGGAAAGACCTTTTGATAATTTTCTTGAGTTCGTGGGGTAGGTTATGAAAAAGGAAGGTATTAGCACACTTTTCATCCGTAGTTATTATGGGCTCTTAGTTGCTAGATCACTTTGAAAATGCTTTGTTTGAAATGTGTTTGTGATGGGTTTTGAAAGTATTTTTGAAATGTTCCATCGTTTAGGAGAACTTTGTAATGATTCTCGCCTCTATAAGAATGTATACAAAGTGTTGACATTTGAAAAATTTTCGTTTTTGAAAGTGTTGGTGTGTTTGAAAGATGTTGTTTCGAAAATGTTGTGAGCAAGCAACTATGAATGTTCTACCTACTCAAAAAGGGTCTTTGTTATTTTCCTCCTCCTTTAGATGTTGCTATCTTACCATTGATTGGTAAAAAGCCCCATTATTGGATATGAAGGGCAGGCGCGGGTCGTCGTATAGTCATAGAAGGCAACCTATAAGACGCTTTAGCAATTTTTGTAAGGGACTAAGATAGTTTTACTGAAGGCAGTGCCAAAGGGTCATCGAGGGACTACGATCTTTTTCATCGAGGGTCTTTTCTAAAGCGTCCCACATTCGAGGGACATGACTATTTTTTCGAGGCAACAAGCGGGGTTACCCTAGGGGTGCGCGTATGTGAATGGTGTTTTGATTGCATGCATTTTGTCTTTGAGATTAGGGTTCTCTAAGATTGATTTTATCTTTCCATACACACCCTAATTACTAACAATTATATTAAAGCGCTAAATTGCAGAAATTAAAATCCTGCGCTATTACATCACTTTAGAGGATGAGGGTTCAAGTTTACAAATGGGGAGATAAAAGCAAATAAAACCTAATTTTACTATTACAACCATATTGAATGAAAATAATAGCAAAAAGTAAAAAAAAAAAAAACAAGATTTTTTGTGTCTAGCCTGACACGGGCCGTGTTATGTGACACGACCACCCGTGTTAGGACCCTATAATAAATCATGGGCGCTTCCTTTCTGTTCCCGCTAAGCTGACACGGGCACCCGTGTCAGCAACCTGTCCTGCCAACTTTCATATTCTCAGTTCCAGTAAACCTGACACGGGCCATGTCCTGTGACACGGGCACCCGTGTCAGCACCCTGTCCTCCTTTTTGTCCTATGATACGAGCACCTGTGTCAGCACTCAATCCTGCATTTTTTGTTAGATTTTCAAACAGATGAGATAACACAGGCCGTTTCCTGTGACACGGGAACCCGTGTTAGCCCCCTGTATTGGCTTTTTGCTAAGTTTTCTTCTTTTGCTCTGTCTTTTTATATATCTTTTATACATAAAAAGCCAATGATGTATGGATAAAGATATTACAGTTTGGAAAGAAGTATATCTCTTGGAGCGAAAACATTGAAAAATTGTACGGATGTCTCCAGTAACAAGTGATGATTGATCTAGCTCCTTCTTGAAGTTGCTCCAATCCTTACTTTGTGTCGCAAAGTTCCAGAATCACTCTCACTCGGTCAAGTTGCAAAATACTGTTTTTTTTTTGTGTTTGAAAGGTGATGACAATGGTGTTACAAAAATTATCCTTGTGTTTGAACAATCTCTATATGATGTATATGAGATGTTTGGATAGTTGGTTTAGGGGAAAGGTTGCAAGGTTGTACAGTGGGTTAATAGTTTTTTCTATTTTGTGAATGAAAATATAGTTGAAGATGACTAGAGTTTTTGTTGTGAATGAGCATAGTTTACAAAGAATTTTGTTTTTTCTCTTCCCTCTTTTTCTACCCAAAATCTCCTCTTTTCTCTGCAGGTTTTTCTCTCTCTCTTTTCACACACCTCTCCTCTCCTTTCCTACTGTTTTTATACTATTTTATTGGTGAATCAAGTGAGGTTTAGGGGGAAAAATATGATATGTTTTGAACAATTTTGTAAGCTGATTTGTTGCTTTTTTTATACAGGTGAGGTTTATCCCATTTGTATGCAAGGTTTTACAATACTTGGATTATTCTGGACAGCAGGTTTGTGCATCAGTTTTGTGGACAGTTTTATGCAGGGCTGCAACAAATATTTGGACTGTTATGCATGGACTGTTTTTGTGTAGGAACAATAGGTTTTGGACTGATATGCTTGGACTGGTTGGTGCAAACTTTGGGTTTTATACAACAATAATTTGGACAACATTGTTTGGACAGTTTAGACTGGTTTTGGGCCAGTAGCAGCAGGCTTAGACTTGGCAGCATATCAGATTTTTGGGGCTTTTCTAGACAGTAATATTTGTAGCATGATACAAGTCTGGTTTTGTTGACAGATTTATGCACCTTGTAACAAAGACAAGGCATATTTTTGGATTGAGTCAAAGGGAAAAGTTCAAACAAGACAAAGTTTAGGATTTGTAACTTGCAATTTTTAACTTAAAAATACAGCCTTGTTGTGTACTTGAAAGCTTATAACAACTTGAATTATGGTGAAAAGATGTCATGAAATTAACATGTATAAAAAATAACTTAGAAAAATTTCTAAGTCTTGCAAAGTTTGATTTTTGATTTTCTAGATTTCTTGATGATCAAATTTCATATTTTGAATGTCTTGATTGAATGTGATCTTTGAAACTCAAATTTGATCAAAAAGTCAAAGTTTGACTTTTCAGTGTACAATAGACTTTTTTCATTAGTTGACCAAATTTCATTTATCAATCCACTGATCTCGGGAGATGAATTGGAATATGCGGTTAAATCAAAATGATGTACTTGAATCCTTGAGATCATGTTTCAAACCAATAAGTTACTGTTGTACCCCAAAATTTGCCCTCCCATTTTCTCAACATTTCTCATCACAAAGCCCTTGGAGATCAAGATCCAGTTAGGGTTTCATCTGCTCAAGACTTCTCCTTGCACTGTTGACCCAAATTAGGGTTTGTGTTTGCACAAAGATGTTTTGACCTAAAATGCCTAAGATGACTTTCATGCTTCATATTGGACTCCCAAGTTTATCCATATCAAGTTTCAAGTCTTGATTCCAAGTTTTGCCCAGTCAATTGGACAGTTGACCTAGAAATCAACTGTATTGGGGAAAAAGTCAACTGTGGCCAATTGACAGTCAAATCTCATGAAAATTGACCCACATAAACACTATGAACTCACATGGACCATTTGATCAAGTTTGGATCACAATTCCACAAGAAATTTGATCAGATCACCAAAAGGGCAAAATGGTCATTTTTAGGGTTTTGACTGCACAAAGGCAATTTTTGACTGTTTGACCTAGCCAATGGCAAACCAAGCTCACATATGGACTCAAGGACCCCATGGAAATGTCTTGACATGCTCAACAAGTTCAAAAGATCCCAAATGCACAAGATTGACAGTTGAATTTCCCAGTCAATTGATCAATTTTGACTGTATACTGAAAAGTCAAACTTTGACTTTTTGGTCAAAATCAAGAGTCAAGATTCATTTTTCATCAAAACATGCCAAATCATGAAACTTGTTCACCAAGAAATCAAAAATTGCAAATTAGGGTTTGAAATGAGAATTTTTCATAACTTAGAATTTTTCTAAGTTATGAAAAACCCTAATTTTTCCCCAACTTTGCCCCACTTTCTCACCAAGATTCATTTGGATTTAAGCAAAAGTCAAAACATGAAAGTTGTAGCTTGTTGCAAAATCTACAACTTTGATTCACAAAGTTTTCCCAAAAGAAGCTTGTATCTCAAGTTACAATTTTTGGAACAAGGGTACCAAACCATTCTTAACTTAGTGAAATTTTGACCTTTTTAGGCAAGGTTTTTACCTAACTTCAAGACCATTTTTCACATACTTCCACTTGAAATTTCAATTTGCACTTCAAAGATGGATTGTATTACCCATTCCAAGCTTTCCAAAATGTCCAAGAACTCATCAAACAACCTCATGACTTGAGAGAATCGAATTTTGCAATATGGCAAAAAGTCACTTTTGTCCTTGACCAAGACATGTTCATACACATTGCCATTTTCAAGTCAGCTTGGTTTATGCTACATTACAGGCCTCTAAACCATCCAACACTCAATAATTTAATGCATACTCATTGTGCCAAAGCCTTATTTTGTGTATCCAAGCATTGTATGCAAGATTAGGCCATAAATGGAAAAAGTGAAATAGCCATTTTTGCAAAAGCAAGCTTTATGTCATAATGCAAATCCAAGAAGTACAGATCAAATCCCCTTGGCACAAGTTTAGGGACTAATCACATTGATCAATGCCAAGGTTTTCAGCATGTTATAGGGGTCTGCATCAGTCTAGAACACCAACTTGCCTTTTGTTGCTTAAGTAAGAAGAAACATGGCATAACAACTAACAACTTTCATCTCAGCACAAGCAAGCCTAAGCAAAGTTATCAAACATATCCTAAACATCAAACACAAGCTAGAACACGAGCCAACCATCCCCAACACCCTCTCATTCCTAGAATCACCTTTAAACTGCCCAAACAGAGTAACCTCTGCAGATTGAGTTCCAACTCTCATCCCTCTCATGCTTTCTTGCTAAAAGCTTATCAAACACATTCCCTAGCATCACTTGAAGCTAATCCAAACATAAAACACGACCTGTAACTCCTCTAACCAGTTCCACCATTTTCATTTTCTTGTTTTGCAGTTGAAGTTCCATAGCACGATTCAAAAGGTTTCAAGACAAAGTAAAGCTTGGAATAGCATCCCTGGACCTCAAGGAAGCTATACCAATCATCACCTTGCACTGAAAGCTTCTCCATTGCCAGATACAACTTCAACTGAACAGGTAAGTTCATGAACTCGTATCTCTCTTATTAGGCATTGTTAGCTTTAGGTTTGTGAAGAGAATATGTCACATTCATAGCCCTGAACATGCCCATGTAATTAGATTTCATTTATATTATGTGTGCTGCAAGAATTTAAGGTCTGAACATTGATGAAAAACTAGGTCAGGAATTGGGGGAGAAGAAATTCTCCCTCATCTTAGAGAGTTAAGTCAAGTTCTTTATATGGTTGGATTCGTCTTCTCATGCTCTACATTTTTCATGTTGTGAGTTTTGCTTGAAAGTCCAGGAATTGGGAGATAGGAAACGCGTGTTTTCTTGAACAAAGTTTGTTCTGAGGTTGAAGATGACTGGTTATGGGCTGGGCCTGGAATGTTTTTCTTATTTGCACCATACATTTACTTCTGAACCCCCTAAGCCCATTTTGCTTATTTCTATGATTTTTTGACTTTTTCTTTTTTGTTCTGACTTAGTTATTTTTTCTTATAATATTAAAAATATAAAAATAATTTTTTACACCATTTTTGAATTTATATGCATTTATTTGTTTAGATTAGTTATTTGTACATAAATAAATATGTAAACTTACTTTTATTTAAAAATACCAAAAATAATATAAACACATTTTATTTTCATTTTTATTTTGTTTTATCTTCTTAAAATATTTTATATAAAATATACCCTTTTTTATAAATATTAAATATTATTATTTATATATATATAATACATATTTAGTAAATAATAAAGATATTTATATATATTAGTATATTTAGGTAAAAAATACAAAAAATATATACATTTTTTATTTTATTAATATTTGACCTCAAAAAAATACTTTTTATAAATATACTCCATTTTTATTTTATTTTATACATAATTATTAAATATTTGTATATATTAAATAAATAATACACTTTACTTAATGAATTAGGGTTTTGCCCTTAAAACACAAAAACTCCAAAAATAATACCTTTTTATTTTTGTTTATTTGGACATATAAAAATACTTTTTTTACATACATATAAAAACATTTTTGCATCTTGTATATTTATTTTATTTCTATTTAATTTGTGCAATTAAATATCTTGTATAAATTCAAAATTGATGTAATAGTTAGGTTTAAATTCCTTGTCAAAATCCCCATTTGAACATTTGTACCCCCCTTCCCATATTATTGTGTTGTAATAACTTAGGAATTCTACTTTTCGCACTTTAACGCTTTCTAAATATGCCATGTTAGAATTAGGGTTTGTATGCGAATCAAAAACGACAAAAATAGTTTGACCTAATTTCAAGATAAACAAGCATGAAAATGGACAACACTTATCACACTTGCACCCCCTAGGGTATTCCACTTGTTGCCTACAATAAATGGGCCATATTGCATGTTAGGTCTCTTTGGGCAAAAACAAACACAATTCAAATGATCATAGTCCCTCGACGACGCTTTCGAAAGTTGCCTAAAAATGATCAAGTCCCTTAAAGGAAAAATTGCCCAAAGATACTTAACACCATTGCAATTATGGTCTAATCGATGACCCACGCCCGTCCCTTACACATCCTAACACAAGATTGTCCACCAAATGCAATGGTGGAACAAAATTGTTAAAAGGGTTAAAACATAGCAAAAATCTTTGAGAACTTTAGGGTAGATAGCTCTTAAGTACTTGTCAACTTGCAAAAGAAAACACTTGCCTATTTTCAAACCACATTTCACAAACACTTTCAAAACAAACTTTCAAAAAAAACCTTGAAACATCTTTTCAAAAAGACAAACACCTTTCGTAAAACATTCGAGTAAAGAATTGTTACAAGGGTAGCCTAGACAAGGCATCTTTTTCAAAACATTTTCAAAACCACACACACAAAGCACCATTTCAAACAATTGAAAATCAAGGAAAGTTGATCTAAGCAAGTACCTACGAGCCCATGGATAACCATGGATAGAAAGGGTGCTAATACTTTCCCTTTCTATAATCTACTCCCCGAACCCAAGAAAAATCTCAAAGGTTTTTGCTGTGCTTTTTAAACCTTTCCTTAGGATAAAATAAAAAGTCGGTGGAGACTCTTGCTCAACCGAAACATTTGCGAATACAAACGCAAAACCTCAAGTCAGTTCTCCCACCGTATCACAGAACTGGCGACTCTGCTGGGGAAAATTTTAAAAGTGGAGTAACCTTAGGGCTTAGATCACCCTCTTGCATGATTAATTGTTTGTCTTGTTTGCTTTACATTTTGGCCCTCTTGTTTGGGTTTGCAATCCTACACCCGGATTTTGGGAAACATTCATAGATAGCAATACGTTGTGGAAACTGTGCGGGGTATACCGACACGGTCGAAGCAATAGCTATATTAGTGCGACATATTTGTGAGTACCGGTAACCCTTGAGTTCAATCAAGGAGAGTACGGGGCCGCTGAGTGATGTCACTAAGCACTAATGACCTAGAACCTTACTTGACCATCTTGGCCTTTTATTAGGGGTAGTGAGATGACCGGCTTTGGTGCAGTCCGAAGTTGGTAGATACTCGATACTACACTCATTGAGGGTTGTTTTCTTGGAATATTTTGGTCGCTAGTTAAGTGGCTAAACCAAAACAATGAACAATGAAAACTATCCAATGATATTGAGCTCCTTAGAACCCGGTTACTATTTATAGGACAGGTTTTTAAGCCAACTACACTCAAGAGGGTACTTACCTATGAAACCCCATGCAAGCCTGAAACTAGGGTTTTGGTGTGAATTGCTTGTACATATGTTTTGTGCATACATCATAAACATCATGAAGCATCATATGCATTCACTAACCATTTCAAGGGTTTGGATCTTCATCATTGTCCTTGTTTTGTAGGTCATGGAAATTCCTCGCAGAAATACCATCCAAGTCAACCTTGTGAGAATCTCTCCTCAACTCAAGGAGCTCACCTCAAGAATTCCGGAAAGCTCATCCTTCAGTGAAAGACATGGTAGACTGCTCAGTTTAGTCAACACCAACATTGAAGAAGACATGATGAAAGTGCTATTCCAGTTCTTTGACCCTCTTCACCACTGTTTCACTTTCCTTGATTACCAGTTGGTGCCCACTTTGGAGGAGTTTTCTCAACTCCTAAGAATCCCTATCCTTAATCAACTACCCTTTAACGGTACGGAAAAGGAACCAAAGCCGGAAGATGTTGCTCGAGCATTACATCTACAACCCTCCGACATCAAGGGGCATTGGGAAACCAGAAGCGGCGTCAAAGGTTTCTTAGCAAAATTCTTGTTTGAGAAGGCACAAGAATGTTGGAATTCATTGGACCTACAAGCTTTCGAAGAGATTGTGGCACTCCTTATCTATGGGTTGGTCTTATTCCCAAATTCTGACCAATTGGTAGATGTCAACGCCGTCAAAATCTTCTTGTCCAGAAATCCAATACCAACATTGCTTGGGGACATCCTTCACTCATTTTACACACGAACAATGAGAAAGAGGGGTGTTCTCATGTGTTGTACTCCTCTTCTTGCAAGGTGGTTTATTTCGCACCTTCCACAATCTGTCTTGAAGAATGACCAAGGTTCAAGGTGGTCCCAACGGTTGATGACTCTTACTCACTCTGATGTGCATTGGTGTTCTCGGTCCAGAGAAAATGTCATCATCGTCGATCGTTGCGGAGAGTTTCCTAATGTTCCTTTACTTGGAATCAGAGGAGGTATCACCTACAACCCTTGCCTAGCTTTGAGGCAATTTGGATATGCACGGAGGGATGGCCCTCATGATATGTTGATTCCTGACCTAGTTTTTGACTTCGACAACGATGCGCAAGGACTTCGCCAAAGATTCATCAGAGCTTGGGGAAGGCCCAACAAGGTTGATAGCAAGGCACTGGGACACAAGAACTCCATCCCTCTTGAGCCTTATCTCAAGTGGGTGCGAGCCCGAGCCCAGAGTCTAATGATGCCTTATCCTCATGTTCTCCCTGTGATTAAAGAGCCCGTCAAGGAAGAAGAGGTTCCCTACACCATCCTACATCCTGACATGCCTACATCGTGGGAGGAAATGCAGAAAAGTTGGATTCAGCTCAAGGAGGAACGGGACACTTTTGAAGCCAGCTTCTACGCTAGTGAGAAGAAGGTTCTAGAGCTTACCCGCCGACTCCATGAGCAAGAGGCCCTCAACACCTACATCGCACCAAAAAGGATGCGCAATGTCTTTTTACCCTGAGAAGTTGTTTTTGTAATATTTGGCCCATGGGGCATTTATGTACTAACAAATTTATTCTTATTAATATGACGTGCATTCTTCTTTGTCTACAACAATTTTGAATGTTCTAAATCCTTGAATGCATTGCATACATAAGCATACCATTCATCATGTGCATAAGCAGGTCTCACGCCAGGTTTCCTTATCTGTCTGCTGTTTATTTCAGTAGGATGGATCTCGAGCAAACAGTCAAAGACCTACAAACTCAAAATGCACAGTTCCAGCAACTCCTGATGACCTTGGCTAAGGGTCAGGAGGATATCAAGACCCAATTAGGGAACAAAGACCCGGTGAAGAAGAAGAAAAAGAGACTCGGGGTGGCTACTTTAGGGAGAATATTTGAAGGAGAGGCTAGGAGAGTGCTCGAATTTCCTCCTACTTCTGATGAAGGAACCAGTAAAGGAGGTGGGGCTGCGGTACCTTCCGAGTCCGATGTGGAAGAGGAGGAGGCCGAAGAGGATGAAGATTATTCTGATCAACAATACCCTCCAGCTGATGATAAATACAAAGGCTTAGAAGACAGGTTGACCGCCATGGAGCTACAAAGAGTACCGGGTTTGGATTTTGAAGACTTGGGTTTGGTTGCCGGGATTGTAATTCCCCCAAAGTTCAAGGTACCAGTTTTTGTGAGGTATGATGGGCTGTCCTGTCCAAAAATGCATCTCAGGTCCTACGTGAGAAAGATCCAACCCTATACGGCAGATAAAAATCTTTAGATCCATTTCTTTCAAGACAGCCTTTCTGGGGCTCAATTGGAGTGGTTTTATCAGCTAGAGGGAACCAGCGTCCGAAATTGGGAAGATTTGGCCACCGCTTTTTACAAACAATACCAATATAATTCTGACCTTGCTCCTACTTGTACCCAACTTCAGGGTATGTCGTTAGGAACAGGCGAAGGATTCAAAGAATATGCACAAAAATGGAGGGATTTGGCTGGCAGGGTGCAGCCTCCTTTAACCGATCGTGAGCTTGTTGATATGTTTCTAGGGACCCTATCTGGGCCATTTTTCAATCATCTGATTGGTAACTCTTCCGCGGGGATTACCGATTTGATCTTAACAGGCAAAAGAATAGAAGCTGGCATCAAGTCAGGAAAAATTCAGAAGGGTGTTGCTGCAAGTGTTGAGAAGAAACCTTTCAAGAAGGAAACGGTTGTGGTATATTCTCAAAGAAGAGCAGGGAAGACGGAGCGTCGGCCAACTGTGGGGGCCGTAATGATTCAGAACCCTTTAAGTGAGCAGCCTCGTTATAACCAGTCCAGACCAAATCAGCAACGGGTGGAACAGCCACAACGGCAGTTCACCCGCATTAATATGACTCCAGCGCAAGTGCTTCCCCATCTGTTGAAGTTGAATCTTGCCACCATCAAGGAGGCGCCAAAGAATGTGAATACGTCCTCTCCACATTATCATCCTAATGCTAAATGCGCCTACCATTCTGACAGTGTCGGGCACGACACCAATGATTGTTGGGCACTCAAGCATAAAATCCAAGACCTGATAGAGGCGAAGGAGGTGGAGTTCGACGCTCCGGAGAAGCCTAATGTGATATCTGCTCCCATGCCGAAACACGGCCGAAATGTCAATTCCATTGAAGAAGATTTGTATGTTGCTAATGTCAATGATCTGATAACTCCATTGTTAACCATCAAGTCGAATCTGTTAAGGGCCGGGATCTTCCCGGGATGTAAAGAAGACTGCTATTGTTGTTACTCTCTACCGTTTGATTGTCCGCTACTGAAGAAAGGCATCCAAGGCCTTATGGATAGTCGACAAATTTTGTTTGAAAAAGTTTCTGCTGTTCCAACTCATACTGAGGATGTCTCAATCATAACCATTCACGCCAATCTTTCCAAGGCCGTCAGAAAGCCTGTTAAGATTACGCCAGCTACGAAATCTGTTCCTTTGAAGATTACAATGCCAGGGCCCGTCCCCTATGTTTCCGAGAAGTCGATACCATGGAATTATGGCGGTGACGTCTACTACCATGGTATTAAACAAATTGAAATAAGTGAAGAAAGTTCGGATGATGAAGAAGCCAGCATTGGTAACATTGCAGGCACGAGCAAAATCACCCAGAGCGGGAGAATATTTTCTCTAGAGATTGCCCCTCCAAGAGCAATCTTTGGACCCTCATCTGCCGAAAAGGTCATCCCTGCACCAATAAAACTCTCCGCTAGAGCCCCATTGATTGAAGATGTTGTTGTTCCCAGTATTGTCCCTCCTACCACTGCTGATAAAGGTAAGGGAATCCAAGATGAGCTCGTCAGGACGAGGGCTCAACCCTTGGTTATCCCGGAAACCTCCAAGAAAGAAATGGACGAGATCTTGAAGATAATCAAGAGGAGTGATTACGATGTGGTAGAACAGCTGGGGCAAACCCCCTCAAAGATCTCCATGCTGGCACTACTACTTTGCTCAGAAGCGCATGCTAAAGCTCTGATAAAATTCCTGAAGGCAGCCCATGTGCCCCAGGAAACCTCTGCAGATCAATTTCAGAATTGCATGGCCAGCCTTACTGCGGACAATGGATTAGGTTTCTCTGATGCCGACCTAACTCCTAAAGGTAGAAACCACAATGATGCTTTGCACATTTCAGTCGAGTGCCGAGGAACTACTCTCGCACATGTCTTGGTCGACACTGGTTCGTCACTGAATGTACTGCCTAAGAAGGCCTTGGACCGACTAGATTGTGAAGGGTTGGAGTTGAAGCCGAGTGATATTGTTGTCAAAGCTTTCGATGGTTCAAAGAGAATGGTCCATGGGGAGGTTGAGATTCCCATCAAGATAGGCACTGAGGTGTTTAAGTCTACTTTTTATGTGATGGACATCCGTCCGTCATACTCTTGCCTGCTGGGTAGGCCTTGGATACACCATGCTGAGGCAGTCACCTCCTCCCTACATCAGATGTTGAAGTATCTTGTCAAGGGAAAGATCATAACCGTCCATGGAGAAGAGGAGTACATGATTAGCCACTTGAACTCTTTCCGATATGTGGAAGTAGAAGGGGAGTTCATTGAGACGCCTTTCCAGCATTTCGAAGAAGTCCTTCCTGACATAATAGTAGCAAAGTTGACAACTGAGGCACCGAAGCAGATGGCCAGGATGGCATCTCTGGAGGACGCAATGGCCGCAATAAAGGAAGGGAAGAATTCAGCATGGGGGAAGTTGCCTGATATTCCACATAAGACAGACAAATTTGGACTAGGGTTCACGGCCGCGGGCCAGAAAGCTATGCGCCGTTCGAAGATTGAAAGGGCGGTAGTCAAAATTTCTCCCTACGGAATCAACGCTTTGGAGGATGAAGACAAAGAGAGCAGCATCGAAGAGTGGATTTATCCAACTGTCAAAGGAGGATTGTGCAATTGGGAGGCAAAAGACTTTGTCCCCATCACTTTTATTCATCAGTAATTTATCTGTCAAACATTTCCTATTGGTCTGTAATATTTATTTTCAAACAATCCGTACACTATCTTTTCACCTCATGCCTTGCCCGGGGCATGTAGGTCCATTTGTAAGGGTTTTGATTATTTTTCATATCCATATGCCATGTTTAGTGATTCATTGGATGTTTTTCATTTGATAAACTGCTTGTGTTCATTTTCTTTCCTTTTGCATTTTTGTTTAAGGATGGCTATCCCTTACATGCACCCACACTCACAAATGCAGGTACCCATCCACTCCGGATTCCATGGGTGACTATTCTGCTATATCCTTCAATAACTCTGAAGATCTGGTCAATCAAGCCGAGTATGAAGACGACGAAGGTTGTGAAGTACCAGGGGAACTAGCCAGACTTCTACAGCAAGAGGAAAGGGCCATCTTACTGCACGAAGAGTCATTGGAAACTGTCAACTTAGGGACCGAGGAAGACCGGAAGGAGGTGCAAGTGGGTGCCAATCTGGAACCCAGTGTCAAGGAACGCCTGATACATTTGTTGAATGAGTATGTTGAAATCTTCGCTTGGTCTTATGAAGACATGCCGGGTTTAGACACAGACATCGTGGTTCACCGTCTCCCCACAAGAGAGGATTGTCCATCGATCAAGCAAAAAGTCCGCCGAATGAGGCCTGACATGTCCGAAAAGATCAAAGCAGAAGTGATGAAGCAATTCGACGCTGGCTTTCTGGCTGTTACGTCCTATCCTCAATGGGTCGCTAACATCGTGCCAGTACCCAAGAAAGATGGCAAAGTCAGGATGTGTGTGGACTACCGGGATTTGAATAGGGCCAGCCCCAAAGATGATTTTCCACTTCCACACATTGACATTTTGATCGACAATACAGCTCAGCACAAAGTGTTTTCCTTCATGGATGGATTCTCGGGTTACAATCAAATCAAAATGGCCCCCGAGGATATGGAGAAAACAACTTTTGTCACACAATGGGGCACTTTCTGTTACAACGTGATGTCGTTCGGGCTGAAGAACGCAGGGGCAACTTATCAACGCGCCATGGTAGCTTTGTTTCATGATATGATACATCATGAGATTGAGGTTTACGTAGACGATATGATAGCTCGGTCACAAACAGAGGAGGAGCACCTTAAACATCTAGAAAAGTTGTTTGCCAGATTGAAAGAATACAAACTCAGGCTGAATCCAAGTAAGTGCACTTTTGGAGTTAGGTCTGGTAAACTCCTAGGATTCATTGTAAGCAACAAAGGCATTGAAGTCGATCCAGCAAAAGTGAAAGCAATACAAGAGATGCCTGCTCCCCGTACTGAAAAGGAGGTTAGAGGGTTCTTGGGGCGCTTGAACTATATTGCCAGATTCATCTCTCATCTGACTTCTACCTGTGAGCCAATTTTCAAACTCTTGAAGAAAGATCAAGTAGTCGAATGGAACGACGATTGCCAAGCTGCTTTTGATAAGATCAAGGAGTATTTGCTAGAACCTCCTATTCTGATGCCACCCGTCGAAGGAAGACCATTGATCATGTATCTAACCGTCTTGGATAACTCAATGGGGTGTGTTTTGGGCCAACATGACGAGTCTGGTCGAAAAGAGCATGCTATTTATTACCTTAGCAAAAAGTTTACCGACTGTGAGACTCGCTACTCACTGCTCGAGAAAACTTGCTGCGCTTTGGTATGGGCTGCTCGCCGACTAAGGCAGTATATGTTGACTCATACTACCTTGTTGATTTCCAAAATGGATCCTATCAAGTATATCTTCGAAAAGCACGCCTTATCCGGAAGAATAGCCAGATGGCACATGATCCTAACTGAGTATGACATCCAGTACACCACCCAAAAAGCTATAAAAGGGAGTGTACTAGCTGACCATCTGGCTCATCAAGCTATCGAAGATTATCAACCCATGAGATTTGACTTCCCAGACGAGGACATCATGAATTTGGACAACATTGAAGGTAACGGACCGTATGACGGACCCGAAAAGGGATCCCGATGGACCCTGTACTTTGATGGTGCCTCAAATGCACTTGGAAATGGTATCGGCGCAGTACTCATTTCTCCGGAAGGTTGTCACACACCTTTCACGGCCCGACTTTGCTTCAGCTGCACAAACAACATGGCTGAGTATGAAGCTTGCATCTTTGGTTTCAAGGCTGCTATAGACTTGGGGATCAAATCTTTGATCGTATTTGGGGACTCGGCTTTGGTTATCAGTCAAATCAAAGGAGAGTGGGATACCAAGCATCCTAATCTTATCCCATACAAAGAACATGTCCTGACATTGTTGCCTCATTTCGAGCAAATTACCTTCGAGCATTTCCCGCGAGAAGAGAATCAGCTAGCAGATGCTCTAGCTACAATGTCCTCCATGTTTAAACTCAACTGGGATAACGAAGCTCCCCAAATCACCATCGAGCGAATGGATGAACCTGCGCATTGTCATGAGATTAACACCGAAGAAGTAGTGGAACACCCCTGGTTCCATGAAATCAAAAGGTATCTCGAGACTAGAGATCATCCCGAAGGAGCTTCCGTAAATGACAAGAAGTTCTTAAGGAAATTTGCTGCCAAGTTCTTCCTGAGAAACGGCATCCTTTACAAACGAATCCATGATTGTGTATTACTCCGATGTGTAGACAAAGCTGAAGCAGAGTTGATCATGACTGAGATACACAGCGGCACATTCGGCACTCACTTGAGCGGGCATACAATGGCTAAGAAGATCCTAAGGGCAGGATATTACTGGTCTACCATGGAAGCTGACTGCCATCAGCATTCCCGTACTTGCCACAAATGTCAAGTCTACGCTGACAAAGTTCATATCCCTCCGGTTCCTCTCAACGTTCTGACTGCTCCTTGGCCATTTGCAATGTGGGGCATTGACATGATTGGAGAGATCAAGCCCACGGCCTCCAACGGACATCGCTTCATCCTGGTTGCCATTGATTATTTCACCAAATGGGTCGAAGCAGCTTCCTTCGCCTCTGTTACTAAAAATGTGGTTGCCCGCTTTATCAAGCAAAATCTCATATGCCGGTATGGTGTTCCAGACAGGATCATCACAGACAACGGTACAAATCTGAATAACACAATGATCACCGCATTATGCGAACAGTTCAAGATTTATCATCACAATTCATCTCCCTATCGGCCGAAGATGAACGGTGCTGTTGAAGCTGCGAACAAAAACATTAAGAAGATCATTCAGAAAATGACAGTCACTTACAAAGACTGGCATGAGATGTTACCGTTTGCTCTACATGGATACCGTACGACAGCACGTACTTCAACCGGGGCAACCCCATTTTCTTTGGTATATGGCATGGAAGTTGTCCTGCCTATGGAGGTTCAGATTCCTTCTCTAAGGATTATGAAAGACACAGGTTTGAATGAAGATGATTGGATTCAGACCCGACTTGATCAACTCAATTTGATCGACGAGAAATGACTCGCTGCTATATGCCATGGTCAGACGTATCAAAAACGGATGATCAAGGCCTTCAATAAGAAAGTCAGACGTCAAGTATATCAAGTCGGAGATCTAGTAGTCAAGCAGATTATCTTGCCGCAAAGTGATCCCAGGGGAAAATGGACTCCTACATATGAAGGACCATTTGTGATCAAGAGTATATTTTCCGGCGGTGCAATGATTCTGACCACCATGGACGGCGACGATTTGCCGCACCCTGCGAACGCAGACATAGTCAAAAGATACTACGCATAAAATAACCCGACGAGTCGAAGACCCGAAAGGGCGGCTCGGGCAAAAAATGGGCATCCCGGTGAACCGAAAACCCGAAAGGGCGGTTCAGGCAAAAATTAGGGATAAAAACAAAAAAATCTGTACACCCGGCAAGTTGAAAACCCGAAAGGGCGGCTTGGGTAAAAAGGGGTTTCCCGGTGGATCGAAAACCCGAAAGGGCGATTCAGGCAAAAGTTAGGGAATTAAAGCGTATGACTATGTCTCGTCGGATCATTTCAAAGACAATCTCTTCATCAACCATTTCTAGGTTTCTGATCAATCCAGTCATCGGCAGACGAAGCATTGGATGGACATATATTCAGAGTTGTGAAGGCTATAGCGGAATGGAATCCCATGGAATTATTTCACATAGCCATCTTTATTTTGTATAAATCTTTCGATAATTACGACAAGATCCTCTTACTAGGATGTTTGTCTCCTTTGTACAAATATACTCAGAAAAAGTTAATACAAATACTCTTCCCAGAAATTTGTGTCATTTCCTTTTTCTTTTTCTCTTGCACTAATTGTTTTATTTTGAGAAACGTCCAATGTTTTGTTAATAGGCATATGCATTTGAACATAATCATTTCCTTATGAATCAGGAAAGAGGATTACTGACAGGTCGAAGGTGCAGTTGGATATCTTGATACCCTTTCAAAGGAAACCCCCAGGAGATTTGGAATCTACATCCTCAGCAAGTCTTAAAGCTTATCCCCAGTAGATTCTGAAAGCTTATCCCCTACAGAGTACGGACGTCTCTCCCGAGCTTTATCTAAAGTTATTCCTCACAAAGGCTTATAACTGGGTTATCCTCAGCTTATTGCCACGGAAGATTGCACTCGGCAAATTCTTCCTATCCCCATCGGAGTTCATCAAAGTTCCCCAGCATAACTTATCAATATAATCCCCAGAGGAGTTTATTTTTGTTACCCTCAGCCAGAGAATCCTCCAGAATTCAATTCCCCTCAGAACTAAGTTTCAGTATCCCCAGCAGATCTAAAACTTCAAACCTATCCCCAGCAGAGCCAGGCTAGTGAACCTTCTCCCCACAGAGTTTTGTAAGGGCAAATCTTGAACTCCCCAGTAAAGTCGCCAGAGATACTTCCCACCAAGCTGAAGATTCTCAGTCTTACATCCCCAGCATGAGTCTATTAGATTGAAACTCCCCAGTAGAAGTCATCAAGAATTCCCCAGAAGATTGGTATACAACCCAAGCTCCTTTTTCTCCAGCAACAACCAGGAATTATTCTTCCCGACAGCAGTCAGGATACTGTTATCTTCAGCCATCTCGGATTCATCTATCCTTTGCAAGACAGCTCTCCAGCTTACATGCGCATTCGTTTACATTCATATCACATAACATACATTGTATCATGCATCATGACATTGCATATAACTAACTCTTTACCTTTTCAGGTAAGATCATTCGACAGGCTAAAATCATTATCTTCCAAGACTTTTGAAAACAGTTTACGGACGCTTCCCAACAACGGATGCTGCCCTATTGCTTATTCAACTTCAAGATTTCTGAAAACAGTTCACGGGTTCTCCAAGTAACGGATGTTAACCTATCACTTGTTCAGATTCTTCTCAAGACTTCTGAAAACAGTTTATGGATTCCTCCCAACAACGGATGTTAATCTATCACTTGTTCAGATGCAACCTTTGAAAACAGTTTACGGATGCTTTCCAACAACGGATGCTGCTCTATTGCTTATTCAACTTCAAGATTTCTGAAAACAGTTCACGGGTTCTCCAAGTAACGGATGTTAACCTATCACTTGTTCAGATTCTTCTCAAGACTTCTGAAAACAGTTTATGGATTCCTCCCAACAACGGATGTTAATCTATCACTTGTTCAGATGCAACCTTTGAAAACAGTTTACGGACGCTTCCCAACAACGGATGCTGCTCTATTGCTTATTCAACTTCAAGATTTCTGAAAACAGCTCACGGGTTCTCCAAGTAACGGATGTTAACCTATCACTTGTTCAAATTCTTCTCAAGACTTCTGAAAACAGTTTATGGATTCCTCCCAACAACGGATGTTAATCTATCACTTGTTCAGATGCAACCTTTGAAAACAGTTTACAGACGCTTCCCAACAACGGATGCTGCTCTATTGCTTATTCAACTTCAAGATTTCTGAAAACAGCTCACGGGTTCTCCAATTAACGGATGTTAACCTATCGCTTGTTCGGTTTCTTCTCCAAACAGTTTACGGATTCCTCCCAACAACGGATGTCAATCTATTGCTTGTTCAAGACCCCCAATTCAGATGTGGTTCAAAACATGGACACCTTTCTGATACTATTTTCCAGATGGCATCTTTAAGCCCATCCCCGACAAGTTTATGTCACTCCTCCCGATGGCATCGTTAAGCCCATCTCCAAATGGCATCTCTAAGCCCATTCCCACATCCATTGCTTTGACGAGTGCAAATTTAAGGGCACTCTAGTGTCCAATCTCCTTTTACCCTCGAGTCGCAAAAGGCAAACTTGCCAATCTAACTCTTCGGATTCAAGAAGATTGAACAGGGGAAACTGTTGTACCCCAAAATTTGCCCTCCCATTTTCTCAACATTTCTCATCACAAAGCCCTTGGAGATCAAGATCCAGTTAGGGTTTCATCTGCTCAAGACTTCTCCTTGCACTGTTGATCCAAATTAGGGTTTGTGTTTGCACAAAGATGTTTTGACCTAAAATGCCTAAGATGACTTTCATGCTTCATATTGGACTCCCAAGTTTATCCATATCAAGTTTCAAGTCTTGATTCCAAGTTTTGCCCAGTCAATTGGACAGTTGACCTAGAAATCAACTGTATTGGGGAAAAAGTCAACTGTGGCCAATTGACAGTCAAATCTCATGAAAATTGACCCACATCAACACTATGAACTCACATGGACCATTTGATCAAGTTTGGATCACAATTCCACAAGAAATTTGATCAGATCACCAAAAGGGCAAAATGGTCATTTTTAGGGTTTTGACTGCACAAAGGCAATTTTTGACTGTTTGACCTAGCCAATGGCAAACCAAGCTCACATATGGACTCAAGGACCCCATGGAAATGTCTTGACATGCTCAACAAGTTCAAAAGATCCCAAATGCACAAGATTGACAGTTGAATTTCCCAGTCAATTGATCAATTTTGACTGTATACTGAAAAGTCAAACTTTGACTTTTTGGTCAAAATCAAGAGTCAAGATTCATTTTTCATCAAAACATGCCAAATCATGAAACTTGTTCACCAAGAAATCAAAAATTGCAAATTAGGGTTTGAAATGAGAATTTTTCATAACTTAGAATTTTTCTAAGTTATGAAAAACCCTAATTTTTTCCCAACTTTGCCCCACTTTCTCACCAAGATTCATTTGGATTCAAGCAAAAGTCAAAACATGAAAGTTGTAGCTTGTTGCAAAATCTACAACTTTGATTCACAAAGTTTTCCCAAAAGAAGCTTGTATCTCAAGTTACAATTTTTGGAACAAGGGTACCAAACCATTCTTAACTTAGTGAAATTTTGACCTTTTTAGGCAAGGTTTTTACCTAACTTCAAGACCATTTTTCACATACTTCCACTTGGAATTTCAAGTTGCACTTCAAAGATGGATTGTATTACCCATTCCAAGCTTTCCAAAATGTCCAAGAACTCATCAAACAACCTCATGACTTGAGAGAATCGAATTTTGCAATATGGCAAAAAGTCACTTTTGTCCTTGACCAAGACATGTTCATACACATTACCATTTTCAAGTCAGCTTGGTTTATGCTACATTACAGGCCTCTAAACCATCCAACACTCAATAATTTAATGCATACTCATTGTGCCAAAGCCTTATTTTGTGTATCCAAGCATTGTATGCAAGATTAGGCCATAAATGGAAAAAGTGAAATAGCCATTTTTGAAAAAGCAAGCTTTATGTCATAATGCAAATCCAAGAAGTACAGATCAAATCCCCTTGGCACAAGTTTAGGGACTAATCACACTGATCAATGCCAAGGTTTTCAGCATGTTATAGGGGTTTGCATCAGTCTAGAACACCAACTTGCCTTTTGTTGCTTAAGTAAGAAGAAACATGGCATAACAGCTAACAACTTTCATCTCAGCACAAGCAAGCCTAAGCAAAGTTATCAAACATATCCTAAACATCAAACACAAGCTAGAACACGAGCCAACCATCCCCAACACCTTCTCATTCCTAGAATCACCTTTAAACTGCCCAAACAGAGTAACCTCTGCAGATTGAGTTCCAACTCTCATCCCTCTCATGCTTTCTTGCTAAAAGCTCATCAAACACATTCCCTAGCATCACTTGAAGCTAATCCAAACATAAAACACGACCTGTAACTCCTCTAACCAGTTCCACCATTTTCATTTTCTTGTTTTGCAGTTGAAGTTCCATAGCACGATTCAAAAGGTTTCAAGACAAAGTAAAGCTTGGAATAGCATCCCTGGACCTCAAGGAAGCTATACCAATCATCACCTTGCACTGAAAGCTTCTCCATTGCCAGATACAACTTCAACTGAACAGGTAAGTTCATGAACTCGTATCTCTCTTATTAGGCATTGTTAGCTTTAGGTTTGTGAAGAGAATATGTCACATTCATAGCCCTGAACATGCCCATGTAATTAGATTTCATTTATATTATGTGTGCTGCAAGAATTTAAGGTCTGAACATTGATGAAAAACTAGGTCAGGAATTGGGGGAGAAGAAATTCTCCCTCATCTTAGAGAGTTAAGTCAAGTTCTTTATATGGTTGGATTCGTCTTCTCATGCTCTACATTTTTCATGTTGTGAGTTTTGCTTGAAAGTCCAGGAATTGGGAGATAGGAAACGTGTGTTTTCTTGAACAAAGTTTGTTCTGAGGTTGAAGATGACTGGTTATGGGCTGGGCCTGGAATGTTTTTCTTATTTGCACCATACATTTACTTCTGAACCCCTAAGCCCATTTTGCTTATTTCTATGATTTTTTGACTTTTTCTTTTTTGTTCTGACTTAGTTATTTTTTCTTATAATATTAAAAATATAAAAATAATTTTTTACACCATTTTTGAATTTATAGGCATTTATTTGTTTAGATTAGTTATTTGTACATAAATAAATATGTAAACTTACTTTTATTTAAAAATACCAAAAATAATATAAACACATTTTATTTTCATTTTTATTTTGTTTTATCTTCTTAAAATATTTTATATAAAATATACCCTTTTTTATAAATATTAAATATTATTATTTATATATATATATAATACATATTTAGTAAATAATAAAGATATTTATATATATTAGTATATTTAGGTAAAAAATACAAAAAATATATACATTTTTTATTTTATTAATATTTGACCTCAAAAAAATACTTTTTATAAATATACTCCATTTTTATTTTATTTTATACATAATTATTAAATATTTGTATATATTAAATAAATAATACACTTTACTTAATGAATTAGGGTTTTGCCCTTAAAACACAAAAACTCCAAAAATAATACCTTTTTATTTTTGTTTATTTGGACATATAAAAATACTTTTTTTACATACATATAAAAACATTTTTGCATCTTGTATATTTATTTTATTTCTATTTAATTTGTGCAATTAAATATCTTGTATAAATTCAAAATTGATGTAATAGTTAGGTTTAAATTCCTTGTCAAAATCCCCATTTGAACATTTGTACCCCCCTTCCCATATTATTGTGTTGTAATAACTTAGGAATTCTACTTTTCGCACTTTAACGCTTTCTAAATATGCCATGTTAGAATTAGGGTTTGTATGCGAATCAAAAACGACAAAAATAGTTTGACCTAATTTCAAGATAAACAAGCATGAAAATGGACAACACTTATCACACTTGCACCCCCTAGGATATTCCACTTGTTGCCTACAATAAATGGGCCATATTGCATGTTAGGTCTCTTTGGGCAAAAACAAACACAATTCAAATGATCATAGTCCCTTGACGACGCTTTCGAAAGTTGCCTAAAAATGATCAAGTCCCTTAAAGGAAAAATTGCCCAAAGATACTTAACACCATTGCAATTATGGTCTAATCGATGACCCACGCCCGTCCCTTACACATCCTAACACAAGATTGTCCACCAAATGCAATGGTGGAACAAAATTGTTAAAAGGGTTAAAACATAGCAAAAATCTTTGAGAACTTTAGGGTAGATAGCTCTTAAGTACTTGTCAACTTGCAAAAGAAAACACTTGCCTATTTTCAAACCACATTTCACAAACACTTTCAAAACAAACTTTCAAAAAAAACCTTGAAACATATTTTCAAAAAGACAAACACCTTTCGTAAAACATTCGAGTAAAGAATTGTTACAAGGGTAGCCTAGACAAGGCATCTTTTTCAAAACATTTTCAAAACCACACACACAAAGCACCATTTCAAACAATTGAAAATCAAGGCAAGTTGATCTAAGCAAGTACCTAAGAGCCCATGGATAACCATGGATAGAAAGGGTGCTAATACCTTCCCTTTCTATAATCTACTCCCCGAACCCAAGAAAAATCTCAAAGGTTTTTGCTGTGCTTTTTAAACCTTTCCTTAGGATAAAATAAAAAGTCGGTGGCGACTCTTGCTCAACCGAAACATTTGCGAATACAAACGCAAAACCTCAAGTCAGTTCTCCCACCGTATCACAGTTACGTATTAGGTCAAAATTCAAAGATTGGTCATTCTTAGTCAAAACCCTAATTTGGAGTCTCAGTGCTTCGGAGATGATTTTGTCTTATCAATTCCTTGAGAATCCTTGAGCATTGGAGATCCTTTGTGAGGAATGTCTTGAAAAAGAGAGGGGAAATTTTGGGGTACAACAGATGCCCCTGTTCAATTTTCTTAAACCTGAAGAGTTAGATTGGCGGGTCTGCCATTCATGACTTGAAGCTAGAAGATGATTGAACACTAGAGTGCCCTGAAATTTGCACTTGATGATGTGTTATTTGATTGTGTATGGAATATGCTTAAAGATGTCATTTGGAGAAGTGATAAAGAACTTGTTGGAGATGGGCTTGCAGATACCATCTAGAGTGACTATTCGTAGAAGTATCAGAATAAATCTTTGGTCGATTTAATCTGAATGATATGCTGGAATGGACCCGTGTTAAGCCGTGTCCAGAAATGTATTAGAAGGAACCCGTGTTGGATTGTTTCTGGATGAGCCCGTGTGAAGCTGCATATGGATATATATGAGAAGGAATCCGTGTAAGATTGCATTAGGATGAGCCTTGTGTAGTTATATCTGGAAATGTATGTGAAAGAGCCTGTGTATGGCTGCTTCGAGATGAGTCTGTGTGAAACTGCATCTGGAAATGTATGAGAAGGAGCCTGTGTAGGGCTCCTTCAGGATGAGCCCGTGTGAAGTTGCGTCTGGAAATTAGAAGGAACCCGTGTAAGATTGCTTCATGATGTGCCCGTATGAAGTTGCATCTGTGTAAGATTGCTTCATGATGAGCCCTTTGTGAAGTTGCATCTGGTCGTGTAAATAGTTGCTCTGTCTTGTTTCAGGAACTAATCTTGGACCTCTTGAAAATTATTGATGATAATTATCAGTTGATTGATCCTTCCTAAAAAGGTAAAGAGTTAGATATATGCAATGTCATGATGTAAGAAATGCATTGTGTAATGATGTTCTCGAAAATGAGTTTGTGCTATAAGCGCTTTGTATGCATATGCTATGAATGTTATTGAAATGTATTTATGTCTGCGAAAATAAATCCCTGACTACTGCTGGGAAGTTTTGGGAAATTAAATCCTGGACTACTGTTGGGGATGAAGAGTATGCACATCTTCAAACCTTGTTTAGAATGTTTCCGCTGGATATTCCTGCTTTGTTGCTTGAGGAGAAATTCGTTGGGGAACATTGATTTTGCCTCTTGGCTTGAGGAAACTCTGTGGGGAGTATTGATTTATCTTTGGGGAATGGAATTCATAAGCTTTAGTTATCCGTTGCTCTACTGGGGAGTTATCTCTTAATTGGAGAGAATGGAAGTTAGTTGTTATCTGGTCGGAATCCAGGCTTCGTAGTAACTTCTGACTTGCTGGGGATAATAAATTTAACTGTTATCTGGTCATATTCTAGGCTTCGCAGCAACTTACTGGGGAGGATGAAATTAACTTTTATATGTCCAGGTTCCAGGCTTTGTAGAAAATTACATGGAAGAAGGAAGTTTAACTGTTATCTGGTCGGATTCCAGGCTTCGCAGCAACTTAGATGAAATTAACTATTATCTGGTCAGATTCCAGGCTCCGCGGAAAATTACTTGGAATAATGAAGTTTAACTGTTGTCTGGTCATATTCCAGGCTTCACAGTAACTTAGATGAAATTAACTCTTATCTGGTCGGATTCCAGGCTTCGCAGAAAATTACTTAGAAGAATGAAGTTTAACTGTTATCTGGTCGGTTTCCAGGCTTCACAGCAACTCTCTGAGGCGGATGAAGTTAATTGTTATCTGGTAGGATTCTAGGCTTTGCAGAAAATTGAAGTAACTGTTATCTGGTCGGATTCCAAGTTTCGCAACAACTTACATGAAATTTATTGTTATTTGGTCAGATTCCAGGCTTTGTAGAAAATTGAAGTAACTATTATTTGGTCGGATTCCAGGCTTCGCAGTAACTTAGATGAAATTAACTGTTATCTGGTCGGATTCCAGGCTTCATAGAAAATTACTTGGAAGAATGAAGTTTAACTGTTATCTGGTCGGATTCCAGGCTTCATAGAAAATTACTTGGAAGAATGAAGTTTAACTGTTATCTGGTCGGTTTTCAGGCTTCGTAGCAACTCTCTGAGGAAGATGAAGTTAATTGTTATCTGGTCAGATTCCAGGCTTCGCAACAACTTACTGAAGTTAACTGTTATCTAGTCGGATTCCAAGCGTCATAACAACTGATGAAAGGATGAAGTTGACTGTTATCTGGTCGGATTCCAGGCTTCGTATAGGATGAAATTAAATTGTTATCTGGTCGGTTTCCAGGCTTTACAGTAACTTTCTTAAAAGGATGAAGTTCACTGTTATCTGGTCGGTTTCGCAGCAACTTATAAAGTTAAACTGTTATCTAGTCGGATTTTAGGCTTCGCAGGAACTTGCTCAGGAGTATGAAGTTAATTTTTATCTGATCAGATTCAAGGCTTCGCAACAACTTAATGAAGTTAAACTATTATCTTGTCGAATTCCAAGCTTCACAACAAATTTTTAAAGTTAACTGTTATCTGGTCGGATTCCAGGATTCACAGTAACTTTCTGAGATAGATGAAGTTAATTTCTATCTGGTCGGATTCCAGGCTTCACAATAACTTACTGAAGTTAAATTGTTATCTGGTCGAATTCCAGGCTTCACAACAAATTTCTAAATCTAACTGTTATCTGGTCGGATTTCAGGCTTCGCATCAACTCTATGAGGATGAAGTTAATTGTTATCTAGTCAAATTCCAGGCTTCATAACAACTTACTGAAGTTAAACTGTTATCTGGTCGAATTCCAGGCTTCACAACAAATTTCTGAAGTTAACTGTTATCTGGTCGGGTTCCAGGCTTCTTATTAACTTTCTGAGATAGATGAAGTTAATTGCTATCTAGTCGGATTCCAGGCTTCGCAACCACTTACTGAAGTTAACTGTTATCTGGTCGGGTTCCAGGCTTTCACAGTAACTTAGATGAAGTTAAACTGTTATCTGGTCAGATTCCAGGCTTCGCAGTAACTTGCTTGAGAGATGAAGTTAAATTGTTATCTGGTCGGATTCCAAGCTTCACAATAACTTGCTTGAAAGGATGAAGTTAAACTGTTATCTGGTCGGATTCCAGGCTTCGTAGTAACTTACTGGGATAGTAATGACTCCGTTGGGGGTTGCAATGACTCTACCGAGGATTAAGGGGTTTTGTCCATTGACTTGTAATAGTCTGAGAGGCCAACTCAAGTTGGGGATTTGTAGTTTGTTGGGGAAATAAACCCTATTGAAGAGAATATTTTGACGACCTACTGGGGAAGACTTCTTTAGGTAGAACTCCGCAAGGTTTCTTTTTTCAGTTAAAACCAACTCAGCTGGGGAATGTCAGAATGAATCTGAGCCTTGATTGTATCTGAGGAGATGTTGAATGAGTATCAGAATGACATTTATATCTGAATTGTATTTAGATTGTATCTGGAATAAGTGTCAGAATGAATCTGCATGTAGATTGTGTCTGAACTGTATCTAAGAAGATGCATTTAAATAAGTATCAGAATGGATCTTTGTCTGGATCGTATTTGTATTGTATCTACAAGAGAATCTGGAATGAGTATCAGAATGAACCTGTATTTAGATTGTATTTGTACTGTATCTAGAAGATGGTGAATTGTTGGCAATCTCCTTCTGTTCGGTAACTGGTGTGATGTGTGCGTTCGTTGGGAGAAGATCAAACTTCTTTATTCGCTGGTGGTTTTGAATATGTCATCGGCTGGAGGATGTCACACTTTTGTTTGAAGATGCTTCTGCACTTGTTGGGGATAACCTTATGGAGGTGGCTCTTGAAACTTCACCGGAGATCACCTTATGAAAGGGACTTTGTGGGGATTTGTCACTGTCCATAGCAGTAAGTGTTGTAGCACTGTCTGAAAATATTTTCTTGGTCGTACGTGACCCTTTGCTGGAATTCATGTTCAATGCCCTAAGTGATTCCGATGGGGACCTGCCCCTGGCTATTCAGGATTTTATGAGAGATTTCTTGGAATTTCGACTTGACTTCCATATACGAGTTGGACAGTAACATGTCATGCCCCTTGATTATGGAAGGTTTATCGTTGGAGGCGTATTTCCCTTTGAAGTGATTCTGTTTATTGAGAGATATTTCGTTCATTGGATATTCGCCGTGTGAATTTCTCCATTGTCAAATAATTAACCATATGCAAACAGCGGTATTCAAACAATGCAAAGTTTTATGTTTGTCTTGAAGTTTTTGAAAATGCGTTTTTAGCAAATCAAATAATTTTGCAAGAATATGAATTCAACTTAGGATTTACAGTAAGCCTTACAGGAGTCCGGATACCTTTTGTAACAGTATGCTTTCGAACTAACCCATGCTTTAATTAGGACTTTTAAAAGGTTGTAATGTGGCCTGGTTCATGGTTTAAGAAATAAAGGATAAGGCTCAAAGTTTAATTATACCCACCCGTTCTTCATGATGTTCTACAGTCCTAAACTCAGTTAATTATGCGTTTGAACTCCTATTGAATCTGGAATGATATTTTGGTGATGGTTCAGATAAGTTAAGTTTATTGGAGAAGGCAGTCATTTTTGTAACATTTTCCATTGTCGAGGATTTGTAGCGATCTCTTTTTGATTTATTATCCCTAATTTTTGCCTGACTGTTTTTGTTTCGGGACTACAGTCAGCGGGATGCCCCAGTTTTTTCTTAAGTCTCTTTCATAGGTTTTGACTCAGTGGGCTTTTCCTGTGAGCGATAATGAATGTCTATTTACGGGGAACCATCACCGTCTTTTGATTCAGAAGGATGTTTTGATGTCATTCATTGTGTATGAAGTGAAGGTTTGTGACTGAACACACATTTGAATTAATTGAGAAACTACTATGCCCCCAGGTTATGATTAAAGGTTTTAATTTGTGCGAAAAAGAAAACTCCTACTTCTTTGGCTCAAAGGGGTTGACTAGGGATTATCTTCCTTATAACTCCATTGTTTAGGAATTGAAAGAACGCCTATACATCGTCAGCAAATTCTGTCCAAAAGCATACTGTATGAGATTATGGTATTATTTTCTCCATCCTCCCTCTAAAGGCTTAAGGCTTGTAGTCGAGAGTTGAATATCATACAAGAAGGAGTAAAAACATAATTTCAATATAGTGAAAACAAATGGATTAACTCAAGACAAACATATGCAATGCATTAGTGAGAATAACCAAAGTCTGACATAAAGATAAGTGTTCAAGAAAACAAATAAATTGCAACTGAAAATTCGAATGAACGAAAGCTTCTCCGCCTAAATTTCTCACTTCATATGGTGTGTCTTTGAAGGGTGACAAAAAACTCAATTTGACCATCTTGTGTAAATTCCAACACTCCTTCATCGATTAGGTCTTGAATCTTGTTCTTCAACGCCCAACAATGGTTAGTGTCGTGTCCCTGACTGTTGGAATGGTATGCGAACCTTTCATTATGTTTGTAACGGGGAGCAGAAGTATTAGGTTTTTGAGGAGGCCCCCTCAATGTAACCAGCTTGGCATCCAACATATGATGCAATGCTTGATCCATGGACATACCGATCTTGGCAAATTGTCTTTTGGGTGTATCTTGCTTACACTGACCATCCTGTCGTGGTTGGCGAGGTCATTGTTGGACTCTTGGGGTAGTAGCCATTTTGAAAGGTGTTCTCTTGACCAAACAAAATTCTTGTTTTATCGGGGGCTGATTAATGACTTGATCCCTAATCTTAACTATTTGTTTCATACGATTGCATCCGTCTTGATGAAGCTTGTTGACGAGAATTCTCAACTCTTCTTGTCCCCGAGCCAAGTTTTGGATAAGAGCCATCTGACCCACCATCTTTCCCATCATCTAGATTTTCATTTTTGCCATCTCAGTTTGTAACCAATCCAACTGGTCATCCATGTTGTCCTCAGGATTCTTCTTTGTCATGCTCTTAGTGAGGAGTGCTTTCACTTCTTCTTTCCCCTTGGATAGATTCAGGAACATATCTTGAAGCTGAGCATTTTGGGTCTGAATATCCTTGATAATCTGTTCGAGGGCCATTTTTACTGAAATAAACAGTAAGCGGATGAGGAAACCTGTATGGGGAAAACTTGCCATGATATGATGCATGGTATGAGGATGCAATATTTTCAAGGATCTCACGGGGTAAACACAAAAAGATGTTAAAAGTTTAATTTTGACTACAACTTTGATTGAAGAACTCCGTATCGTTGAATATCCTTCCATAAGAATCAAGCTCACCATGTCAAGTGGGTCATAGCCCTTCACTCGAGTTATTGTGCTTTGGTTTTTGAGAGCATTTGGTTAGAGGAAAATAAATCCTCCTACCCCTTGATAGATATCTGGTTCAATACAACCCTTCATCACAGGCCCTTGAGACTCTTGAAATGGTTATTGAAAATGCTATGGTATGATGTCATGATGTTTATGTAAAAGTAATCATAAGCAAACCAAACAACTCCTTAGGTTTAGGCTTGCATGAGGTTCATAGGTAAGTACCGTCTTGAAGTTTAGTTGGTTCAACCTG